>CM060357.1:151107751-151842751 GCA_030545235.1 Helianthus tuberosus | reverse complement strand
AACGGTTTTGCCCCAAATCTTTAAAAATAGCCATTTTACTCCCTGATCTATGAAGCTCATCTCTATTTCACTCCCCACCCCTAACGCCATTCAATTCCTCTGTTAAATCCTGGTCACATGCCCCTGACATGAGGGGCATTTTAGTCTTTTCCTATCCTCTCTAAAAAAATATTTTATTATTACAATAATAACACACATACAAACACACTCTTCTCTATCTGTTCTCTCTCTCCATAATCAGACTTCACCACAAAATCACCACCAACATTACCATCCCCTGCACCTATATTAAAGGAATAAAAAGTATTCCTTAAATCCATTTTTTTCTTTTATTATTATTAATATATATCAATTTTTTATAGTTCTTTGATTCAAAAACCCCAACAAAAAACAACCAGAGTTATTGATTATGATGTCTGCTCAATTTTTTTATAGCTCTTCGATAAACCCTAACAAAAAAACAACCGGCCTTATTGATTATGATCTCTGCACCAACAATTAAATCAAACCAAAAGGGCCCTTGAAGTGAATTTGTAATAATCGCAAAATTTACAACAAAAATGAACAACATTTTGGAACGACCCGATCGGAGACCAACTTGCCTCGATTGTTGGCATATGACAGTTACCGGTCAGACCACAACCATCAACGAACTATCTCAAATCAAATGTCGACGGAAACGACTGACGAAACCCGATGTAGACGACGGTAAAAGAGCGACGGCTAGGGATGATCCCGGTCTGGTGAGAGAGGGAACGAACCTAGAGCGACGGCGATGGCGGTGGTGAGTTAGAGGTCATGGAGGCTCCGATTTTCTGGTCGTCGAATGGTAGTGTGGTCGGCAAGAAGTTTCAGATCTGCGATGAAGATGATGGTGGATTTGGGGGTTTTGAGGTCCAAAGTTGCAGATGAAGATGATGGGTGGGTGGCCGACGGTCATGGTTGTTGGTTTAGGGTTGAAGATGAAGATGGTGGTGGTGGTGGCCGACTCTGATTTCAGTTGGTTTTGAGCTCCAAATCGACGGCTGGTGGTGATCTCAATGGTGGCTAGGGTTAGAAAGGGAGTGTCATCTAGTTCTCTGATTTCACCGGGTGCTTGTTTTCGATTGAAGTCTGGAGTAGAGTTGAAGCTTGGTGCCGGTTGAATCCTATTTTTGCTTTCGATGTGACGGACCTTTTGCAAGTAGCGGAGACTCAAACAAATACGAAGGAAGAAAAATACATCTTAAGAGGTATCGTTTTTACTACAATGTGGGCGTTGTGGAATGAACGTAATGCTCGTATTTTTAATAACAAGTATCGAAGGCCGGTTGAGGTTATGGAGATCATAAAGTCGACGTCGTATTTTTGGATTTGGAATAGATCTAGGTGGAAAGATATAGAATGGAATAATTGGTGTAAATATCCTATGGATTTGATGTTATTTCGCTTGTTTGCCCGAGGGTCCTTGTTTTGAGGACCGCTTGTGGTGTTTGAATGGAGTTTTCCTTTCAAAAAAAATCTAGTAACTTTAATGGAAGAAATGGTGATTGGGGTTTGAATGTTGTGTGATGATGTAACTGGTTGTAGAGAGAGAGAAACGGGGTGAGAGAAAGAGACAGACTTAGAAAATGAAATAGGGGTGTTTTTTCTCATATACATAAATATATATTAATAATTAATAAATGGATTTTAGAAATTAATTAAATACATATATATATAATTACCATAATACCCTTACATTTAACAAACATTTTAGACAAAGTTAGAGGCGGGGAGTAAAATAAAAATAAGTTAAATAGATCAGGGAGTAAACTGACTATTTTTAAAGGTTTGGGGCAAAACCATTAAAGGGACCAAACCACGGGGAGCAAAACGGAAATTTACTCAATAAAAAATGATAATCTAATTTCTCTTCCGAATCTTCACTGTCATCAGGCTATATCTTCTTGAATTTGTTTTGCCGTTTTTTGAATACTTTAGCTAGATGCCAACTTTCCTACATAAACCCCGTCTTTTTCAGACAAAGCTGCTTAGGGGCATCCTGTGTTTTGGTGTGATATTCTTGTTTGGTGGAATGTCATTGAAGATTAACTCTTGCTTGATGCTATTTATAATAATGGAGTCCAAAATAGCATTTTACATTTGTGTTGATCCCTTTATTCCATGCCGATATTCATCAAGAACAAAGCTCACATGATGCATATCACTGTCATCAGTCTCTTTTTCTTGAATATTTGTCCATCTAATTCAGCAAAATATTATTAAGATAACCCTTTCAGAAGAAGAATCCATTTCAGTGAAAGCTTTGCCATCTGTGCTTTTTTTAACTAACATTTTTTGGCGTTTTAAAGTGAGTGGTTTCTAGAGGATATGGCGTTTGTGTTTTCTGGGTGTGATCAATTTCATTGTGTATAGATCCCTCTCTTATAGGAGTTTTTTGGAGCGTAGTTTAGGCGGGAATTTTTTTTATTGTAATAAATGATAGTAATAAAGTAACTGTCTTTTGAGTTACTATTTTTGTATTTACTATGTTGATCAGCTTTAATCAGTTTTACTGGTGATAGACGTCCCATCTTCTAAGTTTGGCATTTTTTAAATGGCGTTATGCAGACCAAGATGACAAAATACAATAACGGAGTAAATAAAATATTAAGCAGGAATTTTATTTGTTATTTTTGGCGTTTTGTAAGGAATAACCATTTTTAGTATTTTTTTTTGGCGTTTTGCTAATAAAGGGAGAAATATATCATTTAATTATCTTAAAAAAACAAAAAAGAAGATTACACAGAAGAAGAAAAAAAGAGGAAAAAAATTAAAAGCCTTCGTCAGAAGGTACTTTATCCGAATAGTATCCATCACTTGCGTCATCTTCTTCCTCCTCGGAGTCTTCATCTGGATCTTCATCCATGTCATCACCTTCACCTTCATCAGCTTTTTGTTCCTGAAGATTCTGAAGCCTCCACTTGAACATGTCTTGCATTAACTCCAATTTTGAGTCTATTTCTATGTTGGTACGAGTGGCATTATGCAATTCTTCCATGAAACCCAGACGCTGCTTTGTCATAATGTTTTCAAGCCAGTAAACTTCCTGCTCTCCGCTGTCGTATGTAACAGTCACCATCTCTGTTTCATCATCAAAACGCCATGATGTAATGACAGGCTCCGGCTTCACATCTGCTTTGATTGGTCCAAATTTCCTGGTTAATGCTTTCATAAGCATATGTGTTTCATGGCATTCGTTGTCTAGAGCGATGCCAATGGATAAGATTCGCCTCTGTATCTCTTCTTCCATCTTCAGAATTTCCCTGACCGTCTTAACATACACCCTCCTTCTGTTGTCAAAACGGAGGACGTATCGCCTGATTCCCAGAGTGTATCTCCACCAAACGATTGTTGCCATTTTTGGCATTTTGGTTAAGTTGGCGTTTTTGGTTAAAGATGTTTTTTTTTGTAGAAATAGATAGATTGAAGTGATTATGGAAGCTATGTTTGACCTTTGTTTTTATAATGATGTTTTTGGCGCGTAATTTAGGAGGTGTAACACCTCGTAATTTCATGTCCAATATTATATTGACACGTGTCATGGACTTTAAAATGTGTAAAGAATTAAGTTAGAGGGACTAAAGTTGACAAACGAAGAATCTACGTGTATAAAAGGATTCAAAGTATCAACAATGGATAAATATACCTTTCAATAACCCTACACGATGTTTATACCCTTAAACGAATGAATTAAGGATCATATGAAGCCAATTGTGAAAGAAAGTGAGAGATTACAAACTACAGGGGTTAAATGTATCAACATGTTAAATTTATACCTTTGAGTGACCTTTTAGCAAACCCGAAGCTTTGTAACGATTAATTATGCTCACTAGAATAAGTGATAAAAATTTCACAAGGTTTTGATAAAGTATGAGAAAGTTATGATAACATTCGTATATGAGGGGTTAAAAGCATCAACATTGAAATTTAAGGGTTTTCGGGTGATCATAAAGTTAACCAAGGACTTAACAAAGTTTGGTTATGTCTTGGAGCCCTTAAAGGTCAATTTGGTGGGTTAAAAGTGCAAAACAAAAGGTTAAAACCACTTTAAAAAGGACCAAGGACTTAAAATGCAATTCTGTCAAACTTGTAACCTGAACCCGGCCTTATACCGGCCGCGTAAGACATAAGGGAGTCTTACGCGGGCCGCCTAGGACTGCCAGCGACAGAAAACACCTGCAGGTGTCTGTTTCAGCCTGTTAACCGACTTAAGAGCCTTGTTTTGCATACCAGGGGCTGCACCAACAGGTTTACATGCATAGGGGGCACCTGTAAGCATCATATAACACCTGTAGACTTGCTTGGCATGATCTAGTTGCATCAAAACTCCTATATAAGAACTCCAAAGTTTCAAACATTGGACACTTGCATTTCAAAACTTTCATAACTTCATCTCTGGAGATTCCTGGAGCTCAAGGCCATTTCCTAGAAGTCATTAGTCGTGCATAGGACTATTGTAAGCTTCCTTAACCTTTCTTAATTCAGTTTTACTTAGTTTAATGGCCTAAAGTCAAACCGTCGTAATTAAGGTTTGACTTCGTGATTAATCACAATTTGTCCAGTCAAATCTCGAATGAAAGTACCTATGAGTTGGTAATTATGTGGGTAATAAACCCTTAAAAGGGCACTCTCTGATTCCCACTCTAACTTGGTCAATTGTCGGGTCAAACTTAATCATAAAAAGTCAACAGAAAGCTAATTTTCAAATAAATGCATAATTAGCAATGTAGAAGCCATGCAACCTATTTTATCACTAATATAACTTGGTAATTAATGTAAGAACATGTCTAAACATGTTCAACCCGACAATTTTCAGTTTAGGCTCGGTTCAGAACCGAAAGTCGCATAATTAGACTTTTTCTTTGACTTTCAGTTCTGACCCAATGTAGCATGATTTAGAAATTCCTTAGAGCTTTATTAGGACCAGGTTACATGTTAGTATAACCCTCTGTGATTATACAACTTGGTTCATTAGTTATTTGATTCATATGCATGTTTCCGTTATATGCCTAAATGTTGACCATAATACCCTTTTGACCTTAAAACAAGAAATTTGAAAATGTGAGAGGACAATAATATTTATTACTGATTTATAAACATGTCCCTAAAATTTGACATCAGTTTGAGGTCTAGATTAAAGTTATGCTCAATAGCGTAATTAGAAAGCTTTTTATTAAATAAACGGCGTAATTAGCATAAAGCCTATCTAAACCCAATTTTTATACCACACTTTTTACCTACTGATGTAAAATAATATTTTGGGATTTTTGAAGATTTTTATTTATTTTTAGGCTGAGAATAACATAGGGTTATAGCTTTGATTCGGTAATTGTCGGTTTTGCCATTTTTACCTATAAAATGAGTTTTACATAATATTTTGATATCAAACCTTTTGCTACTGATTTTATATAATAAACAAAATATTTTGAGTCTTCTGGAATGATAACAATATCAGCTTTTCTTTAAAAAAAAACCCGGAAATCGCTTAAAGCCGTCTTTTTACGCGTTTAAAACGCATAGTATGTATTAAAACCAAATTTTCTCATATAAGACTTAATACCTACTGATGTTTTAAGCAAATTTTTATATTTTAACAGTAAAGAAATTTTTTTAACTCAGATTCCCTGTTTTGACCTTTAAAGGTTATGTGAAATTACCAAAATGCCCCTACGGTGCATAGTTTGGTTATAAAAGGTAAATTTCACATATATGCAATACCCTACTGTTATGACTTATAAAAATAAGTATTTTTACTGAATATATCAGACCTGAAACTCAGATTTATATTTAAATTCTTTTATTAGCTTTAAAATGACCAAAATACCCCTACGGGACATAGTTTGAGTTTAAATTCGTTTTGGGCATAATGGAAGGTATCTTACTGATATCACAACATATTCAAGGCATATTAACTTAGGAAACCTATTCATGACTCATTTGGTTACCCGTTACGCATTATTCGCGTTCGGTGCGGTTTATGTGACTAGTTTGCATAAATTAGCCGAAACGGGTCAACCCTTATCATTTTTATCTCAAAATCCAGAATGTGTTTAGTTTACCCATATTATACAAGTATGAAAATTTGTCGGGTCTAAACCACATTCTAATCCGGTCTTCGCTTAATCGTGCGTTTTGAACCGTATATCTTCTTTTAAAACTAACTGGTCTAAGTTTAGACTTAATTAAGACCCGTTAGAAATCTAATAGGTTAATAAAACCTTCGTTCCAGATTAGGAGCCCGGTAAAAGCTACTTGCACCCGCTATTTGTGATAAATAATTACTCAGGTAAATACTCTTAACTTATTTTCCCTATACGGGCTTGGGATACGGTATTATAATAATACCACTTGGTCGGGTGTGTAATCATTTATATCGGATTGTGATTAATGTATTTACATAACCCGTTTTAATCTGTATTATTTGGTGTATGGCCTTTGGGGGTTAAATGACCATGTCCCGGATATCCTTGGCATCATTCAAAGAAATGGCCACGACCTAAGCACGAGGTGTAGGCATACACCTGACAGTTGCATTATTTAAAAACTGGTAATCCACTTAAACGAATCAACCTTGTAGGCATTATACCTGTTGTGTGTCAGTTAATCTTGTCTGGCTCTTATAACCGGCCCTGACGGACGACAAATAAGTAAAACTGTATACAAGATTATTTTTAAATAACTGTCCCAAGTTATAAAAGATATTTTGTGCCTTGTGCATTCAAATCCATTTTCTTAAACTCTTTTCAAAATGAGTCGGTTAATTGTATTTACCAGTGTAAACTGACGTATTTTCCAAAAAAAGGTTAAGTGCAGGTACTAGACGGAATAGGCTGGCTACTCCTGGCATCATTAAACAAGTCTTGCAAGCTTAGATGTTAAAATATGTTGAACAATGATCCTTTTTAACTTTCGATCTGCCTGTGGATCCTTTATAGTCTGTTTGTAATACTTTGATATTACTTTTTATTTGGTTTGTATTGTGATTCATCTTTTGCTTCCGCTGTGCATTTAAATTGTGTTGTTTGACGACGATGATATCAACTACGTCACGATACTCCCTACCAGGCCCACCGGTAATACGTGAAAACATCGGGGTGTGACAGGTTGGTATCAGAGCCAACGTTGAGTGAATTTTCTAGTCTTTTTGTGTTTAATCTCAATGACACAGTTTGCACATTCATCGACTTCCGAGTCTAGACAAAGAACTTAGGCCTAATCCAAATGTGTTTTATTTCAAATTTTGTCCATTATATTTCTTTGTTGTGTCCTTTGTTTGTTTTGACAGGTTCAAAAAGAATGCCACCAAGAATGCGAGGAAGAGGTAGAGGCCAGGGGCCACTCGTCGCCCCAAACGATCACGAGGCCGGGCCATCACACCGGTGAACTCCATCAGATTCATTAAGTAAAAGCCCTCAGGAAAACTGGAGGACCCATGTAGAACCCGCAAGGCGTTCAGTCTCGCTGAGTTCCTCACCTTCTTACCTAAACTCTTACGGGCCTCAATCGGAAAATGAGCCCCACAACTCACACCATTCTTTTATACCCCTCCAAAGCCACAACTCACCCTTCAACGACCCAACACCCTACTTCCAAAGCCGGTTCAACCCGGAAAACCTAATTGAAGAGCCAATGGGGTATAACCCGTTGGGACCGGAGGACCATTTCACCATGGATATGGAAGAGGATCTGGAACCTGCCGAGCCACCAACCGGAACGCCTACACACCCCATCGAGATTCGGATGGGTCACCTTTTCTCGGATCACCTTATAGTGGTCCCGACAGGTACGAGGCGTGGTTTACCCAATTCGACTGGGTGTTTACTCCCAGTTATCACTCATCTCCGCATCAGCAGCAGCAACCACAGCAGGATACCTCTGAGGATTCCCGTTTTGTAGCGGTCACTCCACAGCCACCACCACCAGTGCAGCAACAGCCTCCGGAGCCACCGAGGCGTAGGAGATCAACCGCACAGATGTCCGTGCGAGGGGGAGTCCGTATCAACACCCCTCAACCTTTAAGTGGGATTCATTATCCGCCACTATATGAAGACCCACAAATGGGTGGGCCTTCGAACCCTGTTTCTGAGGTGC
This sequence comes from Helianthus tuberosus, assembly GCA_030545235.1. Lineage (NCBI taxonomy): Eukaryota > Viridiplantae > Streptophyta > Magnoliopsida > Asterales > Asteraceae > Helianthus > Helianthus tuberosus. Next base: position 151,834,636 of record CM060357.1, on the reverse strand, counting down.
AGTCTACGCCGGTTGCATCGCCACCAGTGGGTTATAACAACCTAGTTCCTACATACGCCGGTTCAGCGGCGTACAACCCATTTGAACAGCCGGCCCATACCAACTACAACTATGCTAATGTTGACCCATACCAGGCAGCATGGGACTACAATGCTCTCCACCCTGAGGGGCCCTTTGGAGTCCCATATCAGGCTGGGTATCCACCCTATGGGTACCCATACCCACCACCTCCTCAACCTCCGCAGCATCAGCAGCCGCCGCAGCAGCCACAATTGATACCACCAGAGCGACAACAGGAGGTTCTCGAAAGGTTGAGCCAGGTTGAACGGGATGTTCAAGAAGAGCGTAGGAACAACCTTGGATTTTTCAAGGGTTTGACAAGCTTAATCAAGGGGAAGAGCAAAAAGGATCATTAAATCCTTTATCTGTTTATTTGTATTTCTTTAATGTTAAATCAAGTCCTTGCGTGGACATCTGTTTCTGTAACCAGTCCCTGCGAGGACTTGTAGTTCTGTTTAGCCCCTACGTGGGTATGTTATTTCTGTTTAGCCCCTACGTGGGCAAGTTATTTCTTTTAAGTCCCGTTTAGGGCAAGCATGTACTCTTTAAATTTTGTAGTGGAATGGTTTAATTTAAAATTTCATTTTTGTTAATTATATGCATAAATATAAATTATGAAATAAATAAAAGTTATCATTCCTTTTATAAGATTTGCCATTATAATAAAATAATAAAATCTAAAAAGGACAAAACCTAGCCCATGTGTCATTTTAAGACAGGGCCAAGATGGTAGATCCTCAATTAGATTCAGGTCCTTGTTAACATCTCAGTTTAGGATTGATCTGTGTTAAATATTAAAAAGAATCTTAAAGGTATAACCTAGCCTATATGTCAATTCAGACATGGCCAAGATGGCAAAACCTATTTAAAAGATTCAGATCCTTGTTAACATCTGAAAACATGTTAACACTCATGGCAAAATGTGATTCGATAAAATCACATAAGTTATTCTTAAATTGGGTTATTCCAATTCCCTTCTTATTTACATAATCATCCATTAGTGATGAAGTGCCTACGGGCCATAATTAATGTCCTTGGAGACTAAAGACAGTGGTAGTCTACGACTCCTTGTCAAGAAAAGGTAATGAACTTTGATTCAAGCCTTAATGCCTCGATTCTATAAAATCATGGCTTATAATTTAAATTGTCCCTGCGACTTGGCCTTTTGTGCTATTAATAAATTATAATTAAGGATTATTATGATAAAGATCCTGAATAAATATATTTAACAAATTAACCAATATGGTTTTTAATACCATGGTTAATAAATTAATAAGATGACAAATCTATCATAAACCTCTAAGAAATTATTGCCATCATTTTATGTAGCAATCAAGGTACATGGCAGAGTCTGAAGAGATCAACAGTCATCCAAGGGAGAATCATGATACCACTAGGATCAATGTAACGGGTGCGGAACTTGAAGCACTAGTTTATAATGCTGTTACCAAGGCCATAGATAGGCAATTAAATGAGTCAAGTGGTAATCGAAGCAAGGCCTCATCTATACCCCATTCTAAACCTAAGACTCCCTCTGAGGCTCATAATAAGCCACCATCAAAGAAGGATGATGACCGACACTCATCAAATCAGCATAGTGTTCCGTCGAAGAAGATTGTACTCGATCAAGAGCCACGCATTAGGGGTTGTTCCTATAAGTATTTCGTATCCTGTAAACCCCAAGATTTCACTGGGGAAAAAGGAGCTATCGACTGCATGACGTGGTTAGACAAGATGGATACCGTGGTAGACATCAGTGGTTGCGCTGATAGGGATATTGTGAATATGTATCTCAGTCGTTTAAAGGAGAAGCACTAGCCTGGTGGAGGTCTCTAATCCAGGCTACTGGGAAGATTCCATTGTACAATCTGTCTTGGAATCAGTTTGTTGCACTCATCAAAGAGAATTACTGCCCTCAGCATGAGGTTGAAAAGATTGAGTCAGACTTCTTATCTCTGGTGATGAAAAACCTAGACTGTCAGACTTACCTTACTAGCTTTAATACCATGTCTCGACTGGTTCCATATTTGGTGACACCAGAGCCCAAGCGAATTGCTCGCTTCATTGCGGGTTTAGCCCCAGAGATCAAGGCCAGTGTCAAGGCATCTCGACCTGCTACTTTTAGGTCAGCAGCTGACCTATCTTTATCCCTTACCTTGGATGCGGTCAGGCTAAGATCGCATAAGAACTCGGAGGAAGGTAAGAGAAAACGAGAGGACGATAACTCACGATGGTCTGAGAAGAAGTTTAAGGGAACCACAGACCACAAGAAGAAGTTTGGGTATGGAAAGGGTAATCAGCAAGCAGATGAAAAGCCAAAGTGCAAAACCTGCCAGAAATGTCACTTCGTAAAATGTAGGTTTGAATCCAAGTCTCAATCAAAACCATCTGCATGTGGGTTATGCAAGTCCAAGGAGCACAAGACATTAGACTGCAAGAAAATTAAGGATGCAACGTGCTATAACTGTAACGAAAAGGGGTACATCAAGACCAACTGCTCTAAATATGCCAAAAGCATGAAGAAATCAAGAAGACCAATGCAAGGGTCTTTCGAATGGATGCACGCGAAGCCGTTCAGGATGATAATGTGATAATAGGTACCTTCCTTATAAATGATGTTTATGCAAGGGTATTATTTGATTCGGGTGCAGATAAGTCATTTGTAGATGATAAGTTTTGTAAGTTGTTGAATTTACCTGTTAAAACCCTAAGCGTGAAATATGAGGTAGAATTGGCTGATGGTACCTTAGAGACAGCCTCGACTGTGTTAGATGGATGTTTTATATCCATTAGGAACCACTCCTTTCCGTTATCCTTGCTTCCTTTGAAATTAGCTGGTTTAGACATAGTGATAGGCATGGATTGGTTATCTCATAACCAAGCCCAGATTGTTTGTGACAAGAAACAAGTGGTGATCAAAACTCCGTATGATGAGCCACTTACCATACAGGGAGACACTCAGTACGGGTTGCCTAAGCAAGTGTCCATGCTTAAGGCATCAAAGTGTTTAAGGAAAGGTTGTGTCATCTACATGGCACAAGTAACTGTCGATGAACCAAAACCCAAGGTTGAAGACATCCCTGTCATATCTCAATATCCAGAAGTATTCCCTGAAGAACTACCTGGTTTACCGCCAGATAGACAAGTGGAGTTCAGAATCGACATCCATCCTGGAGCAGCACCTGTTGCAAGAGCACCTTACCGGTTAGCCCTAATTGAGATGAAAGAGTTGAGAACTCAGTTGGATGATTTGTTGGCAAAAGGATTTATCAGACCTAGCTCATCCCCATGGGGAGCACCAATCCTATTTGTAAATAAGAAGGATGGATCGATGCGTCTATCAATCGATTATCACGAGCTTAACAAGGTCACTATCAAGAATAGATATCCATTGCCCAGGATCGACGATCTGTTCGATCAATTGTAAGGGGCAAGTTACTTCTCTAAGATCGATTTAAGGTCAGGCTACCATCAACTGAAGGTTAAAGATGAAGATGTATACAAGACTGCATTTAGGACTCGTTATGGTCATTACGAGTTCTTAGTGATGCCTTTTGGGCTCACTAATGCACCAGCAGCGATCATGGATCTCATGAACTGCGTCTGCAAGCTCTACTTGGATAAATTTGTCATCTTCTTCATTGATGACATTCTTATTTACTCAAAGAATCAAGCTGGCCACGAGAAGCATCTTCGTTGTATTCTTTCATTGCTTCAACAAGAGAAACTCTATGCCAAGTTTTCAAATTGTGAATTTTGGCTTCGTGAAGTCCAGTTTCTTGGACACGTGGTTAGTGAGCGTGGTATCCAGGTGGATCCCGCTAAGGTTGAAGCTGTCATGAATTGGCAAGAGCCGAAGCCGCCCACAGAGATTCGTAGCTTTTTGGGACTGGCAGGATATTACAGACGTTTCATTGAGAATTTCTCAAGGATTGCAGCACCCCTAACTTCGTTAACTAGAAAGAATATTAAGTTTGATTGGGGTCCTAAGCAACAAGAATCGTTTGATATACTTAAGCAGAAACTGAGCAATGCTCCCGTGTTGACATTGCCTGATGGAATATAAGAATTTGTAGTATACTGCGACGCATCATACACTGTTATGGGGTGTGTGCTCATGCAGAAAGGCAAGGTTATTGCCTATGCTTTTCGACAATTAAAGGTGCACGAGAAGAATTACACCACCCACGACTTGGAGTTGGGTGCCGTTGTATTTGCATTAAAGCTATGGAGGCATTATTTGTATGGTACCAAGTGTGTGATCTATTCTGATCACAAGTGCCTTCAGCATCTATTTAATCAGAAGGATCTGAATATGAGACAACGTCGATGGATGGAGACGCTGAATGATTATGATTGTGAGATCCGGTACCATCCGGGCAAGGCGAATGTAGTTGCCGATGCCTTAAGTAGAAAGGAAATGATTAAACCCATTAGAATCAATGCCAAGAGCATTGAATTAAAGAACAGCTTAAATGAAAGATTGTTAGCCGCGCAGAAGGAAGCCATGTTAGAATCTAACTATCCAAATGAAAAACTGGGAGTCACTGCAGAACAGTTATCATATGGTAAGGATGGAATCCTAAGATTAAATGGATGAATATGGGTTCCAATATATGGAGGACTACGGGATGTTATCCTCCAAGAAGCCCACAGTTCTAAGTATTCCGTTCATCCTGGAAGTGACAAGAGGTACCAGGATTTGAACGCAAATTATTGGTGGATAGGCTTGAAGAAGTCTATAGCTACCTATGTAGCCAAATGTTTGACGTGCGCACAAGTTAAAGCTGAGTACCAAAAGCCGTCAGGTTTGCTACAACAGCCTGAACTTCCCACCTGGAAGTGGGAAATGGTGACTATGGATTTTATCACCAAGTTGCCAAGGACTAAACGAGGAAATGATACTATTTGGGTGATAGTGGATAGACTGACTAAGTCAGCCCACTTCCTACCTATTAAGGAAACACACAGCTCAGATAAGTTAGCTCAGCTGTACGCGTCACACCCTGGCTTTTGCGGAAGCGTGGGTTTATTTGGTGTGACTTCTTAATACCGTAGCAACAATCATAACAATGCTATATGATAAAAACACAAGATGCTCATCCATTAATATAGTTAGAAAATACCATAACATAATTGTCTTGAAACATCAACCCAAAATAAGTTACAACCATGACTTGTTTAAAAATGAGTTCCCAATGGACTCAACAAAAGTCCTTAAATAAAACGAAGTTTGGAGACGTGTGACCCGTCCAGGCAAGGGTTACACCTCCCCAAACCCTACACCCCTGGATGACATCTTTTATTTAACACGCAGCTTAACGTGCATCACCCGCCAGATCCGATCAATTCCCTGAAATACATGTAGTTTGAAAAATCAACAAAAAGTTGAGCGAGTTCATGTATATGTGAGTATGTATAAACCTTTGTAAACGATGTATGTATAACCCTTGAACGATGTATGAAAGTCCCTGGTATGTAGCATTAAGGAAAAAAAAGATCACCAATGGTTTGCAAGGCCATTGATATGTGTGAAGTGATGCAGGAAGACTCAAACCTAGCGGAGTTGCACCGGGCTTCCGGCTGTAAGACACAGTCACCACTATGGGCCGCCCCGGCCTCATGGGTGTGGGCTCGCTACACCCAAATAGATCTATCACTCATGTCCCTCGGTTCTACGACGAGGATTAATGGCCTTTAGTAGCCGCCTACCCACTCACAAGATCTAAAGGTGTATGAAAGTCCCTCCTTAAGCTAACCATACCATGTATAAAAATGTCTGTATAATTGTAACATGTATTTCACCCCCGAAGTTATAAAACTGAAAATAGTTAAGAGAAAAGGGGGACATGAACTCACTGTAGTGCGTCTCCTGTGCTCGTACTCAAACCTTGTCAGCTATACAACGACCTACAACCTACTAATGTCTATTAGACGAACGGGCCGTGCCTTGGCTTAGTATTTACGGGTTTGAGTTACGTTACTTTGATATTATTGTTAAAATAATAATAATTATTTTAACTTACATTATATTTGTAGGTCTTGAAATAATAGTTAGACAACTATTTCATATTCATACTTCTCAAGTATTTTATGTGCGTATTTCCTTCCCAAGGATGGGAGTATTCTATACATGTATTTTTTTGTGATAATTCATATATCTCGTTATCCAAAATATTATCCATCCAAAATATACTAGTAGCGGTATTGTGTTAAGTTACATTATTTTTCTATAAATAATATAACTAGTTCCCAAATTATGCAACTATTCACACAAGCATTTTAGTATAAGATATATATTCTAAATATATGTTTGTTCGCTTTTATTTACGAAAACCCACCTCCGATACTTTGAAATTTTGTAACAAAACTTATGGCGAAGTTTATTTTGAAAGACATTGTCTAAAACACATTTGCAAACATTCTTTAGAAAATAATTTCTAAGTATTGAAATTTTTAGGAAATTTTGCCAGAGTTTCCTTTGTAAATGGAGGTGTCCATGCTAATAAGCATATCATTTTCTTTTCAAAACAATCACAATAATTATCAACAATTATCCTTTAAACAACTCTACATCACCGAGGGCAAAAACTACATGCGTTACATATTAATCATGAACTTGATATATCACAAAAATGCGTAGTAACTTAGTAAAGCGTCTAGTGGACTTAGTTACCTTCCAAAGCGTAATTATTTCTTTAAAAATCTTTTTCTCGCAAAAGTTTAGTGTTTACAACTTATAAATAATTTTTACAAAAATAACACTTTTGAACTCTTCTTGTAAATAAAAGGTTTTTACACTTATGTTATGTCCAAAAATGATGCAAGTGTATGTAAAGTCATAACCTTCCAAGAATCGCTTCTTGAACTTGGTTCACTTAGAAAAGTCTTTTGTAAAACCCGGATCTACATGATCCTCAACTTATTTTGTTCACTTATATTTCAAGAAAATCATTTTCTTTCAAGTTCATGTGTTAACTAGAAGGTGGTTATTTTATGTAACACATAACCACTTTCTAATCTTGTTAAATCATATTTCTAAACATTATTTAACAAGATCCATATGGTGATTAACAACACATAACCAAGAATCAATAAGAAACCAACAACATATTCACTACAACATCTTACTAACAATATTTCATCTTCAAGTAAACTTTTATGTTCAAGTTTCTTATTTAATCCCTTTAGTGTTCTTTTTCTTTAGTGTTTTAGACATACTTATCATACTGTACTTCTAACCATAAAAACAAGATGAACAAGAGTTTAACAAGAACTTACTACTAGCACAAAGGCTAGGGAAGGATCTCTAGAAAAGATGAAGAAAATGATGGTGAAAAGCAAGTGAAAGAAGCTCCTTGAAGTTCCACAAGTTACAAGCTCCCTTGAATCACCTTATAGTCTTGAATGAAGCTTAAAATGGAAGAAGATGATGGTGTTAAAGTGGTGATGGTGGTGGCGGTTATGTGAGCCGAGAGGGAGGGAGAGGAGAGTGAAGGAGTGGTGTGAAGATTTGAAATGATGAAGTTGATCATGGAGCCATACTTATAAAGATGTTCTCTAATATTTTGTTTACAAGATCAAGAAACATCTAGTAAAATATGAAACAAATCAAGAAAGTAAGTAGTGAAGTATGGTGTGGATGTTTTGTGGGTCCTTTGGTGACCGAATTCGGGTATTGGGGGGGAGGGGTTGGATGTAAACTTTTGATGATAGTTGGTAATCATAAGTTAGAATCCAAGTATATACTTAAATATATTAGTTAGTTGATATTTAGGGGGTGTTATGGTGTACGGGGATCATGACTAGCCAAGAAATATTTAAACAATGTACTTGGCAAACATTTGGTGTCCCGAGTAATGTCCGGTTATCCGGTTAGATACCGTTCCGTTAAAGTGTTTAATTAGTCCCTAAAGTGTCTTTTATTTATATTTTTGTAACACTTTTAATTCCCGGCACTTAGGAAGGCATACAGGACCATTATGCCATATTTTTGCATATTACTAGCATGTCATAATGCCGAATTTTATTAAATAATGCAGAATTATGCACTTAAAGTGTGTTTTTGGCACTTCCCGGCACTTTAACTATCACCTACTGACGCAGTTTTATGGTCCTCACTTCCCTACACTCCATACTAGTGTAGTACCTTGTCCCTGGCTCATACTGGCCTTAAAAACATAGTCTGTCTATGTGCTGGCATTGTCAGCATGTTTCTGAATTATCCGTTCAGTGTGCTAACTGTGCTTTGTGTATCATGTCACTAAAGTTTGTATGTAATAAATGGAGTGACAGTATGAAGTGTGATGCATATGTATGTATGTTACAGAAATCAGAAAGCAGTTTACGTCATCAGTTGTAATTAAGCATAGTCATTAAGCACATTATTAAAATTAATTAATTGTACGGTACCTGTAATTGTGAGGGTTGTCACATTCTCCCCCCGTTAAGAAAATTCCGTTCCGAAATTTTAGGTTCTGCTTCTAGTTGCAGGGGTCTTGGGGAATAAATGTGGGTATTTGGCCTTCATACGATCCTCATGTTCCCACGTGAATTCTAGGCCATGTCGTGCATTCCATCGAACCTTGACTAGTTTGACACTACTCCTGCGTGTTTTGTTAACCTTCCAATCCGTAACCTCAACCGGTTCCTCCATAAAGTGGAGTGTGCCGTCAATATGAACTTCGTCGGCAGGAATGACCACGGTTTCCTGTGTTGGACTCTTTTTCAAATTTGATACATGGAATGTATCATGAACGCCATTTAGCTCTGCAGGTAAATCCAACTTGTATGCTACGAGACCAATACGTTCTAGAATTCTGAATGGACCAATGTATCAGGGGTTCAGCTTCCCAAAGAGTGTCACACCCTTCCTGGGTGAAACCTTCAACAATACCATATCTCCCACCTCAAATCCCAGAGGTTTTCTTCTGCGGTCCGCATAACACTTTTGTTGATCACGAGCCGCTTTGATGCGTTCTCGGATCTGGAAAATCTTGTCTGTTGTTTCCTGGACCAATTCCAGGCCAACAAGTTGTCTATCACCCGCATCTGCCCAGCATAAGGGTGATCGACACTTACGCCCATAGAGAGCTTCGAACAGTGCAGCTTGAATGCTTGCATGATAACTGTTATTGTAAGAGAATTCAACCAATGGTAGGTGATTGTCCCAACTTCCACCTAAATCCATTACGCAAGCTCGCAACATGTCTTCTAACGTTTGAATCGTCCGTTCACTTTGTCCGTCTGTCTGCGGATGAAAATCAGTACTCAGATTCAACTGAGAACCAAAAGCTTCTTGAAAGGATTGCCAAATCCTTGACACGAATCTTCCATCTCTATCAGAGATAATCGAGAGAGGCACTCCATGACGTGTAACAATCTCTCTCAGGTATAGCTCAGCTAACTTGCTCGTGTTGTCTTTTTCTCTGATTGGAAAAAAGTGTGCAAATTTCGTTAAACGGTCTACAATTACCCAAATCGTATCATGGCCCTTGGGTGTCCTTGGCAATTTCGTTATGAAGTCCATAGAAATTTGTTCCCACTTCCACTGAGGTATTTCAGGTTGTTGCAAGAGGCCTGAAGGTTTCTGGTATTCGGCCTTTACCTTGGCGCAAGTCAAACATTTGCCAACATATACAGCAACATCGCCCTTCATTCTTGGCCACCAATAAAAATCCTTTAGATCTTGGTACATTTTGTCTGATCCTGGGTGGATCGAGTACCGTGACTTGTGAGCCTCATCAAAAATAACGTCTCTCAGACCACCAAAGAAAGGAACCCAAATTCTTCCCAAGAAACATAACGTTCCATCCTCCTTTGGTACCAATTGCTTCTCCATCCCACGGAGATACTCGTTCTCAAGATTCTCCCTTTTAAGAGCTTCTCTCTGCGTGGCACGAATTCGCAACGAGAGGTCCATTTGAACGATCATTTCCAAAGCCCTAACCCTTAGGGGCTTAATCCTTTCTTTCCGACTTAAAGCATCGGCGACTACATTCGCCTTCCCTGGGTGATACTTGATCTCACAATCGTAGTAGTTCAACAATTCAACCCAGCGTCTCTGTCTCATGTTAAGCTCTTTTTGATCAAAAATGTGCTGCAGGCTTTTGTGATCGGTATAGATTGTACACCGCATGCCATATAAATAATGTCGCCAGATCTTCAATGCAAACACCAAATCGCCTAACTCCAAGTCATGCGTGGTGTAGTTTTTCTCATGAACCTTCAGCTGGCGTAAAGCATAGGCTATAACTTTTTGTCGCTGCATCAACACGCAGCCTAAACCTTGACGCGAGGCATCGCAATATACCACGAAGTCGTCAGTTCCTTCGGGTAGGGATAAGATCGGTGCGTCACAAAGTTTGTTCTTCAACAACTGAAAAGCTTCTTCTTGTTTGTCTCCCCAATCAAACTTCTTATCCTTTTGTGTGAGAGTAGTCAGAGGTTGAGCGATTTTCGAGAAATCCTCAATGAATCTGCGATAGTACCCAGCCAAACCTAAGAATTGTCGAATCTCGGTTGGCGTCTTTGGAGTCTCCCAATTCTTGATTGCTTTAATCTTTGTAGGATCCACATGGATTCCGTTTCCATTAACCACATGACCAAGAAACTGGACTTCTCCTAACCAGAACTCGCACTTCGAGAACTTTGCGTATAACTTCTCCTTCTTAAGCAGCTCTAAGATGGCTCTTAGATGATGCTCATGTTCTTCTTTTGTTTTTGAGTAAATCAGGATGTCGTCAATGAACACGATCACAAACTTATCAAGGTAGGGCTTGCAGACTCTGTTCATTAAATCCATGAATACTGCTGGTGCGTTCGTCAACCCGAACGGCATAACCAGGAACTCGTAATGCCCATAGCGAGTCCTAAAGGCCGTCTTTGGGATACTTTCTTCTTGTATCCTCAACTGGTGATAACCCGATCGAAGGTCGATCTTTGAGTAGAAACTTGAACCTTGTAACTGATCGAACAGGTCGTCAATCCTTGGCAAAGGATATTTGTTCTTAATTGTTAACTTGTTCAGCTCCTGGTAGTCAATACACATGCGGAAGCTACCATCCTTCTTCTTAACGAACAGAACTGGAGCTCCCTAAGGCGAGAAGCTTGGTCGGATAAATCCCTTATCTAACAACTCCTAGAGTTGTGTCGACAACTCTTGCATTTCCGAAGGTGCAAGTCTATAAGGTGCCTTAGCCACAGGCTCGGCGCCTGGAACTAAGTCAATATGAAACTCGACTTGTCTTTATGGCAGCAATCCTGGCAAGTCCTCTGGAAAGACTTCAGGATATTCTTTTACGATTGGAATGTCTTCTATCTTTGGTTCAGCGGCCTCCTTATCCACGATGTGCGCCAAGAAGGCAACACATCCCTTCTTCAAACACTTTCTAGCTTTCAGGCAGCTAATGATCCTTAGGGGCGTATCGCGCTTCTCTCCATGTACCACAATTGTTTCTCCATCCGCCATTGGAATGCGAATGGTTTTCTCATGACATATAATTTCGGCTTTGTTGCTTGACAACCAAGTCATCCCTACTACCACGTCGAAGCTTCCCAACTCGACTGGCAGTAGATCCAGTGTGAATTCGCGCTCTCCCAGCTCTATTACGCATCCTTTGATGACTTCATTCGTTTCGACTAGTTTCCCATTAGCCAGTTCAATAGAGTACGGAATATCTAACTTACTAGCAGTTAACCCAAGCATGTTCTTAAACTCTAACGATACAAAACTATAGTCGGCACCAGTGTCAAATAGAACAGATGTAAAGCGTTGATTTACAGGGAACATACCCGTGACAACATTCGGGTCCTGGCGTGCTTCCCTTGCTCCAATGTTGAACACCCTTCCACGAGCTTGATTGAGTTTTGGGCATTCACGCTTGAAGTGCCCGACGTCTCCGCAGTTAAAACATCCCGGTCCTCGACCGTTACCATCTTCATTACCGCCTTGATTGTTATTTTGATTGCGGTTACCATTTCCTGCTTGATTCCCGAAGTTACCGCGATTACCATTTCCGCCGTTGCGGTTCCCATTCTCGTTACCTCCATGATTGTTGTTACCAAATCCTCTTTGGCCAACATGGCCAGTACCAACCCAACAAGTGTCTTTTAAGTGACCCATCCTTCCACAGGATTCACATTTGCTAAGTCTGCACCGGCTAGTATGATGAAACTGGCATAATTCGCACTTGGGCAGAGTGCCCATGTATCATTTCCCTTTGGCTTCAGCACCGCGTTTATTTTCAGCTGTTCGGTTCACATCCTTCCTCTTGTTGGCACTGTCGGTACTCGTTTTAAAGTTGGAGAATTTCCTCTTGTTCTCCCCTGAAGATTCAACATGAGTTTCTTTCTTTTTCGGCTCAGAAATGGAAAACTTGTCCAATCTGATGGCTTCTTCCGTAAGTGCCACGCTGAGATCAATGGCTTCGGTAATTGCCGGAGGCTTCGACGTCGTTACCATGCTCATGATCTGGGGTGCCAATCCCTAGATGAAACGCTCAATGCGTTTAAATTCAGGATAAACCATATATGGCACAACGCATGACAAGTCGTGGAACTTCTGGACATATTCAGCAATTTTTGGTCCATCCATTTTTAGGTTCCAGAATTCCGTCTCCAGCTTCTGTATCTCTGCCGGTGAACAATAATTCTTCCTAATGAGCTCCTTCAGCTCAGCCCATGTTAGTGCATACGCCGCCTCTTCTCCTAGGGTTTGAACTTGTAAATTCCACCAGGATAAAGCACCATCAAGAAAAAGTCCTGAGACGTAAGTAACATGGTTTTCAGGAGCACACTTACTCATCCTTATTACCGAATCCGTCTTTTCTGTCCATCTGACGAAAGCAACAGCACCTCCAGTGCCATCGTAGTTCAAGGGCTTACAATCCAGGAATTGTTTGTAAGTACAGCCTGTACAGGCAATATCATTTACAGTAAGCATTAGTGGATGTGTAAGAAATATCCAATGTAATGTAATGCGTCTCACTCGACTTGGGCATTACCATTGGGTGGGTTGTTATTCCTTGAGGAACCTCTGCTCGGCTCGGCGCGGGAGGCCTCATAATCCGCTATTGCCTTTGAAATACGTTCCTGCAGTTCTGCCTCGGTAGTAGGCAAATGTGGGTCTCGTCGTGGAGGCATCTTCTAAAAGAAGATCATATTGGTCAGGTCATAGTAAGTATGGTAAGTAATATGCGTATGTAATAACATCCATCAACCTCATATCACATAACATCCCATGTTATAATATAAAACAATTAAGTCAACAATCCATGTAGTGAGAACGTTGCCATTGAGCTTTCATTAAATCAAGACCACAATATATTTTTACATGTTTCACAGTACATCATACATCAAACTAAGATCATTGGGTTACATCACCCCAAAATACAAGTCAGTCTACACAAACCATATAAAAAAACGTGGTCTTCCAAAAGTCTTCATTTGTTGGCCCAATTGCGACTTTCTCACCAAAACAATCTACCTGCACCAAACCAAAAATATAGCTACGCTTATGGCGGAGGAGGAGGTGGAGGTGGAGGAGGGGAAAAAAACGGCGCATAAGCACCCAATCCTCCTCTAGTGCGTGAACAACGCGCAGTAGGTACGCAATCTGCTGCTCAGGTGTGAGGATGCGGACATCAGAGTCCGGAGGTAGAGGAAGAGGAGATGGTGGGGTAGGAAAAGGAGTCTGACAATGGCATGGGGGAGGACATGGGGTCCTCTCCAGCTCCTGAATACGTCTGCTCAAAGCATCCTGTTGCAACTGCAGGGATATAAGTATGTCATCCGTGGTATATCCAACATGGAAAGGGTGATAAGGGTCTGATAGAGGCATGACATGGGGTGAAGACCACAAAAAAGTACAGCAGACGACACAGGCGGGACATGAATGGTACAACAGATGACACAGGCGGGACAAAAGTAGGCTGCTGTCTCGACGAACCCTCCCAAGGACGAGGTGGAGGAATGTCCTGGAGGAAAGTGATAGGAAGGTCGGTGTGATGGATATCTGATACACGGGGAAAATGAGGGGCAACATCAATCGGTGCAGAGATGGGTGCATGAGAGGGAATGACTGGTCTAACATACGGGGGATAATCATCATCATCGATCCACCCGTTGTGGGTGTCAGTGTATCGAGGATCGATGCGAGTGGAAAAAGGTGCATGGTCAGCATACACAGGGGCCGAATCAGGTAATATCGGGGCAATAACGGGAATATCAACAATGGGTGGTGCAATGGCTGGTGCATCCACAACAAGCGGTGCAACGACTGGTGCATCATTAAGAACAGGGTCATGCACGGGTACAGGGTCATGAGCAATAACAGGCTCTGGTGCCATGACAGGCTCAGGGTCGGCAAAGGCCATATCAAAGTCGGCAGGTACCTCAAGAAGCTGATCAATATGAACCACTGGTGCCTCCAAGGGCTGGTCATCAGGAATAAACTCGATCTCGTGATCGGGGTCAAAATCAGGAGGAAAAACTGGATCAAACTCGTCCTCAAACTCAGGATCAAACTCAAACTCGTGGGGTGAACCAGGTACAGCTGACATAGCTGTATCGGAGTCGGAGTCAGTAGGATATCGACGCAATCCGACGGCGTGCAAAGTGGAAGATGATACTGACTCAAAAGAATCAGTACTGGGCAGATCAGATAAAATCTCCTTAGCGGGAATCTCAACAGGTGGTAAAACGACAGCATCCGCAACCGGAACCTCAACCAAAGGAATGGCGACATCATCAGCAATCGGGGACCCATCCTCATGGTCGTCCTCAGGGGGACCCTCGACGAAAAGATCGATGTCGTCGTCAGACACAACATCGAGTGGCAAATCCTCAACGGGAAATGCAGCAAGTGGAATAGGAGCAGGGATCTCAGCAAGAGGTAGATCCTCGACTAGAATACCATCAGCGTGCTGAACATCGTCTCTGACATCTGGCAAAGCAAAGGGCTGGAAGTCGTCATCGTCCGTACTAGTGGTATCCGATGTATAGACCTCATCCTCAGTGACAATCTCGTCATCCGACACAATCGCCATAGGATCCAATGTGTCTGACACTCCGTTATCAGAAGATGATGGCATGGTGTCTGTAACACAACCACACATATGCACATATATCAACAATTATAATCAAATAAGCATGTAAGTCACAATAATGTAAGCAAGTAATTATCCTTGTCTTCCCCAGACTTTCCCACCCAGTCTCTCAGACTGAACTCCCTAGTCTCTAAGACTAAACTTCCAGTCTCTAAGACTACTCCCTGGTCTCTAAGACCAACCTCCCAGTCTCTAAGACTAAACCTCCCTCAGTCTCTAGGACTGAACCTCCCCCGCCGCTAGGGCTGAAATATGAATTTTGAAAGGTGTATTTGTGCCTTTTGTTTGTAAAATGTTTGTGCCCCGGATCTGGACTTTTAGTATATGCAATGTAAAAAAAATGTTTGAAAACATTTTCGTGAGAGCCCTAGTGATCATAGTCTAGACTCGAGAAAGAATCCTAGTTCGCTATGATCGAGGCTCTGATACCAAGCTGTCACACCCTGGCTTTTGCGGAAGCGTGGGTTTATTTGGTGTGACTTCCTAATACCGTAGCAACAATCATAACATTGCTATATGATAAAAACACAAGATGCTCATCCATTAATATAGTTAGAAAATACCATAACATAATTGTCTTGAAACATCAACCCAAAATAAGTTACAACCATGACTTGTTTAAAAATGAGTTCCCAGTGGACTCAACAAAAGTCCTTAAATAAAACAAAGTTTGGAGACGTGTGACCCGTCCAAGCAAGGGTTACACCTCCCCAAACCCTACACCCCTGGATGACATCTTTTATTTAACACGCAGCTTAACGTGCATCACCCGCCAGATCCGATCAATTCCCTGAAATACATGTAGTTTGAAAAATCAACAAAAAGTTGAGCGAGTTCATGTATATGTGAGTATGTGTAAACCTTTGTAAACGATGTATGTATAACCCTTGAACGATGTATGAAAGTTCCTGGTATGTAGCATTAAGGAAAACAAAAAGAGATCACCAATGCTTTGCAAGGCCATTGATATGTGTGAAGTGATGCAGGAAGACTCAAACCTAGCGGAGTTGCACCGGGCTTCCGGCTGTAAGACACAGTCACCACTATGGGCCACCCCGGCCTCATGGGTGTGGGCTCGCTACACCCAAATAGATCTATCACTCATGTCCCTCGGTCCTACGACGAGGATTAATGGCCTTTAGTAGCCGCCTACCCACTCACATGATCTAAAGGTGTATGAAAGTCCCTCCTGAAGCTAACCATACCATGTATAAAAATGTCTGTATAATTGTAACATGTATTTCACCCCCGAAGTTATAAAACTGAAAACAGTTAAGAGAAAAGGGGGACATGAACTCACTGTAGTGCGTCTCCTGTGCTCGTACTCAAACCTTGTCAGCTATACAACGACCTACAACGTACTAATGTCTATTAGACGAACGGGTCGTGCATTGGCTTAGTATTTACGGGTTTGAGTTACGTTACTTTGATATTATTGTTAAAATAATAATAATTATTTTAACTTACATTATATTTGTAGGTCTTGAAATAATAGTTAGACAACTATTTCGTATTCATACTTCTCAAGTATTTTATGTGCGTATTTCCTTCCCAAGGATGGGAGTATTTTATACATGTATTTTTTTGTGATAATTCATATTTCTTGTTATCCAAAATATTATCCATCCAAAATATACTAGTAGCGGTATTGTGTTAAGTTACATTATTTTTCTCTAAATAATATAACTAGTTCCCGAATTATGCAACTATTCACACAAGCGTTTTCGTATAAGATATATATTCTAAATATATGTTTGTCCGCTTTTATTTACGAAAACCCACCTCCGATACTTTGAAATTTGGTAACAAAACTGATGGCGAAGTTTATTTTGAAAGACAATGTTTAAAACACATTTGCAAACATTCTTTAGAAAATAATTTCCAAGTATTGAATTTTTTAGGAAATTTTTCCAGAGTTTCCTTTGTAAATGGAGGCGTCCATGCTAATAAGCATATCATTTTCTTTTCAAAACAATCACAATAATTATCAACAATTATCCTCTAAACAACTCTACATCACCGAGCGCAAAAACTACATGCGTTACATATTAATCATGAACTTGATATATCACAAAAATGCGTAGTAACTAAGTAAAGCGTCTAGTGGACTTAGTTACCTTCCAAAGCGTAATTATTTCTTTAAAAATCATTTTCTCGCAAAATTTTAGTGTTTACAACTTATAAATAATTTTTACAAAAATAAAACTTTTGAACTCTTCTTGTAAATAAAAGGTTTTTACACTTATGTTATGTCAAAAAATGATGCTAGTGTACGTAAAGTCATGACCTTCTAAGAATCGCTTCTTGAACTTGGTTCACTTAGAAAAGTATTTTGTAAAACCCGGATCTACATGATCCTCAACATATTTTGTTCACTTATATTTCAAGAAAATCATTTTCTTTCAAGTTCATGTTTAACTAGAAGGTGGTTATTTTATGTAACACAAAACCACTTTCTAATCTTGTTAAATCATATTTCTAAACATTATTTAACAAGATCCATATGGTGATTAACACCACATAACCAAGAATCAATAAGAAACCAACAACATATTCACTACAACATCTTACTAACAATATTTCATCTTCAAGTAAACTTTTATGTTCAAGTTTCTTATTTAATCCCTTTAGTGTTCTTGTTCTTTAGTGTTTTAGACATACTTATCATACTATACTTCTAACCATAAAAACAAGATGAACAAGAGTTTAACAAGAACTTACTACTAGCACAAAGGCTAGGGAAGGATCTCTAGAAAAAGATGAAGAAAATGATGGCGAAAAGCAAGTGAAAGAAGCTCCTTGAAGTTCCACAAGTTACAAGCTCCCTTGAATCACCTTATAGTCTTGAATGAAGCTTAAAATGGAAGAAGATGATGGTGTTAAAGTGGTGATGGTGGTGGTGGTGGTTATGTGAGCCGAGAGGGAGGGAGAGGAGAGGAGAGTGAAGGAGTGGTGTGAAGATTTGAAATGATGAAGTTGATCATGGAGCCATACTTATAAAGATGTTCTCTAATACTTTGTTTACAAGATCAAGCAACATCTAATAAAATATGAAACAAATCAAGAAAGTAAGTAGTGAAGTATGGTGTGGATGTTTTGTGGGTCCTTTGGTGACCGAATTCGGGTATGGGGGGGGGGGGGGTTGGATGTAAATTTTTTATGATAGTTGGTAATCATAAGTTAGAATCCAAGTATATACTTACATATATTAGTTAGTTGATATTTAGGGGGTGTTATGGTGTACGGGGATCATGACTAGCCAAGAAATATTTAAACAATGTACTTGACAAAAATTTGGTGTCCCGGGTAATGTCCGGTTATCCGGTTAGATACCGTTCCGTTAAAGTGTTTAATTAGTCTGTAAAGTGTCTTTTATTTATATTTTTGTAACACTTTTAATTCCCGGCACTTAGGAAGGCATACAGGACCATTCTGCCATATTTTTGCATATTACTAGCATGTCATAATGCTGAATTTTATTAAATAACGCAGAATTCTGCACTTAAAGTGTGTTTTTGGCACTTCCCGACACTTTAACTATCACCTAGTGACGCAGTTTTATGGTCCTCACTTCCCTACACTCCATACTAGTGTAGTACCTTGTCTCTGGCTCATACTGGCCTTAAAAACATAGTCTGTCTATGTGCTGGCATTGTCAGCATGTTTCTGAATTATCCGTTCAGTCTGCTAACTGTGCATTGTGCATCAAGTATGTCACTAAAGTTTGTATGTAATAAATGGAGTGACAGTATGAAGTGTGATGCATATGTATGTATGTTACAGAAATCAGAAAGCAGTTTACGTCATCAGTTGTAATTAAGCACAGTCATTAAGCACATTATTAAAATTAATTAATTGTACGGTACCTGTAATTGTGAGGGTTGTCACAGTACGTGGATGAGATCGTATCTCTCCACGGAGTGCCAGTATCTATCATCTCTGATAGAGATACGAGGTATACATCGCATTTCTGGAAAAGCTTTCAGCAATCCCTAGGCACTCGATTGAACTTCAGCACAGCATATCATCCTCAGACGGATGGTCAAAGTGAACGTACTATACAGACACTCGAAGATATGCTACGAGCTTGTGTTATTGACTTAGGAGGAAGTTGGGATGATCATCTTCCATTGATTGAATTCTCATACAACAATAGCTATCATTCCAGTATTCAAGCTGCACCTTTTGAAGCTTTATATGGAAGAAAGTGCAGAACGCCCGTTTGTTGGGCAGAAGTTGGAGATGTCCAACTAACAGGACCTGATATAATCCTGGAGATGACAGACAAGATTGTACAGATAAGAGATCGTCTCAAAGCTGCCAGAGATAGGCAGAAAAGCTACGCAGATAAAAGGCGTAAACCTCTAAAATTCAAGGTAGGTGACAAAGTGTTACTAAAGGTATCACCCTGGAAAGGGGTGATGCGATTTGGTAAGAAAGGTAAGTTAAGACCGAGATATATAGGACAATTCGAGATCATTGAATGTGTCGGAACAGTGGCTTATAAGTTAAACTTGTCTGAAGAGCTCAGTGGTATTCATAATGTATTCCACATCTGCAATCTGAAGAAATGTCTAGCTGATGAATCACTAGTCATACCACATACGGATGTGCATATTGATGAGAGCTTAAAATTTTTTGAAAAACCTTTGTCGATCGAGGATCGACAGGTTAAGAAGCTTCGAAGGAAGCAGGTGCCGATTGTAAAAGTTAAATGGGATGCCCGTACAGGTCCCGAGTACACGTGGGAGATAGAATCCACAATGAAAGAAAAGTACCCTCATTTATTTCAGTAAATCTCGAGGTTGAGATTTCTTTTAAGGGGGTGAGGATCTAACACCTCGTAATTTCATGTCCAATATTATATTGACACGTGTCATGGACTTTAAAACGTGTAAAGAATTAAGTTAGAGGGACTAAAGTTGACAAACAAAGAATCTACGTGTATAAAAGGATTCAAAGTATCAACAATGGATAAATATACTTTTCAATAACCCTACACGATGTTTATACCCTTAAACGAATGAATTATGGATCATACGAAGCCAATTGTGAAGAAAGTGAGAGATTACAAACTACAGGGGTTAAATGTGTCAACATGTTCAATTTATACCTCTGAGTGACCTTTTACCAAACACGAAGCTTTGTAACGATTAATTATGCTCACTAGAATAAGTGATAAATATTTCACAAGGTTTCGATAAAGTATGAGAAAGTTATGATAACATTCGTATATGAGGGGTTAAAAGCGTCAACGTTGAAATTTAAGGCTTTTCGGGTGATCATAAAGTTAACCAAGGACTTAACAAAGTTTGGTTATGTCTTGGAGCCCTTAAAGTTCAATTTGGTGGGTTAAAAGTGCAAAACAAAAGGTTAAAACCACTTTAAAAAGGACCAGGGACTTAAAATGCAATTTTGTCAAACTTGTAACCTGAACCCGGCCCTCATACCGGCCGCGTAAGACATAAGGGAGTCTTACGCGGGCCGCCTAGGACTGCCAGCGACAGAAAACACCTGCAGGTGTCTGTTTCAGCCTGTTAACCGACTTAAGAGCCTTGTTTTGCATACCAGGGGCTGCACCAACAGGTTTACATGCATAGGGGGCACCTGTAAGCATCATATAACACCTGTAGACTTGCTTGGCATGATCTAGTTGCATCAAAACTCCTATATAAGAACTCCAAAGTTGCAAACATTGGACACTTGAATTTCAAAACTTTCATAACTTCATCTCTGGAGATTCCTGGAGCTCAAGGCCATTTCCTAGAAGTCATTAGTCGTGCATAGGACTATTGTAAGCTCCCTTAACCTTTCTTAATTCAGTTTTACATAGTTTAATGGCCTAAAGTCAAATCATCGTAACTAAGGTTTAACTTCATGATTAATCACAATTTGTCCAGTCAAATCTCAAATTGAAAGTACCTATGAGTTGGTAATTATGTGGGTAATAAACCCTTAAAAGGGCACTCTCTGATTCCCACTCTAACTAGGTCAATTATCGGGTCAAACTTGATCATAAAAAATCAACAGAAAGCTAATTTTCAAATAAATGCATAATTAGCAATGTAGAAGCCATGCAACCTGTTTTATCACTAATATAACTTGGTAATTAATGTAAGAACATGTCTAAACATGTTCAACCCGACAATTTTCAGTTTAGGCTCGGTTCGGAACCTAAAGTCGCATAATTAGACTTTTGCTTTGACTTTCAGTTCTGACCCAATGTAGCATGATTTAGAAATGCCTTAGAGCTTTATTAGGACCAGGTTACATGTTAGTGTAACCCTCTGTGATTATACAACTTGGTTCATTAGTTATTCGATTCATATGCATGTTTCCGTTATATGCCTAAATGTTGACCATAATGCCCTTTTGACCTTAAACCAAGAAATTTGAAAATGTGAGAGGACAATAATCTTTATTACTGATTTATAAACATGTCCCTAAAATTTGACATCAGTTTGAGGTCTAGATTAAGAGTTATGCTCAATAGAGTAATTAGAAAGCTTTTTATTAAATAAACGGCGTAATTAGCATAAAGCCTATCTAAACCCAATTTTTATACCAAACTTTTTACCTACTGATGTAAAATAATATTTTGGGATTTTTGAAGATTTTTATTTATTTTTAGGCTGAGCATAACATAGGGTTATAGCTTTGATTCGGTAATTGTTGGTTTTGCCCTTTTGGCCTATAAAATGAGTTTTACATAATATTTTGATATCAAACCTTTTGCTACTGATTTTATATAATAATTAAAATATTTTGAGTCTTCTGGAATGATAAAAATATAAGCTTTTCTTTAAAAAAAACCCGGAAATCGCTTAAAACCGTCTTTTTACGCGTTTAAAACGCATAATATGTATTAAAACCATTTTTTCTCATATAAGACTTAATACCTACTGATGTTTTAAGAAAATTTTTATATTTTAACAGTAAAGAAAAGTTTTTAACTCAGATTCCCTGTTTTGACCTTTAAAGGTTATGTGAAATTACCAAAATGCCCCTACGGTGCATAGTTTGGCTATAAAAGGTAAATTTCACATATATGCCATACCCTACTGTTATGAATTATAAAAATATGTATTTTTACTGAATATGATTAATGTAGTCATTTAAATCGGATTGTGATTAATGTATTTACATAACTCGTTTTAATCTGTATTATTTGGTGTATAGCATGTGGGGGTTAAATGACCATGTCCCAGATATCCTTGGGATCATTCAAAGAAATGGCCACGACCTAAGCACGGGGTGTAGGCATACACCTGACAGTTGCATTATGTAAAAACTGGTAATCCACTTAAAGGAATCAACCTTGTGGGCATTATACATGTAGCATGTCAGTTAATCTTGCCCGGCTCTTCTAACCGGCCCTGACGGACGACAAATAAGTAAAACTGTATACAAGGTTATTTTTAAATAATTGTCCCAAGTTGTAAAAGATATTTTGTGCCTTGTGCATTCAAATCCATTTTCTTAAACTTTTTTCAAAATGAGTCGATTAATTATATTTACCAGTGTAAACTGACGTATTTTCCAAAAAAGGTTAAGTGCAGGTACTAGACGGAATAGGTTGGCTACTCCTGGCATCATTAAACAAGTCTTGCAAGCTTAGATGTTAAAATCTGTTGAACGATGATCCTTTTTAACTTTCGATCCGCCTGTGGATCCTTTACAGTTCGTTTGTAATACTTTGATATTACTTTTTATTCGGTTTGTATTGTGATTCATCTTTTGCTTCCGCGGTGCATTTAAATTGTGTTGTTTGACTATGATGATATCAACTACGTCACGATACTCCCCACCGGGCCCACCGGTAATACGTGGAAATATCGGGGTGTGACAGGAGGGAATTTCTTCTAATAAATGTTAATAATTGAAATTCAGTTACTGTGTTGTTTCATCTTCCTGTAATACACAATGCGCTTTATCACTAATTTTTGGTGTTTTGTTTTTAATGGCGTTTTTTTTTTTTTTTTGAATGGCGTTTTATCATTTGATGGCATTTTGAATATGAGCGGTAAAAGACCCTTTTACCCTTAATGAAGCGCGTCCCACATAATAAAATTGATGTTATTTACGAAAACACCACCGCGCAATCTAGTCCATGGATTGTTTTGATCGGACGACCCATAAGCGTTCTCACCGTTCTCACACTTTTGAGCGTTTTCTCTAAATCCTGACCCTATATATATATATATATATATATATATATATATATAGGGAGCCGCTAAAAT
Source organism: Helianthus tuberosus (assembly GCA_030545235.1). NCBI lineage: Eukaryota > Viridiplantae > Streptophyta > Magnoliopsida > Asterales > Asteraceae > Helianthus > Helianthus tuberosus. The sequence goes on along the minus strand of CM060357.1, from coordinate 151,811,229 downwards.
AAGAACCACCTCCAGTTGTAAGAACCGCGAGAACCACTCTCAGCCAATCAGATTTTGACAACATAAAGGGTATTTTGGTCTTTTACCCTAAATGTCATATATTCCCTCTCTCTTCATTTAATATACCTCTCTCCTCTTTATATACCTCTCTCCTCTTTCATTTTCATCTCTTCATCTTCAAATTCTCTCTGCACAAATGAAGAAATCTAAAATCCAAAATCAAACCAACCTCTCTCCTGATTACTTTAAAGGGCTCAAGATTATATATTTAAGAAGTGAAGATCATTCATTCATACTTTCATAGCATGATGGTGATGCAGATGGGTTTTTTTCATTAGATCAAGAAAACAAGATCAGGTTCATGGGTTCTCATTTGTATCCTTTCTTCTTCAAACCATAACCCCGCCGAGAATTCATCTCTCGATCTCCTGTCCGACCGACACAGGTCCGGCGACGGGGGTATCTTTGGCCCCCCTTTCCTCTCCGCCGCAACCCCTTGCGACTGGTGTTAGCGGCAGTGGTGTTAGAGGTGGTGGCTGTGTGACTGGTTTGGTCGGGGGCGGTTGAATCTGGGTTTTGAATGTTTGATCTGTGGGTTTTGAATGTTTGAATCGGTTGAATCTGGGTTTTGAATGTTTGATTTGTGGGTTTTGATCTGTTGAATCTTGGCATGTGTTCTTGATCTGTTGAATTTTTGGTATGTGTTCTTGATTTTTCTGGGTTTTGAATGTTTGAATCGGTTGAATCTTGGCCTGTGTTCTTGATATGTGTTCTTGATCAGTGGTTTTGAATGTTTGATCTGTGGGTTTTGAATGTTTGATTTGTGGGTTTTGATATGTGGGTTTGAATGTTTGAATCGGTTGAATCTGGTGCCTTTTTAATCGGCGGTGATGATGCAAAAAAAAACGGACGATGGCGTGGCAAGGATGGTGGAGGGTAGGTTTTTTAACCCGCAACCCCATTTTTGCAGCCTCTGATTATCGGAAAATCTGAGCCAAAACTTTGTTTTTTTTTTCCAGAATCCACTCGTTCTTTTTTATTTTTGTTTGTTGGGTTTTTATATTTTTTTTGAGGCGTCGATGATGATAGCAAACTATCTGAGACCTACCGAGTAACGATTTTCTGGGTGCGTTAGTTTTTGTGTAAAAACAATTTTGTCAAAAAAAAAGTTAAACCGTAAACTTTTTAACGTAACACGTAATAAGTTTTACGTGAAACGTAAAACGTAAAAAGTTTTACGTGAAACGTAAAACTTAAAAAGTTTAACGTAGAACGTAAAAAGTTTAAAAAGTTTTACGTAAAACGTAAAAAGTTTACGTAAAATGTAAAACGTAATACGTAAACATTTTTAACGTAAAACGTAAACTTTTTTAACGGGAAACGTAAACTTTTTTAATGGAAAATGTAAAACGTAAACTTTTCAAACTTATAACCTAAAATGTAAAAATTAAATCGTAAAGCGTAAACTTTTTAACGCAGAAATGTAAAACGTACTCCTTTATGTAAAAAACGGGACGCTAAAAACGTATAACGTATAAAAACGCAAAACGTAAAATGTTTAACGTAAAAAAACGCCGCTAGAAAAAGCCGAGCGTAAAACGTAAAACGTAAATTTTATAACGTAAAACGTAAATTTTTTAACGTAAAAAGTAATTTTTTAAGTAAAAACGATGTGAAAAACGGTGTGAAAAAACGACGCGTTAAAAATGGAGCGTAAAATCGCCGTTAAAAAAAGCGTGAAAAAAACGACATTAAAAAACGGTGTAAAAACGAAGTAAAAAACGGCGCCAAAACGACTGCGTAAAAAACGGTAAACATAAAAAACGGCGCGTTAAAAAAAACGACGCTTGAAAAAATCCGGGTAAAACCGGCGCGTAAAAAAAACGACGCTTGAAAAAGCTCGGCGTGCAAAAAACCGGCGCACAAAAAAATTGTCTTTTGTAAAAAAAAATCTGCATTTAAAAATGTTTTTAATAAAAAAATTCTTCTTAAAAAATAAAATGTAATATAAAAAAACAAAAAAGTAATAAAAAAATAATATAGATAAAAAGACAAAATAGAGTAATGTTACTAAAATACCCTTTTGAATTAAAATATTAAAGACATAATAAGACAAAAAATACTTAACATTATTTTTAAATACTTTTAATCTCATCCATCCATCTACTTGATCTAATGACCAGAAAGTGGTTCTCGCGGTTCTTACAACTGGAGGTGGTTCTCATTCTAGCGGTCCCCTATATATATATATATATATATATATATATATATATATAGGGGATCGTTAGAATGAGAACCACCACGAGTTGTAAGAACCACGAGAATCGCGCCCCGCGGGTGGCCGTTGACCACGAAATTGTTTTTACACCTAGATCCGTATATTTTAACACCGGGGGTAAATTTTGGGTTCAAACGGCGCGCCCGAGGGGGTAGTTTTTTACGCCCAAAGTTTGGTTAAAAAAAAAGAAAAATTAAAAAAACCCAAACTTTGGGCGTAAAAAACTACCCCCTCGGACGCGCCGTTTGAACCCAAAATTTACCCCCGGTGTTAAAATATACGGATCTAGGTGTAAAAAAAATTTCGTGGTCAACGGCCACCCGCGGGGCGCGGTTCTCGTGGTTCTTACAACTCGTGGTGGTTCTCATTCTAGCGGCTCCCTATATATATATATATATATATATATATAGGAATGGGATCAGGAGAGAACGATTTGAAGTGTGAGAATAGTGAGAACGATTTTCAGCCATAGAATCTTTGTGATTTGTGGCTAAGATGATGCAGTGGCATTTTTGTAAATAATGGGAACCTTATTAGTACCAGGAGGGGTAAAATTGGAAGATCCAAACAAGGGTGCACATGCTAATCACATGTCATTTCCCCCTATCATAATTAAACGCCAATAACTTTTTTATACGTGATTATTTTTCTAAAAAAATTACACCATAAAACTCAGCGTTTTTTTATCTTTCCAACGAGTATACTATTGATATACTTTTCGGAAAAAAATGAAATGAGTTTTATGGCGTTTTACCAAACTATGTGTTTTTATGGCGTTTTAACTAGGTATTTTCATGGCGTTTTTTTGAACTGAGTGTTTTATGCCATTTTAAACTGAGTTTTTCATGACGTTTTTTCTGAACTGAGTGTTTTATGGCGTTTTAACTGGGTAATTTCATGACGTTTTTTTTCTTTTCTGAATTTGGTGTTTTTTATGGCGTTTTATTTGAACACCCAGTTCATGTGTGTTGGTTTTTTTGACAATATTACCCCTTAGGGTAGCGGCTCCCGGAGTGAGATCACTCCGGCGGTTGGGAGGACCGTGCACTATCCCCCCCCCCCCCCAAATGTCCAAGGAGGAGACATTGGAATGGTAAATCAGATATGTCAATACCCTATACCCTGAAGGTAAGAATGATATGTGAATATATCTTACTAGCCCATAAAAACTAGTTTTGTTAGTCTTGTAGATGTAACGCAACATCGCCAAGAATGACATGTGAATATATCTTACTAACCCATGAAAACTAGTTTTGTTAGTTTTGTAGATGTAATGAATGTAACGCAACATAGCCGTGGATCTTATGATATTTGTTCGCAAGAGGAAGTACTAGAAGTCTAATAAGAAGATTTTATAACATTACTCAACATAAAGGATTGCACTTCAAGGCATCAAGTTACAAATCATTCTACATAAGTTTTGAGAAACTTTCACAGAAGATCAACATGAGTCATTTAAAGAATACATATTAAAATAAGTGGAAGTATTATACAAGTTGCACTTTTTTCCTTTAACTAAGTTTTGTCCTGTTAGGGTTTTCTTAGTAAGGTTTTTAATGAGTCAACAAACCTGATCCAGAAGTATCAAGGGATAAAATACGCATTACACACTGTACTCTTTTTTCCCTTAGCTATAGTTTTATCCCATCGAGTTTTCCTAGCAAGGTTTTTAATAACGCAGCATATCCAAGCGTATTAATTTGATAACCAAGGGAGAGTGTTATATATATTATGGTTATGGTTATCAACTTGTTCTCCAAGACTTCATCTTCTATATATAATTTGTGTATTCTATTATAAAGATATACCTATTAATAAAATATCAATCTATTTCAGTTGTCTTATATTTTTTTTACTATTAGGCTAGTTATACAAAAAAACATAATATTTAGTTTGGTATTTCCGTTCTCATTTTCTAATTCATCGATAAAAGAAACTTTTTACTATTGATTTGTTGCTTTTGAACAAATTTAAGGATTTCTATCGTCGATAAAAGAAACTTTTTACTATTGATTTGTTGCTTTAGAAAACATATTAAAAAGAGTGTTTATATATGTACTCTCCTTATTTCAGTATTTACCTGCTTGGACTCTCCCTTAAAGTTTTTAAATAAGTACTATCAAATCTTTTAATTTGTATTTTTTTAATTACATCTAATTTAAGTTTTTAAACAATTCAAAAAAGATAATTAATTTCAATAACCAAAACTTATATAAAATTTTATACGAATTGAATTTATATCAATTATTCATTCCCGAAAAATTAAAAAAGTGTAGTAATATAGTTTTATTTGTTTTTCGTTAAACTTTAACTGTATGTAATTTGTTTTGATTAAACACTTAAACTTCATTTGTTTCTTTTGATATAAATAATAATGATAATCTTGATGACGTAGATAGCTTGGCTTGATTGATTGATCAGTCCATCGCAGCTGAGTCTACACATGCTTTTTTCACGTTAATAGCCATTTTGTTTTGGTTAAACTTCATATTTTAAATAAAGTCATCATCTTCCATCGCCAACTGCAAAATCGTAACCGTCACCCACAACTGACGCTCATTGCAGGTGGTGGTGGAAGATTATGACTCTAGATAGCGATGGTGGTCATAGGGGGTGGGGTGACATCAGGCACGAGAGGGGGATGGGTGGGATAGGAAAGTGAGAGAGATTGAGATTTAATTTACTCTTTATCAGTAAAAATAACACGTAAAACGCCCTTCTACTTAAAATTCATTTTGGATAAACATGGTGTCACGGAGTTGATTGTTATAATTAGGTTATTCTAAAAGAAATTAATTAAGTAGAATCTCTTTTTTTATCAAACCTCAGCTTTACTCTAATCTCAAATTTCTAAAAGTTTTTCGTTGAGTGATTTTATAACAGGGGAATTTGTTATGTGAAAAATAAAGTTGACAAGTATATGAAAATTCATTCAGGGTTTTTTTTTTTTTTTTCTAACATATGGTTAAGTGTATATTCAGGTCTTTTCGTGCATATGGAAATTTATTCCTTTTCTATTATAGCATATGGCTAACTGTTATATTCTATGAAAATTTATTCCTTTTCTATTATTGCATATGGTTAAGTGTTATATTCAAGTCATTTCGTGTTAAATTTGAATACCCCTTATTTATTAAAGTTGGCATAGCTACACAACTTCTAACGCTATTAAAAATATATAATATTAAACTTTTTGAATAATTTGTTAATCATTTTACCATTATTATAGCCAAATAAGATAATATAGACATCATTTAACGGGCTCTATTGCTGTCATCTTATCGTCTCGTCTACATAACGTAGACATAGGGCTCCGTGAATAAAATCCACTTATTAATTAATGAAAAAGAAAAAAAAAAGAAAAGGGTAAATTACACTTTTCGTCCTTTGTGTTTGTATCGGATTGCAATGGATAACCTTTAACTTCAATAATTACTGTCACAATCCTTTATTTGGAAAACTCAGGACATCTTTCGTCCTTTAGCACTAACAAGGTTGAAAATTTCAGTTAAATTATAGCTAAATAATATAATTTAGACATCATTTAACGGGCTCTATTGTGCCATCTTTCGTCCTTTAGCACTAACTATTGGTTGTTATTTGCAGAGATGGAGGGGGACACTATCTCATATCCACCAGCCTTGATAGGGGAAATATTATAAAAAAAACTATACTTTTTTCTACAAAAGTCATTCAACAGTTTCATACTTTTGAATCCTTTTTTAAGAATAAAAAATATATAAGCGACGTAAGATAGAAAAAGAACATGTGTTGATACACGTGTTAAATTCTAAATTTCATGTTAACATTCTTTATTTTGTTACACTAGTTGTAAGTTATTTTGTTAGAACATCTCAAGAATTCATCTAAAATTTGAAGATGAAATTGATTTGTTTCTACCATTATAAATTAAACAGATCAATTAACTAGGGTTTTTACAATAATTAGTTTTAAGTTTAACTATTACATATCAGTTTATTCTCTTTTGAATCATTTACACCTTATTCGATTATTAGTTAAAACGTCGAATATTGTAAATAAAAGTCGACTTCACTGATGCGGAATAGTTTTGTAATATTTGATGCAAAGATAGAATTTATCAAAGAAAAACTTTATTTCAGATTATTTAAAAGAAAACAATCGCAGTTTTGTTCCATGAGTTTGAATTGTTTTTTTTTTTTTTTGAAAAGCATTAAAGGGGGAAATTTCTGGACTTTTGAATGTACTTCAACTTATTCCATCAGGTTGGGAAGATGGTTTCATTGGGGTTTGACTTGCATCATCAGAAGATCTTACATAACCTAACAAGTACCAGTAATATACACATTCGACTCATTTATTTTTTAAATTTTTTCATAACTTGTGTACGTTCACTTGAAGAAAAAACTATATACGCAGTTGTCTTTAGTTTCTCTACACTCCAATATCATTTTTTAGTAAACCTCAATTTAAAACCCTGGGTTTGGCGCGAAAATGAATTTGACGCCCCTAAGGAACTTATGCCATTTACAACCTCGACATTTAAAATGCGCTACAATATACAACCTTCTGTTAGTTGACTAGTATGTTACTGTTGACCGGAGAGGCAATGTCGTCTTTTAACATTCAACCCAACCCTATCTTTAAGCCCCCAATTTTGTCTTCACAATAAAAAAAACATCCACATTTCCCCCAAACCACAACCGGCGATCCTCTCCCCTCTGACAAGTTCTCTAGCGATAATCAACATAACACCACCACGATCACCTCTAGAACAATGCCTCTTTTTAATAGAACATTGTACATTTGGGGCCAGTAAGATATCCCTACCATGATACAGTAAATAAGTTGCTACGAATTAATGTCTACTTTTTAAATTATAGTTATAGACAACTTATTAAGAAATTTCTTATATTTTCACATATTTTAATTATTTATTTCTCCTTTTCTTTTAGTTTTAGTTAGAAAAAATATTTTGCCCATTAAATTTCAACCTTTCATCATCTACTTACGTTTTAAAACAGCTATCGCTTATTGATGTGGCGTGTGATACGAAAATGAAGATCAAACACGTTGATTCTATGAATACCCGTGTAGTTCTTCCCCAACCCCAAAATTCAACCCAAAGGGCACGGAATTTGAAGTGAAATATGAGTTTTCTCAAAATTAAAATCTGATTGTTCAAATAACTGGAGGGACATATAAATAAGAACATAAATTCGAAATGGGCCTAAAAAAGATAACGGGCCAAACACAAGCCCAAAAACAAAATGCCCAAAATACCTCAAAAACATAAAAATGAAAATAACTAATAGAAATAAGCGATTTTTGGCCCGGACGATGACCCAAACCGCCGTAGGCGTTTGCAGCAAGATAGAGCTCGTTCTCACGTTCTTGGGCCTCAAAATACAAGATGACCCGCTCCTCCACACTTGGGCCCGCATCACTTATGTAACTTGAGCCGTGCCAGTTTAGTTTTAGGCTAAAACCAAAAATTAAGGCTGAAAACCTTGCTAGTCTAAAGATTAAACCTTGGGATCATACTGGTTTCTTAGGGCATGTTTGGATAAGCTTTTCAAAACAACTTATTGGCTTATTGACTTATCAAGAAGCCAATAAGTTGTTTTTGTGTTTGGATAGACTAAAAGGACTTTTGAAAATAGCTTTTTGCAAAGAAGGAAAATGAGATTTTGAAAAGCCAAGATTTCATGACTTTTGGATCCAAAAGTGACTTTTCAAAAATGAAATTACTAAATTACCCCTTCTTTACCCCCTTATATCTAAAAGAATGCCCATTTTAGTCATTTTACATCAATAAGCTAATCCAAACACTTTTTTTAAAAACTCCTTTTCAAAAAGTCCTTTTCCCAAAAGTCCTTTTCCAAAAGTCCTTTTTAACTCTAATAAGCTTAGCCAAACATGCCCTTAGCCAATGTGCCAACATTACATTTAAAAAGCTTCGGGTTTAGTAAGAGGCCTTCCCTGACAATGCGGGACTAATTGTGGCGCACTTTTAGCTTATCACGTCCCATTACAATTTTGTTTCTTTCTTTTCTTTAGGTATACACCATTATCGAATGAATGAACCGATGCTTAGGTGAAGTTATTTTCTGTTATGAACTTTCGGATTAAATTACTTAATTAGAAGCAATGGATTGATAAAGAGCCTCACCTTGAGATTTCACAAACAAGATAAGAATGCTACTTGATATAAATCCAACTTCAACTAAAGTAGATAAATATATAATTAAAAATCCATTATAAAGTAATGCATTGTGTATTTAAATGAAGCAAACAGTAGAGGATCTTGAAACATTTGTTGTTGTGCTGTTGCTATGTTTACATGATTTTTCAGGATTTCTCGATGCAGCCTCCAGTCCAGATCAGAAACTTGCAGCTAGGAATATTAAAATATTTGATGTACCATTCACAAATCACAATAAGAAACTACATCCCATGCATCCCTATGGTTTAACAAATATATACCTAATAATCAACACAAATTTCATACTGAGCTCACCTTGAACTTTATATCAAGCTCGCTAATTAATGAGGATCAACTTAAAATTAAGCTAGAATCTTAAACTCGAGCTTGCATCGACTAAAAATCTAGTTCGCTAGCTCGACTAGAAAATATAAGTTTATTTAGCCAAAGAAGTATGTAAGTTGGCTTGCTCAACTCAATTGCACAAGAACTACAAGTATACCGAACAGAAGCATTACAACAACATAGAACATCAGGGCTGTGCCATATTTCATCCTGCGACCATAGTAGATCTAACATCGTGGACATTTGTAGTTTTCAAGTATAATGTAACTCTTAATTTGTCCCTTAATTGCATAAAGTAAAACTTTTATGCCATTCCTTAGTTAATATAATGATCTCTAACATGGTGAAAGTTTTCTTCCATGGAGTCAAAAGTTTCTTGAGCAAAGTTTGGTCCTAAAAATGATTGGCCCCGACCCAACACATCAAATCTATTTGACATCGTTTGATTGACAAGCCCGAGCCATGTTATAAAACATTGACGGTCGTTGATTCTATTGAGTTTTGAAAATCATCAAGAATGAATTTTTCGCTACCATAAATTGACTATGTACAAAGAAAAATCACCAACGGACTTTCCCATCGTTGATTACCGTCGATCAGAAACGTTGGGGCCAAATCATATAAAAAGGAGTTCAAAAAATATACTTTTTTAACCTCCATTGGTAATCCCTCCATGAATTCAACACTTTTATTCACCATCGGTGAATTCAACTTTATGCCCTTTTTTTGTGACATTTGACATTTGAAAGATACCTTAAGTGTAAAAGATTATTCACATACTTTCCTCTATTTTTTAAATTTAGAGTAAATTGCTAAAATCATCCCTGAGTTTTGTGCATATTTGTCATTTTCATCTAAAACAATTTTTTTGTACAATACTGTCCTTCACTTTTGTGATTTTTTTATCATTTTCATCAAAACATCAATGTTTGGATGAAAATGGCAAAAATCTGAAAAGTGAATAATTATATGGTACAAAAAAGTTGTTTTGTATGAAAATGCACAAACATATCCAAACCTTAGGGACGATTTTGGCAATTTACTCTAAAATTTAAGATAAATGTCTAAAAATCATTATTTTTCCCTACAAATTAGAACAACCATATATGCACTACATTTTTATAATTCCAAAAATCACTACAATAACTTTATTTATATATGAAAAGCTACCATTGATCCACCAAATAACTGTTGAGGATGTATAAAAACGAAAAACATAATAAAACAAGTGTTTGTGAGTAAAACAAAGATGAACATGGTTGATGAGATGTGAGTGGTTTTTAAAATGGGTGATAAATTTTGAAAACTATGACTTTTTGTTAAATTATAGGGTAGAAAATTGTGAAGTTATGAATCATCTTAGGCCGCATGGTAAGGAATGGAGCCCCTGCCCTCTAGTGGTTTCATTGCGCCACACCAACGCCACATATTCGTCATATCAACCAAGGGCTCCATTGCCTCATTCTAATAAAGCTCATGGTATGGAATAAAGCCTGATCAATCATTACTTATTATTTTTTATGTTTTTTTATATTTATAACATTTAAATAAATAAATGTATAAAAGAGACATTACATTTAAAATAAACATAAAATTTAAATTAAAAAAAAACATTACATTTAGAAAAAATCCCATTTAATACAAAGACATAACATCTTAGAAAAAGACGTAACATTTTTAGATATTTTGCTCAAATCGCTTATTTCTCTTCCGGTTGCTTTCTATGATGTCTTAGTGAGGATGACGTTTGGCGAGTATCGGGTTGGGTTTCGGGAACGGACAGGGTTTCGGGTACGGTTGGAGATTCGGGTGGATACATAGGAGATATAGGAGACAAAGGTTGTGACATGTACGTATTAGCCATATGCGGGAGGATACATGTAAAAACCCGATATTTGAACGAGTGAGGGTGTTTGTCGAGGGTGTGAGGATTGCATCTCTCATCTTGGAGAATATTCGGCCGGTAACGGTTAGTATACATACACCTTCGCCGTGTTGGTGTTGATGGTCCATCGGTGTTGTTGAGTGCTTGTGTAATGTGGGTTGTTGTTAGGCACACAATCTGGATCTGTTCTAGTCGAAGAACGTAGCGGAATCGATCAGTGGCGAGGTGCGGAATCCCTCGACACCGTCTGAGAATCACTAACAACAATCTCAACGCTTAACATGTCTGATTTCATTGACAGAGTATGAAAGTACAAGAGTTCCGGTTGACAATCAGACAGAGCTTCGCTATGACAATTCAGCAAAAGGTTCTAGACAAATGGCACTAACCTACTATTTATAGGCAACACAGGGAAGACAGGATGTCATCCGATCGGATGGTCATCCGTACGGATGACACTTCTCATCCGTTCGGACCACATCTGACAGTTTACGTTCCGTTCCCTGTTTGTCTAGTCACAAAATACATACATATACAAAAACACACATACAGGACAAAATACATAAGACTCGATGCAGACGTAAACCACATACATAATGCACTAACAGACTCCCCCTTGGATGTAGCTGTAGTCTTCCTTCCTGCATAGTCTTCAAGCCTTAGCTTTCTACCTTCTCTTTTCATTTATCTCTGCAAGCATCTTTCGCCTTAGAGGCCTACCAACTTCATTCCAATACTTTCTATATACAGGATCACCATCTCGCTTCCTATCCCACTTTGGGATCTTGTTCTCTTCCTTTTCGATTGGTGTTTGGTCAGTTGGTGGAGGTCTCATAAGCTTCCATCTTCCAAGTTTTGCAGCTCTATCAGCTATCTCCTTGAACTTTTTAGCTCGCTTCTCTCTCTTAAAGAACTCTTCCAGCTCCAAGTCTTTGAACTTCGACTTCCAATATCTGCCAGAATTGATATCTTTTGCATAGCATAAGTTCACCAACTTCTGATACTACTGAGCTTGGACTTTATCTGGCTTTTCATACACAATCTTGTTGTAGAATAGACATTCAATATCTTTCTTCAAGCAGTTGACTATCCACATTTGTTAGGACCGGTTTTGACTCCGAAACGATTGCAAACCGAACGTGTGACGTGCGGAATCCGTACACGAATGTGGAACGAACACGAGAATCGTATATAATCTGTGATTCGATTAAAGATCTGAAAAGATTACAAGCAACGTGAATCACCTCTTGCACTTTCTCTCTCTAGACTCTCTCTCTAGGATCAAAGCTCTCCAAGCTCCAAATGTGCAAAAGTTCTAAATGAGAACCCTAATGGTTCTATTTATAGGCCAAGGATATAAGGAGGTTCTCCTTATTTACAAATATGCCACCTTGCCTTTTAGTAACTAAAAATAACAATATAAGCCTTGAATTAAACTGTTTCAGCTACGATCTTGATTGACGGAGGCGATAGACATACTGCACTAACAGACTCCCCCTTGGGTATTCCCGCAGTCAATCTCGACCATTGAGTCAAACTTGTAGCGTTTTTTCTTTCTCTCTCTCTCTGAGTCTTCAGCAAACACAGACTCCTTGTTTGAACAGAATCCCCGTGGATCTGTCTTAAGCTTCAGCTTCTCCCCTTTCAGTAAACTCTTCAGGCTCCCCCTTTCGTCAAGCTTCCGTGCTTTTGGGATCGACACCTGGATTTCCGGTTACAAACTCTTCTAGGAACGTTTCCTGGCTCCTTACACGCTTCCCCTTGCGTTAAGTTCGTCTTCAGACTCCCCCTTAGACTCGGCTATAGGGATCGTAGTCTGGAACAACATCTGCAATTTCTCAAACATTTATAAGTGAAAATGTTTCGAACATCCAGGATTAAAGACCTGGATTTCTCAGCATAAGCTAAAACATTTCGACAGTTAAAGTGTTTTCCGATTTTCCAGGAATCGTAACCTGGCTCACAAACACTTTTTCATCAAGAACCTGGCTCTAAGATATAATAGTATGAGTATATCCAGAAATACTTGATTCTCTCTCCCTATCAACAAACTTTATAGATTTGGCAGTTTTAATGACAAAGATCGAACACTGGCTCTATTACAACAGATTTTAACAATCTAAGCATCCAAATCCCTCACAGTTAATCATCCAAGTCCAATTTAATGACCTTGGAGACTTCACAAACTGTTTTTTATTTTTGATATTAAAAGCTTCAAGTTTCAACTTAATGAACTTGTTTTATTTACAGAAACACAATCAGCGTACTTAGATTTTGAAACTCAACTCTCAGACATCGGTTGTCGACAATAAAGTGAAATCAAAATCTTTTTATATATTTCTGAAACGAAAAGCAGTAAAGAAATATATACAAATATATTTACAGATTATATTTTTGTTTGAGTTTGCGTCAGAGGATCATATCAGCTTTTGACAAATCACTAGTACCGTTGAGCTTTAAACACTTTAAGTTCTAAACGATTCACTTAGATTGTCAGTATACTGATCCACTTAAATTTTCACACAAAGTTCAATTGATTCGAGATACAAGATTAGTGTTTTAAGGACTTAAACTTATTCGCGTGTCCCACCTCAGAATATACTCCCGTATCCAGACTCCCCATATTCAGTCTTACAGATGAATATACCTAGATGATATTTGTAAAGGGGTAAATGCGAAACCTTGAGAGCTCATATTTTTGTTAGAGATGAAGGCTCGACTTTAGGTGTGTCCCCCTTGGGGATCTTCTTTACAACATCACTTGATCTTTTATCTTTCGATATTTTATCAATTTTTATGCTGAGGGGGTGCTTTTATTTCAAGCAAGCGAAAAGTATTATACGAGGACTAGGCTATTGCTCCCGCAAAATCAGAAGTCCTGGTATAATACCCTAGATATCACTAAGCAAAAGACCTAGTATGTCAGAAACAGGTAATATTTCAAGCAAGATTTCGGGGGTTACCCATATGTCACACCCCGATATTTCCACGTATTACCGGTGGGGAGTATCATGACGTATTTGATAACATCATCGGCAAACAACACAATTTAAATGCATAGCGGAAGCAAAAGATAAATATATTACAATCCGATTCAAAAGTAATATCAAATATTACAACGGAATGTAAGTTGGATCCACAGGCGGATCTTAAAACAGAAAGATAACATTGTTCAACAGACTTTAAAGGCATCTAAGCTTGCGAGACTTTTATTTGATGCTAGGAGAGGCCAGCCTATTCCGATTAGTACCTGCACTTAGCCTTTTTGGGAAAATACGTCAATTTACACTCGTAAATACAATTTAACTGACTCATTTTGAAAACGTTTAAGAAAATTGATTTGGATGCACATGGCACAAAAGATTTTATAACTTGGGATAATTATTTGTATATAAACTTATAAAAGAATTACATGTTTCTTATACGTTCAGTTGCCCGGCTGAACACCGGGTTAAAGATTAATTGACACACCACATGATATAGTCCCGCGGCGAGCTATTCTCGAAACTGGCGGTTATACCTTATTATTTATAAATGCACTTGCGGGTGTACGCCTACACCCGCGTGCTAAGGTCGTGGCCATTTCTGTGAATGATGCCAAGGATATCCGGGACATGGTCATTAACCCCCCAAAGGTTTTAAGCAAACAAAACAATTTAAACGGGTCATTTCAATAAAGTAACCATCATACGATTAAAAATTCAATGCCCGACCAAGCGGTATTTTATATACCGTACCCCAAGCCCGTATAAGGAAAAATAAGTTAAAAGTATTTACCTGAGCTAAATATAAATTCAATCCCAGCCGTATATCAAATCAGCAAGTACAGATAGCTTTTACTGGGCTCCTAAATCTGGAACGAAGGTTTTTAATAACCTATTAGATTCCTAACGGGTCTTAATTAAGCATATGCTTAGAACGGTTAGTTTTTAAGCGAGAACCGGATTAGAATGTGGTTTAGACTCGACAAGCTTATATACTTGTGTAATAAGGGTAAACTAAACACATTCTGGATTTTGAGATAAAAATGATAAGGTTTGACCCGTTTCGGCTAATTTTTGCAAATTAGTTACATAAGCCGATCCGAATGCGAAAAGTGCGTAACGGGTAACCAAAAGAGTCATGAACAGGTTTCCTAAGTTAATATGCCCTAAATATGTTGTGATATCAGTAGGATACCTTCCATTATGCCCAAAACGAATTTAAAACCAATTTATGCCCCGTAGGGGTATTTTGGTCATTTTAAAGGTTATAAGAGAGATTAAATATTATTCTGAGTTCCAGGTCTGATATAATTAGTAAAAATACTTAATTTAATAAGTTATAACAGTAGGTTATAGCATATATGTGAAATTTACTATTTATAACCAAACTATGCGTCATAGGGGCATTTTGGTAATTTCACATAAGCTTAAAAGGTCAAAATTAGAGAATCTGAGTTTAAAACTTTTCTTTACTATTAAAATATATAGATTTACCTAAAATATCAGTAGGTATCAAGTCTTATATATATATAATGGTTTTAATACATACTATGCGTTTAAAACGCGAAAAAAGACGGTTTTAAGCGATTTGGGGGTTTTATAAGAAAAGCTGATATTTTTATTATTCCAGAAGACTTAAAAGTTTCTATTTATCATATTAGATCAGTAGAAAAAGGTTTGATATCAAAAGGATTTGTAAAACTCATTTTATAGCCCAAAAGGGCAAAACCGACAACTACCGAATCAAGCTTAGAACCCTATGTTATGCTCAGCCTAAAAAATAAATAAAAATCTTCAAAAATCCCAAAATATTATTTTATATCAGTAGGTAAAAAGTTTGGTATCAAAAATTGGGTTTTGTTAGGATATACGCTAATTATGCCGTTTAATTAATAAAAAGCTTTTCATTTACGCTAATGAGCATAACTCCTAATATAGACCTCAAACTGATGTCAAATTTTAGGGACAAGTTTATAAATCAGTAATAAAGATTATTGTCCTCTCACATTTTCAAAATTCTCGTTTTAGGGTCAAAAGGGCATAATGGTCAACATTTAAGCATATAACGAAAACTTGCAATGAACAGGATAACTAAGGATCCAAGTTGTATAACCTCAGAGGGTTACACCAACCTATAACATGGTCCTAAAGGAATCCTAAGGCATATCTAACCTAAGCTAAATTGGGTCAGAACTGGAAGTCAAAGCAAAAGTCAACTTTTGCGACTTTCGGTTCCGAACCGAGCCTATACTTAGAATTGTCGGGTTGAATCATGCTTAGGCATGTTCAACTAATATTTACCAAGTTATTAAAGTGAGAAAACTGATTTTATGGTTTTTATATTAATAGTTATGAATTTTATTTAAAACTAACCCGTTGACTTTTATTTGACCCGACAATTTAACTAAGTAAATGTGGTAATTAGGAGGTGCCCTTTTGAGGGTTTAATACCTACCTAATTACGATCACGTAGCCATGTTCGTTGCGAACAATGTCTCAACCGTTTAAAAGTTAAAGCGTTTATCGAAAATGCTTGACTTTTCGGCTATAAACGCTAAATAATATTAACTAAGCACGAAGGGATACTTACAAGAGTCCCAAGGACTGAGGGAGGTTCTCAAAAGAGTTCAAGATCCTCTCCAAATTCAGAGAATAAGCAGATTTGAAGGAAATGGTGTGAAAACAAAGGAAACCCATCTCCTATTTATACTTTTCGGGACCTCGTAGGATCGCGACAAGTGTCGGGGAGTTGTATTCAGATCATGACAGGTGTTAAGAGGTCTTATATTACTGTGGGCAGCCCCTAGTATTGAAGAAATATGAGTATGGAAGCAGCTTGAACAAAAACCAGCAACAAACAGGCTATCTGCAGCTGTTCTGTTTCACGCGGCCCGCGTAGGAGGCCCAAGGAGGCCTACGCGGCCCGCCTGCACTCCAGGTTCAGTCCACAGTTTGAGTTATTTACATATTCAGTCCCTGGTCATGATTAAAAGGCTTTTCTTACATGTAGAAGGCCCGTTATTCTCATTTCAAGGCTCTACTATGATGCCTAAACATAGGGGACATGAAAAATGCTTGAAAACATGTCGGATGTCGGTTCGTTTGGCCGTACGGTCACGTTGTTCGACGAATTACGACGAAACACGAACGGACGCTAAAAACGATCCAAACTATGCGACGAATGGAATTTTATCAAGCCAAACACTAAAATAAAATATTTTAGTGCTTACATAAATTTTTGGGTGTCTGGGTATATTCAGAATGTGAGATATGCGCGAAAATGCAAACTTGAGCACTTTTTGACACTTTTAGTCCCTGCATGACTTAAAAGTTTATTTTTGCGCAACAAACACCTCTAAGCCTATATCTAAGCTATATAAAGAATAAATAGGGTATGTTTAACGCATGGTCATATTCTGGAAGGTCCGTTACCATACGAATCGGCATACTTTAGCAGTTTGACGCAATTAGTCCTTTAATCGCACAAAGTAGCGCGAAATGTCGTTTACTGACATCCAAGACTTCCATAGCCCATATTGATCATTCCCAAGTATATATTTAATTATTGCTATGCTCTCGATCGCTTAAATAGTCACCAAAAGGTGTAGATTTAAAAGTTGACGCTTTAGGTCCCTCTATTGCGCAAACTTGCGCATATCATCATTTAATAGCATTGAAGCCTCATCTAATCCATATTAGGCATTCTTGAAAGTATTATTAACATCACGATGCTTCGGGTTCGCTAAAAGGTCATTCAGAGGTATAATTAAACATATTGACACTTTTAGCCCCTCTAACTTGCAAAGTTGCGCATAACTTTACTTATAGGCATAAAAACCTTAGATGGCCAATAATTGGCAATCCTGAGAGTGTAATCAAATATCATGAAGCTCCCGGTTTGTTAAAAGGTCACTCAAAGGTAAGAATTAACATGTTGATGCTTTTAACCCTTCATTGCGCAAACTTTTGATTAATCACGCAAACGGCTACACTCGATCATCAAGTGGCTCATTTTTGAATATAAACATCATATGAGGTTATTTAGAAACTTATTTTAGGTATGCTAACACTTCCAGTCCTTTCATAATCAAAGTTTTTGATTTTTCGAAAAATTAGTCCCTAAATTTCAATGTTTGACTTCATTAGGGTTTATTACACGTGTCAATACATCATTGGATGTGATTTTATGAGGTGTTACATCCTCACCCCCTTAAAAGAAATCTCGACCTCGAGATTTGCTAAAATGCTGGAAGTTCTTTTTGTCGCATAACGGACTTAACTGCTATAGCATATCTGGAGTCTCTCCAAGCTCCCAAGCGGACCTCTATAATAGGTACATGTATCCTTTTTGTAGCTTCTTAACCTGTCAATTCTCAATCGATACAGGTTCCTCATCATATCATTAATCTGCATATCACTATGTGATAATGCTTCTCTACTTATTGGTGAAACACATCCTTAAATCATTAGTGTGATGCATTGCGAACTCCGCCAAGCTCCTTAAGCAGGTTTTAGCTTATAAGCTACTTGATCTTGATATATTCGATTTCCTCAAATGATTCTATATATTCAGAGCTTAACTAGCCTGTTATAAAAAATTTGGCACACGCTTCTAGGGTGATATCCTTTGTTGAACCTTATTCCTTAACAAAAACTTAGGAGGGTTGTTACTTTCATTAATCCTTGATTTTCTGCCGAATACTGGCATCTTACGGATGATTATGGATTTGTATGATCTTATTCGTTATTTCTAAGGCAATTTTCAGATCCTGATAATTGGACTTACCAATCTTTTGTCTACTAATAGATGTTTAACATTCCATTTATACAAGGTCTCCAAAGGAGCAGCCTTGATACTTATATATCAACTATTATAGAAAAGCTTATCTTAAGGTGAGATGGTTATTCCAACCATTGCTTAAAACTAATATTAAGGAATAGCTAATCCTTGCCGTTAGTCGAACAAATCGACGATCCTGGGCAGCTGATGGCAATTCTTAATTGTTGCCTAAATAGGGTTGCGGTAATCAATACATAAGCAAGATGAACCGTCTTTCTTAATTAACTTTACCGAATTCTCAGAATATTGAGTTAGGCTATATGAATCCTTTATTTTAAAACTTACTTAATCAGGGTTTCGACTCTTCCAATGATGGTACTAGCCGTCTTGGAGATTTTCATAATAATACAGCCCTAAATGGGATATAAATCTTTACTCTACTTGCCTCTCAGGAGGTAAACAGGGTAATCTTAGGAGAAGATAATCGTGATACAAGGAGGTTACAGAGATTTTTCGAATCACAGGCTCCAGTTCATCCATCATTGCTTGTGTCAAATAAATGACACATATATGTTACAAGTCCACGAATTCCTTAATCGGGAACATTTACTTGGACAATTCCATTCTGGATATCTTCTTTGAATACCATTAGTTGACTTTAGTACCATATGACCATCGGGATATCTTTGTGGTCCCATGCATTAAACCTCCATACTGATCAGGCATGGAAGCAATCTATGGAACATATTAAGATACACCAATCCTCATATGGCGTTTTCATCATACGTATGGTATTCGCAATCGATAGAGATCAAAGAGATATCAACTATGTATGCTGATGCACTTCCTCTAGAGAGAGGATACTTCTAAAATTCTACGCCTGAAGGCTTCTGACAGGAACAGCAGAAATGGTTCTTATGATTTCGCTTGTAAGTTTTACCTTACACTTAATATCTGGGGTTCTTACGGGAGAGTTTCTAAAAGTTCGCTAAACTTATGGTCTTATGAGAGACTTAGTAGCACCTGAAACCAAACGTAACTCCTAGCAATAAAATCACAATAAGGTATTTATCTGGTCTCATTATTAATGTGAACTGCCTCTAATCATTCATCAGGAGGGTTAAACGCCTCCATTCTTAATCCTTTTAAACTTAACTGCAAAATCTTTGACAAATTTAGGGCAGTCTCAACTTTGACTGGTTATTTCTTAATCTATATAACGTGAGTAGCTGAGGTAGATCCATAATGGATTTATAATGAGCAGGCTTTGAAACCTTAATGTGCCCTCTTATTGCCGATGCTAAATCATCAATATATATATAGTGCATTATGCATAAATTCTAGGTTAACCGAATAAGGGCACTATTTCAATCAATGAGCCAAGGTTTGCAACATACTGCCGATAGTCTATAACTCTTATGGTGGGAATCAGAAAATTCTTATTCCATCTTTTTCCATTTCGTGATGCGGATAATAGGTCTTTCTAATAAGGTCCTTAAAACTGGGACCATCCCATAATGTATAAGAGGACCTTTCTTGTGGACTTCATTAATGTCCTCCCTAATTAAGGGTATTGCCATCGAATGACTGTGATGCATACCTCACCATTTCCTTTCCAGCTTAACTGCTGATACACCTAATGGTTTTTATGTTATCCAAAAATTTCTTGCAATCAATGGCCCCTTTTTATTATTGAAGTCTCTCGACTTCCAAGAGACGAAGTACTTTTAAGTACATCCTAAAAAGAATGGGCTCCTTGCCATATATGCTTTTGCTGGGTTTATTCTTCGCATTTGAAGTATGAATAAAGCTCTTCTCATGAGCAGCGACATGTGTTTTAGAGCAAACAGCATTCAGCTTCTTGAACCTTTTTATGACTTTTCTCATAGCCTTTCTGACAGCGGCGTTAATTACCATTTTGGAGATTAACTCCATTAACATTGAGGTTCACATTTGATGCACCATTAACATTTGTCGCATTTCTAGCATCACGACTGTTGTCTGTCTTTTCTGAGTTTTCCATACTCGAAGCTTTGGTATTAAATACCAAATTCAGCAGGTACATAGGCAATCCATACCATATGTCTCCTTGAATTGTCAAAGGCTTACCATAAGGAGTCTTGATAACTACTTGCTTCTTATTACCCACAATATGGGCTTGGTCACAAGACGACCAATCCATTCTTATTACTATATCGAGTCCCTCTGTTTTAACGGAATCAAGGACATCGGAAAAGAATGATTCCTAATGGATATAAAACATCCATCTAATATTGCTGAAGCAGTCTCTGAGGTACTATCGGCCAATTCTACTTTATACTTAACGCTTAGAGTTTTAACAGGCAGATTTAATAATTTACAAAATCCATTGTCTACGAAAGACTTATCTGAACCTGAATCAAATAATACTCTAGCATAAGCGTTATTGATAAAGAAAGTACCTGTTGTGACATTGTCATCCTGAATAGCCTCTACAGCATCCATTTGAGAGCTTCCAGCTTTGGTCTTCTTAGCCTCCCCAGGATTCTTGGTTTTATTTGGGCAATTAGTCTTGATGTGCCCTTTTTCATTGCAACCATAGTAGGTTGCGTCTTCCAACTTCTTGCAATCCAAGGTCTTATGCTCCTTGGACTTACAGATTCCACAGGGTAAAGGCTGAGATTCAAATCTGCATTTCCCGAGGTGGTATTTCCTACAGGTTTTGCATCTGGTCTTTTCACCTGACTGCTGGTTGTCCTTCAAGTCCTTGCATTCATGGGTCTTGTGATCCATCTCTTTATAGATGACACATCCCCTGGTCTGATCATAGAAACATTTTCCGAAGTGCTTCTTCCCGCTGGTTTTACATTCGGGTTTTGCCTCCTTTGGCTTAGACTGGTTATAGCTTGAACCGGTCTTACCCTTTTTGTAACCCTTATTCGGGGTATTATCGCACTTTCGCTTATGATCCTTTAATACTCGGTCCACAGCTTTGTTTACGGTTGTATCTAACATAGCCTGTAACTCGGTGCTTGTTAAGTTCAGTCTTGCATCATTATTCTGATCAGCTGGATGATTGTGAGCTTCAGATGAGTCGGCCATGGTGAAGCTTTGAAGGCTACAAACCAAGTGGTAATAATTTATTTAATTATATAGTGAATTATAATTAAATAGCCATGGTGCAAATAAACCATATAGGCCAGTAGATAGTATTAATTTATTTGATTATGTTTTGCCTAGGTTTTTAAATAATCCATCTTTGGCGCTTAAACGGAATATAATCCTTCACATTTATTAGACAGTGGACATAAATCATGACTGTCAATGTCGTACTGACATTTTATATAGCACAAGGGTTTATTCCAAAGGACTTTTGAAGGCACAGAGACCTTGTCACTAAGGAAATTTTAAAACATAATCAATGATTCCTTTGGATCGGAAAATTTCACAGTTCATTGTCTTGACAAGAAGTTATGAAATAAAACTATCTTTTTCATGTATACATCTTTGCCCGTAGGTATACATCCCAAATGGATGTTTTGATGTGTACATCATGTTCGACGTTTATTAGCCATGATTCCTATTGATCATTTATGCTAAATAAGGGGTTTGGAAATTCCTAATATAATGATGACAAGTGTGATTTTATCGCATCGCCTATTGTCAGGAGTGCTAACATGTTTTCAGATGTTAACAAGGGTCTGGATCTCTTTTAAACAAGTTTTACCATCGTAGCCAGGTCTTTAATGACATTCAAGCTAAGTTATACCCTTCAAGATTCTTTTTAATATGTATACTGGCAGGAAAGGAATGATATTTATTTTATTCAGGATTTTCATTATAATTATCCTAGATTTAATTAAAATATAACTATGGCACAAAAAGGCCAAGTCATAAGGGCAACTTTAAATTATAACCATGATTTTGTAGAATCAAGGTATTTAGGCTTGAACGTTGTTCATTGCCTTTTCTTGACAGGGAGTTGTAGGCTACGACTGTCTTTTGTCTTATATGACAATGAATATAGCCCATAAACGTTACATTCCTAATGGATGCTTAATTCATAAAATAGGAAAGGATTTCGGGAGAATCCAGTGTAAGGATGATCTATGTGATTTTATCGAATCACATATGCCAGGAATGTTAACATGTTACAGATGTTAACAAGGATTTGAATATTTTGAATCGGTTTTACCATCTTGGCCATGTCTGAAATGACATCTAGGCTAGGTTTTACTTTTAAGATTCTTTTTAATATTTAACGCAAAACAATCCTAAATTGAGATATTAATAAGGATCTGAATCTAATTGAGGGACTACCATCTTGGCCTTGTCTTAAGATGACACATGGGCTAGGTCTTGTCCTTTTTAGATTTTGCCATTTTATTATAATGGCAGATCTTATAAAAGGAATGATACTTTTCATTTATTTCATATATTATATTCATATATATCGATAAAATGAAATTTTGATAAAGCATTCCAATGATTTTAAAAGAGGTACAAAATTGCCCTGAACGGGACTTGAAAGGAATAATGTTGTCCTCGAAGGGACTGGAAGATAAATATGTCCTTATAAGGACTACTAAGGAAACGATCTTCAGCAAAAAGGAGTTTCTTCTTCATTTTATTTCTGAATGTTTTCTCCTTGGTCGCACGTTAATCCTAGTCGCACTACGAAGCTCAGCCTTTCCTAGGCTTCAAATGGGGAGAATTTCCATTACGGCTTCTTTGCTTGGCGACATATTTAAAATATATAGAATTGAAAGCAATAATTTTCCGAATAGAGATGAGAGTATTCCTATGTTAAGTCTAGACTCAGAAGGTCAAGGAATGTGCTACTGTGTTATTGAGATTAAACACAAAAGGCTAGTGTTTAATTCACTCAATCTTGGCTCTGATACCAACCTGTCACACCCCGATATTTCCACGTATTACCGGTGGGCCCGGTGGGGAGTATCGTGACGTAGTTGATAACATCATAGGCAAACAACACAATTTAAATGCACAGCAGAAGCAAAATATATATATATATATATATATATATATATATATATATATATATATATATATATATATATATATATATATATATATATATATATATATATACTAGCTTTCTACCCGCGCGATGCGGCGGGGGAGGCGATTTACAATAGGATACTCGTTTACCGTTAGTTTATCAGTCGTTTCGTGATATATTATAAGGGTGATCACGGTTCGGTTTCAAATCGTAAAACCGCCCAAACCGGTCTTCGGTTTGGTTTCGTGGTCACTTTCTTTCTCTAAATTTTGGCTTTTCGGTTTCAAAATCTTCAAAACGTAGCGACTGGTTTGATTTTCGGTTTTATACCAAAACCGGCCATATAAAATCAGACCAGACCGTTAATGCGGTGGCGACAATTTACAATGTTGATCTCGTTTTCTATTATTTTATGAATCCCTCTCCGAATACCCGAACCACGTACCTGTACCGGAGCGAACTGTGAATTAGGTAAATAATACTAATTAATAAATTAATAATGAATCACTTGTATCATCTGTCTAAATCAACGTTAAGGTTTGAAGATTCAAAATGATTGGCTTCAAAAGATAAAAATGAATATACGTGAGTTTCAGACTGTATACATTAATCATAAAATAGATACCCTAATAACGTACCATTTATCTAAATATGTTTTATGTAATGCTATCAAACGTAAAAAAATATACAATAAAAGTTTAAAAGTTAATAAACGACTATGCTACCAGATGTGTAATCGTTATAACACAATCAAACAAGTATAACACAAAGTCACAAATGATGATTAATTTTTGTGGTTTGTCATTTGAAATTATTAATAATTTCTTATTATCTTTATACTTTGTTCAAATCAAGATGCAAGATTAATAAGCAGAATTTTATTAGTAAATTAAACATCATTTTCTTTTTTCTTCATTAAGTAGCATCTTTTTTATAAGCTGAGTTATATAGTAAATCAAATATATGTAACAAAGCTAGAGTTCATAGAACCATAACAAACCTGTCACTTATACAACAATTAACCATCATTCTATGAAAGTTTACAAGTGCACGTTTCATTAACACCCATCTTCGACTCCAGATCTTTCGAGGCCTATATATGATGATCAACTACAACGACGTATATGTAATCAAACTCACATCGAGTATATAATCTCCCCGCTGTTGTCAATATCAAGGTATGGATCACTCTCCAGGTCCTCATCCATGTCATCATCAATATCCAGGCATCCTGTGAGGTACTGGTTGAGGTTTTTGGCTCCAGCCGCAGGGATAATTGCTTCGGCTATTATCTGCATATTTCATCGACACATTGGGTTGGTTGGTCTGTCCCCCCAAATTGGTCAACAGCATTCTCATTGACCAGGTCGCCCGGAAGGTTCTTCGTAAACCACTCGTGATTTCTTGTCTCGTCCATGGTTATCCGCTAGTTTAGATTATAGAGAATTACACCCCAAAAAGAATCAGTAAATGCTAAAGTTTTAATGATTAAACAATACAAATAATCATGGCATTTACAAAGTTGGTCGCGAAAATAAACAGGTTGGGTAGTGGTTCAAAAGGGGTTTTAAGCATTATAACGACTTTTGGTCCATTTGACTATTTTGTCCATTTGACCCGTTTCTTTTTTATAAGTAAATGGTTTAAACAACCACCACAACCAGTATGCATAGATATATTTAAATGTAACTATAGCATGCAGACCTTAGCGGGATCGACTACAAAAATTTTAGACATCAGTTGGCGGCACCCAGTGGATATATGAACATAGGACAGAATCGAGTACTGAACATTGAGAACTCTCTGAAAAAGCAAGCTATCATTTGAGTTAATAAATGCAAATTAAATTGTCATGTATTGCCAAAAACAAGAGGATGGAGTATTTACATGTATTGTCTTTCGAAAATTCTTAGGCTCCTCAGGGTCTTCAAACGGGTATGCTCCCTCAAGCATCACGTAAAATGTTACACCACACGACCACACATCTGCCATCAGAATTCATAATTTTATTTTCACCATATATTAGTTACAAATTATAGCAACCTACCCAAACCTGAAGTGATTTTCGTGTGTCATGAATGAAAATCATGTTAAAGATTTTGATGGGCTTACCTTGCTATCATATTCTTTCTTAAGTAAGACTTCTGAAGCAATATATGCAGGCGTTCCGAAAGTCGATTTTGGTTGTGAATGCAGAACAAAGGACTGGATACAAATACAAAGAAATAGGAGGCTTAGAAGTAAAGATAATATCAAAAGATATAAAACACAAGGAGACTATTTAACTTTATATATGTTCATCAATGAGTAGAACCTAGAACATTTGATGGATACCAAAAGGAAAAAAATACCCAAAACGTTTGATGGTTTGACCATACCGTGTCTGACCCAGTTAACCTAGTTGACCCACTCACCAAACAGCGCCTCAATCGCATCCAGACTTCTTGTGATATTTTCCAATGAAGAAATCTTGTGAAAACAAAAAAAAATTGAAACAAATGTATAAAGATTTTAGAGACAATGTATAAAGATTTGATTAAAAATCACCCGAAAAACTAATACCTTCAATAACTATTCTAATTAACAAAGGGTTAGGTTTAAATGAGACATAAAAATTGAAACAAATTTTATAGACTAATAAACATGTTTATTAGCTGCACAAGTTGCAGCTTTGAAGGTGATTCCACTAAACTATTTATAAATATTTTAAAGGATAACTATTTATAAAATACTAAAAAAAGTTGTTTCATTAATCATGATTGGCAGCTATTTATAAAATAATAAAAAAAATCAAATAAGGCGTATTGGCTCATCTCAACCAGTACCAATCATGATTAGCAGCTATTTATAAAATAATAAAAAAATCAAATAAGGTGTATTGGCTCATCTCAACCAGTACCAAGAATGACTCATTTTGACACGTACCGTTTTGACCCATTATCCGTCCCAGGCCTCACACTTAATATTTTTTGCACATACCCATCTTTCGGAAGTGTGGATATGACCATAACCACCGAAGGTCCACTGAACCTAGCAAAAAAAGACGACTAATATAATAATTTACGGCCAAAGGTCGACTTTATTCTAATTAATCATAAGAATATGATGAATCAATGTTTTGAGACCTGCTTTTGCAAGTCAATGATACCAGATGAGAAAAATCAAGGGTTCAGTTGACATGAAACAGAATATGAACCGAAAATTCTACGATTCAAAACAGAAGAGCAAGCAACCAGTACCTCAGTTTAACTTATGGTTCTATAAATCATCATGCCAAAATTAGAATAGATGACCCATGTCAAATTGGAACCAAACTCTTACATTTACCTTGCCTTTTGCCCACCATAATGACCCACTTCAAATTGAAGTGCCTATAATAAAGACCAACTAAAAATCAATAGAAAACCCTGCTTAAAATGAAATAGTACCAGAGTTTTACCATCACATTAGCAATTTAATTGTTATTTGTATCTTGTATATCTATCCATCCAATCTACTACAAAAGGTAATGACTTTGAATGATTGTGAAACTGAAAAATTATATTTTACATGTTCCCAACAATGTCTGGGTATGATAGAAGAGTTGACAAAATGAATATAACAAAATATATTACCTTATAAATGCTCTTGTAACCCCTACTTTAGCTCCAAAACCAGTGTATGCACAAAAACAAACGATGTGAATCTTTAAATAACGTATAAATGCAACTATATGAAACAGTTTAATTAGTTTTTTTATTTAATGGATGGTAAGCTTTTCACGCATCCCTGCTTCTCTATTTCTTTAACATGGAACCAAAGATCAAACTTACTTTAGGTAATTAAAAAGGTAATTTGTGTTTGTGACAGAAAGCATATAATCAACTATTTGAAAGAAAACTTCCCTAACTGAAGAATCTCAAATTGATGCTAAGAAATTAAAATGTGAGAATCAAACAGTCATTCAATTACAATCGAAGCTTTCTTACAGTTCAATAGTGGAAGAAAAGCCTGAAAAGAAGTGGCTTTCGCGCAATTATGTTTCTCATCTTCAACATCATTCATGAAAAACAAATTGAAAAACAACTAAAAAAACAAATTAAATTTGGTCAAAATTGAATATAACCAAAAAAAGGAAGTCAGCGCCTCAATACCGTCCAGATCTGAGAAGTTCTTATGACGGAACCATAACATCATCATCGATGTTGACCTCTACAGCTTTTGCTACCATGAGTACCTGCTTCTATATGATCTGAAACCAAAAATTAGGTTTGCGATTGTTACGTAACATTTGTATGAAATGAAATGAATGAATCACGAACCTCTTGAACCGTATTCTTCATTGGATTTGATTTATGTTAAAGATTGTGAATCTGAATTTGAGATCAATTTTCGATGTCAACTGATGGGAAATTTGTTAACTGCATCTCCTCTCCAATATCCACATATTCTTCTCCAGCATCCCTTTCCCTAAACTGTTCTTCCACCTAAACATCCAATTCATTCAACAATCATCAGCAGTCAATATCAATCAACAAATGCAGAGTACTAACTACAAAACACTTACATTGTCAGTCTGTACAGAAGAAACCATGTTACAAGTCGCTGCAGCCTCCTTTTCCTACACCTTTTGCCTCAACAGGATTTTCGTCTTCATAGAATAAAGCCACCTGAATCATTATACAAAGATGTCAGCTATCTTTTACCAACAAGTTTGATATAGATATCACAAAAATCACTGATAATTTAATCGACACTCCTTAACAAATCTCAAACCAAAGTATTCATTATTCACTAAAAACTTACATAAAAAGGAAAACCCTTACATTTCAGCCGAATCAAAGAAGTTGATTCTAGAATCAATTGCTTTGTCTAACAGCTTAAATGAAGTCTAAAACATACATAATCAAGCAAACTTAAAACAAAAACCCATATAACTGAGTTAAACAAAAAAAGCCTAACAAAACAGTTATTAATCATTAAATTCATCTTCAATCAGCTACAACAACAAATCCGATTATAACACAACAGGAAATTAGTCAATCACAGCTTTAAAAACAGATTTTAATCAATAACAAACAAATAGTTATACCAGATTTACCGTGAACGTGAACACACCAGCTGAAAATTCAGATAAATTTTGCCGTGAAACTGAGTTAAGATCTGGCCGGTACCTTCAACTTCAAATGGTAGATCTGGCCACCAAACGGTAGATCTGGCCACCAAACGGTAGATCCGGCCATTCTCCAGCAAATCTGTGGATCCCTTGTTCAAATATGTGGATCCCTTGGTGCCTTCGACATCTGAAAAACATATAGAAACTACCGTCAAACATCATAACTTGCCATATTAGAAAGAAATGATTCTATAGGTATCAGTTCTTACCAAGTTGCCAGATAAAGCTTGTTTAAGCCCTATATCGCCGGATCTGGTGATAGATCTGCTCATCAAACGGATCTGGTGATAGATCTCATGAAACCCTAGATCGCCGAGAGAGAGAGAGAGAGAAGAGATAGAGAAGATCTGATGTTTTTGTGAGATGTGTGAGGAATGAGAGAGAAAGGAATTGTTGATTCGTGTGAAGTCAAATGGACGGTCCAGATCGTGATCCGTGTGAAAAAAGTGAAAAAATGGACGGTTGATGATGAATCAGTTGAAGGGTAAAAAGGTTGTGTTTTCTTGTGCTTTAAGTGTTGTACATTGTGCATTAAGTGTTTTTTCAACACCTTGTTGAATTACCATCTTGTCCTTCATATATGCTTATTAAAGTAGTATATATATATATATATATATATATATTACAATCCGATTCAAAAGTAATATCAAATATTACAACGGAATGTAAGTTGGATCCACAGGCGGATCTTAAAACAGAAAGATAACATTGTTCAACAGACTTTAAAGGCATCTAAGCTTGCGAGACTTTTACTTGATGCTAGGAGAGGCCAGCCTATTCCGATTAGTACCTGCACTTAGCCTTTTTGGGAAAATACGTCAGTTTACACTGGTAAATACAATTTAACTGACTCATTTTGAAAACATTTAAGAAAATTGATTTGGATGCACATGGCACAAAAGATTTTATAACTTGGGATAATTATTTGTATATAAACTTGTAAAAGAATTACATGTTTCTTATACGTTCAGTAGCCCAGGCTGAACACCGGGTTAAAGATTAATTGACACACCACATGATATAGTCCCGCGGCGAGCTATTCTCGAAACTGGCGGTTATACCTTATTATTTATAAATGCACTTGCGGGTGTACGCCTACACCCGCGTGCTAAGGTCGTGGCCATTTCTGTGAATGATGCCAAGGATATCCGGGACATGGTCATTAACCCCCCAAAGGTTTTAAGCAAACAAAACAATTTAAACGGGTCATTTCAATAAAGTAACCTTCATACGATTAAAAATTCAATGCCCGACCAAGCGGTATTTTATATACCGTACCCCAAGCCCGTATAAGGGAAAATAAGTTAAAAGTATTTACTTGAGCTAACTATAAATTCAATCCCAGCCGTATATCAAATCAGCAAGTACATATAGCTTTTACTGGGCTCCTAAATCTGGAACGAAGGTTTTTAATAACCTATTAGATTCCTAACGGGTCTTAATTAAGCCTATGCTTAGACCGGTTAGTTTTTAAAGGAGGATGTGGTTCAAAATGCAAGATTAAGCGAGAACTGGATTAGAGTGTGGTTTAGACCCGACAAGCTTATATACTTGTGTAATAAGGGTAAACTAAACACATTCTGGATTTTGAGATAAAAATGATAAGGTTTGACCCGTTTCGGCTAATTTATGCAAATTAGTTACTGTAGGATCGATTTGTGACCCAAACGAGTCGATCAGAAGAGTTCTAATCAATTCAAGAGACGAAAACTAATGAATTGACTTGTAACACAGCTTGATTCACTTCTAAAAGTCTTGTATATTGATTATAACAAGTTTACAGATCAGTAGACACGTCGGCAGCACTTCAGTACCGGAATCAAGAACCTTACAAATGATTTCGCATCAAGCCTATTTATAAGGGTGGTGATTTCGCTTGAAAGTGTCAATGGCCATTTCAAGTGAAATTACCAATGTTGATTTCGCTTGAAATAGCACATGCCACTTTCAAGCGAAATTAGCTCAAACACCCAAAACCTATTTTCTCGTACAACGTGCCCTTATCTAACAATTCTAGTACAAGACGAAGTCGACAGACGTAATGCACCAACAGACTCCCCCTCGGATGTTGATGAGTCTTCAGTGTCGAGTCTTCAACGTCTTCAGTCTTTATCAATCTTCGGGCTCTTTCAAAATATCTGACAGAGTAAGCATACATCATTTTTAACATTCTTGTCAATTCCAGGATCTCCACCTGGCTCTTAACTCACTCTCATTCTCTTGATCAGATTCAGGATCAATCACTGGCTCTTGCAACTTCTGATTTCTCTTGATCAGATCTCTTAACATCAAAAACTCTTCTCTCCCTCGGATGTTGATCTACTAGCAGATTCCTTTTTCTAGCAGACTCCCCCTTAAGTTCTGCTGGGATCGTAGTCTTGCTTTCACAGGTTCACAGGTTCAAGAATCGCACCATGGCTCTCTCATAGCCATAACCTGCACATTCTCTACCTCAAAATAAGATTTACAAATTAAACAATATGAAAAATTTTATACTTTGCTTATCACTTGAAGACACAATTATACAAAATGATTTAACATTTAAAATCTCTAATAAACCACTTGTAGAATTTTTTTTTTCTTTTTCAAAACAATTTTTCATCTCAAACATTTCAAAAAAAATCTCCCAAACCTTTTGTTCATCATGTTTAGCACTTGGAATTTTGAAAATCAGCTTTTCAACATCAGTTGTCTAAAATCTTTTGGAATTTTTCAAAATTTATGCTAAAACACTCCGAAAATCTTTTTGGATTTTTTATATTGAAAGAAATGCAGTAAAGTAAAATTTACAAACAATATTTTTTGTGAGTTTGTGTAAGAGGATCATATCAGTTTTTGAGACAAATCACCAACACCGTTAAGCTTTAAACATTTTAAGTTCTAAACAATTCACTTAGATTGTCAGTATACTGATCCACTTAAATTTTCACACAAATTTCAACTGTTTCGAGATACGATATTAATGTTTTAGAGACTTAAACTTATTCGCCTGTCCCACCTTAGAATATATTCCCGTATCCAGATCCCAATATTTAGTCTTACAGGTGAGTATACCTAGATGATATCTGTAAAGGGTTAAATGCGAGGGCCGTGAGAGCTCAGGCTATTGCTTCCGCAAAATCAGAGAGATGACGGCTTCGACTTTTGGTGTGTTCCCTTTAGAGAATCTTTTCTTCAACAGCACATGATTAGCATTTTTCAATGTTTCATCATTTTTTATGCTGAGGGGAGGCTATATTTCAAGCAAGCGTAAAGTATTATACGGGGACTAGGCCATTGCTTCCGCAAAATCAGAAGTCCCGGGATAATACCCCAGATATCACTGAGTATAAAGACCTAGTATCTCAGAAAGAGGGACCTTTCAAACAAGATTTCGGGGGTTACCCATATATCCGAGAGATGTTCCCCATGAGATAAGCAAGTTTGAAATTTAGGTTTATATCTCGTTACAATCTACTAAATGTGCAAAAACCTACTGGCATATCATCAGTGAGACCGTTTATCACATTTTTCTTTCCAATTCTTTAGCATGCTGTGATAGTCCACTGATGTACTATCATTTCCTCTTTTTCACAACAAAACTCATTTTTGAATTTATCATGTTTTTGCCTTTTTCAATTTTCAAATGTTTTTGGATTTTCTGAAATTTCTTACTCCCCCTAAAATTCAAAATCATTTAAAGAAAAATTTGAAAACAAACTATACAAATAAAGTGACAACTGTTGTGAATTGCTTCAAATCGCCATCCACTTGGCATAAACAATCAGAACTCCCCCTTTCAACAAACTATTTTCCTAATATGATTTCAAAACACTTAAGTTTGTTTTAATCAAATGACTTTTCCGGAAAATAAGTTTTGTTGATTTTATAAAACCACTTGTAGGTTAGGGGATAATCTCATCACATTGTTCTTTCATCTTCAACCTTTTGAAAAACATAACAATTTTAAGTTCAAACATCAAATACCAATTTGTAGAAAATCAAGTACAACTTAATGTCCCTGATTTACCACTTGTAAGTCGAAATATCACATAACAACCATCATTCACAACTGTGATATTTTTAAGAAAGATGCTGATTCATGCTCCACTCTTACCAACCTGGGAGCTCCTGCAAGTCTGGTTTTCAGTTTGAAAATGTTGTCACCCAAGCCTGACCAACATTGGGTGATTTTGGTACACATCTATCCCACCATCTTTGTGATTTGTAAAAATCTTTTACATCCTTTACTTTCCCATCAACCATCTTTCTGAAAATATGTTTAACTTTTCCATTAAACACTTTTTCAGCATCAAATTCTTTCTTACCAACAAAGAATTGATCTGATATCTCAATCCTACCTTTTGATTTCAGATTTTCTTTTGACAATACCGGAAAGTTTTCCTCGTTCATTTCTGGAATGAAATTCTCAATCTTTTTCTCAACAAATGACTCATCTGATTTTATGGAATCAGATTCATTGTCAGAACTTGAATCAGATTTTACAACCCATCTCTGTTTGTTTAAATCAACTTTTCTTTTGTCAAAATGTTTTGAATTTTCACCTTCTTCGAAAGTTGAATTTTCAAACACTTTAGATTTCTCAGTTGATTGTTTCTTTTCATCAACACTTTTTCCTTTCAATTTTGAGTTAAAAAGAAACTCCCTGTTTTGTGTTGTTGAACTGTTGGCAATTCCAAGCAATGTGTCCAATCTTGTGACATTTGAAACACGTTCTTCTCTCAACTCTTTGACCATTTATCATCATCATATTCTTTTTATTCTCAGCGAGAAACTATTGATTTGACTGTTTCCAGAATGGTTTCTTCTGTTCTTCTTCTGAGCTTGTACCTGAAAAAAATTTTGTGTTTAGTTTATAATTTTTCTCATTTTTATGATTTCCTGGGGGAATGAAACCTAAACCCTGCTTTTTAAAATTACCGTTATGGTTTGGTTTCTTTCGATAACCTAAACCAGGACTGTAACCCTTTTTCTTGTTCAATCTCTGTTGAACTCTTGAAGTGTACTTTTTAGATTTTTCATGAAGATTAAAATCTTTTATTTCAGAAATATTAATATCTGTTAATTTGAAAACCTGTTTGATCATTTCAGATTTAACACTTCTTATTGGAAATTCCTCATCAGAATATAATTTGTTGGAATCATTCAAAGTATATGCCACTTTGATTGGTTCATCATTCAAATTATATTTTGATAACATGAATTCTTTATTGTAAACCAGTTTAACCGGTGAACTCGGACTCTTTTCTGACGAACTCAGACTTTCAGATTTAGACTCCGACTTTGACTCTTCATCCATATCCAACACCTGATCGACCACTTTCTTTAACAACTCAGACTCATGTTCAGTGTCAGACGCTGTGAATATCACATCAATGTTATCTGGTAACTCATCAATGATTTCAGACTTTAACTTGATGTTGAGAGCCTTATTTAAACGTTCCTCATTTGGCTTTCTGGGAGAATAACTTTCATAGATTGGGGGCGGACACTTGTTATATTTGACACTTTGTTTCTTACCAGTATCCGTATCTTCTGTCTTTTTATCTTGAAACTCTTCAAGACCTGCAACAGTAGGATAAACTCGATCAATCAAATAATCACATGTTGTATAACTCAACAACAAACGTTTGATTCTTTCACTCTCAATCTTTTCAAATTCCAAATCCTGCTTTAGCTTTGCACAGTCTTCAATATACTCATCGATGACTTTCTGCTTTGTCATTAAAGTTGAACTCATCATTGTCATAGCAGCATCAACCTCTTTGTTTGTCTTATTCAAACCATCAACTGTTCTGTTCAGCACATCATATGATTCTTTCACATACTTCACATCAGACAGTAAATTCGCTTTAAGTTCTTCCAGTTCAAGAATCTTCTTGTCTTTCTCCTCACAATGTTTGCTAAACCCCTCTGCAACAAATTCATCATCTTGATCAATTATACCAAAACAAGCTCTTTTATCTTTTTCTTCAATGGCACGTGCATGTGCAGTTTGTGGTTGTTGAGCAATTTGATGAAAAAATAACTTTTGATAATAGTTGTTCTTTCCAGACTGATCTTGTCTTCCATTTGCTTCTTTATTTTTGCACTCACGCTTAAAATGTCCCTTTTCTTTGCAACGAAAACAAGTGACTTTTGATTTGTCAAACCCTATCGGAGATGCACTCATTTCCCGAAAATCATCTCTACCAGTGATTTGTGTGAATTTTTCTGCTCTTCGAACAGCACTGGCTAAACACCACTTTACATTCATCAACTCAAGTTCCTCTGCATCAATCTGGTCATAATCCTCTTTGGTAAGCATCGGATTTCTAATTTTGCCACCAATCAAGCTTTCAGATGATTCCAACATAGCAACAAGTGATGCCATGTGTTGCTTTGCTATTTCTGGTGAAAGATTTTGACCATTTTGAATGTTCAAAGTAACATTGCACTGCAAATTTGTAGAATTCTGTTGTTGATGACTTGGTGTTGTAAAATTTGGATCAAAGCTTGAATGCGAAAACGAAGGTCCATCACTTTGAGTCACAGTACTTCCCTTTGTTCCAGAAGAATTATCAGCATTGAAACCAGTTTGGATCTTTGGACTTGGAGTAACTTCAAATTTGTTTCCTCTGTAGTATAAACTGACATCTTGTTGAGCATTTGGATTCTTCATGATTGTCGTTTTCTGGATATCCAACTCGTGCTCTTCAATCTTCTGAATAAACTGTGCCAGATTCATATTTTCAGATTTTCTCATGTGTTTAAGGATCAACAAATAAGTTCCCCATTTTTGCTGTGGTAATGCATCAGCAAGTTTATCAACCCATTCATCATCATCTTTCTTTATGTCCAATATTCCCATTTCCGAAACAAGATGACAATATCTATCAATGGTCATTTTTGTTGTTTCATGGTCAAATGCTATAAACATATCAAAAGACTTCTTCAGTAAAGCCTTTTTGTTCTTGATCATATCTGCACTTCCTTTAAACTTTTGAATCAATGCCGTCCAAATTGATCTAGCAGTACCCTCATGTTGGAGCAACACAAATATATCTTCTTTAATCGCTTGTTGAAGAATACTGATCATCATTTTTTCACTTGTATATTTCAATTTATCATTCTCACAAAATGCTTTTTCAAGCCCACGTTCATTTTTCGGTTTCTCATAATCTTTCTCTAATGAACACCATGCGTCAAACTTATAAGCTTGCACCCAGTTCTCAAATCAATTCTGCCATCCTTTAAAATCTTCAATGTACATAAGCTTTGGCGGTTTTTGATGAGTTCCCGTTTCATTCTCACTGTAAAGAGTTTCAGCAGCTGTAACAGGAGCAACTGGTGTAGCAAACGCATTGTAGAATTCCTCTTCCATGTTTCGGAAAATTGTTTCACAAAAACTCAAGGTTCACACGAAATAACGATTCAAACGGAATCAATTCTCGAGCGAAATCACTTTTGGTGCGAAATAACCTCTTTCAAGTGGAATACCTTTTCACACGGAATACACTCTCACACGAAATACCAGATTTCATGTGAAACCGGTGAATTTTCAAACGGAATAACACTTTAGAGCGAAATTATCTGATTTCGAGTGAAACTGTTCAAACGAAATCACACTTTGAAGCGGAATCAGGTAATTTCGTGAAATCATATGTACTTTTCAAGCGAGATAGCAGTTTCAAGCGGAATCAAGTGCTAATTTCGTGTGAAATGTTGCTGACGTCATCATGTTTGATCTGTTTTTCAAGCGGAATTACAAATTTTATCAATTTTAGATCAAATTCAAGTCTAATTTTCTCAAGGATTCATTAAAACACTGTTTCGTATGACATGTGTGAAATTCAGACCATTTTGTCCGTAAAATTTTGTGAATTTTGTAAAAGAAGGTGTAGAAATCAGAAATTATGGCTGTTTTGGCAAGAACTCTTCCTCCTGAGCTCTGATACCACTTGTAGGATTGATTTGTGACCCAAACGAGTCGATCAGAAGAGTTCTAATCAATTCAAGAGGCGGAAACTAATGAATTGACTTGTAACACAGCTTGATTCATTTCTAAAAGTCTTGTATATTGATTATAACAAGTTTACAGATCAGTAGACACGTCGGCAGCACTTCAGTACCGGAATCAAGAACCTTACAAATGATTTCGCATCAAGCCTATTTATAAGGGTGGTGATTTCGCTTGAAAGTGTCAATGGCCATTTCAAGTGAAATTACCAATGTTGATTTCGCTTGAAATAGCACATGCCACTTTCAAGCGAAATTAGCTCAAACACCCAAAACCTATTTTCTCGTACAACGTGCCTTGATCTAACAATTCTAGTACAAGACTCGATACAAGACGAAGTCGACAGACGTAATGCACCAACAGTTACATAAGCCGATCCGAACGCGAAAAGTGCGTAACGGGTAACCAAAAGAGTCATGAACAGGTTTCCTAAGTTAATATGCCCTAAATATGTTGTGATATCAGTAGGATACCTTCCATTATACCCAAAACGAATTTAAAACCAATTTATGCCCCGTAGGGGTATTTTGGTCATTTTAAAGGTTATAAGAGAGATTAAATATTATTCTGAGTTCCAGGTCTGATATAATTAGTAAAAATACTTAATTTAATAAGTTATAATAGTAGGGTATAGCATATATGTGAAATTTACTATTTATAACCAAACTATGCGCCGTAGGGGCATTTTGGTAATTTCACATAAGCTTAAAAGGTCAAAATTAGAGAATCTGAGTTTAAAACTTTTCTTTACTATTAAAATATATAAATTTACCTAAAATATCAGTAGGTATCAAGTCTTATATATATATATATATAGTGGTTTTAATACATATTATGCGTTTAAAACGCGTAAAAAGACGGTTTTAAGCGATTTTGGGGTTTTATAAGAAAAGCTGATATTTTTATTATTCCAGAAGGCTTAAAATATTCTATTTATCATATTAGATCAGTAGAAAAAGGTTTGATATCAAAAGGATTTGTAAAACTCATTTTATAGCCCAAAAGGGCAAAACCGATAACTACCGAATCAAGCTTAGAACCCTATGTTATGCTCAGCCTAAAAAATAAATAAAAATCTTCAAAAATCCCAAAATATTATTTTATATCAGTAGGTAAAAAGTTTGGTATCAAAAATTAGGTTTTGATAGGATATACGCTAATTATGCCGTTTAATTAATAAAAAGCTTTTCATTTACGCTAATGAGCATAACTCCTAATCTAGACCTCAAAATGATGTCAAATTTTAGGGACAAGTTTATAAATCAGTAATAAAGATTATTGCCCTCTCACATTTTCAAAATTCTCGTTTTAGGGTCAAAAGGGCATAATGGTCAACATTTAAGCATATAACGGAAACATGCAATGAATAGGATAACTAAGGATCCAAGTTGTATAACCTCAGAGGGTTACACCAACCTATAACATGGTCCTAAAGGAATCCTAAGGCATATCTAAACTAAGCTAAATCGGGTCAGAACTGGAAGTCAAAGAAAAAGTCAACTTTTGCGACTTTCGGTTCCAAACCGAGCCTATACTTAGAATTGTCGGGTTGAATCATGCTTAGGCATGTTCAACTAATATTTACCAAGTTATTAAAGTGAGAAAACTGATTTTATGGTTTTTATATTAATAGTTATGAATTTTATTAAAAACTAACCCGTTGACTTTTATTTGACCCGACAATTTAACTAAGTAAACGTGGTAATTAGGAGGTGCCCTTTTGAGGGTTTAACACCTACCTAATTACGATCACGTAGCCATGTTCGTTGTGAACAATGGCTCAACCACTAAAAAGTCAAAGCGTTTATCGAAAACGCTTGACTTTTCGGCTATAAACGCTAAATAATATTAACTAAGCACGAAGGGATACTTACAAGAGTCCCAAGGACTGAGGGAGGTTCTCAAAATAGTTCAAGATCCTCTCCAAATTCAGAGAATAAGCAGATTTGAAGGAAATGGTGTGAAAACAAAGGAAACCCATCTCCTATTTATACTTTTCGGGACCTCGTAGGATCGCGACAAGTGTCGGGGAGTTGTATTCAGATCATGACAGGTGTTAAGAGGTCTTATATTACTGTGGGCAGCCCCTAGTATTGAAGAAATGTGAGTATGGAAGCAGCTTGAACAAAAACCAACAACAAACAGGCTGTCTGCAGCTGTTCTATTTCACGCGGCCCGCGTAGGAGGCCCAAGGAGGCCTACTCAGCCTGCCTGCACTCCAGGTTCAGTCCACAGTTTGACTTATTTACATATTCAGTCCTTGATCATGATTAAAAGGCTTTTCTGACACGTATAAGGCCCGTTATTCTCATTTCAAGGCTCTACTATGATGCCTAAACATATGAAACATGCTTCCATAGCCCATATTGATCATTCCCAAGTATATATTTAATTATGGATACGCTCTCGATCGCTTAAATGGTCACCAAAAGGCATAGATTCAAAAGTTGACGCTTTAGGTCGCTCTATTGCGCAAACTTGCGCATCTCATCATTTAATAGCATTGAAGGCTCATCTAATCCATATTTGGCATTATTGAAAGTATTATTAACATCACAATGCTTCGGGTTCGCTAAAAGGTCATTCAGAGGTATAATTAAATATATTGACACTTTTAGCCCCTCTAACTTGCAAAGTTGCGCGTAACTTTACTTATAGGCATAAAAACCTTAGACGGCCAATAATTGGCAATCCCGAGAGTGTAATCAAATATCATGAAGCTCCCGGTTTGTTAAAAGGTCACTCAGAGGTAAGAATTAACATGTTAACGCTTTTAACCCTTCATTGCGCAAACTTTCGATTAATCACGCAAACGGCTACACTCGATCATCAAGTGGCTCATTTGTGAATATAAACATCGTATGAGGTTATTTAGAAACTTATTTTAGGTATGCTAACACTTCCAGTCCTTTCATAATCAAAGTTTTCGATTTTTCGAAAAAATTGTCCCTAAATTTCAATGTTTGACTTCATTAGGGTTTATTACACGTGTCCATACATTATTGGGCGTGATTTTACGAGGTGTTACACCATATATCCGAGAGATGTTCCCTACGAGATAAGCAAGTATGATATTTAGGTTTATATCTCGAAAACAATCTACTAAGCGTGTAAAAACCTACTGGCATATCATCAGTGAGACCATTTCTCACATTTGACTTTCCATTTCTTTAGCGTACTGTGATTGTCTACTGATGTACTATCATTTCCTCTTTTTACACAAAAACTCATTTTTAATTTTATCATGTTTTTGGCTTTTTCAAATTTTCTAATGTTTTTGGATTTTCTGACAACAATTCTTACTCCCCCTAAAATTCAAAACCATTTAAAGAAAATTTGACAAACCGATGTAGATAGCTTTGTGTCGCCATCCATTTTCTGCTTTTCATGCACTGTTTTGTAGATAATATAACGTACCCCCATGATTTACAACCCATTGATTTTCGACAGTTTGAAAACCGTTTTTCAATCTCGTGAAAGTAATCATGCTTGTTCCGCCGTGATGGTTTCGGCATATTCACTCAACATATTTTTGAAATTTTTTAATTTTTGACAAAACTTAAAAACAAACATATTTTTGATTTTTCAAAATTTTGACAAAATAAAAACATGTTTTTGGTTTTTAAAATTTTCAATTTTTAGGGTTTTTGAAATATGGTTTATT
Organism: Helianthus tuberosus; assembly: GCA_030545235.1. Classification (NCBI taxonomy): domain Eukaryota; kingdom Viridiplantae; phylum Streptophyta; class Magnoliopsida; order Asterales; family Asteraceae; genus Helianthus; species Helianthus tuberosus. The sequence goes on along the minus strand of CM060357.1, from coordinate 151,770,953 downwards.
TATATACAGAAAACAAACAAACTCCCTGTTTCTCAGTTGCAGGGATCAACAGCCTCTTCCTCTCGTGCCAGGCTGCTTCCTTTGTTGATTTGACTTTCATCTTCTTTCTGAAGCACCTGCACATTCAATATATTCAATTACTTAAACAAGTTAGCCCAGGTCTATTTGACCTTAGGCATTTCAACACAATAAGATTCGTATAACTTCGGAAATTTTTTTATCATTTTTCACAAATGTATTTTCATTCCGATTATCACTCACAGAAACCGTTTGTTTCTTTTCAACCCAAGTTTGTCCTTTCGAAGCACTTCTTTTGTAAAAATGTGATTCATTTTGAACATATTGATTTTGAACAACAACGTTTGGTTTCCAAAACTGATTTGGTTTTGTTGCATCAACAGTTGTTTTCCAACTTTGTGTTGTCTAAATCCTGGTGTCACCGGTTTCCATGTTTGTTGTGATTCAGCCTTTGACATTTTCGGCTTCCAAGTTTGCTTCGATTCAAACTTGGTTGATTTCTGATTCACAACATCAGACTTCTTTTTCATTTCAACATCAACAGGTTTAAGATTTGGACAATTTCGTCTAAGATGTCCAATTTGATCACACTTAAAGCATGTTCTCTTTGACACATCTTTAACATGTTGTTGTTGCTTTTTCTTTTGAGCGTAGAACTCTTCATTAGACTGTCGTCTAAATTGGAGTTCTTTCTCTTCTTCAGAACTTGTTCCATGAACAAAGTTCATCTTTTCCTGAAAGTTTGGTGTTACATTTCTTTTCCAATTCTGTTTCTTTTTATAACTCAACCCAGCCTTCATGTTTTTCTTTTTGTAACCAGGTTTGTTATAAAAAGTGTTGTGACCTTTTCCAGTAAATTTTGAAATTTCAGACTTTTGAATTTCTTGATTTTATCTGAAATCACATTTTGAATTGGGAATTCATTATCCAAAAATAGTTTGTCCGATCCAATCATGGTATAAACCAATCCTTTTGAATCATCATTCATAACTTTTTCAGATTTTGAGTGTTTAAGATAACTATCATGAAAACTTCCCTCATTTTCATCTTGTGATTCAGGCTTTTCTGTTTTGGTAGACTCCTCTACTAGAACACTTTCAACAACCTTACCAACCACCTCTGAATCACTGATGTCATCAGATTTGGTGTAAGTCACATCGATGTTGTCGGGTAACTGGTCAACCATGTTTATTTCTTTTTCCACCTTTTCGCCATCATAGAATGTACAATTATTCTCCAACGGTGGTGGAACCTGATGGTATTCAGACTCAATTCCCTTTTTGTTCTTTTCTGACTCTTTCCCATCGGATGTGATGTTGAAAATACGTTCCAGAATGTATGAAGACGCATGGTAACTTTGCAATTTATTGACCAACTTTTCTTTATCTGCCAATTCTTGTTTAAGCTTAGCGACATCATCAATATATTGATTTAAAACCATTTGTTTTCCTTCAAATCTGGCTTCAAGAAATTTAGTGTTTTTCTGACATGCACACAATCTATCATCTAAACTTTTGACTTTACTTTTCAAAGTTTCATACGCTTCTTTTACAGTATGATATGACAATTTCCTTCCATCATATTCCTTTTGCAGCTCTTGAATTGTATTATCTTTTGGAACACATTCGTTGCAAACAGCTGAACATTTTTCTTTTAATATTTTATTTTCTTTTTCAAGATCATCACATTTTTGTTTTAGCTTTTCATTTTCTTGTTTCAAAAACTTTTCATTTTCAATCATTTCGTGACATTTATCTTTGAAAATCTTTTCTATTTTGGTGAATTCTATGTCTCTTATTTTAAACTTTTCATCTTTTTCAGTACAAACACTGCACGTTTCCATGCATTTCTTGCACTGTTGTTCAGCTTTATTATCAATTGATTGATCAGAAGAATCAATTTGAGTTGTTACCTTGGTGATTGACACCGTGGTTTCTTTCACTTGTTGAATCTGATCTTCTTCAATCACCTGTTGTTTCTCTTCAACAGCTTCCTCAACCTTTTCATCAGCTTTCTTCACCTCATTCACCAACTTCTCACTCTCATCAACAATCTCCTCAACCGTCTTCTTTTTCTTCTCGAGACTGGCATATATCACCTTCCTTATGCCTTCTTCAACCTTTTGTTTGTACCTTGGAATCTCCTCAAGACCTTTGCACCAAACACTTACAGTAGGTATAGCAACAACTAAAGCTTCAAAGTTAACCTTTTTAGGATCAACCGTCGGGTTTCCTTGAGGATCGACAAAACACTCCTTTTCTTTGCTCCACCTGCCTGCTTGTGTTGCTTCCTTATAGGCATCATACACTTCATCCAGCCTAATGCGAGCATGCCTTTCTTCTCGACTTTGTTTGATTTCAGCAACCATTGCTTTGGCTTTTCCAGCTAATTTGTCATGTTGACTCCAATCATACCCTTCATCACCATGAATTACAATTCTGGGTCCTTCTTGCTCATCGAAGTATTTATCCCAATCAATATTGTGTATACTGGATTCACTACGATCACGAAGTGACAATACAGCTTGTCTCTTTTCTTTAGAAGATCCTTCTTCAATCTGCTTTCTAGTTGGCTGCTCGTTGTTCTGATGATAAATTGCCTTTTTGTAGTAATCCTCATAAAAAGGATTCACGCTATCATCAGCTTTGTTGTTCGTGCATTCTCTCTTGAAGTGCCCGTTTTGTTTGCACTTGAAACAAGTGACTTTGTTCTTATCGAAACTTATCTTCATGTCCGGTCCTTCCAAGCACTTTTTGCCAGTTATCTCCATGAATCTTTGAGCTCTTCGGATGACGCTTGCCATGCACCAGTGAATGTCCATGAGTTCCATCTCTTCTGGATCGACTTGATCGTAATCCTCCTTCGTCATGTTTGGATTTCCGATCTTTCCTGCAATTAAACCTTCATAAGATACCAGAATAGAAGCTAAGAAGCTCATGTGCTGTTGAGCAAACTCATTGTTCAAAAGTGGAGAATTTTTCCAATCCTGGTTTGGATTAGATTTTGACGATGCAGATGCAGATGCAGATGAAGAATGATATCCTGGATCATAGCTCGAAGATTTGTTCTTTGACGAGTCACCAGTCTTTTCTACACTATAACCAGTTTTGATCTTTGGAGATTCGTTGTTTTGTAGCATTCCTCTGCGATAGTACAAACCGACATTCTATTGATAACTAGAGCTAGACACCTTATTTTGTTTTTGTAACAACAGATCATGTCCCTCTATCTTTTCAATCAGACTGTCTAACGTCATCTCATCGAATTTATCATCATTTTTCAACACAATCACATAGGTTTTCCAATCTTCCTCATGTGGTAATGCCTCGATGAGTTTATCCACCATCTCTTCTCTCTCTTTGTGGATTCCAAACCTTTCCATTTCAATCTTCAGATGGCAAAATCGTTCTATCATTTGATGAACTGTTTCATTCTTCATGCAACTAAACAAGTCAAACTCTTTCTTCAACAGTGATATCTTGTTTTTCTTGATATCCTTTCCACCTCAGCTTTTAACTTTAACGCTTCCCAAATTGACTTAGACGTTTCACCATGCTGAAGTAGTGAGAAAATATCCTCTCTGATAGATTGTTGAAGTAGAGTTTTCATTCTTAATTCACTTGAATGTTCCTTTTTATCATCAGCTATGAAATTTTTAAGTGTGATTAATTCATGTTTTTCATTTCTTGGTTTTTCATATCCTATGGTCAACATTATCCAACTATCATACGCATAGGCTTGTACCCAGTTCTCAAATCTTTCATACCACCAGTGATAATCTTCGATATTCATGAGCTTTGGTGGTCTCAGATGATTTCCGTACACGTTATCATGACTCAAACTCTCAGAAATCACAGTTGTAGCATTCTTTGGTGTCACTAGAGTTTCTTCTGATGTAAACGCGTTATAAAACTCTTCGCCGTTTTCCGACATCTTTGAAATGCTCTCAGAATTTTCCCTTCCTTGAATTTTTGCTTCGTTTATCACTTTGAATCACCTTGTTGTTTATCTTCTCGAATATCACCTCGAATCACCTGAATCACGACAAACAAACAAACACGATCAGTTTTAAACAACTATTAAACAATTTGAATCGGACGGGTACTCGAACGAGTGAGTCAACAAAAGTCAATAGTAACAATAATCTGATGACAGCGGATCGGACGGTGATCCGTTCGGGTGACAGTGTTGTCCGATTGGTTGAAAAGCTGCCCGAACGGGTGGGATTTTATCTTGAATCGGGTGGTTGTCCGCTCGGGTGGGATTGCTGCCCGACCGGTTGAGTATCCGATTCTTTGTCAAGCACATTGATCACAAACAAAAAACACTTGATTAGGATCGGGTGGTAATCCGTTCGGATTGCCACTCGATTCGTTGCACCTTAAACTTGAGCAAACAAAATTCTTTGACTCGGATTGTGACCCGAACGACTTAGTGTTCGACCAAGTGACACTAAATGAAGTATGAAACAAATAAGGCTTTGCTCTTTGAAACAGGTGGCAACTCGAGCGACCCACCACTCGAATGAAAGATGCTATACTACAAAATGATTATATTGTTCGATCGGGTGGCACTAAAAGACAACTTTCACTAACAATCACAATGTAATGGAACGGATTGCCACTCGAACGGGTGATAATTCGCTCGGGTAGGTCAACAATTATTAAATGCGCAAATAAGGTTGACAAAGTGGCAGCTCGCTCGGATTGTTGTTTGACCGAGTGGTAATCCAAGTGAGTTTCAGTCAAACAAAGTCAGTTTTAATTGAAACTAGTGTGATTCTCCCTGCGCGATGCAGCAGGTATTCAATCTGTATCGGTTCGCTAGGCGGTGGGAACTTGGTCGGTATTGGTTGGGTTCCTTTAGTATCGATTCAATTCATTGGGTTTTCGGTCAGTATCTATTTAGTGTGTTACGGTGCCGACAAACGGTATAGCAACCGAAAGAAATATATATCAACACGTGTTTTATATCCATAAAAAACTATTAAAAATGAATATCGGTACATGTACCAATGTTATATCGTTACACCGTTTATGTCTCCACAACACATGAAGTTTCTTCGTCACCACCACTGTTTACTTAATTCACCGTTGTCGACTCACCACCACTTTACCCCTATAAACTTAACGCTTTAAGTCATATTATAGTTAGTTCCAAAATCTAATTATTTTTGTAGAGTTTAAAAATAATAATTTAAGTATATATAATAAAAATCATAGAAATCAATTAAGTAATAAAATAATTAAAAGTATTAATAATATTATAAAAACATTTGATCACTGTTCATGAACAGTTTGGTTTAATATGTGAGTTTAAAAATAATAATTTAAGTATCTATAATAAAAATCATAAAAATCAATTAAGTATTAAAATAATTAAAAGTATTAATAATATTATAAAAACATTTGATCACTGTTCATGAACAGTTTGGTTTAATATGTAGTTTGGTTTAATATGTGAGTTTAAAAATAATAATTTAAGTATATATAATAAAAATCATAAAAATCAATTAAGTAATAAAATAATTAAAAGTATTAATAATATTATAAAAACATTTGATCACTGTTCATGAACAGTTTGGTTTAATATGTATAATAATAATGTATAATGTAATGATTCGAAATGCCGGTTGAGCGAGTGGCTGTTCGACCGAGTTAAATCTATTGAAATATGAAATTCAATTTACACATGCAAACTGACAATTATCACATGCACTTTTCCAATTGATCAATAGCCGACAAAGCTTTTAATACTTCACATGCAAATCGGCTTTTCAATGAAATGTCACATACAATCTGACAACTTTTAATTTACAACTATCCTTTTCATGCAAACATTAAAGCTTTCACATGCAATAAGAAGTGGCCGACACACTATATAACTGACATCATATGTTTTACAATTAATGAATCACATTACTCACTGAAATGCAATGAATGATATTTGAGTCGGATTACCGCTCGACCGGATGGTAATCCGAACGAGTGACGGTCAATAAAAGTCAATCTTTTTGATGAGATGGGGTGTTACTTGAGTCGGATGGTCATCCGGTCGGATTGCCATCCGACCGGTGAACATCAAGAACATTTATAACAGCAACAGTTAGCATTTTCATCAACTATCTTCGAACCGAAAATCTTAGATTTCTCCCAAACGGCTTAGAATTAAGTTCTGAAAATTTGTAGGCTTATAGATCAAATGTTTTCGCACAACATATCCAAAAATCAGCAATTTTCGACCGTAATAACCTGTTTAATTTGGCGATTTTCTGTTAAAAACGTGAAAAAATGAAAAAGTGAAGAAATAGATCAAATCTGATGCAATTTGGATCTGAATTCGATGAAATCCTGTGCGAAATCATGTGTTTGATCCGTGCAATCGAGCTCCTGCTCTGATACCACTTGTTAGGACCGGTTTTGACTCCGAAACGATTGCGAACCGATCGTGTGACGTGCGGAATCCGTACACGAACGTGGACCAAACACGAGAACCGTATATAATCTGTGATTCGATTAAAGATCTGAAAAGATTACAAGCAAAGGTGAATCACCTCTTGCACTTTCTCTCTCTAAACTCTCTCTCTAGGATCCAAGCTCCAAATGTGCAAAAGTTCTAAATGAGAACCCTAATGGTTCTATTTATAGGCCAAGGATATAAGGAGGTTCTCCTTATTTACAAATATGCCACCTTGCCTTTTAGTAACTAAAAATAACAATATAAGCGTAGAATTAAACCGTTTCAGCTACGATCTTGATTGACGGAGGCGATAGACATACTGTACTAACAACATTGGATCCAACACACTGATCCGCCTTGATTCTCCCTTTGATTTATCAAATAGTGAAATCACTGCTTCCGCTGTGCTCTCGTTATACATCCATCCCTGAAAATCTTCGTAGAAATCCTGTTCCATTGCACGTAGCGGCATGTTCTTTAAGCTTCTGGAAGGCTTGATTATCAACGTAATGTCTTTCTCCCCTGTGACTGGATCAATCTTTATATCTTGCTTCGGGTATTGTGGCTTCCAGTCAGGAAATCGATTCTTTGCTTGCCACTTAATGTAGTTCCACAACCTTTGATCATGCTGCTTCACATCTAAGCCATAGTAGAACTGTATGATGTTTTTCGTCTAAACAAGTTCTTCAACATCCCACCATGGGAGTGTTTGAATGTCTGACAGAAACTCAAAGTACTGAACACCTTGTTCATGACGAATAGCATATACCTTCAGATCTTCAAGATACCCCCAAGATAAAATATCTCCCACAGATATATCAGCATGATGCGTGAAATACTGAAGAGGCCTTTTAAACTTCCTCTCTTTGGGCATTACTTTGAACCAGTTCTTCCTTCCCTCTAACAAAGTCTCTTGTGGAACAACTTTCGGAATACCTTCAATACTTATCTTTTCCACAACTTTCCTCCTAATCTCATCTTCATTCTGTTCTTTGAACATTTCAGCAAGCGTTGGGAAAGTATCATCAATGCCAGAATAATGAAAAGGTGTATCTTCTTCCGAGATATCTGAACATTCTTCAACTTCAACATGATGAAAATTTTCAGCTTCATTGGCAAACTTGAACTCATATTCTTTCTCTGGTGATGAAGGAATTTCATCTTCTATATCAAATTTCAGATTACCATCCTCCAAACCCAGTTCCTCTAACATCTCAGCCCTGGTTCTCGGTACCTCTAACTCCCCCTCAAATGTATAATTCAAATAAATGACTTTGGGTTGTGTGAGGAATACCTGATCAGAGTGTTGCTTTCCAGAAGAAGAAGACTCATGGTGCTGATCCTCCTACTGTTCATGGATTTCATCATTCAGAAAATCATCCAACGATTGTTGGACTGAAGGTGTCACAATCAGCAACCCCGTTGCTCCGTGATCTTCATCATCATCATTACCTTCAGGATAGTTATCAATATCATCGAACAACTGATCTAACTCCTTGTCATCTATCTTTTCCTCTTCCTCTTCTTTATAACCCCCTGTCTCTTCTTTGTAACATAGAAGCTTCACATCAGCTGGTCTCACTTTCCCTTTCCTTTGTTCAACTTTCACCATTCTAATAACATCACTCAAGTTGTAAGGATGAGAGAGAGCTTCACCAATAAGAATAAAGCTTGGATCTTGATCAACTTCCATGTGTTCTACTTCAACATTCATTTCAGCATCAACCATTTCAACATCAACTTCAGGTTGACTCGAAGAGCCTCCAGCTTCTTGAGTTTCTATAATCAAATCTTTCTTTTTCTGAGTTGCTGCCTCAGCCAACTCTTTCTCTCTCTAAGCTCTTATTTCTTCAACCCTTTGCATCTCCAAGTTGTTGTATATAACTTGAACATTAATACCAAGATGATGTTCCATTACAGTGTATAACATGTTAAGCTGCTCATCTTTCACAGCCTTATCAGCCCTTAGAGCTTCAATCTCCAGCTTTAACTCTTTGATTTCATTTGAAAATGCCTCATGAAGATCATCTAACATTTGATGCAGTGTCTGATTTGTTTCACTCATGTTCTCATACCTTGCATTTGCTTCTGACAGCTCTGCAGTGAGTTGTTCAAATAACTTTGCATTATTATCCAGGTCTTCAACCAAAGTATCTATCCTTTCTGCATGATCATTAACAACTGACTTCATTTCTTCATTTACTTCCACAGTTTTCTCAACCTGCTTTTTCAGCTCGTCACGCTCAACTTCAGCTTTCGCTTTCCCTTTCTCCAGAAGACTTACTTTCTTTGTGAGATCCTTGATCGTTGCATCATGAAACATATCATAGTCTTCATCTGGAAGAATGTCATCAGTGAATTCTCCACGAACATTTGGAAAGCCTTCAAATAAACCAGGAAGAGTAGTTTTCTTTGGCTTTGAAGTCTCTGCATCATCTAGAATGTGAATTGTTGGATTTTCTGGTGGTGGTGGTGGTGTAGATATTCTTTCTCCTGTGAATACAACTTCATCATTAGCAACACCTTTCTTTTCAACCTCTGGAATACTTTGAACTTGTTGAACTTCAGGAACTTCAACATTTTGATCTTTACCAGCTTCAGGACCCTTTGAGATTATAACATGTTTTTCACCTTTGCCACTTTGAAACTTAGGAACCGATGCAGATCCCTTTCTTGCTCTGACCCTCCTAGAAATAACACCTTGAGGGTTTGCCTTTCATTTCAGAACACCTTTCTTTTTCTCAGCTTGAGATGTAGGAATATTAGTGGAATCCTCTTCATCAGAATCCTTTTTCTTCTTCTGAGGTTTCTTTTTCAAAGTAACCTTCCCAACACCAATCTTAGACGTATCAATCTCTGGCTCTGTATTAGTTGATTCATCATCAGCATCACTTGAATCAGTGTGAGCAACTCCTTCAGGTTCCTTTTCTTTGACACTTTTTGTTTGAACATTCTTTGCAGAAGATGCTCCAGTATTCTTTGCAGCTTTCTCAGCTTGAACCTTAACAACTTCAGTTTGCTTGATGTATTGCTCAAATGTCACTTTTGTCAAATCAATGCCTTCTTGAGTTACATCTGCTGGATCAAGCACTGGTTCATCCACAAGTCTTGGTGGAGATTTCTTTGAAGGCCCTGCAACACAAGCATTGAACATTCATTAGAATTATGTAACATTTAATAATCTAACTTTTCTTATGACTCTCCCTTTCAACTATACCCTTAACAACAATCTTTGGTGTCACTTTAGGTGCAGTCACCGTTGGAGAAGCCTTTGGAGTTTTGTTTCTCTTTCCATCCTTTACAAACCAATACCTAAGCTTCTTTTCATGCATCTCACTTAATCTTTCTGTTTCGTCCTCTGAGTTGTTGTTCTCGTGCCTCCAAGCATCATTTTCTGGTGCCACGTAGCTTGGATTGGCAATCTTATAGATCATTTTCTTAACTCTTGGTTCTGATTCATCTTTCTTCAGCTTATACTGATTTAATCTACTCAAAGTCACAGCTGTCATATGATGTAGATCTAACTCATCTTCAGAATCCTTCACAAGATCTTTCACTTGATAATCAATCAACATTTGTATAAACCCGGGGTACATAATGTACTTCTCACCCCTGATATTACCAACCATGTGTTCAAATATCACTTGAGAAATGTTGTAAGGCCTGTTAAGCACCAAACAAGTGATAATATTCATGATATAGTCTGACGGCTCGTCGTATGCTCCCTTTCGGTGAGACAAAGCATGTATCACGCAGTGAACCAAGAACTTGTAAGGTCGACAAAACTTAGACTTAAGATATTTATCATTCACATGTGCAGAGAATCCCATTATGAACCATAAACCCTTGCATAGCCTTTCAGGAACAATAGTAGGGTCATCATCACTATCCTGTAAATCCAATACTCTTCTCACGTCTCCCACATTGAATTTAACCTCAACATCAATATCTTTATCATTCTCGTCCTTCTTCTGTACTGCTGAGTATATCATCTTTTCCTTTTCATCATACCTCACCGATTTCCAGAACATTCTAACATGAGACTCATACACTATTGTTCTACCAGTTAAAGCCTTGGCAATCCTACTCTCCCTTAAAAACTTTACCATATCTTTAAATGGTGTCATGTTTGCAAAGTTTTCATCTAATATACAATAGACGTTGTGAGCTTTATGCCAATCTGATGCTCTTGCCTGCAAGAATGATCAACATTAGGGTTTGCAAAAAGTGAAAAGTGACAAACATTTTGAAAACTAAAAAATTTTCTAACTCTGGAATCATCACTCTATACAGTACTGATGGATCGGATGGCCATCCGATCGGATGGTCATCCGATCGAATGAGACATCACTTTACAAGATCAGAACAAACACAAGCCATGTCCATTTGGATCAGATGGCCATCCGATTGGATTGTCATCCGATCGAATTGTCACTCGATCCATGTGAATAACAATTCTGCACTTTTGACAAGTCAAACAAAGAATAAGTGATTTGGATCGGATGGTCATCCGATCGGATTGTGTAACACCCCAAAAACGGGTTTGTTAATTATATTAAATTAACCAAAAATTAAACGGGTAAGATACCGTTGGTGGTAAAAGTAAACCCGGTGAATATTAGGATTTAAATAAAGAAACCTAATGTTAAAAAAAAAGGTGAACGAATGCTATGAGAAGATAAAGATTTTAAGAGGCCCGAGTTAACGAGACTTAAATAAAACAGGTTATAACTTCCCGAACCCATTAAGTTATCTAGGTAGAATTAACCTAGTTAGTAATGGGTAATGAAATGATAAACCATGGGTTCTAGTTTCATTTGTAAATTCTTGAAACTATAGGTACTAATGTTGTCAAGTAGGAAACTAGTTTTCTTAAAACAAATAATAAAAACACAACACACATATAGAGTGTGTGTGTGTGTGGGGAACGACCAGAGCAGGAAGAAAAGGGGTAAAACCCTAAACTCAACAAAATCTTCCAATTGAAGGTGTAATTGAAGCCTGAATTCAGGTTTGAACATATATATTAACGATCACCTAATCATGGGAATCATGAGGTATGTAGAAATTTGTATTTTGGTGATGTTTTGAAATTTTGATAATCATTCATGAATGAAATTCTAGTGTGAATGACGAATATTATAGCAAAACTGATATGTGTATGAATCTAGGAGCAAACCCTAGATGTGAATTTAGTAAAATAGTGCCATAAAACTAGAGATTTAACTAATGACCTTGTAGGTGATAAGTGGGTTTTATAGTACTATGATGAACACTTGAAAAGTGATGATAAATATGTGAAATTTGTTGATGTGATATAAGTTCTAGATGTTGTTCATATACACTAGACATAGAGGCTTGAATTTGATGTTAAAACTTGGTTAAAACGATAACCATGAACTTGATAAAAGAAGTATACAAATCATGCCCGCAAGGTGTTTGTTAAAATCCCTAAACGAATGTTCATATGTATGAATTATAAATGAAACACGTAATTTCCTAATTTGCTTAATTACGTGTGATATGAGGTAATACGAATTCTAATTATGTTGTCAATTTAGTGTAATTGCACATATCATATGATTGAAGGTAGTTAACTTTTGGAAAGCTAAACTAACCATTGACAAAGTCAAATAGTAGTTTCGACATAGAAAATACGTAAGGTGGAATAGTCGTGATTGTTAATGACTAATCTAACCACCTTGTGAATGATTATGATAGTTTGACGCTTAACAAGCTAGGTGGAGGCTTGGGAAAGAAGCGCGTCAAACGGATCGAATGCGCGGAAAAAGAGCAAAATCGGATGCAAGGTAAGTAGGGCTTACACCCATTTTATAGAATACCTACTTGTGTGTATTGAAAATGAATAAAGGAAAAATTAGTAATTGAAATATGATGTTCTGACGTAAATAATATAAGGTCGGAATAAGTGAAAATGGTGAGAAACCATAAACGGGTTAAAGTGGTAAAATAGTAATCCGGACATGAGTTGACGGATTAATAAAGAGATTTAAATAGACATCACAAGGCGCAAGTCATAACGGGTCAACTAAATAAGAAACAAATTTCAAGTAATATGAACTCAAGGGGTAAACCAGGGTAGGTTAAAGGAGTGAGACGGTAATTAAATACCATCTCGTAGTGATAAATGGTCATTTCGATTAAACGGGTCAAATGGTGTTGTTAACACCATCTGATAGTAATAACTGATGTCCGCTTGTTGAGTTTTGTAATCACAGGAAATAACATATGGTTCGCGCTGCTATTAACTAGTGATTAATAGCGAAAGGTATTTAAACGGGTCAATCCTATGACCCGAGCCATGTACGCACAAAAAGGTTTATAGTTAAGAGTGAGTTTTTGGTCAAGTAATTAGTGAGTCCTTCGTAGTAAAATGAGGGACTAAAAGATTGACCAAAAAGCCCTTGATGGGTGAATCGGATAAACAACCCTTAGAGGTTGTTTAGGAACTTGTATATTGATTTTGAAATCCTTAGATTCATATAAAAGTTCTAGGCAAAAATATTTGTGAGTCGAATGCCTAAAAGTGGTCATTTGCGAAAAAGGACTAGTAGAAGGGTAAAATTTGGGATTTTGGGTTCCTTATGTTAAATCCACCACAAAAATAGTTGTGGTGGAAGATAAGTAGTTAATTAGCATGGAAGGACGAGGTGCGAAAAGAAAATAGCGAGTTTGGCGCTTAATATATAAAAGATCCTCTATACGGGTCAAAACAAATTATGCACTAAACTTGGATAATGGTCGCATAATTTACAAAAGTTGTGAATCCGAGATAAAGATTTTGTGTCAGATGCATTGGGGTGTGATTTATGATCAATTAGAAAAAAATGTGATCTATAAACACAAACGGGTCAAATATGTAGAAATTAAATACAAAGCCGAGGGCTTAAAATCTAGAAAATTGTTTATTCGGATCTCAGATTTTAACTCCATGTGATGGAGAATCGAATTACGATCGCGTAGGAAAAAGAATCACGCGAATCAGACAACTAGAACAAAAGTTATGCAAGTCGTAAGTTCTAACAATCGATAAGTTTTGAGCTGGGAATCTGCGGCTTCAATTTAAAGCACATTCTGTCAAAAAGGGGTCGTGGCGTTGCGCGACGGCCAAGGGGGAACACCGTCGCGTGCGGCGACGCCCTTAAACGTTGCAAATTTTGTTTATTTTATTCGTTTGACCCATTTACCTTATTGTACTTGTTATTCAACTATCAAAACTAACTTTTAAGTTGGTTTTGATCATAGGTGAATGAATTATGCACATGGATGAAGATCAAGCAACGAACAAGAACCGAACACACGTAAAATGAAGCTTCCGAGTTAAATCTTGTTTTGTTTGTTATAAGTGAATTATGTAAACACTTACAACTATGTTTTTGGAATGTTTTTAAACATATGGGAATGCTGGTATGACAAGTTTTTGTAAAGTCGCATTTTTAGTATTAAAATGCGTGTTATAATGTTGTAATCGTGTAATTTTCCAATGAGGGTCTTACAGATTGCCATCCGATTGGATTACCATTCGATCAAAGACATGTAAGCACAATGATGAACTGGTTTGACAAAATGTGTTTTGGATCGGATGGCCTTCCGATCGGATTACCATCCGATCGGATTGCCATCAAAATGACAAACACATCAAAACTCATGAAACAGTCACTCAGTTGAGTGTATCTTTTGTATCAGATGACACTTCGATCGGATTGCAATCCGATTAAACTGCCATTCGATCAACTGTCATGAATCAATCATTTGAATGTGTGTTTTGGATCGGATGGCCATCCGATCGGATTGCCATCCGATCGAGTTGCCATTCTATCCAAAACAACTTGTTAACAGGTAAAGCATGAAAATCAAACCAACACTTAGAAAAATTTCAAACATAATGAAGTGCATTGGATCGGATGGCCATCCAATCAAATTGCCATCCGATCGAACTGCCATTCGATCAACAAACATGAAGAACAGTTTGAATACCATATGAACATCAAAAATTTTCTAACAATTTCACAAAATTGAACATATTTTCACATAGAGTTTTTGCCGATTTACAAAACCCTATGTTCAGATTTCTCTAAAATGGCCTAGATTGTGTTTAATTTGGCTTTAAGTGGACCGACAGCTGATACCTATTCAAGATCAAATCTCTAAATCTATGGTGTTTCAATCAAATTCCTTCGGTGAATCTATAGATCTAAGGCCTATGATCAAAACCCTTTGTTCAGATTCTATCAAAAATCACTAAACAAGCCTAGATCTAAGATCTTCATGGTAACAGCCGCCGACACCAAATTTAACCCTCAAAAACATCAATTTTGGCAATGAAAGTTAGAGATATTACCTTTCGCATAGTGAAGATTGAGAAAGCCAATAATCCTATGAATCTTGGAAAGCAAGAGTGAGAATCAAGAACAAGAAAAGTTTGGGAGTGGATCAGAAGGACGTTCGATCGAAAAAGTTTGACTGAACACCTTGACCACAATTTATAGACTTGGCCAGCTATCGGATGGCCATCCGATCAGATTGTCATCCGATCCAAACACCGCTTTGACTTTTTGATGTTTTGACTTTTTGGCGTTTTATCATATTTGGTCAGTTTTAGAAATCCACTTAAGTATCTAGCTCCAAATTAATGACCCTAGGCACTTAATTTGTCTACCAAGTCCAAGTTAATGACCTTGGTTGACCCGAAATGAAACAACTGACAATCTTTTCAAACACATTTTCTGAAAAATTTTACAAGTGTCAACTTAATGAACTTGTTTTGACTTTGAATTTTCAAACCTTTCAAGATTAGCTCCCAACCCTGTTGTCCAGTCCAGAAACTTCCTGTTCTGCTTCATGACTGAGAGTCTGCAGATCAGCTTTCTACATTGGTTTGTCGAAAAACTAAAGCAGAAATGTAAAATCTTTTTGGGATTTTAACGAAAGTTTTAACTAGAACATAATGAAATCTTTTTGGGTTTTTGACTAAAAAATGAAATTAAATGCAGTAAAGTAAAGTATTTACAAACATATTTTTGGTGAGCGTGTTAGGGGATCGTATCAGCTACCGACAAGTTACAAGTACCATTGAGCTTGATTACACACTCAGTATTAAACAATTCACTTAGATTGCTGATATACTGATCCTTTTAAATTCTTACACATATTTCAACTTGTTCTGGATACGATTTAGTGTCTTAAATGCTTAACTTATTCGCGTGTCCCACCTCAGAATATACTCTCGTATCCAGACTTCTATATTCAGTCTTACAGGTGAACGTACGATAATGATATCTGTGAAGGGTAGTGCGAGGCCATGAGAGCTCAGATTAGAACTTCCGTTTAGACAGAGAGATGATGGCTCGACATTCGGTGTGTCCCTCTTGGGGATCTTTTCTTCAAGAGCACATGATTAGCATTTTGCAATGTTTATCATTTTTTTTTGCTGAGGGGATGCTTTAAAGATATTTAAAGCAGTGCAGAGTTTTATACGAGGACTAGGCTATTGCTTCTGCAAAATCAGAAGTCCTGGTATAATACCCCAGATATCATCAAGTACATAGACCTAGTATGTCAGAAATAGAAAATCTTTCAAACAAGATTTCAGGGGTTACCTATATATCCGAGAGATGTTCCCCACGAAATAAGCAAGAAATGATTTTATGTTTATATCCCGAACAAATCTACTTAAACGTGTAAAAACCTATCGGCATATCATCAGCGAGACTGTTTAATGCTTTTAAACTTTACATATCTTTAGCATAGCGTAACTGTCTAGCTGATGTACTATCATTTCCCATTTTAACACAAACACTTTTTGGGTTTTCTATTGTTTTTGAATTTTTGAAAATTTTCTCATGTTTTTGTATTTTTGCATTTTTTATTGTTTTTTGTATTTTCTAAAAATATGTCTATCTCCCCCTAAATACCAAAACAACTAAAAAGACGACAAACCAGTGCAGTCTGCTTCTCAACATCATCTGCAGTGGTTTTCTCATCAACGCCAAGTAACTCCTCCTTATCCGACAACAGCTTCATACCATTCAGTTTTAATAGATATTGAAAACGAGATTTATCAAAAGCTTTGGTATGCATGTCTGCCTTTTGTTCGTCGGTGTGGATTTTGTCAATTTGTATCAACTTCTTCTCGAAGCAATCTCGGATGAAGTGATGACGAATTTCGATATGTTTAGTTTTAGCGTGATGTATCGGATTTTTCCTTATGTTGATTGCAGCCTCATTATCAACAAAAATAGGTGAAGTAAGAAATTGCAAACCGTAATCACGCATCTGTTGCTGGATCCACAGAATCTGTGAGCAGCAACTGCTGGCTGACACGTACTCTGCTTCACATGTCGAGAGAGCAACAGAGGTTTGCTTCTTACACTGCCAAGTGACCAATCGGGGTCCGAAGAATTGGCATCATGCAGTTGTTGATTTCGCATTAAGCTTGCAACAACTGTAGTCAGAATCAGAGTATCCTTCGAGCATGAAGTCGCCATCTTTGGGATACCATAACCCTAGGCTTGGGGTTCCTTTCAGGTAGCGTAGGATCCTCTTGATGATAGACATGTGCGAGGCTCTAGGACTCGACTGATATCGGGCCGCGAGGCAAGTTGGGTATATTTTTTCAGGCCTTGATGCTGTCAAATACATCAGCGAACCAATCATTGAGCGGTATAGTGTCTCGTCGACCTTCTCTCCGGTGAGATTAGGGTTGATCCCATGATTCGTTGCTAATGGGGTGGATATTGGTGCCGTCTCGGACATCCCAAATTTTTCCAGAACGTCATAAATGTACTTAGTCTGATGTATGAAGGTTCCTTCGAGCATTTGATCGACCTATAGCCCTAGGAAGAACTTCATCTCACCCATTGACGACATCTCAAACTTCTGCTTCATCACTTCCTTCGTGAAGAGGGTAGCATCCACCTTTCCTCGGATAAAACCGTTGGAAAGCAAGTGTTGAGAGAGCGTCTCATACCAGGCTCTTGGGGCCTGATGTAAACCATACAGTGCTTTGTCCAAGAGGTAGACCTTGTCCTTGTGAATCGGATCGGTAAAGCCCGGTGGCTGACCGACGTAGTCCTCCTCTTTCACTTTTCCGTAAAGGAGTGCCGACTTGACATCTAACTTGTATACTTTGAAACCTTTCCATGAAGCGAAAGCAAGGAAAATTCTGATATCTTCAAGTCGAGCAACTGGAGCGTAAACCTCTGTGAAGTCTATCCCTTCTTGCTGACTAAAACCCTGGACCACGAGTCGAGCTTTGTTTCTGACAATCACTCCTCGGCCGTCTCTTTTGCACTTAAACACCCATTTCGTGTTTATCTTTCTGTGTCCATCAGGTAGATCCACAAGTTTCCATACACCAAGCTTTTCAAATTGACTCAGCTCCTCTTGCATAGCAATTACCCACGACTCCTCTCTTAGTGCTTCTTTGTATGTCCGTGGTTCAATCTGCAAAATAAAGCAACTAATTGAGAATTCAGTTTGTAGTGAAGCTATTTTAGTATAGAAACAAGTAAGGCCATGGTCAATCTGGCTTCTTGTGCGAACTCCTGACTGCAGCTCTCCTATTATCAACTCCTCGGGGTGGTATGAAAGAGTCCTCGGCATAACTTCACCAGGAACATCCACCTCGCCTTCCAAATTAGTAACATTCTGATCCCCAACTTGTTCATTGTCAAGAACTATCTGATCTGAAGATTGGATCTGCTCCCCCTCAGATTCTGAATCACCACGATCAAAGGTAGGATTATCATCAGATTCTGAATCATCATCATTGACTGTCGTCTGATTTTCAGGAGCAGGCTCGCGTTCTGAAGTAGTCAGAGTTTGCTGAACTTCATCATTCTCTCCAGCATGACTGGGACCATCTTCATCATCATTGGAAGTTTGTTGTTGACATTTAGAAGACCTTGCTGGAAATCTTCACTGAGATGCTTCATATTCTCATAAAATATCCAAATCATCAAAGAACTCTGGCTCTTCTTCTAGATCAAATGAATCCTATAAGGCATCATAGTCGAATCGCCATGAGTCTGCGGGCTTCTATGGAGGCATTGTGTAGCCTTGAAATTCAACATGCTGTGCTTCGATGATCCTTTTGAGACTTGGAACAAATATGCGTCTTTGTGGACTGGAATATCCCACGAAGATACCTTCTATGCTCTTTGATCCAAATTTTCCATCGGGATCTAGAACTGTGCAAGGAGACCCGAACGGCTCTAAATACTCGAGATTAGGCTTGCGATTGTTGATCAACTCGAAACATGTCTTATTGTGCTTTTTCACAGTAAGTACCCGGTTGAGTGTATAGCAAGCGGCTGATACTGCTTCTGCCCAGAAATTAATTGGTAATTTTGAATCAGCTAGTATCGTTCTTGCCGTTTCGATCAGCGTTCTGTTCTTTCTTTCTGCGACTCCATTCTGTTGCGGAGTGTATGGTGCGCTGAACTCTTGCAATATACCTCATCGATCACAGAATTCCTCCATTCTATTGTTTTTGAATTATGTACCATTGTCACTTCTTAGTCTTCGAATACGTGTTTGGTACAAATTCTCTATCTTCCTGAATAACCTCAGCAAACTCTCAAATGTCTCGCCTTTCAACTTCAGGAACGTCACCCACGAGAATCTTGAATAGTCATCAGTGACCACTAAGCTCAACCTCTTTGTATAAAAAGAATTCATCTTTGGAAGGTTGACCAGATGGTTGATCCTTCTTTGGAACATACTTCTTCCCTGGAGAAGTAGAAGTTTGTTTCTCCAGTTTTTCAAAAAAAATTCAAAGGTACATTCATCTTAACCGGTTTGGTTGAAGATGATTGTTTTGCATTATCAGAAACCTTTGATTTTGGAACACTTGATGTCTTAGCCACAGATTTTGGCTTCTAAGTTTGTTGTGGAGAAGCGACCCGTTTGTAAAATTGATCAGTTTTCTTGACCGACTGTTTTACAGGCTCAGTTTTGACTTTAATGTTTTCATTTTTTAAAATCTTCTTCTCAACAAACATTGGTGCTTTGCCTTTGACATCATTTTTCTTTTTCGGATTCTCAACAACCACAGACTTAGGTTTTGAGTTGGTGCACTTTCGTGCAATGTGTCCAACTTCGTTGCATTTGAAGCAAGTGCAGGTGTCAACCGCTCGACTTTTCCCTTAAGTCTGAGGCTGTGAGGCCTTATTTGCAAAAAAATCTTCATTCGTTTTTGAAAAGATTTCCGATTCTTACTCGGAAATAGAGCTTGAGCTCTTAACAAACACTTTCTTTTCGACAAACTTTTTGTTTTGAAAGTTCTTATTTTCCTTGTTCTTATCACCCTGATAACCACCGACCATCTGTTTCGATTGTTATTCTTGTTAAAACGTGGTGGAACAACAGGTTTCTTATAGTAAGATTTATCTTTTACAAAGTTCAGAAACCTTTTGGAACTTTTTATCCCTTCAATCTTAGAAACCTCGATTTCAACAAGTTTGAAAACTTGCTTCAACTTATCAACATTCACATTCTCAATTGGGAACTCAATATCCGAGTACAACTTATCTGAACCACACATCTTGTACTTGACAAGAGTAGGTTCGTCATTTAAGTTGTTCTGGGATTTTGATTTTGGAATGTAGTTGTTCAGAAAACATGCTTCATCTTTAGTGGAATCACTGTCCGATTTTAACACATTTTCAACCACATTTTTTACCACTTCAGATTGGACACTATCTTCATCAGATGATGAAGTGAATGTGATATCAATTGTTTCTGGCAATTTTACAGCATCTGTTTTCTCACTTGTTTTATTAACCAACCCGGATTGTTTCTTTGAGAAATTGTGAAGCACAGGTGGTGGAACTTGATAATAACCCACCCCGGTTCCATCCGAGTAAACATCTTCACCAGCTTTGTTCTTCCCAATTGGTTTGGGAACGATGTATTGAAGAACAAAGCTCGCGGAGTTGTAACTGGTCAATTTCAGATTGATTCTTTCATTTTCAATCTTAGCTTCTTGGAACTGAAGCTTAAGACTTGCGATCTCATCCAATTGCTGATTGATTTGTTTTTCTTTTGCTTGAAGAACTCCAGACAAATGGATGTTTTCTTTGTGAGTGTTACCATTTCGTTCGTCAGAATCCTTAACTGTTCTTTTCAACTTCTCAAAATTTTCAGAAATTTGTCTGTTTTCAAGAGTTAACTTTTCATTTCTTTCTTAAAACGATCAACATCATTTTTGTCTTTTTCAATGTTTTTGGTTAATTCTTTAATTCTCTCACTTGAAGCGTTAAGCATTTTATCTCGATTTAAGACTTGTTTTTCAACCATATCAGCTTTTTTAACCAACTCTTGGATTCTTTTGTTTGTGAGATACGCATATGTGCTGCAGACTTAGCATTCTTTCATGCAATTTCTGCAATCACTTTCTGTTTTTGCACCATCTGTCTTACCTGATCCATTATTTGAACCACTACTACTGACCTTGCTTGATGACTCAGAACTGCAGATTTGGAATCTACCTCGAGTGCTTTCGTCATAAGGACTTTGTCGGCCATATTCTTCAGATTTTCTGCATTCATTTCCTTTGTAGTGTCAATGATTCCATCATCTATCTTCTTTGACTTTAGCCTTTCTTCTTCGGCTTTCTTTGCATCATCAATCTCTCCCTGTCTTTCAGTTTCAGCTATTGATTTTATGAGAGTTTCAACATCAACGGATGATGGCTCCCCAACGATGTTGCCTTTCGGATCTAAATCACATTCTCGATCTGGATCCCATCTTTTAGCCTTTTTAGCATCTTTCCAAGTATTGTAGATCCTTGCCTTCATAGTTTGAGCCAAAAGCTTTCGACGGATGTATGTTGACTCTTCAGTTGGTTCTGTTTGTTGATGAATTTGTGCCATAAATGCAAAGCCAACTACATCATCTTACGGCAAGAACTCACTCCAATCAAAACCTTCATCATCCTGAATCACAGCTAAAGCTCTTGAATTTTCCTTTGGAGTCTCCTCGATCTGTTTCATTCTAGGTGGCTCTTCGCGGTTTCGGTGATAAACAGATTTCTTGTAGTAATCATCATGAAAAGGTTTAGCTGTTTCATCTACTGCTGAGTTTCTGCATTCATGCTTGAAGTGCCCCTTCTGCTTAAACTTGAAGTAGGTCACCTTGGATTTATCAAAACCAAGTTTTGTCGAAGGCCCTCCAATTGAATTTCTTCCCGTGATCTCCATAAACCGTTGTGCTCTACGGATTACACTTGCCATGAACCAACGTATATCGATTAACTCCATTTCTTCAGGATCTATCTGGTCGTAGTCCTCTTTTGTAAGATTTGTATTTCCGATCTTTCCGGCTACCAGACTTTCATACGATTCCATGATAGAAGCAAGGAACACCATTTGTTGTTTCGCTGTCTCCTCATTGAAGTTTTAAGCGTTGTTCAGGTTAACAACGATGTTGCATTGAAAAACATTCTTCGGAACATTTTCTTGTTGCTGACTGCTTGGAACAGACGAAGAGGAACCACTTCCATGATAACCACTACTAGGTGATGAACTGCTGCTTTTCTTTTCTTGAGTCACATTGTTTGAACTTTCAGCAGTGAATGCGGTTCTTGGTGATGTGGTTTTTGGAATCATACTTCCTCTATAGTAAAGATCGTCATTCTGTTGATATGAGGTACTGTTCACTTTGTTCATTTTCTTGATTTCCAGTTCATGACTTTCGAATCTCTCGATTAACCAATCGACTGTCATTTCTGCCATCGGTTTGGTATTCTTCAGCACCAGACCATAGTATTGCCAATCTCTTTCATCTGGATGAGATTCAAACAACTTTTCGACCATCTCATCTTCGGCTATTGTGATCCCGTATCTGATGAGTTCTACCTTCAGGTGGCAAAAACTTTCAATCATCTGTAACACACTTTCATTCTTCATACAAGTGAATAAGTCGAATTCCTTTTTCAGTAATCTTTTCTTGTTTCTCACAATTTCTCCCCCCCTGATACACTTCTTTTCTAATTTTGCCCATAAATCTTTTGCATTAGAATACTCAATCAAAGATATAATGTCATCTCGGACAGATTGATGAGGAAGGGCTATACACTTTTGCTCAGCAATAAACGTTTCTTGTTCATTATCAGCCAGATTTTCATAATCTTGTCTTGTAGTTGCAAAACCATTCTTTAAACACCTCCAGCTTTCATACGCAAAAGCTTTCAACCATCCATCAAACCTGTTCGCCCAACGGTTGTAGTCTTCAATCGCCATCAACTTCGGTGGCTTGTTGTAGGTTCCATAGGCATTGTCGACGCTAAGAGAATCTGCGATCGCCTTTTTCGGGTTTGTGTTGGACTTGGTGTTTGTGTTTGTTGATGTCTCTCCAGTGTTGTAAGCGAAGATGTCGCCGAATGGGTTTAGGAAGTCATCTCCCATCTTGAAAACACCTGAAAAAGTCAAACACTTAGAAAAATTTCACAACTTTCAAAAATCTCAAACTTTTTCACTTGGATCGAATGGCCTTCAGATCGAATGGCGATTCGATCGGATGACACAGATAAGCAATGAACCAAATAACCCAAACTCATCCACCCATTCCATTTTCAAATCCTGCCCCAAAAAAACTCTCAGCGACTTGACGCCACTGCTCACGACCTAGTGGCTTTTTTTACCGGAAAAACCAAAATTCCAGTTGGAACGACCCATATTACGTCAGAATTCCAATATAGAACTAGTATGGTTTATTTATTTATTTATTTATTTATTTATTTTGTTTTATGTGATGATTAGGAGAAAATATAGATGTGTAAGGGCTTGATCTTTTTATATTTTTTTTGTTGTTCTAGACTTGTAGTTAAATGATTTTGTTGTTTTATTTATAGCTTTGTTTGTTTAAATGATTAGTTACAAGTAATCAACATTAAATATCAGGGCTTGAATATTTAAAAATATAATTGAAAGTTTTGGGCTATGGTTGAACATGATTGTTTATTTTGTTTAAGTGTTTAGTGTTGTTTAGAACATATAGAGCAAATTATATGTGTTAGGAACAATAAGTAAGAATGTAATGAACTTATGGCGTGTTTAGTATCTTTAGATGATATTTTAGATATATTTCAAAAAAAAAAAACCTGTAGGGCACAATTTTAAATACGTTTGTAATTTGTAATGACGTTTGACGTGTTTTTGATGATTTATAAATTTTAGTTTGATTTTCTTTTGTCTTACATGATCCGACCCGACCCGCTAAAAACCGATATTTTTATACAGGTAGGGGCCAAAAATCATTGAAAATATTCCGCACCCCCTGGAAAAAATTCCTGGGTCCGCCACTGCTCTCATGCGCTTCCATAGTTTTAACAATAACATTTCTTTCTAATTTCTGAGACTCTCTATATAATCGGAGTTTAAAACTATTCAACAACAAACTTTTATTCGAATACGTATGAAATAAAACATTCGCAGACAAATTGTTTGCAGGAAACGTATTGATACGGACAGAGAATTTAATAGGGAAATAAGAGAGAAGAAGCTGAGAGAACAAGAGGAGCAATTTTTCATATCCCCAAATGACGCATACAACTGACTTAACAAAACCCTCAAATTGACAATCGTAAGAATACACAATTGGTCCCTAAAGCTGTAGAAATAACTATTAGGTCCTTATTTAAACAGCTAAATAGAAAAAAACTAAATAGGCACCGAATTATTCATATCAAAACTCCCTCCCTAACTTCCTTGTCCTCAAGGAAGGAGCTCAAAATATATAAACCTCTACTTTAACTCGTCCAAATACTCCCATGTAGCATCCTGAACAGCCTGATTTTTTCCACTGCACTAACACCTTTATTGTTGTCTGACTTCCCCTCTTGACCAATGTACGATCAATAATTACTAATGGCTGCAAGCAGAAATGGAATCTTTGGGTATAGGAATGATTGTAGCAGGAGGCCCATTAGCACTTTTCAAGACAGAAACATGAGATGTAGGATGAATGAGGACATCATCGGGTAGATCAAGCCTATAAGCAATAGCCCCCGCTTTTTCCACAACCAAAAAAGGTCCAAAATACTTTGGTGCTAATTTCTAATGCTTATTAATTCTCATGGAGTTATGCATATAAGGCTGCAAACGCGTGTATACCCAATCTGTTGGACCTACAAAAGAACAAAAGATATTTAAAAGCCAAAACATGACCTCTTGATCAAGAAAGAAACAGTTAATGAAGCATTTTCCTCCCAAAGATAGTGAATCTTGAACACTAATCAGAACATCTGTCCAAGACATTCAAAGATCTGTTTGAAGCCTTGGAAACACTATTGAAGAAGAAGGAACCGTTGTTCAAGGCCAATGCTTTGATAAACAGATTTCTTGTAGTAATCATCATGAAAAGGTTTAGCTGTTTCATCTACTGCTGAGTTTCTGCATTCATGCTTGAAGTGCCCCTTTTGCTTAAACTTGAAGTAGGTCACCTTGGATTTATCAAAACCAAGTTTTGTCGAAGGCCCTCCAATTGAATTTCTTCCCGTGATCTCCATAAACCGTTGTGCTCTACGGATTACACTTGCCATGAACCAACGTATATCGATTAACTCCATTTCTTCAGGATCTATCTGGTCGTAGTCCTCTTTTGTAAGATTTGTATTTCCGATCTTTCCGGCTACTAGACTTTCATACGATTCCAGGATAGAAGCAAGGAACACCATTTGTTGTTTCGCTGTCTCCTCATTGAAGTTTTAAGCGTTGTTCAGGTTAACAACGATGTTGCATTGAAAAACATTCTTCGGAACATTTTCTTGTTGCTGACTGCTTGGAACAGACGAAGAGGAACCACTTCCATGATAACCACTGCTAGGTGATGAACTGCTGCTTTTCTTTTCTTGAGTCACATTGTTTGAACTTTCAGCAGTGAATGAGGTTCTTGGTGATGTGGTTTTTGGAATCATACTTCCTCTATAGTAAAGATCGGCATTCTGTTGATATGAGGTACTGTTCACTTTGTTCATTTTCTTGATTTCCAGTTCATGACTTTCGAATCTCTCGATTAACCAATCGACTGTCATTTCTGCCATCGGTTTGGTATTCTTCAGCACCAGACCATAGTATTGCCAATCTCTTTCATCTGGATGAGATTCAAACAGCTTTTCGACCATCTCATCTTCGGCTATTGTGATCCCGTATCTGATGAGTTCTACCTTCAGGTGGCAAAAACTTTCAATCATCTGTAACACACTTTCATTCTTCATACAAGTGAATAAGTCGAATTCCTTTTTCAGTAATCTTTTCTTGTTTCTCACAATTCCCCCCCCCCCCCGATACACTTCTTTTCTAATTTTGCCCATAAATCTTTTGCATTAGAATACTCAATCAAAGATATAATGTCGTCTCGGACAGATTGATGAGGAAGGGCTATACACTTTTGCTCAGCAATAAACGTTTCTTGTTCATTATCAGCCAGATTTTCATAATCTTGTCTTGTAGTTGCAAAACCATTCTTTAAACACCTCCAGCTTTCGTACGCAAAAGCTTTCAACCATCCATCAAACCTGTTCGCCCAACGGTTGTAGTCTTCAATCGCCATCAACTTCGGTGGCTTGTTGTAGGTTCCATAGGCATTGTCGACGCTAAGAGAATCTGCGATCGCCTTTTTCAGGTTTGTGTTGGACTTGGTGTTTGTGTTTGTTGATGTCTCTCCAGTGTTGTACGCGAAGATGTCGCTGAATGGGTTTAGGAAGTCATCTCCCATCTTGAAAACACCTGAAAAAGTCAAACACTTAGAAAAATTTCACAACTTTCAAAAATCTCAAACTTTTTCACTTGGATCGAATGGCCTTCCGATCGAATGGCGATTCGATCGGATGACACAGATAAGCAATGAACCAAGTAACAAGTGTCGGATGGCACAAGTGTCGAATGGCTATCCGATCGGATGGGTATCCAATCGGATGGTCGTTCGATCAAAAGACACTTGAACCTTTAAAAACACTTAAACCTCAACTCTTATCCGATCGGATGTCAATCCGATCGAATGAGTGATGACGTCAGCACTGATATGTGAACATAATCTAGTCCAATCCTATCGGATGAATGACGTCAACATGTGCGAAGAACAGTCCATAGTTTTTTCTTGATTTGATGATGTTTTAGTCCGAATTTTTGAATGAAACTTTGTAGGATTGTTCTATTATGAATTCCGATCCGGTTGATATCAAAATTAGTCAAATTCGTCCATAAAATCTAGTTTAATTTTGAGTTTTTCTGGTTTTTAGGTGTGAAAATATGAAAACCGTAAGAAATGTAGGAGAAGATGAAGAAATTGTCAGAATCTCCTGTGAGATTTGACTGAAATATGCAGGAAATGGCTGAAATCTCGGTGAAATGTTGTTGCTATCTTCGATCCGGCTTCCTGTGGCTCTGATACCACTTGTTAGGCACTCAATCTGGATCTGTTGTAGTCGAAGAACGTAGCGGAATCGATCAGTGGCGAGGTGCGGAATCCCTCGACACCGTCTGAGAATCACTAACAGCAATCTCAACGCTTAACATGTATGATTTCATTGATAGAGTATGAAAGTACAAGAGTTCCGGTTGATAATCAGACAGAGCTTCGCTATGACAATTCAGCAAAAGGTTCTAGACAAATGGCACTAACATACTATTTATAGGCAACACAGGGAAGACAGGATGTCATCCGAACGGATGATACTTCTCATTCGTTCGGACCACATCTGACAGTTTACATTTCGTTCCCTGTTTGTCTAGTCACAAAATACATACATATACATACATATACAAAAACACACATACATGACAAAATACATAAGCCTCGATGTAGACGGAAGCTACATACATAATGCACTAACAGTTGTTCGAATCAAACACGTTTGGGTCGTTGACCGAAAACATGATGGAGATGATGGGTTGTAAGGGTCGATTTTTGTGTAAAAAATATAAGTGAGAATGGTGTGTTGTGTGTTAAAAATAGGGGTTGAGGTGGTATATATATAGTGTTAAAATTAATTTTTTAAACCGCACGTATCCATATCCAAAACAACATTTCTCTTTAGTACCTAGGTGTTGGCGGGGATTTTAGTCTTTTCGGCCTTCCACACCATTATGTTGCACTTAG
Organism: Helianthus tuberosus; assembly: GCA_030545235.1. Lineage (NCBI taxonomy): Eukaryota > Viridiplantae > Streptophyta > Magnoliopsida > Asterales > Asteraceae > Helianthus > Helianthus tuberosus. Next base: position 151,743,353 of record CM060357.1, on the reverse strand, counting down.
CTTACACCAATCGACCACGTAGTTGCGGCTGCAATTAGTTTCAAGAAGCATCATTCTCTTAACCGAACCATCCGAAGGGCCCCTGACTCTTCACCTGTCCAAGCGCATGAGTCATTAGAATCCAATAAAATGGCGATAGCAATGCATTCAATACATTCTTCTCATTCCAGAATCTCTTCACTTTTTTCTGGTTTTCTATTTCATCTTCAAACCCAAGAGATCCCTTGCGTGGATTTTAGGGCACAATCCATAAGCTTGCATCGTTTATCATTTTCTAAATCCGACTAAGCTTCCTTTAGTGGAATATCCTTCAACCAAGGGTCAATCCAAAACCGATTCTCTTTCCCATAACCAACCTTACTTTTTATGAATCTATGTATTTAAAAACCACCAATTTTTCTTCTGTATTCCATCCGCATAATGGCATTCCAACATCCCGCTAAGGACTTTTTGGTCGGGAGAAAAGACCACCCGTTAACCAATTTATGGCATGCATCCCCAACGTTCTTCCAAAGGCTTTGATTTTCCACTATATACCTCCACACCCACTTCACAATCTACTACAATGACCAAAAGCATATTGAAAATTTGACTAATGGTAAACGTTCTAAGGGGAGACGGGGCGCTCCGTGGTGGATCGGTGACCACGCTTGGAACCCCATGGAACACCGCCGCCACCCTTTCCCAAAACGCATGAACTTCATAACTTGTTGTAGCCATAACGCGTGGAAATCTTTGAAAGTTGTTGAGGGGACCGTTGGATGATGAGGAAGAAAATGATATGGGCACCCCATCACTAGTGATGGGCACCCCATTAAAATCCATCACTAGTGGTGGAATGAAGTTCGATGAAATGACGAAAGCTGGTTGGGTGTGGTGATGAAAAGTGGAGCACCCCCTCCCTAAATAATTCGTTTGAAAAAATCGAATTCTAGATAACTTTTGGGTCAAATGACTTCCTTTGGATGTTAAGGTTATTTTCTTTAAACATAAAAACAATATATAAAAAATACAAAAAAAAGAACGTATTCCGGATTTGCAAATTTAAACATGTATTGAGAACATATCTTAATTACTAAATTTGAAAAAAAAAATATATTTATTTGACTGTGTTGTAATTAATTTCTTTTTTTAGTAAAGTGCAATTTGCTTTCATGTGATAGTGGTGGATTCATAATTTTTATGAGGGGCGTAACGAATGGATAGGGGTAAATGAGTAACGTCAAAACAAGTTGGGTCAAAATGGAACATTTAAAAACAGTTCACACATATCTACTTTAAATATACGGTCATGTTTGAACTTGTACAATTCTTTAGTTGATATAAAATTGCAGTTATTAACCAAATGCAATAATAAACCGATAATAAGAAAACAAAGAACATTAATAAATCAGTTTCCAACAACATAACATATTATTTATCTACTTAATATAATTGGTTACAACTAATTCCTAATATAAAATGTTTAAGTTTAGGGTTGTTTAATTAAAACACAAAATAACTAGACCACCCCACCACCCACCCACCTCCGGTCAACTCCCTTGCTGACCAACTGTCTCACCATCACCATCACCATCACCATCACCACGTCTATCTCTCGTCTCTTCCCAACATCACCATCAAACACCAGCATCAAGCATCACCTCCTCACGCACACAACCACCCCCTGCCACCACTTCCCAACACCACCATGAAGCATGTATTTTCGAATCTAGATATATGATGCGTGTAAATCTTATTCACTTGATTGTTAAATCAGTGCACCAAACGTGGGTGGCGGATGTGGGAAACGGAGGTGGCAGGGCCGGCCCTAAGAATTCATGTACCTTGTTCAAGCTCGAAAAATTGTGCCCTTAGCCTTTAACGAAATTGGGTATTTGGCCCACTAAAGATCTAAACCTAATGCCAACGGGGTTAATAACTAATCTAAACCATAAGAATAGTTTTGTAAGAGGGCCTATGTTGGTGTTTGTAAGGATGTACCCGATTAAAAAAATATTTTACATATACATATCGGGTTTTTTCATAAAAACACGTGCCCTGCGAAATATCGGGCCCTGGCCGGTGGTCCTCCCCGACCACCCCCAGGGCCGACCATGGGATGTGGGACTTGGCAGTGGCGAATCTTGAGATTTCCGACCTGGGGGCGGAAGTCATCGGCCTAAAAATATCTATAAAACTGAGGGGTCGAAAACGTATATACCAAAAAATTTCTATATGAAAACTACAAACTTTCCACTACTAAGCGAAAAGTTCGGGTGGTCTGCCCCCTCTCCCGCCCTACTTAAGCTACGCCCATGGGACTGGGTGACAGTGGTGGAGGTGGTAACCAATGATGGTTGCGTTGGGGGTGGTTGTGACGGCGATAGAAGGTGATGATGCTTTTCTAGAGATATAAAGGAGAAAGAGAAAAAAGTGAGAAAAGAGGAGAGAAAAGAGGGGAAAAGTATGTATCTAAATTTGATGATTATGGTAAATTGTAATTTGCTAAGCTAAGGGCATAGATGTAATTTTGCAATTTGCTATGCTAGGGGTATAGATGTAATTTAACTATCTTCTAGATGTAATTTAACTATCTTCTTAATATTGAATTAACAGGAAGATAACCGAAGGGACACAAAGGAAAAAGTTTATAAACCAGAGGGACTCACATGAAAAATAAAAAGAAGAATGAATAGTGACCCACCATGTAATTTTCTCTTTGACCATGTGTAGTCGTTTGGGTAAATAGTGCTTCATCTTTGGGCGTTGTCGGCCACGTGACATCCTTGTCAGCAAAATGGCATTGTGACAAAAGGGGCGTAGTGGGATAATGCCCCACCTTTGAGCGTTATCCGCCACGTGTCACTTCCATAATTACCCAATTTTTTTTATTTTTAAAACAATTAATATTCCATTAATTGAATAAAAATTACATAATAATAAAACAAATACACATAAAATTTTTAAAACTAATAATATTTTTTTAATTCTCGTCTTCGCTTTTGTCATTCCCATCATCTTCGTCTTTTTCGTCATCTGACTCGTGCTCTCTCTCGTTTGGAATATAACGAACCGACCACGCGTGTTCGACCAAATCAAGCGCAGACTCACTATGTGCTGCTTTAGACCGCAATTCATGTACATTCTTCACTCTTACTTCCATTGTTGCTTGTGGATACTCCTAAACGTCTTCCGGTACATAGTTCTGGCATATTGTTTTTCCTTCGTCTTCCAAAATCATATTATGCATTATTATACAAGCGTGCATAGTATCTCTCATTTTTTTCTTTGCTCCATGCACGACAAGGATTTCTCATAATGCCACCGTTGTTGAAGAGCCCAAAGCATCTCTCAATATCCTTCCGCGAAGACTCGTGAACCTTTTTAAAGTGAGCTCTTTTTCATTGTACGGGTCCCTGAACGTCTTCACAACATTTGAATACTTCGGGTAAATTCCATCGCATAAATAGTATCCATGTGTGTAGCAGTTCCCGTTTGCATTAAAAAATGCTTTGGCAGCTCGACCAGATATGTAGTCTTCTACCAATGGAGACTGCTCGAAAATGTTTAAATCATTGCATGACCCTGCAACAACAAAGTAAGCCGACCATATCCAAAGGTCATGTGAGGCAACCGCTTGAAAAATAACAATTGGTTCGTCCTGATCACCTCGTGTGTGTTGACCTCGCCATGCGGTCGGACAATTATACCACTGCCAGTGTCGACAATCCAAGCTTCCGATCATGCCCGGTAAAACATGGAGCTCAGCATGGACCTCGTAAATTTTTTGAAGGTCGGACCAAGTGGGCCTTCTCAGATAAGTGATAACAGGGACCGTAAAACTCTATAACACCTTTTAAAAAATATAACGTTAACCTAAGTTAAAAAAAATATGAATGCAAGTAAATAATAAATAAAAAAATAGTAATGTGCCTTTACAAAAATGCTCCAAGGTATCTCGCGTTGTTTTCTCGGCCATTTTTAAATATTCATCGTTGATATCCGTCGTGTTTTCGTACCCAAGGACCCGTAGAGCTGAAGTACACTTTTGAATACCGGTGAATCCAAGGGTCTTTTTTCGCATAAGCTTTTTGTTAAAAATAATCATACGTGTTTTCCAAGTTTTCAACGTTGCGTAGAAATAAACGTTTACTCATCCGGAAACAACGCCTAAAAACTTCGGGGTTTCGGTAAGTAGCGCTTTAGCGAAGTAATCTTTAATCAACCGGCCGTTTGCCGCTTGTCGGTCTCGTTGAATATATTCTCTTGGTAAAATCTCACGTTAAGGCTCGCTACTATGTTTAAAATAACGAGCCGCTAGTTCGCACGTACTCGTAACCGCCTCTTGCTTGACCTCCTCATCGGTCGAGTAACCTTCATCCGCTGAGAAATATTTGTAGTAATAATTTGCAATGGACGACGAGGAAGTGAGGGAATCCATTTTTTATAAAATGGGTGAAGGTTGTATAAAATATTGATGTTTGAAGTTGTGGGTGAAAGAGGTTTTTGGTTATGGTTTATATAAAATGGATGAGGAATGGGAGTATTTATATAAAAAATAGTTGAACTAAAAATAAATAAATAAATAAATGAACTAGCTATATTACCGTTGCCAACATCTAATTGGTCAAATGAATCCCCCATCCGGCGTGGAATATAGCACGCCCACACTTTTTTTCTCGAAAAAACGCCCACGGGGGCTGAACAGTCGCGTGGTTTGGGCGTTGTCGGGCATAAAAACGCCCACATTTGAACCAGTACGCACGGTTTTAGTAAGGTTTATCTAAATATTTCATAGAATGTACCTATTCGTTTTCACTTCAACTTTCCATGAGCGAAAATTATTTGTTTTTGCGTCAATTATGAGCTCATTTCCTGCCAAATGGAGCTACAAGGACTAATTGGAATTCATGTGTCCCAAGAAAGGTAAATATTTTTGTGTTAATCTTGATAAGAAAGGGGTTGTTGTTCAATTAATTCTATGCCCATTGTGTGTGAAAGATCCGGAGTCATTGGAACACCATTTTGGGTTATCTAGGGTTGCTGCCAAGTTGTGGTCATTGGTTGCTTCATGGTTAGACATGTCATTTCCAAGTTCTAAACGACTTGAAGATCTCGTTCAATGGTTGGAGAACGCAAATCAAGGCCTAAAAAAGTGGTGGAAGCTTTTTTTACCAAGGTATTGAAGGATGTTTGAATCATAACCAGCGGAAGCATCATTATCACTTCTTGATTTCATGATGATTGTTGGGAATTATTATACTAATTGTGGGTGTTTAGCAATGGACAATTTGATGTTTCGAATTGTCTTGGTAACGAGAATGGTTCCCGCCAAGCAATATATATACATATTAGAAAATGAAGCGGTTATGTGTTTCGATTGAATAATGGCGGGAATAACTGCCATTCGAATAGGTATCAACCAATCGACACACCGGTTCAATATTCGAGTCACATCATTACACACATATACATAATAACATAAATATTACGAATCCTAGATAATTATAAGAATTATGTTTATAATATATCTAACACTCTCCCCTAAACATGATTCCGTTTACGAGAGTTTTTCTTCACACTTTCATTTGCTTCGTTCACTGCAGCTCTGGCCCTTTTGAAATCGAATCTTCGTCTCGTACTACTCCTCTTGTTTCCACTCCAGTCGTTATTAGTAAACAATGCATAGTGTTCCGATGGATCCCTTGTAACTCTCTGAGTTTCTTCAGTCCTTTCCTCTTGACCTGCATCTTGTTCAGCAGCATCTCCCTCACTTTGACTGCATCTTGGATCTACATTCCTTTCCAGCATTGTTTCCTCTTCAGTAACATCTTTGTCTTGCACTTGTAGTTGAATGGCTTTGAACTTGTAATAGTAAACGAGAACATCTAAGTACATTGCGTATACCAGACGCATTAACTCACCATCATTATACTCGAATCCCATTTCTTTCGCTATCATCGGCCAGAGATTATTTTCTGTCACATATCGGTGTCCCCCTTCTCGTTCTATTATCAGATACATATCTAGCAAACAAATCCTTCGGTTGTTTGAGGTATAGGCTGGAATTGGTCTTGATGTTATTCCTAACATCTTTGTAATAAACCATTCCACCATCTCGTCAAACTTTGCTTGCAAAATAAACTTGTATTTTCTAACATATTCATCATCGTCCATCATATTGAGCAATGCCTTACAGTCTAAGAATTCCTTGAATCTCATTGTTTGAAGTATCATAACGTTCCAGTCTGGTTCGTTAGATGATATTTCAAGTTTTTCGAAATAATTATTCAAGTAATTCGTTTTGAACGACATAAACTCCGATTCTTTGTTCATTACCTTTTGTTTCTCAATAACACACATCTCTTCTTCTCTGGTTAATCCAGATCTTGTGTTTCTGATGTTGTTTAGAGGAATTCCAAAAGTTGGATAAAGTTTACACATATCTCCCATAAATTTCACTGTAAACCCTTGTGTTATTAATTGATCATAACTTAGAATATTTCTATCTATGTCTTGTGTAAAGAACACACTTTGAACACGGATCTTCTCCGTTCCAGACATAACATCAACAACACCTATTCCTCTAATGAAATAGAATTGATTTTCCCCCGTGTTTGTTTCAACATCAGCCATATATTTAATTCCCTTGAACATTTCTAAATTTCCAGAAAAATGGTGTTTTAAAGTTTTGCTAACATACCACATTTCCGACCAACGACCTCCATCGGTTCCTGCCACTAAATACTCTAATTTCTGATCACTTCTGAGATCTTCATCTTTTTCATTCTGCCGCTGCACTCCGGTATTAATGGCGAGACGAACTAGTTGAGATTCTTCATCGTCTTCTTTGTTCTTGCAGTTTGATATTTGATGGCCTGGAGAATTACAGTAATAACACCGTTTCATCAACCACTTTCTTTCCCTTCTTTCATCTGTGCAGTGTTGACACGGAAACATTGTAGATGTGGCCCGAAGATCAGAAACTGGCGCTCTGATACCACTTTGAAGGATGTTTGAATCATAACCAGCGGAAGCATCATTATAACTTCTTGATTTCATGATGATTGTTGGGAATTATTATAGTAATTGTGGGTGTTTAGCAATGGACAATTTGATGTTTCGAATTGTCTTGGTAACGAGAATGGTTCCCGCCAAGCAATATATATACATATTAGAAAATGAAGCGGTTATGTGTTTCGGTTGAATAATGGCGGGAATAACTGCCATTCGAATAGGTATCAACCAATCGACACACCGGTTCAATATTCGAGTCACATCATTACACACATATACATAATAACATAAATATTACGAATCCTAGATAATTATAAGAATTATGTTTATAATATATCTAACAGGTATAGGAATGAGGTGGCGTTTAAGTGTAACAAACAAAGAAAGAAATAGTTTCTGAAGGTATGGTCATTCTCTCGTTTTTGTGGGTTGTTAATAGGAAAAAGAAAACTAGTCTGAACTCAATTCAGTGGTTAAAAAATCCGCTTACGTTTGTGTAACTATTCCTTTTCCCCCTTCTATTCAAAAGGGGGTGGCGGCACAACTTGTTGCCCGACTACCTGTCATTGCTTTGTAATTGCCTTTTTTCGTGTGGAATGAAATGGAACAAAACCGATACTGTTGGTATTAAAAAAAAAAAAATCCGCCATTTCCAGAAAAAACAAAAAAAATAAAATAAATAAATTATGAGTTCATTTGCTTATTTAGTCTTAGGGATGGTTGTAAGCACTCTCTCTAGCTTTTGTATCGTAACATTCAAGTAATGATTTTTAAAAAATAAACTTGTGGATATGGTCGTACCTTTTGTATCGTAACATTCAAGTAATGAGTTTAAAAAAGAATATATAAAGGTTAAAGGGTGGGAGTTGGGTCCATTTTTTTTCCTACAAAGTGTAAAAAGTCATAAAATATCATAATGTCAACCATAAAACACACTCAAAATCCACAAATGACAAAGTGAAGATTACCAAAACGTCGTATTTGTGGGTTTTGTGTTGTGTTTTGGATGATAAGACTTTGATTATCGAATGACTAACATTAGTATGTTTTATGTTGATTATGTTGTGTTTTATATTCATAGTTGTTATATGATGGTGTGATTGAAGTTTTTATAGATTGTTAGGGTTTAGATATTGTGTTTTAGTGATTTTCATTCTGTTATTTGTGGGTTTTTAGTGTGTTTTATGGCTGAAATTGTGGTGTTTTATGACTTTGTACACTTTGTAAGAAAAATGAACTTTGTAGCCGAACCCTACCCAAAGGTTAAAACTTGTAGATATGGTCGTAAACGTATAACATCATTTGAGCCATCATGTTATCCCAAAAGTTGGAAATGTCCTGTGGCTGTGACACTTCCAACAAATATGTACTCTATAAATACCCTCACATTACATAACATATCATGCACACAAAATCCATAGTTCTTCAAGCTATTTCTTCCTAATACACCAAAACCTAATAACTTGAGCAGGATATTGAATCCACCATGTCATTTAAGGAAGATCCACGGTCACCTTTGCAACCACCAACATATGGGAATCTAATCACCATCCTTAGCATCGACGGAGGTGGAGTACGAGGAATCATTCCGGGTGTGATCCTTGATTTTCTAGAAACCGAACTGCAGGTAAAATTTATGAGTATGGGTTAATACAAGTTCTGTTTCCTTTTTTTTTTTCATTTTTTTTATAAAAACCAAATTAAGTGAGTTGTCTTTTTAAATCTGAAAGAAATTAGATGGCGAGAATGCAAGACTTGCAGACTATTTTGATGTGATTTCCGGGACAAGCACTGGTGGTATTGTGACGGCTATGTTAACTACTCCGAATGAAGAGGGTCGTCCAGCCTTTGCGGCTAAGGAGGTTAAAGAATTTTATCTTGAACACTGTCCTAAGATCTTCCCACACGAAAAGTATGCATCATTAGTCAATTTGTGAATTGTGACAACTTTAACTCTCAATACTTGTTTTATGATAATTTTTATGTCCTCAATTATGCCAACCTTGGAAGCATAATACCAGTAAAAACAATTGTTATATCTCTTTAAAGTTCAAGGTATAATACAAGTAAAACTATTATTAAAAATATAAAAATAGTACAGTCTATAAATAAATGATTACTTAATTAGTTAACAGCCCTTGCTGTTTGCTTGTTTGTTTTAAATATTATCGAAATCATGGATCATGATTTATTCCAAAATCATAACTTGTGTCATTTGACGTCTCACCTTTAATTTGCACTATATGTAGTCATCCTTTCGCTGCTGCTACAAATGTGATCAAAGCTTTATCGGGCCCAAAATACGATGGCCAATACCTACACGAGATTATTCGTGAAAAACTACAAGATAGACGACTCCATGAAGCCTTAACAAATATTGTGATTCCAACTTTTGACATCAAATACCTGCAGCCTGTTATCTTCTCGAGCTACCAGGTATCTTCTGCACCAAAAAACCATCAAATTGTCTTTAGAAATCAAAACTGTCATAACCACAATTAAGGAATTTAAGGTTTAATAAAGCAACTGATGACTTTTAACATATATATAGTGATGTTCATGTTTGTTTGATCAGTTGAAGAATATCCCTAGCCTGGATGCCAAGATATCGGATATATGCATTGGAACGTCGGCAGCCCCAACTTATCTTCCTTCCCATTCATTCCAAAACGAAGATTCAGAGGGAAAGTTACTTAGAGAATTCAATCTTATAGATGGTGGAGTGGTCGCTAACAATCCGGTAGGCCAGCTTACATTCTAAAAAATGGTGATTAAACATGTGATGCAATCCAAAAACATGTTATAAAACATACAAGCTAAGCTGATTAAATGCATTTTTTTTGTGTAGACATTGGCTGCGATAAGTGAAGTAAGTAAGGAGATAAGCACAGGAAGTCCTGACTTTTTCCCGATAAAGCCACTGGAATATGGTCGTTTTCTCGTTTTGTCATTAGGCACAGGGTCTCAGAAATTTCAAGAGAGGTATGACGCTACAAAGTCTTCTAGTTGGGGCGTTTTAGGGTGGTTAGCCGGTGGTGGCTCAACTCCATTAGTGGATGTTTTCACGCAGGCTAGTGGTGACATGGTTGACTACCACATCTCTACCGTCTTCCAAGCCCTGCATTCAGCAGAAAATTATCTCCGAATTCAGGATGACACTCTAAGTGGTGACTTAGCTTCCATGGATTTAGCTACCAAAGAAAACTTAGAGAATCTCATGAAAGTAGGTGAGGAGTTGCTGAAAAAACCAGTGACCAGGGTGAATCTTGGCACGGGCCTATATGAGCCTTATCATCATACTACCAACGAGATGGCTCTAAAAAAGTAATTTTATCTTCAAATTATTTCATTATTGCATTTTTCTGTTAACTAGAAGTTAAGTATTTTCATGATTTGACATTATTTTAAATATGATAGGTTTGCGGCAATACTTCACAAGGAGAAGTATGTACGAGAACTAAGATCTCCGAATACTAATAGAGGAGGCATGAATCAAGTAAAGTCGATTGAAGACCAAACTACGCTTTCGGAAAGATCGTTAAAACTCTCAGAGCCAATTCACCATTCTCTTAGAGATTTGCACAAACTCGACATGAACTAAGATTTCCTTATTTTGTTTAACTAGCTTTTATTTGGTTTATTAAGTATTTAAACCGACAGTTGATATGTTTGGAGTAAAATCTTTACTTTCTGGAGGAAAATAAACAAATATAAATCATGTATACTTATCCTTATTAGTCATGACCAACTTTTATGCATCTATTTACAAACAAAAAAAAAATGTTTTATTATTAAAATAAAGCTTAGCAAATGACTAGTTTGACATATGACATGGGATGGCGGGGTCAATATGTAAAACTGAACACCGCCTATATGTAGTATATGTGTCAAAAGTATCAACTCTAACCTGCACACACCCTAAAATTATAGTGTTCGTGTTATGTTTGAGGTTGAGCCATTTACTATTCATTCATGAATATCAGTAATACCATGTGATTTAGTGACAATTTAAGCAACCAATGACCCTATCTCAAATGAACATTCTTTTTTTATTGGTGTCTTTTTAGTTTATTTCGTTGTTTAACTCTACCAGTTGTCGGTTTACAAACTTGAGCTTATATTTTATCTCATGATTAAATGAATCAAATGGAAAACATTGGAGAACGTAGACGTGTCTAGGAACCGAACACCTCTTGAATCAAATAGGATAAAGACGGATGTGTGCGAGATCAAATAATCAACAAAGAAAACAAGTACATAGATGTAGATGAAGAAAAATTGCATTAGCCATCACATATTCTTCATATGTACATGCATGCAAACATAAGTTAAGCCCCTTCCAAACTTGAGTGAGCTCCCAGAGGGTTGGGAATCTCACTATAATAACACATACTAAAAATGACATTTGAAGCGCCAATTTATACTAAATACAAAGTACTCTCAAACTTAAAGTACCCTCCAAATAAAGTGCTCTCAAACATAAAGAACGCTTAAATCCCTAAATTTCTCTCAAAGCTACATTTCAGCAAAATTTAATCATTTGCGAGAACTAGGAAGTTCTCACAAATCGTTCAAGTATTCACAAATTATCGAATATGTGCAACCTTAGGCAATAAATCGATTTGGAACTCAATCTACCTATCTGGCGGCAACCATGCTAACTCTTCTAGAGATACGTCTGGAAATTTGGCCACAATGGGCAAGTCGTGGATCTTTCATTCTTGATCAACATCAATTCATACAGTAAGAATGCATCACATCCCATTCTTAGGGGCTTCGTCCTTCAAGCAGAGTAATCATGCTCATTTGACGTTGGGGTCAGTCACCAACTACCATGATCCTTTGATCACGAGGAATTTCTAATTCTAAAACTTCCTCATCATCACAATTAACTCGGGCTCGATTAGTTTCTAACCAAATAAAATCCTCCTATATTCAAAGGTGGTAATTCTAGTGACAATTCATGATCGTCAAGCTAAATAACAAAATCTTTAATCACCTATATTCATAAGTAGTAATTCTATTGAGAATGCATGATCGTCAAACTTAATAACAAAATCTTTAATCACATCACTTATTTTGCTCTCATGTGCTTCCATAGTTTTAACAATAACATTTCTTCCTAATTTCTGAGACTCTCTTTATAATCGGAGTTTAAAACTATTCAACAACAAACGTTTATTTGCATACGTATGAAATAAAACATTCGCAGACACATTGTTTACAGGAAACGTATTGATACCTGATGGATCAGAACAATAGTTTGATAAAACAGTAAATGTGCCAAAGTTCTCTCAAGCTTTTATTGAACGTGAAAATTGAATGTGATGATTAAACCATTACAGAATACATTCTTAAATACTGAAAAAGACAACGGCTCTATGCCATGAAAATAGAACAAACTAACAAAAACTTATTCAAAACAAAATACTAGTCAATCTGAAAACTAGGAGAGAACAAACGGATAGCTTGACTTTGGCGATCTTCATGCATGCACATGGGACTTAGTTTGGATCATTTTCAATACCCCCCCCCCCCCTTGATACAAACTCCTTGACTCCAATCTGATGCCTGAAATACACAAATTTTTCTTTGGCAAGTGCTTTTGTAAGGAGGTCTGCAAACTGATCATCTGTGCTGCAATATTTCATATTGATTTGATCTTGGGAAACGACATCTCTAATAAAGTGATATTTCAGCTCAATGTGCCTTGTTTTGTTGTTCAAGACTGGATTCTTTGACAGGTCTATGGCTGATTTATTATCATAGATTATCTTTGTAGCTACAGTTTGAGTAACATCCAAATCTTCCATCAATCTCCTTAGCCAAATGGCTTGACAAGTAGCACTAGTGGCTGAAATATATTCAGCCTCCGTACTAGATAGAGCCACTGTTGACTGCTTCTTGGACGACCAGGATATAGCACAACCTGCCAGCATGAACACATTGGCAGAAATACTCTTTCTGTCATCTGAGCTCCCAGCCCAATCACTATCAGTGTAGCCAAGTAGTTTGATTTGAGCACCTCTTTTAAACCAAAGCCCGAAGTGACTTGTTCCAGCAATATACCTCAACACTTTTCTGGCTGCCCCTGAATGTATTTTAGAAGGACTTTGCATGAACCTTGATAATACACCAACTGAATAGGACAAGTTTGGTCTTGTGTGAGTTAAATAGATTAGTGCCCCAACTAGACTTCTGTACTTAGTTTCATTTACCTTCAATTCACCATCATTCAACACAGGCTTTTCTTGTGGACTCATAGGAACACTTTCAGTCTTACAATTCTTCATACCAAACTTATTTAGCAAGTTCAGTGCATACCTTTCCTGACATACAAAGATTCCAGCACTTGTTTGCTTCACTTCAAGGCCTAAGAAATATTGTAACAGACCCATGTCTGTCATTTCAAACACTTGCTTCATACCCTCTTTAAACTCTTTAATCAGATGATCACATGAGCTGGTACAGATTATATCATCCACATAGAGACACACATAGATGATATTATCTTTACCTGTCTTCTTCACATATAATGTGGACTCATTGAGACTTTTCTTGAACCCATGCTCATGGAAGTAACCGTCTATCTTTGTATACCAGGCCCTTGGAGCCTGCTTCAATCCATAGAGGGCCTTTCTTAACTTGTAAACTTGATCTTCCTTGCCTTGAACTTCAAACCCTTCTGGTTGTTCCACATATATATCTTCCTGCAAATCACCATTCAAGAAGACTGACTTGACATCTAATTGATGCACAAGCCAACCAAAATGAGCTGCAACTGCTAATACAAGTCTTATTGTCTCAAATCTTGCAACTGGTGCAAAAGTTTCTTCAAAATCTATGCCTTTCTTCTGTGAATAACCTTTTGCCACCAACCTAGCCTTGTGCTTCAAGATCTTCCCATCTGGACCAAATTTTGTCTTGAACAACCACTTAAGTCCAACTACATTCTTTCCTTTTGGAAGTGATACAAGCTCCCAAGTCTGATTCTTTTCAATTGAATTTATCTCTTCCTTCATAGCTTGTATCCATTCTGCCTTCTTCACTGCTTCATTGAACACAGTTGGATCTGCCACACTCAATGCAAATTGTAAGTTCATAAAATCACAGTGAGGAGTGTTCACAACCTGTGTTGTTGCATATAGGTCATCAATTGTTCTGATCCTGCTGGGTCCAGATGAGTCACTTGAGCTGGATCCTTGTTCTGCTGTACTGGACTGCATATTGCTCAGAGGTGTTTGTGGTTCTTCATTTGCAGGAGTCTGAGTGTCTTGAGAAATAACTTCTTCATCCGGTTCTTCTTCACTTAGGAATGGGTCAACATACAGTCTTTCATAGTGATCAGGCGTGGATCTGTATGTTGCAGCCCAGTCCCATTTTTCATTCTCTAGAATTGTCACTTCTTCTCTTGGTCTTGTCACAAACTTCTTTGATTCAGGATTATATAATCTATAACCTGTACCCTGCAAGGAATAACCAATAAAAACACTCTTGTTCGCCCTGTCTTCCAACTTTCTTCTTCCTTGAGCATATGTATGGCCATAACCAATGCACCCAAACGTCCTCAAAAGTGAGACATCAGGCTTCTGGTTATACCATAGCTCATAGGGGGTCTTCTCATCAAGTGCTGATGTTGGAGATCTGTTGACAGTATACACAGCAGTGGCAACTCCTTTTGCCCACAGGAAGTTAGGAAGAGATTTGTCTTTCAGCATACTCCTGACCATACCCATAATAGTTCTGTTTTTCCTCTCCACAACACCATTGTGCTGTAGTGTGTGAGGAGGTGACAATTTTCTCCTAATTTCTGCTTCATCAAGAAAGGTATTAAATTCTGTTGAGCAGAATTCACCACATCTGTCAGATCTTAGGGCTTTAATGACTTGTTCAGATTGTTTTTCAACTGCAGCCTTGAACATTTTGAACTTAGAGAATGCATCAGATTTATTTGTAAGAAAATAAACCCAAGACATTCTAGTATAATCATCAACAAGCAGAAAATAATACATACTTTTATCGAGACTCGGGACTTGCATAGGACCACATAGATCAATATGAATAAGTTCAAGTTTCTTACTTGCCCTCCATGAATGAGAAGTAAAAGATTGCCTGGTTTGCTTTCCAAGTATGCAACCTTCACACAATTCTGAACCCTTGATCTTTAGAATGCCTTTAGCCATTTGTTTGTCATGAAGAGCCTTCAAACTGTTGAAGTTTAGATGCCCAAATCTTTGATGCCACAGCTTGGCAGTTGAGGTATTACTTGCTATATTATTGCTAGACCCTTGTGATCTTGTGGCATCCAAGAGACACAGGTTATTGGTTGATACACCAATCTGCATGACAGTTGCTCCATTGTACTTGATTGTGCATTTTCCATCTCCAAAGATCAGTGTGTACCCATTCTTCATTAAATGCCCAACACTGAGTAGATTGTACTCAAGTGTAGGAGCGTAGTACACATCTTCCAACAGTTTGTATTGACCTGATCCTGTAGAGATCTTGACAGTTCCTTTGCCTTCAACTTTTAAAGTTTTCTTATTGCCAAGTTGAACCTCAAGTTTGAAATTTTCATTCAAAGTGACAAAGCTACTTCTTGAACCTGTCATGTGATTTGAACATCCAGAATCTATAAACCATAAATTGTTGGATTCACTTACTTGAGTAATCATAGCCATGAACAGGTGAGGTTCTTCACTCATATCATCTTTTTCTGTTGCTTCACAAGTCAAGTTCACATATGACTCCTCATTGTACCAACAATCTTTAGTAAGATGTCCAAATTTCTTACAAACTGTGCATTGTGGAACCTTACTTCTGTCAAAGCTACGACCCCTACCTCTTCCTCTGGCATTGAATCTGTGACAACTCGAAATTTAGAACCTTTCGTTGTATGCCTAAACGTGTAACTAGTTAAACTTATGTGATTAATGACAAGTGAACCTTTGTGCGATATGTGTTATGTTTATATGCATGCTAGTGTGTAGAATAGGTGTATATGTTTGAGTGGGCCGAGAACCCGACTCGAGACCATGTGGTCTCGAGTGAACGATGCAACATGTGGGCCGGTCGGGCCACACACCCCTTTAGCCTATTCGAGAACCCATTAGGGTGCACTACTTAGATCGGATATATAAACCAAGGGGATAGCCAAAGGTGCCATTTCTTTGGACAACACACTCACCCATACACACACTCCATCTTCTTCACTAAAACCCTAAGCCACAACACCCTCCTCCTTCTTCTCGGATCAAACCAACCGACCACAAAAGGATTCTCGGATTTGCTTGTTCACACCAAACAAAGCTTCATCCTTCACCACTACCCCTCTAACCGGTTAGTGATTTCCATTGTGTGTGCATATTTCGGTTGTTGGTAATGATGTGTGGTGATGATACTTGATAATGTGTTTGCTTGCTAAAGATTCATACATGATTAAAGTATTTATTTGTTTTATGAGTTCTTGTTTGATTAAATGATACATGCTTACTTTTATAGAATAGCATTTGAACAAGATAGTTGAATAACAAAAGAATGATGAGCTTAGAGCTATTCATGATCATCCGATTTTTATGTATGAGATTATGGAACAAATGTTTTGTTACAAGATAAGCTTGTTGTCTAGTTTAGGATTTATGATGCTTGTCCGAAAATGCAAGAGCTTATGAACATATGTTGAATGAAGATATGAATATCCGAATATGTGTTGAATGTGTTTTGAATATGATATGAACATGACTTGAATATGTGAAGAACTGGATGAATGTCATATGAACATGATGTGAATATTTGAAATGTGTGTGTTTGATCCATTTTTGGTTAAGGTTAGACAAACAAACATGTTTAAGTGGATAGTACAAACCATTTTCTGAAATCAAATTCTCATTGGATAGTACACTGTTCCGAATCAGCTCCTGTCCAACCGAAACCTCTAGTTGCGACTCGAAACCATGCATGATGAGTCGAAATCTCCCGGTTGCGACATCGGTTGCGAGTCGCAAACACCTGGTTGCGACTCGAAACCACAAGTGATCAGCACATAAACCGTTTGACTCGAAACCCTGGTTGCGAGTCCAGTTGCGACTCGTAACCAAAGCAGCATGAACCGAGACCGTAGTTGCGACTCAGGTTGCGAGTCGCAAACGCCTAGTTGCGACTCGAGACAATACGCGGATACACACTGTTTGGACTTGTTTAATTATGGGCTTAGTGTTTGGGCCGGACCTTGGACTTTGTTTAATTCCGGGCATGTTACTGTTCGTTCAACTCGTATGCATTACTTGCTAACTGCCATGATTAAACGTGTATGCCATACGTGCACTACTTGAATACGAACCTGATTGTATGATACAACTATGATAGGACGTGAGTAGCCTCAACATTCCTTGTTTGACTTTTTGTGTTTCTACCGAGCAAACCAAGGTGAGTTCACACCCTCTACAAAGCATGGGATTCCCAGGGGTCGGGAATTGGGGTTAAGGAACTGGGTTCCTCGTCCTCCTTGGGTAGGACAGCAAAGGTTCAGGAATGTAATTCCTCGTCCTCACGGACAGATAACTCGTACTAGACCAAAAACTCTATCACGAAGTCCCTCTTTTTTATATCGACTTAATCGCCGGGCCAATGGCGAGCGGGTCATTAGTTAGATAGCGCTATTTAGGTCTGACAAACCTCACACCGTGCCGCAGAGGACGGGCGTGAACTAATGGATCTGGGGCACGTTAATGATGATAGACATTGACAGTTTCAGGGCACATAAACATGACTACAGTCAGCAGTCGATATGGTAACGAGTCTAGTGTATACATGGGGTAGCCCCCACGGCCGAAATGCCAGATAACTAACACGGGGTAGCCCCCACGGCTGGATAGCCAGAGTAACCGGGAATGAACAAGTCACGTTTTTTTAACTATGGGGTAACCCCCACGGCAGGATGCCAGCTAAAGGAAACTGTTTTCAAAACAACTTAAAACGAACACCCAACCGTGAACTCACTCAACTTGTTGTTGACTCGTTACTACATGCTGTGCAGGTCCTTAGGTTCTCAGCTGGAGCTTGCATGGAGGAGGATCGTTGTGGGACATGGACGTCTGTGTGCCATGTTAAACTTTGAAACAATGAAACTTATGTTTTGATTTAAGACTTATGCTTCCGCTTGCAACTTAACTATGTTTTGTTAAACACCAATTGTATTGGTTGAACTTTTATAACTATGTGATTGCTTGTTCAATATGATTGGTGGCTGGATCCTGGTCAGTCACGCCTCCAAGCGGTAGTACTCCGCAGGTGGATTTTGGGGGTGTGACAGATTGGTATCAGAGCCATTGGTTATAGAGAACTTGGTTTTAATAAAGGGGGAAAACGTTTTTTGTTAAAACCAGACTATAACCTGTACAGTGCTCAACGGTCCACAACGATGCTTCACTCCACATGCAAGGCTCGACATTCTAGGTGATATGATCTGTGTGTATATTGCCAACTCGTTAGTTACGTAGTACATTGCTTATGGTATGCCTGGTTAGTATAACTACTGTTGCTTGAACACGTGCGTGCTTGCTCAATTTTATCGTCGTACTTTCGCGAAACCCCTCTCACTCACGTTCTTCTTGATATGAAGATCATGTCTGGACGCGTTAACATGACACAAGCCCAGTTGACGGCTCTGATCAACGAACGAGTTGCCGCAGCACTCGCAGCTGCAAACGCAGGAGGTATATCCTGCAG
Organism: Helianthus tuberosus; assembly: GCA_030545235.1. Taxonomy (NCBI): domain Eukaryota; kingdom Viridiplantae; phylum Streptophyta; class Magnoliopsida; order Asterales; family Asteraceae; genus Helianthus; species Helianthus tuberosus. The sequence continues at coordinate 151,724,627 of CM060357.1, read as the reverse complement.
TCCGAACTCATTCTAGGATCTTTAGGATCCTACTCTCGTGAACCAACCTTTGTGTTAAACTCTGTCTTTTCTTTCACCTACGATAGGTCAGCATGTTCAGCCACCCGTGTGCACTTTTAAGACTTTCATGGACTGCCGACCAACTACTTTTAGCGGCACTGAAGGAGCAGTAGGTCTCCTACATTGGTTTGAGAAGCTAGAATCTGTGTTCGAAATGTGCGAATGCCCTGAGGCGCGCAGGGTGAAGTATGCTACTGGTACTCTCGAGGGTTTAGCCCTCACATGGTGGAACGCTCAGGTTCAAATGCTAGGGTTGGTTGCTGCCAACGCCACCCCTTGGGAAACTTTTAAGGAGATGATCAAAGAAGAATACTGCAGTCGTGATGAGATTCACAAACTAGAAGTGGAGTTCTTCAACCTCAAGATGACGGGGTCCGAAATTGAAGCTTATGTGAAAAGGTCGAACGAACTGGCAATTCTGTGTCCTACTATGGTGGACCCTCCCATCAAACGCATCGAACTATTTCTTCAGGGCTTAGTGCCAGAAATCCAAAGTCATGTGACTTCAGCGAACCTCGCCACCTACCAGCAGACAGTCCAGTTGGCTCACCGTCTCACGGATCAAGCGGTGGAGCAGAACAAGTTACCAAAACGCATAGGTGTTGCAACTACTACTGGTACCTCTAGTGACAACAAACGGAAATGGGATGGAACTTCAAGTAAGGGTTCGACTTCTGTTCAGTCCCAGTCTCAGCAGAGGAAGACTGATGACTATAAGAGCCCTAATCAGCAATCGTCTGGTGGTCAAAGTCATGGTGGGTACAAAGGAAATCACCCCAAGTGCAATCGTTGCAGCCTGCACCACAGCGGACCGTGCACCAGGGGCAACTGTCATCGGTGCAACAAGCCTGGTCACGCTGCAAAGGATTGCAGAAGCTTATACCCCGCCAATCAGAATCGTCAGCAAGCTCAACAGAACCAGCGCCAGCAGCAGCAGCAAGGTGATAACAAAGGGTGCTTTCAGTGTGGAGCTGAGGGCCACTTCAAGAGAGATTGTCCCCAACTGAACAGGAACCAGAACAACAACAACAACAATAACAACAATCAGGGGAATGGTAACAATGGGAACAACAACAACAATGGCGCCAGGGGGCGAGTGTTTGTGATCGGCCAAGGTGAAGCAAGGAATGACCCCAATGTTGTGGCGGGTAAGTTCCTTCTCGACGACTTTTATGTTTCAGTTTTATTTGATTCGGGTGCCGATACTAGCTACGTGTCACTAGAAGTTAGTCGAATGCTTAAGCGTATTCCAACACCTTTGAACAGCAAGCACACCGTAGAGCTAGCAAATGGTAAGAGTTTAGAAGCCACACACGTAGTCAAGGGTTGTAAACTCATTCTCGCTGACCAGACCTTCTCTATCGACCTCATCCCTATTGTCTTGGGTAGTTTCGACGTTGTCATTGGGATGGATTGGTTATCCCAACACCGAGCAGAGATTCTTTGCAACGAGAAGGTTGTCCGTATTCCAGGCCCCGGTGGTGAACCTCTCATGATTCATGGCGACAAGAGGAGCGCTGTTGAGAACGTCATTTCTCTCCTTAAGGCCCAAAAGTGTTTGCGAAAGGGCCACACTGCCATTTTGGCACTCGTCACTGACACCTCAGAAAAAGAGAAGAAGATAGAGGATTTTCCAGTTGTACGCGATTATCCAGAGGTATTTCCTGAGGAATTACCTGGTCTTCCGCCTCATCGCCAAGTCGAGTTTCAGATTGAACTAGCTCCTGGAGCTGCGCCTATAGCTCGTGCACCTTATCGTTTAGCTCCATCAGAGTTGAAAGAACTCTCCACGCAACTACAAGAGCTCCTGGATAAGGGTTTTATTCGTCCAAGCTCATCGCCCTGGGGAGCTCCAGTGCTATTTGTGAAGAAGAAAGACGGTACCTTCAGGATGTGCATCGACTACCGAGAACTCAACAAGGTGACGGTGAAGAATCGTTATCCTCTACCGCGTATCGACGACTTGTTCGACCAGTTGCAAGGATCGAGCTACTATTCGAAGATCGATTTGAGGTCGGGTTATCACCAGCTGAGAGTCCGGGAAGAGGACGTCTCCAAAACAGCTTTCAGAACTCGATACGGGCACTATGAGTTTTTGGTCATGCCTTTTGGGATGACAAACGCACCTGCGGTTTTCATGGACTTGATGAACCGAGTGTGCAAGCCTTACCTGGACAAGTTCGTTATAGTCTTCATCGACGACATCCTGATCTATTCCAAGAGTCGGGAAGAACACGAGCAGCATCTGCGACTTATTCTGGAACTCCTTTGAACAGAACAGCTTTATGCAAAGTTCTCGAAATGCGACTTCTGGCTTCGAGAAGTCCATTTCCTAGGCCACGTGGTGAACAAGGATGGGATTCATGTTGATCCATCCAAGGTAGACTCGATTAAGAACTGGCCTGCACCTCGTACACCAAAGGAAATTCGCCAATTCTTGGGTTTGGCGGGATACTACCGGAGATTCATAAAGGATTTTTCTAAGATTGCACAGCCTCTCACCTCACTAACGCAGAAGGGCGTTGTTTATCGCTGGGGAAACGCACAGGAGATGACATTTCAGCACCTAAAGGATAGACTTTGTAGCGCACCTATCCTTTCCTTGCCGGAAGGCACAGACGATTTTGTGGTTTACTGCGACGCATCAATTCAAGGTCTTGGTTGCGTGTTAATGCAACGAGACAAAGTTATAGCCTACGCCTCACGCCAACTCAAGGTTCATGAAAAGAACTACACGACGCACGACTTAGAGCTGGGAGCTGTCGTTTTTGCACTTAAGTTGTGGCGGCATTACCTGTATGGTACCAAGTGCGCCATCTACACCGACCACAGGAGCCTCGAGCACATCTTCAAGCAGAAGGAACTGAATATGCGACAACGACGATGGGTCGAGCTACTGAATGACTACGAGTGCGCAATCAAATATCACCCGGGCAAAGCCAATGTTGTGGCTGACGCCCTCAGTCGGAAGGACACTGCGCCTAAGCGCGTACGAGCTTTACAACTCACGATCCACTCTAGTCTCCCTTCCCAGATACGAGCAGCTCAGATAGAAGCACTGAAACCAGAAAACGTCAGGGCTGAAGCCCTACGCGGATCAAGGCAACGATTAGAACAGAAGGAAGACGGTGCTTACTACGTAACGGGACGCGTTTGGGTCCCACTCTATGGCAACCTACGAGAGCTTGTGATGGACGAAGCACACAAGTCTCGCTACTCAGTACACCCTGGATCAGATAAGATGTATCATGATATCAAAACTACGTACTGGTGGCCTAGCATGAAGGCCCACATAGCAACTTACGTCAGCAAGTGTTTGACTTGTGCGAGAGTCAAGTCGGAATACCAGAAACCATCAGGCCTACTCCAACAACCAGAGATACCTCAATGGAAATGGGAGCAAATTTCCATGGATTTTGTTACTGGCCTACCTAGATCCCAGCGCGGGAACGATACTATTTGGGTGATCGTGGATCGACTCACAAAATCTGCACACTTCTTGGCTATCAAGGAGACGGATAAGTTCTCCACTCTTGCAGAAATCTACATCAAAGAAATTGTTTCGAGGCACGGGGTGCCCACCTCCATTATCTCGGATCGAGATACACGTTTCACTTCAGAGCTGTGGCAAGCAATGCACAAATCCTTCGGCTCACGACTAGACATGAGCACAGCGTACCATCCTCAGACGGACGGGCAGTCCGAGCGCACTATTCAAACCTTAGAAGACATGCTTCGTGCATGCGTAATCGACTTTGGCAACCGCTGGGAAAAGCATCTGCCACTTGTGGAATTCTCGTACAATAACAGCTACCACACCAGCATTGGAGCTGCTCCGTTTGAGGCATTGTACGGACGTAAATGCCGGTCTCCTCTTTGCTGGGCAGAGGTGGGAGATAGTCAGATCACTGGTCCGGAATACGTGGTAGATACAACCGAGCAGATCGCTCAGATACGAAAACGCATGACAGCCGCTCGCGAACGTCAGAAAGTTTACGCCGACATGGGCAGGAAACCACTTGAGCTCCAGGTTGGGGAGCGGGTACTACTCAAAGTTTCACCCTGGAAGGGTGTGGTTCGTTTTGGTAAACGCGGTAAACTTAACCCACGATACGTTGGACCTTTCGAGGTCATTGAGAAAATAGGCAGGGTGGCCTACAGACTAAACTTACCAGCGGAACTCGGTGCAGTTCACAACGTTTTTCACGTGTCGAATCTGAAGAAGTGTCCGTCAGATGAGACCCACGTAGTTCCTTTGAAGGAACTCACGATCGACGAGCAGTTACGATTCGTCGAGGAACCAGTCGAGATCACGGACCGGGATGTTAAGGTCCTCAAGAGCACTAGAATACCTCTCGTTCGAGTTCGTTGGAACTCACGTCGCGGCCCAGAGTTCACCTGGGAGCGCGAAGATCAGATGAAACAAAAGTATCCCCAACTGTTCGCAAACAGTACACCCACTACTGAGGCTGAAGCTACGGAATTTCGGGACGAAATTCCAGATCAACGGGGGGTGGATGTGACACCCCAGGAAAACCGGGAAAACCATACAACTTAACTAGCTTCCTCAGTGAGTGCCTACCAAATTTCGGGACGAAATTTCTTTCAACTTGGGGATGATGTGACAACTCGAAATTTAGAACCTTTCGTTGTATGCCTAAACGTGTAACTAGTTAAACTTATGTGATTAATGACAAGTGAACCTTTGTGCGATATGTGTTATGTTTATATGCATGCTAGTGTGTAGAATAGGTGTATATGTTTGAGTGGGCCGAGAACCCGACTCGAGACCATGTGGTCTCGAGTGAACGATGCAACATGTGGGCCGGTCGGGCCACACACCCCTTTAGCCTATTCGAGAACCCATTAGGGTGCACTACTTAGATCGGATATATAAACCAAGGGGATAGCCAAAGGTGCCATTTCTTTGGACAACACACTCACCCATACACACACTCCATCTTCTTCACTAAAACCCTAAGCCACAACACCCTCCTCCTTCTTCTCGGATCAAACCAACCGACCACAAAAGGATTCTCGGATTTGCTTGTTCACACCAAACAAAGCTTCATCCTTCACCACTACCCCTCTAACCGGTTAGTGATTTCCATTGTGTGTGCATATTTTGGTTGTTGGTAATGATGTGTGGTGATGATACTTGATAATGTGTTTGCTTGCTAAAGATTCATACATGATTAAAGTATTTATTTGTTTTATGAGTTCTTGTTTGATTAAATGATACATGCTTACTTTTATAGAATAGCATTTGAACAAGATAGTTGAATAACAAAAGAATGATGAGCTTAGAGCTATTCATGATCATCCGATTTTTATGTATGAGATTATGGAACAAATGTTTTGTTACAAGATAAGCTTGTTGTCTAGTTTAGGATTTATGATGCTTGTCCGAAAATGCAAGAGCTTATGAACATATGTTGAATGAAGATATGAATATCCGAATATGTGTTGAATGTGTTTTGAATATGATATGAACATGACTTGAATATGTGAAGAACTGGATGAATGTCATATGAACATGATGTGAATATTTGAAATGTGTGTGTTTGATCCATTTTTGGTTAAGGTTAGACAAACAAACATGTTTAAGTGGATAGTACAAACCATTTTCTGAAATCAAATTCTCATTGGATAGTACACTGTTCCGAATCAGCTCCTGTCCAACCGAAACCTCTAGTTGCGACTCGAAACCATGCATGATGAGTCGAAATCTCCCGGTTGCGACATCGGTTGCGAGTCGCAAACACCTGGTTGCGACTCGAAACCACAAGTGATCAGCACATAAACCGTTTGACTCGAAACCCTGGTTGCGAGTCCAGTTGCGACTCGTAACCAAAGCAGCATGAACCGAGACCGTAGTTGCGACTCAGGTTGCGAGTCGCAAACGCCTAGTTGCGACTCGAGACAATACGCGGATACACACTGTTTGGACTTGTTTAATTATGGGCTTAGTGTTTGGGCCGGACCTTGGACTTTGTTTAATTCCGGGCATGTTACTGTTCGTTCAACTCGTATGCATTACTTGCTAACTGCCATGATTAAACGTGTATGCCATACGTGCACTACTTGAATACGAACCTGATTGTATGATACAACTATGATAGGACGTGAGTAGCCTCAACATTCCTTGTTTGACTTTTTGTGTTTCTACCGAGCAAACCAAGGTGAGTTCACACCCTCTACAAAGCATGGGATTCCCAGGGGTCGGGAATTGGGGTTAAGGAACTGGGTTCCTCGTCCTCCTTGGGTAGGACAGCAAAGGTTCAGGAATGTAATTCCTCGTCCTCACGGACAGATAACTCGTACTAGACCAAAAACTCTATCACGAAGTCCCTCCTTTTTATATCGACTTAATCGCCGGGCCAATGGCGAGCGGGTCATTAGTTAGATAGCGCTATTTAGGTCTGACAAACCTCACACCGTGCCGCAGAGGACGGGCGTGAACTAATGGATCTGGGGCACGTCAATGATGATAGACATTGACAGTTTCAGGGCACATAAACATGACTACAGTCAGCAGTCGATATGGTAACGAGTCTAGTGTATACATGGGGTAGCCCCCACGGCCGAAATGCCAGATAACTAACACGGGGTAGCCCCCACGGCTGGATAGCCAGAGTAACCGGGAATGAACAAGTCACGTTTTTTTAACTATGGGGTAACCCCCACGGCAGGATGCCAGCTAAAGGAAACTGTTTTCAAAACAACTTAAAACGAACACCCAACCGTGAACTCACTCAACTTGTTGTTGACTCGTTACTACATGCTGTGCAGGTCCTTAGGTTCTCAGCTGGAGCTTGCATGGAGGAGGATCGTTGTGGGACATGGACGTCTGTGTGCCATGTTAAACTTTGAAACAATGAAACTTATGTTTTGATTTAAGACTTATGCTTCCGCTTGCAACTTAACTATGTTTTGTTAAACACCAATTGTATTGGTTGAACTTTTATAACTATGTGATTGCTTGTTCAATATGATTGGTGGCTGGATCCTGGTCAGTCACGCCTCCAAGCGGTAGTACTCCGCAGGTGGATTTTGGGGGTGTGACAGATTGGTATCAGAGCCATTGGTTATAGAGAACTTGGTTTTAATAAAGGGGGAAAACGTTTTTTGTTAAAACCAGACTATAACCTGTACAGTGCTCAACGGTACACAACGATGCTTCACTCCACATGCAAGGCTCGACATTCTAGGTGATATGATCTGTGTGTATATTGCCAACTCGTTAGTTACGTAGTACATTGCTTATGGTATGCCTGGTTAGTATAACTACTGTTGCTTGAACACGTGCGTGCTTGCTCAATTTTATCGTCGTACTTTCGCGAAACCCCTCTCACTCACGTTCTTCTTGATATGAAGATCATGTCTGGACGCGTTAACATGACACAAGCCCAGTTGACGGCTCTGATCAACGAACGAGTTGCCGCAACACTCGCAGCTGCACACGCAGGAGGTATATCCTGCAGTCCGAACTCATTCTAGGATCTTTAGGATCCTACTCTCGTGAACCAACCTTTGTGTTAAACTCTGTCTTTTCTTTCACCTACGATAGGTCAGCATGTTCAGCCACCCGTGTGCACTTTTAAGACTTTCATGGACTGCCGACCAACTACTTTTAGCGGCACTGAAGGAGCAGTAGGTCTCCTACATTGGTTTGAGAAGCTAGAATCTGTGTTCGAAATGTGCGAATGCCCTGAGGCGCGCAGGGTGAAGTATGCTACTGGTACTCTCGAGGGTTTAGCCCTCACATGGTGGAACGCTCAGGTTCAGATGCTAGGGTTGGTTGCTGCCAACGCCACCCCTTGGGAAACTTTTAAGGAGATGATCAAAGAAGAATACTGCAGTCGTGATGAGATTCACAAACTGGAAGTGGAGTTCTTCAACCTCAAGATGACGGGGTCCGAAATTGAAGCTTATGTGAAAAGGTCGAACGAACTGGCAATTCTGTGTCCTACTATGGTGGACCCTCCCATCAAACGCATCGAACTATTTCTTCAGGGCTTAGTGCCAGAAATCCAAAGTCATGTGACTTCAGCGAACCTCGCCACCTACCAGCAGACAGTCCAGTTGGCTCACCGTCTCACGGATCAAGCGGTGGAGCAGAACAAGTTACCAAAACGCATAGGTGCTGCAACTACTACTGGTACCTCTAGTGACAACAAACGGAAATGGGATGGAACTTCAAGTAAGGGTTCGACTTCTGTTCAGTCCCAGTCTCAGCAAAGGAAGACTGATGACTATAAGAGCCCTAATCAGCAATCGTCTGGTGGTCAAAGTCATGGTGGGTACAAAGGAAATCACCCCAAGTGCAATCGTTTTGATATATCTTTCGGCTTGTATGTTAATATTATTTGCATTGCAATTTACAAATTGTTTGTTATTCATCTATATAACTCACAAGTTTAACAAACTTAGATCTTACACAATCACCCATTAAAAATACCCGCTCAAACCTGTGTTTATCTGCTTGTTGCCTCATTCGATTTTGAGCTTTTAACAAAGCATTCCTCAACACCTGGGTAGTAGATTCCTTATCTCTCATGAAAAGATCCACATCCGTAGAACTAGAATCTTTGGCAACATATGGAATATGTGTGGGTGGACTAAAACCATACAAAGTCTCGTATTGAGTCATTGCTAAGTGAGGAATGATGAATGGTATTATACCACCACTACTGGGCCAACAGTAACCATTTAGCCCAAGTATGTGGCCGCTCCATGACCATACAAGGTATATAACCCTCCAAACATCTGTTAACAACCTCTATCTGCCCATGTGTTTGGGGATGGAAGGTTATGGACAAAGTTAACTTCACACCTTCCAAGGCCATAAATTTTTTCTAGAAATTACTCAGAAAAATGCTATCTGTATTTGAGGTTATTGTTACTGGGCAACCATGATGCTTAAAAACATTATCCAAGAATGCTTGAGCCACTATAGTTGCTGAAAAAGGATGACACAGGTGAATGAAATGACTATATTTAGTCAATCAGTCCACAACAACAAATATGGTATCCTTTCCCATGGATTTTGTTAGACCTCCAATAAAATAAAATCCATGGATATATCTGAAAATACAGATTTTGGAATTGGCAATGGTTGAATTAATCATGGAGAGGCCACATGTTCACTCTTAGCTATTTTACAAGTATCACATTCCCTTAACACTTGCATTATTGCCTTAGAGATCCCCTTCTAGTAAAACATCCCCTTAAGCCTTTGTGTAGTGGCATGATTGCCCGAATGGCCTCCCATAGGTGAGCCATGACATAGCTTAACAATGTCTAACCGCAATATGACAAGCTTCCCAACTACCACTCTATGTTTACAAGTTAATAAAGACCCATCCCACTTGAAATGACCCACCTCCTTTCCCTCTAGCAACTGCTACCAGATAGTTAACATTACTTGATCTTGTTGCCAACTTTCCTTAATTTGAGCCAACAAAATGGGTTCAAAAGATGCTATAGTCAACTTGAAAAGAGATGCAGCTTTCATTCTGGACAGAGCATCTGTAAATTCTCACTTCCCTATTTGTACAAAATTTCATAATCGTAACCCATCAATTTGGCAAGCTAAGTGTGTTGGAGTGGAGTTGTAACCTTCTGCCCCAATAAGAATATGAAACTCTGTTGAAGAGCAAGTATAGTAAAACGACCCATAATAAAATAATAGTGATAATGTTTCACGGCCATTAGGATAGCTAATAATTCTTTTTCATAAACTGAAAGAGTTTGTTGCTTTGATGACAGAACCTTACTTATATAGGCAATGGGATGCCTATCCTGCGTCAACACTTCACCCAAACCCATAGCAGAAGCATCAGTCTCAATAGTAAATGGTTTAGTATAATCTGGAAGGGCCAGGACAGGAGTGGAAGATAAGTTGCGCTTCAACTCCTCGAAAGCTATTTGTGCTTGGTTATTCCAACCTAATGCATCTTTATTAAGCAACAAAGTTAGGGGCTTTGCTATGATTCCAAATGATTTATGAAACGCCTATAATATCCCGCAAAGTCCCAAGAAGCCTCTTAATTGCTTAAGATTCTTAGGTACTGGCCAACTTTTGATGGCCTCAATCTTTGAAAGATCGTACTAACTCCTTCCCCGAAAAAAATATTCCCCAGGTATTCCACCGCTTGACCACTAAAGGTGCATTTACTTTCTTTTACAAACAGTTGGTGTTTCCTCAGAAGTAGAAAAACTTCAGTCCAGTGTTCTAAGTGTTGCTTATGGTCTTTGCTGTACACAAGAATGCCATCAAGAAAAACGAGAACACACTTTCTGAGTAATGGTCAAAAAAACATGGTTCATAAGAGCTTGGAATGTTGCTTGAGCGTTGGTAAGGCCAAAAGGCATCACCAAAAACTCATAATGGCCCTCATGTGTTCTAAAAGCTATTTTAGCTATATCATCCGGACACATTCGAACTTGATGATACTCGGATCTAAGATCCAACTTAGAAAACATTGTTGATTGGCCCAACTCATCTAACAATTCCTCGATCAACAGTTTAGGAAACTTGTTCTTGATAGTTGCATCATTTAGTTTTCTATAATCCATACACATCCTCCATTGGGCATCTTTTTTTCTTTATGAACACATGTGGTTCAACAAAGTCACTGCAAATCTCCCTAATCACGCTAGTTTCCATGAGTTCTCTGGTCATTTTTTCAATAATATCCTTCTGCATGCGTGATTATGTGATGTTTTGTTCATGCGTGATTATATGTGTTGTTCATGCGTGATTATGTGATGTTCGATCATGCGTTTTTATGGTTTTGAGTTTTATAACATGTGTAATTTACTCGCCTACGCTTCACACGTTATGGGGCTCTTGTACATTAACTGGCCCATACACACACACACACACACACACATATATATATATAGGGTGAGAATCCTGAGAAACCAGCATTTATGGCGAGAATCACAAGAACTGATCTGAACACAAACAAAACTACTTAAAAAGCTTTAAAAACACACATTTTTAAAATAAAAAAATTGTTTTATTAAAATCACAACATTTTATTAATACTTTTTTTGAATTTTTTTATTAACAAAAAGTCATGATTTTAAAGTAAAAAATTAAAAAAAGAATTTAATTAATTTTTTTTAGCATTTAGCTTTAGGGTTTAGTTTTTAGTATTTAGCTTGGGTGGAGGTGGAGTGGGTGGGGGTTTAGTTTTTTGGTAGGTAGGGGGGGGGGGGTTAAGGGTTTTTTTTAGGTTTTTGAGGGATGGATGGTGGGGATTAGATTTTTGGGGGTGATGGGGGTGGGGGGGTTAGGTTTTTGGTGCGGTATAGTTTTATTTTAGTGGGGTGGGGGTTTAGGTTTTTGGGTAATGGTTGGGTGGTGGGTTTATTGTTTGTTTTGGAATTATTTTGTTTGTGTTCACACTAGTTTTGTGATTCTATCCTTAAAGCTAGATCTCACAGGAACCTTACCCTATATATATATATATATGTGTGTGTGTGTGTGTGTGTATATATATGTGTATATATATGTATGTATATATATATATATATATGTATGTATGTATGTATACATGTATGTATACACATATATATATACACACACACATATATATACATATATATACACATATGTATATATATATATACACATATATATATACACACACACATATATATATATATATATATATGTATGTATATATATATATATATGTATGGGGCTTGGCTATATAAGAAACTCTATCTTTTTAAGAAAACTTAGCAAACCCATTGTCAACCATTGATTAGCTTCCATCAAACTTGATCAATGGCTATGATAATTTTGGTATGAATAAAATTAAAAAGAAATGAATTAACTGCCATTAGTACAAGTGAAGGGCATTTTCGGAAGTGAACAAACACATTGGAAAACAAAAATCACTGCCATGCAGTAGCCATCTAATCAAGAACTGCCCACCAAATTCAAATTTTTTTCTTCTTCATCTTCAACACAGTATACTCATTACTCCCCTGTTCATGTTTCTCTCTCATCAAAACAAACATCGAAACGTACTTCTCAAACCCTAACACAGGAGCCGATAGTGTCGATCTTGCTCAAATGAGGAAATCCTTCATAATCTTGTCGTCATCGGTTAAGCTGAAACGATTAAGGAAGATTAAGAGTTCAATTCAAAGGTTAGTTGTTGTAATCGGTCATGTAAAAGGAGGTTTTGTTCAATCGATTTATCGAAAAATGGCAACTGAGTTTGTTTTGTTTTATATATGTAGGACTTCGAGACCCATTTTAGGGCAAAAAAGGGCTGATAGCCGTAGTGTTGTGATTATCTCCGACGAACCCAAGGCAGGACCTTCCATTCAACAATCTGTCTTTGGTCTGACCCAAAGGGAGTTAGGTAAGAATTGATATGTCTATGAACCTTGAACATAGTTGAAGGTGATGTATATAGGTATAGTGTGTTGGATTAGAAATTGTTCATAAAAGAATTTTTTTTTGGCTGCGTTGCAGTGTATGATGATACCGATAGTGGGTCACCAAGCCATGGGAAACGACGGAAAACGGGTAACGGTTAACCAGTAATATTGTGTATAATTTGTGTAATTTGTTGTTGGAGTAATCGTTTTCGTTACTAATTTATCAGGGCGTAATGAAGGTTGTGTGGAAAGCAAACGGGGACATACCAAAAATCACAAGGGTAAGTGCCTTTGGTTACAATAGTGGGTATTTGCGTATCCAGTTTAACCTGAGTAACATGTGTTAAACTGTAGGGAAGAAAAGCATGGCCGTGGATAGTTCTGGCTATGGAAATAAAAGAAAACGTGGTTAGTTAAATATTATTGGCTTTGATTAACATGTGTTAATTGGGCTGACCTTGAAATTTCCCTAACATGTGTTAATTGGCATAAAACGTTATTTCAGTAAGTAGGGCAGATGTGACGGATACATCGAAGGGTGGAACGTTAAGGACAAAAAAGAAGAAGGATTCGGAGGACAATGTGAAAGGTGAAGCAGGGAAGCCAAAGGTAGTTGGTAACAAACAGGAAAAGGTTCCGAAAGCCCGTAAGCGAGCAAAGAAGGATGAATTTCCGGGAATAAGGACAAGATCCTCACCACTGCAGTTTTATAAGTGTGTACGGGCATTGACAGACCAACAACGTGAGGCCGTCAGGGGAATGGGTTTTGGTCGTTTGCTTACTTTCAGCGTTGATGGGTTACCGGCTAAGTTAGGGTATTTTGTTGTGGACAATTTTAAACCCGATAAGATGGTGATATGTACGCCTGCTGGTGATATCAAAGTGAACAGGAAAGTGATACATAAGTTATTAGGGATTCCGACTGGTGGACAAAAGATTAGTTCGATTGATAAGCTGCCGATGCTGATTGACGCCGTTGTGGATTGGAGGGCGAGATACCCGGGTGTAATGGTGCCTCCAACAAAGATGGTGAAAATGATAGATGAGTCCGATGGCGAAGACAGTTTTGATTTCCGTATGGATTTTGTAATGTGTTTTGTGGCAGTGCTGGTTGACTGTCATAAACAAAGTTGTTTATGGGAAGAAATCTTGGAGTATCTGGACGACGAAATGGACTTTGCAACATTAGACTGGTGTGACCTGGTGGTAGATAAGTTGAAAACTTGCAAAGATACCTGGGATCGGCTTGACCCACAAAGTTTCTTCGTTGGTCCTCTCACGATTCTGATGGCAAGTGAAATTTATTTATTTGGGATAATTAACATGTGTTAATATACTGGCTTGTTTTCGGGCTGAACCGATCGTTGTTTGTTGTAGTTGTTGTACGTTGATAGCATTGAGTGCACAGGGATGGAGGTAGACAAAGCGGTGTGTCCTTTAGCTTTCTGGAACTTGAAAAGATTGCGAGAGAGAGAAAGGCTTGAAATACTTGCTGGTGGGTTTGGTCTGGGACAGTTTAAAGGATTAACACTCCCAAGAAACTATAACGTGTAATACTGGGCAAGTAAGGAGGTATAGTTATATGCACTAACATGTGTTTTTTACAATTAGTATATAATCTTGGAATCAAAAGGTTGAAAAAGTTTTTTCAACAGGAGAGGTTGATGATGGTACGACAACTAATTAATGTGACAAAGAAGAACAAAATCAAAATAGAGGGTATGTTAGAATCTCTGTGGGTGGAGAGCCCTGACGACGAGGAAGTACAAACGTTGAAGGCAATGTATGAAAGTATGTTTGAACAGAAAGGCTATGAAAGTAAAGATCACGATAAAGCGGTAGATTTAGCGTCGGAGAGGATCAACGAGGTGTTGGGTCATTTGAAAAATGATGAAAGAATTCATATTAACGAGGGAGAGAACGTTGGTTAGTAACTGTCATTCTTTCTGTTATTTAGTTTAATAATGTGGAATACATTTACCGATGTGCAACGATTTCGTAGGGAATGGCGTGGATGACGATTTTTCAGATGGGTCGCCAATAGCTAGCCTGTACAGGAAGTCACTTAATCGGCAAAACAAAAAAATCAGTGAAAGTAGATTGAAAGAAGTAGGATCTTCAGCCATAGACTTTCATGCCCCGGAAGGTGCGGTGATAATGTTTCTGAAATGTACACTCAGCCCTATATATATGTGATACCTGTTGTGTTGGTTATCATTCTTAAATGATCACTGTAACACATTTTACTGTTTTGCAAACTGTATTGATTGACATATGTTGGGGTTGCAGCTGATGTTGCGGGCCAAACAAGCGTAGATGAAGGTGGAAAAGAGTATGCTGAAAAGATGGAAGATGGTGGAAAATCGGTACAGGTGAGGAGATCTGCTCGACTAGGGAAGTTAAAGCATGTTAGTGAGATAGAAGAAGCCTATGTGACCCCAAAAAGACGTAAGACAAATATAAAATTTGGTGGACCAGACACGGATGGTGGTAAAGAAACAGGTAAATTGTTACATGTATTACCATTTTAAGAGTATGCTTATTGCGCGAAAAAAGTTTATGTCCCTGTAATATAGGTATTGGACGGAAATGTGTAGTGTAACACATGTTAATGTGATAACGATCGCATAATTTAACATTTATTGTGGTTGCAGCTGATGTTGCGGGGGAATCAAGCATACCTGATGATGGAACAGAGTGTACCGGAGCGTTGGAAGATGGTGGTATGTCGTTGCGGGTAAGGAGATCTCCTCGACTGAAGAAGTTAAAGGATGCTCCTGAAATAGAAGTAGGCTGTGTGACCCCAAATAGCTGGAAGACAAATATAAAGCGTGATGGGCCAAAAACGGATGATGGCAACGAAACAGGTAAACTGTAACATGTGTTACCAGTTTCATTGTACATTTACATTTAAAAGTACACATTGATGGTGACGCGTAGTTTGTTAGTCGATAAAATTTATGACCCTCTAATATGCGTACGTGTCTGAAACCCATTTAATATTAATGTGATGTTATAGGGTCCAAAAAGACTGAGAAGCAACGGGAAGAGAGAAGACTTGGGTCTTTTTAACTGTTTTGCATATTGAATTGGGGGGGGGGGGGGGGTTGAAATATATGTTCTTGCTTCTTTATTTTATGCAATTCTATGTGTTAATTTGGTTTTATTTCTTTTTCATGTCGGGGCTCGTTGGTCTTGCCTTATGTGGAGATGGGCTGATTGTTGCGCTTAGGGTTATTGCTGCCCAAGTCTTTAATTGCCGCCTTGATTTTACGCTGGAGAACAACCCAGACATAACCTTGTCTTGATGCATCGCTGCTGAACATCTTGCTTTTCTTCTCAACAGATCGCTTCGTCTGCTCGATTGATCGAAGTCGCTGAAGCTGCTCGACACAATCTCTCTCTCTAGAACATTCAGCGCTCTGACTCTTGTGTTGGAGAAGTTACCAGTGTCGTTCTTGACCTTCAACAAACGCAGATCACTTGGTTAATGATCTGCAGTGACTGATCTGTTATTATCGACATTTTGCAGCCGTTATTTTGCTGTTTCTTGATCTTGTTTAAGGCTGGTCAGCCTTCATAAATATTATTGTTCTTGATACTTAGTTTTTAACAGAGGGGAATAACGAAACATAATCATATCAACATATCAAAAGCCACATTTATTGTAAAAAAAACTTTGAGATGAAACAATTTTAAGTAACAGATCAGATCATATTACCAGTGGGGCAACGATTTCAAACTTTGATTTACCGTAGAATCAATTCGATGCTTAATAATTTGCAAAGATTAATTTCAATATCAATCGCAGAGTGTACAACGCGACTTTGTTTGATGATGCAAGAAAATAAACCGATTATACAGGGCACTGATTCGTTGTTGATAACTTGTTCTTACAAAGAGGGGTGATTTCTTGATTTGTAGTTATAAAAATAGGAAAAAAGGTGAATTTGGAAGAGGCAAATTTCATTAAACGATTAAACAAAGTTTAAATTATTACCATGAACGTGACTGATGTATGGATTTCGAGATTTGGAGACTCAAGGATTGAGAACAGGATGTGAGAGGTTTGGGATGTTAAAGGAGTAGGGTATTTGATTTTGAATGAAGCGGTTTCATCAGTACAAAATGAGATATATTTATAAGGTTTCTTTGTACGTCACGGTGTGACGGTCACATCGCTTTTTAACGAAGTGTCTGATGTTGGTATTTGTAATTATATATACTATTTAGCCCATTTCTTTTAGTATTCGTGGTTTTGATACTCATTTGGGTTTCTTTTTTAGTCCAATGTTTAACAAAAGTTCATAATTTTGAAGCAAAAGACAAATGTTTTTTGTTTAACTAATGAACTAGTTGGACACACCTAGGGTGATGTTGCCGAATTTTTGTTTCGTCAGCAATGGTTTGTTACGGCACTGATACGGTACTCGTATTTGGTATAATTTACCACATTATATTTCGATACAACTCCGTCATAAATAAAATTTATATCGGATTGCAGCTATGTATTAAGTTTTTTAAAGAAGTTTACGAACACAACATATTAAAAAAAATCAAATTAAATTGGTTACAAAATATTATAGTTGATCCCTTAGGTTTTGAATAATACATTTATAATTTGTAACAAAAGAATACAAAATTGTATTAAAACACAATGATAAGAAACTATTATAGTTGATCCCTTAGGTTTTGAATAATACATTTCTCGAAATGCATATACAAAAATGTCACAATATTATTCTTATTCTGGAGTTTATTAACACATTATATTATACTATGCATATACAAAATATCATGGAGTTTCTTAAGACATTATATTATACAATTAAAATAACCCAAATGGAAAAGATTTAAAGAAACTAAATCGTGTGTATCTTTAATAATATATACATATGTGCTTTGATTACTTTTATAGTAGTATCCACAACTCGGTTTCAAATAATACTTTTAGTGAGATGCACATAAAAATAAGCATGTCGCAACGTTACACTCAGAATTTATAAGAAGAATGTTTTCATAAGTCATGAAAAGAAAACAAAATATGTTCAAAATTTACTACGATAATAAAATTAAAAAGTAAATTATATACTAGGGCTATAATTTCTTAAAGCATTATATTATACTATTAAAAAACCAACAGGGAAAACGTCACAAAAAAAACTAAATTGTAAGATGACTTTGATAACATGTCTCTTTTCTTGAATTTCAAATTGGTTACCAAAAAAATAGCAATTTGGGTATTAGCGACCGGGTATGTTGGAACTGAATTTGAATCTCGAGTACATTTCAGTTTTTGTTCATGTGGCTCTAGAGTCTAAAACCCAGGAGTCTTTGAAACTGCATAGTGTTATGAGCTAGTTGTTTGTGAAGACCATGACCAAAAATGTTTATGTTCGAATTCAGAGGAATTGGGCTGCCTAGGCAGCTGTTGTGCTGAATGGACTGCTTAACCCTGCTGTTGTTGTTTGCTCTATGGATGATCGCTGATTAAAACCATTGTTGGGCTTGAGATGGGTTTGGGGCAGAAGTAACTGTGTGGACCTGAGCTGTATCTGGGATCCGAGAAAGAGAGTTGTAGGTCATACGCTTATGGAGTATTCCTCTGTGACAATTTTTTAGTTAGGACCGGTAGCATGCAAGCCGTAATAGTGGATTTTAAAATGGCATTGGGGTGGACCCCAAGGCCTACCATTTTCAATTCCAGACTACACTACACTTGGTGGTTCCATGCCACCATAGGATTTGTACTCTCTTTACTATTTTGGCTAGAGGTAAACTGTTAGTGCATAACGTCTGTAGCTTCTGTCAGCATGTAGATATGTTTTGTATATTTGTGTCTTTGTAAACAATTATGTAATGTATGTGTGTAGATAGTATGACAACTCAGGAAACGAGGCATAAATGTAAAGTGTTGAATATGGCTGACTGATGTCATCCGACCGGATAGTCATCCGATCGGATAGCATGTCATCCGATCGGACAACACTCACCTATTCCTGAGTTGCCTATAAATAGCTCGTCTGGGTATCTCTTTCAGAACTTTTGACTCAAGCGAGAACCTGACTAGTGTCTGTCTTCTACCGAAACTTTGTACTTTCAGAACGACTAATAGAAAGATCAGACCGTGTTTAATCGTTGAATTTCGTGTTGATTATCTGTGATTTGTCATAATGGATTCCGCACATTAGACAAAGTCAATTCATCTTGTTCCTTACGATCAGATCCTGTGCAACGGGACCAACAAGTGGTATCAGAGCATCCAGGGAGCTGAATTGAAGATCAACAACACCGAATTCACCGGAATTCGAGTTTTATTTGCAGATCAGAGTCAAGTTTCACCGGAGATTTGATTTTTCTTGCCAATCAGATTCAAGTTTCACCGGAGATTTGAAGTTTCTTGTCAATCAGATTCAAAATTCACTAGAGATTTGACATATTTCATCCTTTCTACTCATTTCTTGCATTATTTTTCAGTTTGACACCTTAAAATCAGAAAAACCTAAAATTGAACGAGAATCTACGGTTAAAAATAGATAAAATCGATATCATTTGATTCGTAATCATTCATAATATAATCCTACTAAGTTTCATAATCAAATTCAACCTAAAACGAGATCAAATTCTTCAAAAACCATGTTTAGCTGTTCATATGTGCTGACGTCATCCACTCGCTCGGACAGCTGTCCGAACGGATTGGAATAGTTATCACCTGTTAGATTCTTGCTGACATCAGCAGTGTTACTCACTCGGATTACTATCTGAGTAGTGTGATTCAGTTTAATCAAGAACATCTGCTTACGTCATCATCTCACCCGATCGGATAGCAATCCGATCGGATAGGAGTTGAAAGATCTTTATCTCATTTACACTTTTAACCTGTCATCCGGTCGGATCACCATCCGAGCGGTGAAAGGTTGAAAAGTCAACTTTTTAAGTCAAAGCTTGTCATCCGAACGAACGATCATCCGAGCGGATCACCATCCGATCGGATAACCTGTGTCACTCGTTCGGATAGTGACTCGATCGGATCACCATCCGATCCAGGAGTATTATTTTGAAAAATTTTGAAACTTGTGAAAATTTTCTAAGTGTTTGTTGACTATTTCAGGTACTCAAAATGGAAGAATTTTTTAATCCTTTCTGTGACCAGTTTGCTTTCGCAGGCAACTCTGGAGATGATTCTTCTAGTAACACTAATGAGAATACTACAAACGCAAAGAAAACTTTGTCGGATGCTTTAAATGTTGAAAGTGCATATGGAACTTATAACAAACCCCCGAAGTTGATAGCAATTGAAGAGTACAGTCGATGGGCCAAGAAATTTGAAGAATGGCTAAAGGCATTTGCGTATACCAGCTGGAAAAGTTTAAAGAATGGATACAGTGATGGAGGGAAAAATGGTGAAAATTTGACATCAACTGAAGAAATCGAAGTTTTTGTGGCCGAGCAAAAGTGCATCGCCTTGCTGTTTCAGTCTGTCCGAGAAGATATAATATCTTTGATTGAGTATACCAATTCTAAAGATCTGTGGAAAAAGTTAGAAGTGAAATGTTTGGGTAGTACAGAAATAGTAAAAAACAAAAAGAAACTGCTAAGAAAAGAGTTTGATTTATTTGGCTGTTTAAAAAATGAATCAGTTTGTAAGATGATTGAGAGGTTTGGGCACTTGAAGTTGGAGTTAGCAAGACATGGAATTCTCTATTCTCAAGAAGAGTTAGTTGACAAATTGTTTGACTCATTGCCAGATGAGATGGACTGGCAATACTATGCGTTAATGCTGAAGAACACCATCAAGCCTGAAGAAATGACAGTGGATCTGCTTATCGAGAGACTAGAGAGTCATGAGCTGGAGATAAAGAAAACACACAAAGTCAATCACTCATCATATCAGCAGAATTTGGAGTTGTATTATCCAAAAAGCATGATTCAAAAGAATACACCTCCTAAGACAGCCTTTACTGCTGAAAATTCCAACACATCAAGCAAAGAAACAAGCAAAGAAAGTTCAAGAGGTGGATTTCACAGTGGCTCTTCGTCGACCACAAACCAATCGGCTGCAAAGAACTTATTTCAATGCAACATCGCTGTAGATTTGAAGAACGCTCAAAACTTCAGCGAAGAGTCTGCAAAGCAACAGATGGTTTTCTTAGCTTCTGTACTAGAGTCATATGAAAGCCTTGTGGCAGGAAAGATAGGCAACACCAATCTAACGAAGGAAGACTACGATCAAATAGATCCTGAAGAGATGGAGTTGATCGACATCAGGTGGTGTATGGCCAGTGCAGTGAGACGGGCACAACGTTTTATAGAGATTACAGGAAGAAAGTCTATTGGTGGACCATCTACCAAGTTAGGCTTTGACAAGTCAAAAGTGACCTGTTTCAAGTGTAAACAGAAAGGTCATTTCAAAAGAGAGTGTCGAAATGCTTATGCTGATGACTCTGAAAATCCTTTCAAAGAAGACTACTACAAGAGAGCGATCTATCATCAGAATAAATCAGAACCGCCAAGAATGAAACAACTTGAGGACAACAAAGAAAAATCCAGAGCTCTCGCTGTGATTCATGACGATGAAGGTTTTGACTGGAGCGAGTTGTTACCAGAGGAGGATGCGGTTGGATATGCTTTTATGGCAAAAACTGTTGAACCTGTTCCTTATAAAGATAACAGAAATGTAGAAGAAAAGTATGTCAACAGAAAGATGATTGCTCAAAGCAGAATGATCAGAATATCTGATATATACACTGAAGCAAAAAGGGCAAAGAGATGGGATGCAGACAGAGAATGTTATCTTGACCCCATGGGAAACATTGCCATTGACTACAAGACCCTCGATCTTGAAACCATAATTCAACAAATTGCTGATGAAGAAGAGGGCTGGCAAAGAAAATGGTGGGGAAGCAAAGAAGAGAAAGAGAAAGAAAAAGAAGAAAAGTCAAAGATGATTGATGATGGGATTATTGATACTTCACAGGAGTGGAATGCTAAAAATTTGAGAATGATGGCTGACAAAGTGCTGGATGCTAAGGAACTTGAGGTAGACTCTAAATCCGTATCTGAGTCTAAAAGCCATGTCAGTTCAAATACGTCAACCAGTGCGTCAGGTAAGAAAGTAAATGGTGATAGTGACTACAAAAATTGCATGAAAAACTGCAAGGTTTGTAGTACACTCACTTATCTTAGTGGTAAGAAAGTTGATGATTTAACTGCTAGAGTCAGAAGTGTTGAGGATCAGATTCTTAACCGTGATAAAATGTTGAAAGCTTCAAATGACAGATTAAAAGAATTAACTAACAAAATCGAAACTGATAAAATTGAAGTAGAAAGAGTTAGGAAAGAAAATGAAAAACTAATTCTTGAAAATCGTCAAATTTCTGAAAATTTTGAGAAGCTAAAACGCACGGTGAAAGATTCTGATGATAGAAACGGTAAAACATACAAGGAAAATTGTCATTTGCAAGGTGTTTTGAGGGTTAAAGAAGAATTAATCAACCAACAACTGGATGAGATTGCTAAGTTGAAACTTCAATTTCAAGAAGTTAAAATTGAAAATGAACGCATCCAGTTGAAGTTGAACAGTTACAATTCTGCTAGCTTTGTTTTGCAACACATTGTTCCCAAACCCATTGGGAAAAACAAAGCAGGCGAAGATGTGTACTGTGATGGAACTGGGGTTGGGTATCATCAAGTTGCGCCACCAGTTCTAAACAATTTTTCAAAGAAACAATCAGGGTTGGTTAATGATGAAGTTGAAAAGAATGAGATAAACCTTCCAGAATCAATTGATGTAACATTTTCTTCATCATCATCTGATGATAGTGTTCAAACTGAAATTGTTAAAGGCATGGCTGAAAGTGTTTTGGATAATGATTCAGCTGAGGATGAACAGTGTTTTCTGAACAATTACATTCCGAAAACAAAATCCAAAAACAACTTAGGTGATGAACCGGATCTTGTGATGTACAAGATGGCTGGATCTGATAAGTTGTATTCGGATCGTGATTTTCCATTGGAAAATGTGAATGTGAACAAATTGAAAAATGTGTTTAAATTGGTTAAAATTGATCTGTCTGAAATAGAAGTCTTGAAACAAACAAAGAGGCAAATGAATTTTGAAAAGGATAAAGCTTACTACAAGAAACCTGTTGTACCACCGCGTTTTTCTAACAACTATCAAAACAAATGGGCGGGTGGTTATCAGGGAGTTAAGAAAAATCAAAGAAAGAACTTTCAAAATAAAAAGTTTGTTGAGAAGAAAGTGTTTGTGACAAGTTCAAGTTCACTTTCTGATGAGGAATCTAAAATCTTTTCAAAAACAAACAAAGAGTTCTTTGAAAAGAAGGTCTCACAACCTCAGTCCGAAGGAACAAATCGGGTCGTTGACACCCGAACATGCTTCAAATGTAATCAGGTTGGACACATTGCACGAAAGTGCACCAACCTGAAGCCTAAGACTGTGATTGTTGAAAATCAGAGGAAAAAGGATGATGTAAAGGGAAAGGCTCCAATGTTTGTTGAAAGAAAATCTTTAAAGAAAGAAAATGTCAAAAATGAATCTTCGAAAGAATCAGTTAAGAAAACTGAACCTGTAAAGAAAACGGTAACTCAAAATGACAAATTTTACAAACGGATTGCTTCATCACAACAAACATGGGGCCAAAATCTAACAAACAGAAAACAAGTTCTCCAAAACCAGAGGTTTCCGAGCCAACAAAACAATCATCTTCTACCACACCGGTAAAGATGAATGTTCCTTTG
The DNA here is from genome assembly GCA_030545235.1 of Helianthus tuberosus. Lineage (NCBI taxonomy): Eukaryota > Viridiplantae > Streptophyta > Magnoliopsida > Asterales > Asteraceae > Helianthus > Helianthus tuberosus. The sequence continues at coordinate 151,701,398 of CM060357.1, read as the reverse complement.
GACTACTACCAAAAGTTGGAAAAACAAACTTCAACTCCTCAAGGGATGAAGTATGTTCTGAAGAAGGGACAATCATGTGGTCAACCTTAAAATGAAAAATTTTTCTTATACAAAGAGGTTGAGATTGGAACCTATGAGAACTTGAAAATAAATGATGAAAATTTCCCACCATTGTACTCCACAAAAACCAACATTGATGTTAAGCTACCCGAGTCAAAAGAGGCTTGGGTTGCTTCAAAATCTCACTAAAAAGTTTTTGAAATGTGCAGGAGCTTCCAAGATCTATCTCACGTTGGATAATGGATAGTGGAGCTTCTAGGCACATAACGGGGGAGAAAACCCTACTGTATGATGTTCGAGGGTTTAATGGAGGATATGTGGGATTCGCAGGCAATCAAGGTGGCCGAATAGTTGGTGAAGGAACGCTATCCAATGGAATTATAACATTTGAAAGAGTAAACTACATCACTGAGCTTAAAAACAATCTTCTGAGTATCTCCCAGATCTGTGATCGAATGTATACAACGTACTTCACAGATAAGGAATGTTTGATATTAAAACCAGGGTTTGTTGTTCCTGAAGAATGGGTTATTATGAGAGCTCTAAGAGTCGACGATCTGTATGTGTTAGACATGAGTGTAGCAACTACTACCACGGGTCAGGCTCACTACTTTATGTCAAGAGCAACGGAAAAAGAATCTCAGTTATGGCATAGGAAGATGGGGCACATACATCTGCGTAAAATGAATCATCTGGTGCATAATGATGTAGTAACTGGTGTTCATGTGAAAGGTTTCAATCTGGAAGGGGAGTGCATTAGTTGCGTAAAAGGCAAACAAAAGAAGAAATCACATCCACAAAAGAAAGTCAATTCAGTCTCAAGACCATTAGAGAGACTCCATATGGATCTGTTTGGTCCAGTGAATGTCAAAAGCATAACTGGCGATCTCTACTGTCTAGTAGTGACTGATGACTATTCCAGATTTTCATGGGTATCATTTCTGAAGTCAAAAGATGAGACGTTTGATAGTTTGATGCCATTGTTCAGAAAAATCGAAAACTTGTACCAAACACGAATCAGAAGAATCAGGAGTGATAACGGTACTGAGTTCAAGAACAACAAGATGGAAGAGTATTGTGATGAGAGAGGTATATTGCAAGAATTTAGTGCTCCTTACACTCCACAACAGAATGGAGTAGCTGAAAGAAAGAATAGGACACTAATTGAAACGGCCAGGACGATGCTTGCTGATTCAAAGCTACCAGTCAACTTTTGGACAGAAGCAGTATCAGCCGCTTGCTATACACTCAACCGGGTTCTTACAGTGAAGAAATTCAACAAGACATGTTTCGAGCTGATCAACAACCGCAAACCGAATCTGAAATATCTGGAACCGTTTGGGTCTCCCTGTACCGTTGTAGAACCTTTTGGTAAATTTGGGCCAAAAAGCATCGAAGGGATTTTCGTGGGATATTCAAGTCCATTGAAAAGAGTTTTTGTTCCAAGCTTAAAGAGGATCATTGAAGCACATAATGTTGAATGTCAAGGTTTTACAATGCCGCTACAAAAACCTGGTGACTCATGGCGTTTTAATTACGATACTTTATGGAGTTCATTTGACATTGAAGAAGAACCAGATTTCTTTGATGATTTGGATATTTTGAGAGAGTATGAAGAACCAGATGAGAGATTCCCAGCAGAAACTTATCGAAAACAACAAGCTTCAAATGATGATGAAGCAGGTCCAAGCAATGCAGGAGAACATGAAGATGTCCATCAAAATGAAGTTGCTCAAGATAATCAGTCGGCGTAGAACGATAATCAAGAATCTGAGAACATGCCAGTATTTGATCGTGGTAATTCAGATACTGAGGGGGAGCAAATCCATATTTCAAATCAAACTATTCCTGTCAGTGAACAAGTTGCAAACCAGAACATTACAAATTTGGAGAGCGAAGTAGATGTTTCAGGCGAGGTGATGCCAAGAAATCTTTCATACCATCCAGAAGAGCTAATCATTGGAGAGTTGCAATCAGGAGTCCGCACCAGACGCCAAATTGACCAAGGACTTACTTGTTTTTATTCTACAGTTGCTCCTTTACAGACTCAGTTTTCACTTAGTTGTTTTATTTCGCAGATTGAACCGCGAACATACAAGGAAGCACTAACTGAAGATTCTTGGGTCAACGCGATGCAAGAGGAGCTGAGTCAGTTTGAGAAATTGGGAGTCTGGAAACTGGTGGATTTGCCTGATGGTCATAGGAAGATCAACACCAAGTGGGTGTTTAAATGTAAGAGGGATGATAGAGGAGTTATTATTCGCAACAAAGCTCGGCTCGTTGTCCAAGGCTTCAGTCAGCAGGAAGGGATAGATTTCACCGAAGTATATGCTCCGGTTGCAAGACTTGAAGCGATCAGAATCTTCCTAGCTTTTGCATCATGGAAAGGATTTAAAGTCTTTCAGCTAGATGTAAAGTCGGCATTTCTCTACGGCAAGGTGAAAGAGGAGGTTTATGTCGGACAGCCACCGGGCTTCACCGATCCAATTCACAAATATAACGTTTATCTCTTGGATAAGGCGTTATACGGCTTACATCAGGCTCCGAGAGCCTGGTATGAGACCTTGTCTCAACATCTGTTAGCCAACAACTTCATCCGAGGAAAGATAGACGCCACTCTATTCACAAAAGAAGTCGACAGTCATCTTCTGATAGTCCAAATTTATGTGGATGACATAATTTTCGGGTCGACAAATGAACAACTCTGCAAAGATTTTGAAAAAGTTATGAAGCAGAAATTTGAAATGTCATCAATGGGTGAGATGAAATTCTTCTTGGGGCTTCAGGTTGATCAATTACCCAATGGAACTTTCATTCATCAAACCAAGTACGTTCATGATATTCTGGAGAAATTTGGAATGTCAGGAATGTCACCAATGTCCACCCCGTTAGCGACAAACCATGGGATAAATCCTGATCTCACCGGAGATAAGGTAGATGAAACGCTATATCGTTCCATGATCGGTTCGCTGATGTATTTGACGGCATCAAGACCGGATATTATGTATCCAACTTGCCTCGCAGCACGGTTTCAGTCAAGCCCCAGAGCATCGCATTTGGTAATTGTGAAAAGGATTCTATGCTACCTGAAAGGAACTCCATCGCTGGGGTTGTGGTATCCAAAAGAAGGAGATTTCATGCTTGAGGGATATTCTGATTCCGACTTCGGATGCTGCAAAGTGAACGCTAAATCAACAACAGCGGGGTGTCAGTTTTTCGGACCACGTCTGGTCACCTGGCAATGTAAGAAGCAAACCTCTGTCGCGTTATCCACATGTGAAGCCGAATATGTATCTGCTAGCAGCTGCTGTTCTCAGATCTTGTGGATCCAGCAACAGATGCGTGACTACGGTTTGCAATTTCTAAACTCCCCTATTTTTGTTGATAATGAGGCAGCTATAAACATAACAAAAAATCCTGTTCATCACGCTAAAACGAAACATATTGAGATTCGTCATCACTTCATTAGAGATTGTTTCGAAAAGAAGTTGATACTAATTGAAAAAATCCACACTGATGATCAAAAAGCTGATTTACATACCAAAGCATTTGATAAAACACGTTTTCAATATTTGCTAAAACTGAATGGTATGAAGCTTTTATCGGTGTTGGAGGAGATTATTGGCGTTGATGAAGGTGACATTGTAGATGATGTTGAGAAGCAATCTGCAATGGTTTGTCGAATTTTTACTTGTTTTGGTCTTTAGGGGGAGATAGGTTAGATTTCAGAAAATACAAAAACAATAAAAATTTTAAAACCCAAAAACATTAGAAAATTTGAAAAAGCCAAAAACATGATAAAATTTTAAAAAGAGCTTGTGTAAAAAGGGAAAATGATAGTACATCGGCTTGACAGTCAAGGTATGCTAAAGAAATGGAATGTTTAAAAGGTTAAACGGTCTCGCTGATGATATGCCGATAGGTTTTTACACATTTAGTAGGTTTGTTCGGGATATAAACTTAAATCTTTACTTGCTTAATTTGTGGGGAACACTACTTGGATATATAGGTAACCCCTGAAATTTCGTTTGAAAGATTCCTTTTTCTGATATACTAGGTCTTTATACTCAGTGATATCTGGGGTATTATTCCGGGACTTCTGCTGAATGGAAGTTCTGACCTAGTCCTCGAATAATACTTTCCGCAATGCTTGAAACATAGCATCACCCTCAGCATATATGATAAGACAATAAAATTGCTTAGCAATGCTGTTGTAAAAAAGTTCCTCTAAAGGGGACACACCCAAGTCGATTCGTGAACTCTCTGCTGAACGGTAGTTCTGACCTGAGCTCTCACGATTTCGATCATAAATTATTCCCTTACATATATCATTTGTGTTATACTTACCTGTAAGACTGAATAATGGAATCTGGATACGGGAGTATATTCAAGAGGTGGGACACACGTATAAGTTTAAGTCTCTAAAACACTAAATCCGTATCCTGGACAGATTGAAGTTTGTGTGAAAATTTAAGAGGATCAGTATATCGACATTCTAAGCGAATTGTTTAATTCTGAATATGTAATTAAAGCTTAACGGTACTTGTGACTTGTCGTACAGCTGATATGATTCCCTAACACGCTCAACAAAAATATGTGTGTAAATAGTTTACTTTTGTTGTTTAGTTCTGTATTTCATTTCTAGTTTAGAAACTTTATTGTTAATTCAAAAAGATTTTACATTTCTGCTTTATTTTCCGACAAACCAAAGTGGAGAGCTGATCTTCAGTTTCACTGGTTGAGAAAGATGCAGGAAGGTTCTGGATTGGAAGATGAGTTTGGAGCTAATCTTGAAAAAGTCAAAATTAACAAGATCATTAAGTTGAAACTTGTGATTTTCAGAAAAATGACTGAACAAGAAAATGTCAGTATACTTTGAATCAGGGTCAACCAAGGTTATTAAGTTGGACTTGGTCGGCAAGTTAAGTACCTAGGGTCATTAACTTGGACTTAGATACTTAAGTGGATTTCTAAAAACTGATAAAATTTGAGAAAAGGTTAAAAAGTCAAAAGGTCAAAGTTATTAAAAGTCAAATAGTGTGCCTCACTCGGATAGCAATCCGCTCGGATGGCAATCCGGTCGGATGACCATCCGACTCAAGTCCCACTATTTATAGAGGGTCAAAGGTCAGTCAAAGCTTACCCGCACGGACAACGTTTTTCTCTCTCACACGCTTTGAATTTCTGATCTTATTTTCTTTGGATTTCTTTGCACAAATCTTTGGATCGTTGGTGTGCACAACTTTTACAATGGCAAAGGTATGTAATTCTTACTCAAATCTGTTAAAAATCGATATTTGTTGAATGTTCTTGATGATGACGTCACTGTCGGAGGGTATAGGACAGATTTATGAAGTTTGAGTTGTTTTGGTAGAAAAATAATCATAGGGTTGTGTTCGGAATGTTCAGATCTATAGGTTTACCGATTTAATTTGTGTCATAACATGCTAAAATTAAGTAGATATGATGTTTAGAACGTTAAGGCTCTCGGTGCAGTTTTTGTTGAATTAAACCTAGATCAGGACGTTTTAGATAACATTGAACATAGGGTTTTGATCGTGATGAGATTCTTGGTGTGCGGTGCTCGTATGTTATTTACACTGTTGATTTTACGCACTATTTTAAGTTTTAAATTTATAAACATGGTTTATACCTTAACATTAAAACACACACAACAAAGGACAAGTGTATCCCGTCACATATGCAGTAAAGTATTGGTAAGATCCAGGTATCGTTCGGGGTCAGACAAAAGTTGACATAACGGATGAAATGTTATAAGTACTGAATCTTTGTTATTATTTTACCAGAAGAAGAAATAATTGATTGATTGTTTAGCTAAAATAACTAAAAATAAAAACATAAATACAACACATATCTTATTTCACAAATAACCTAAACATGTTATCTATCATGTATGTCACAAAAGCACTTTATCAATTTTCCTATTTCAAGACAGCTAGTTACCGGGTCTGGATTTCTAGCATTATGATTCTTTGGAAAGTTACCGCGATGGTCACACGTTAACCACCTAAAATCATTCATTAGCGAGCTATTGATTTATGTGAATCTTTAAAGATAGGTTATTTACCGGGTCTGGATTCCTAACCTCACTTATCAAAGAAAGCAATATCGATGGTCACAATACAGCCACAAGGATAAGCATTTATGTAGATCATATAACAAATAATTTCACATTTACAAGTCTTGAATACAAATCTACCAAGATAGCAATTTCAGACCAAAACTACTAAACAAGGATCATTAACCGCATACAAGAACATGTAATCAACACCATATAATTCATAAGAACCCTTACGTGTAGGAAAGCACTCTTGATCAAATAAGACATATATTGTGTAATACCAATCTCCGGGTCTGGTCTCATGGTGTAAACAGAATTTACAAATAAGTGAATAATCAAGAGTCGACATCCAAATTACCACATATTCATTACCCAAGATAATCAAACATAATCAAGAACACAAAATCAATGAAACATTCATTATACAATCATGAAGATTCAAACATAAACAAGTACTTGAGTTTCATACCAAATAGATTACAATACAAAGATTATTCAAGAAACAAGTTCACAATTACTATATACATACAACTATACATCAGCCCAATAACATGCACAATGATTAGACTACATGTTCAAGAACAAGGAATCGAACCATAAACATGCACTGAATTGACAGGGTGGATGATTTCAGCTTCAAAACGACCTCGAGACATGAACTAGACTTGGCCAAAGCAGTCCCGGAACTCTTGGATCGCCTGGAAATCAGAGAAAAAACCCAACCATTTGCTTGAACACGAATGGGCTATTTATAGGTGAGTTTTGGGTGTCGCACGGTCGTGCGTCCGTACCGCACGGTCGTGCGTCCGTACCGCACGGTCGTGCGTGGCCGAGTACTATTACGTCATTGATTACGTGGCATCCACTGCTGTTGACTAGCGACTTAGTGGAGTGGTTGAGTGTCGGCAACGGTTGGCACGGTCGTTCCTTGGATGGAACGGTCGTTCGGTTCCGGAGATGGGCTGGAACGGTTGGTCGCACGGATGTGCATCTCCGGATGGACTGTCGGTCACCGGTGTCGCACGATCGTTCGGATGTCGCACGTCCGTGCGATCTCGGTGAATTGATTGGTGCCGTGACTAGACCGCTCATTCGGATGGTTGTGCCGGGAACGCATGGTCGTTCGGTCGGATGGCACGGTCGTGCATCTCCGAACCGATTCTTGGTTTTGGCCCGTTTGATCAGAAATGCTTCGGAAATGTCCGTTTTTCGTCCGATTTTCATCTTATACTCCGTTTAAGACCTGAAATTGAATAAATACTGATTTTAGTCCATAACATTGCGATTTCGGTCAAAAACGCTTAAAACGGAAGTGTTTTGAGGCGTAAAAACATGTATATTTTAACGTATATCAAACATCCCCACACTTGAACTTTTGCTTGTCCCTAAGCAAAACAACTGTACAAACGATTAATTTTTAGACATAAAAATTAAACACACAATAATGTACATAAGCGTTTTAAAATTAACTAATAATGATAGCAATGAGAAAACTTAAAGGCAATTTTTCAAAAATAAATAGCGTTTTTAACATCAATTATTCACTTACTTGCATCTTTGATGTACTTCCCTCGGCTCACTGGTGTAAACTAGTGAATTGTGCACTAGTAATTTTTCTGTGATCACTCAAAAGCCGGGCCATATAGCAACATTTTCATAAGCTTGTAATGAAATCTCATCTCTACCAATTAACATATAAAAATCATACAAATCAAGAGGACTTTTATTGTGGGTTGTAATTTGGCTAGGGTTTAAAGGTAGGAAATTGTGGATATTTACTGGGTGAAATGTTTCAATCCGGTCTAGCAAATTATCCTAACAAACTTCACACAAAAGTAAATTCACTATATTTTTTTTTTCAAACATATTCACAAACCAAGTGACTCTTTTAAGGTCAAATTGTCAAGACATGTTTTATCTTTGATGTATCGTATGTCTTCCTTTATCCTGTAGTGAACATTACTTCCTTTCCTAATGGACCGTTCGGCATTGAGCCTAATAGCCCCCATTCTCATTAGAAGTGTATATTCATGTTGGGATTCAGTTTGACTTTTTCTACATCTTCCTTCGTGAGACCAATTTCCACATCCAATACATTTATCGTATCGTTTTGCTCTTCTTTTCATTGCACTTTTGGATGTCCCACAAAATGGTGGCGTTTGTTCTTGTTTTCGCCACGTTTTTCTAACTTCTCCACTTTGGTGAAATATTTTCTCTCTGAGTTCCGACGGTAAGCTTGGTTTCGCGAATTGTAAGCAGCAAAGCAGATTTAAATCAAACGAATGCATGTCCAGTTATTTTAGGTCTGCCGGTAAAAGACCAAACTAAATTCCTAAGAAAGGAAAATTATACTAAACCGGATTTCACACATGGGTTAAAAAGGTAAACAAAAAGGCTTAAATGGTTTAATATGGTGGTTTTATAACACCGAAAAAGAAAAAGGCTCAACATGGTTTACTATTGGATAATATTTTTGGTTTTTTCAAGGTTTTTAACTAGAAAGGTAAACACATGGTTGTATCCTATTGCCTCTATCATTTTCATATAATTTTTACAGTTTTATGATTTCAACAAGTATATTCAAGACAAGTTCTGAAATGTATACTATTATGCGGCACACTCAACAAAATGAAGTTTAAAGCATATGATTATTTCTTTTGAAAGGCTCAAAAACTCACTGGAATTGGGTGTGTATTTTAGATGCAAATTTATGAATAATTGTAAAAATAAAATTTATTTCTAAAAATTTCTTTAATATTTTCTCATTTGTAAGATTATTAGATAAGAATAAATCAAATATGTACAAAAATTAATTAAAAACACTCTAAATTTTTACAAAACAAATGTTTTTTTTTTTTTTTTTTTTTAAGTTTGTACAGAATTTAAAGCAAATAAGGACAAACACAGTTTAAGAATCTTAAACCCCTCCCCACACTTGAACTTCACATTGTCCCCAATGTGAAATACATATTAGTTCAGTAATTATGAGGAACTAAACTAATAATGTGAAAAGGAAAAGATGTACTCCCCTTGAGTTGACTCGTTTGAGTAGACTTTGATTTCTCAATTCGGTGCATTTCTTAAACCTGCCAATGATCTCACTTTCTAAAATAGCCAATATTAGTCAAAGCAATTATTCACACATAGCATATTTCAAAACAAACATAATTTTTAAAAGTTAAACTAAGTACTTAATTTAAACACACCAAACGTTCGGGAATTTAAATTGTTCACACCACGCATAGTACTGGAAAATAAAAACAAACAAACCATCCATCAAACAAACAAAGTGTCATATCAAACAAACACATCACCTACTCGTCATCGCCATCACCATCATCGCCAGTATCATGTCTCGTGTAAGATGGGCCTGCATCTCCATAACTAGGCTGGTTCCAGGGTGGGAACTGTGGAGGATTCTGAAAATAATCTGGATAGGCGTGATGCATCTCTCCGAACAAGTAAGAGAATCCAGAACTCACCCCTTGGTACAAGCTTTCCTGGCTTGCCCTAAGCTGATCGTGAGTGGCCCTGAGCTGTTCCTGACTAGTCCTGATATGGTCCTGACTAGTCCTAATCTCGTCAATATAAGCTCCATGCTGATCCTGCGTAACTCTCATTTGTTGGAACTGCTCGTAAAACTGAGGCCAATCCTGTTGTTGATGGTAGTCGTGGTGCTGTGGTGACTGTGGTGGTGTCGGGTTATGCTGCTGCTCTGGATTGTCCTGATCATGCATCTCTTCGTCTTCATCAGCTGCTGCTGGAGGCAATGGATCCCAAATCTCATTATGTAGACCTTTTAGTCTTTCCCCCGCATCTGTTTCTACTATCAACCTCATAGCTTTTAGTGACGGGATATCTATGTAATCCCCCTCGGTCACTAAATGAAGACTGTTCACCACCTCATCAGTCAACACATTTTCATTGATAGCAATTTCAGTGATATACTCACCACCAAAAATGAAACTGTTATGTACTCTGCCAGAACAATTGACAAAGTAATCTGCCATACGGGCTGCCAAATTAAGACCTGGTTGGTTAACCAGCTCCCACAGATACAACAAGTCGGGTGTAGGACAGTTACCTTGACTGTCCTTCCTGCCGCATATGGTGTGACTGAAAATGTGATGCATTGTTCTGACAAGTGGATCTCGAATCCTCGAGGCTTTAGACATCCTCGGATCGTAAGGAGCACCTTCTGCAATTTCTGCCCAAAAAGCATTTCGAGTTGCAGTGTTTGGAAAATCATAGATGTCGGTGAAGATCGAGTCATCTTCCATTTCCGGTCTAGTGTAAATACCCAGTCTTCTTCCTAATCGACCAACAGACCAAGTATGCCACTTTCTTGCCATCCTGAACGTTACTCTCTTTTTATACCTGAAATCGGTATTCTCAGCACTAACAGGTTTTTCATACTGATAAGTAGCGAAAAACTCGATCGTAAGTTCAAGATAGATTGGCTGCTCGATGTTAACAAGGCGCGCTAAAGGGAATGAAATCATGTTTTGTAAACGATCCCTTTGGTTTAGTTGTGTCATCATCTCCCAACTTAACCGGCATGGAATCCCAAATTTACGTCGCCTTGCCCACAAAAAGTCTCTTTTTGCAATGCATGCGGCCTCTCGTGCGTTGTTCGGGTCAAATTGGAGAAATGGATGATTCATCTGTATGCAAAACATTGTTAGAAACAAGAATTTACCAAAAATTTGAATTGAAAACTGCTGGAAATGAAGTTCTGCACATTCTGTTAAAACTGATCTGTAAGTGTGGCACGACCGTGCCTGGGTATCGCACGAGCGTGCGATCCCGAGATCAGGCTTGGTTTCCGGACAATATTACTGATTACCGAGAACAACCCGGCATCGCACGAGCGTGCGACAGGTCGAACGACCGTGCGTCGCCTGTCTGCAGAAATTTCAGACCCACATTTTGATTTTTCTGGAATTTTTCAAAATAATCAAGTTCTCTATGTTCCCAGGGGTCTGTAATTCCTAAGGTTGTTCAGTTTTCATGCAATTCTAACAAGAACTCGGGTTTTGATTGACATTTATGAAGGAACCCTAAGAACACTATGAATCTATGGATGGATTTGTTAAAAACGAAGATAGAACATGAAATGGACAAGTATTAACATACTGTGTGATGTGTGGAAGCAAACCGTGCGAATTGATCGTGCGAAAAATGGGAAAATTTGATCTGGAACGAGTGCAGCGGCCGTTCTCGCGATTTAGGGTTTTAAAAGTGCAGATGGGTATTTATAGTGGCAAAATGACCATTCTGCCCTTTTCGAGTCGCACGGGCGTGCGTCGGGTCGCACGGGCGTGCGTCGGGTCGCACGGGCGTGCGTCACCGACGACGGACATTTGTTCTCAGAAATGCACAGGGTGTGCGATCAACCGTTCCGGCTGTCATCGAAAATGCACGGTCGTGCCATATATGGCACGATCGTTCCTGGTCTGCAGATCAGTTTTTCTGCAGAATGCCGTTTCAGCATCCGTTTTGGTCGGTTTTCGTCATTTTTTCGATACGCAAACGGTTTTAACAGTTTTCCCATGTAGAACCTTTGTTCGGTATGTATAAAACTTGTACGAAATAACGCAAACTAACAAACACACTTAAATCACGCTAAAACACAAAAATTGACGATTTTACCCTAATAGCGTGTGAAAACACGCTCGCTAAATTTGTCAGCGAGTCGATAGCTAGACTCATTCTCCTCCACACTTGTTAAACGTGCGGGCCATTGACACGCCCTTTCGGATTTGGCTCCGTGTTTCCTGGAAGACCACCCGGGGGTCTCTCAGACAACATTTTAGCCAACTGTCCCACCTGATTCTCAATGGTTTGTAATGAAGCCTTCTGGCTCCGCAATTCCCCTTCTTGTGCCATGAAACGCTCCTCGTGTTGTTGGTAGCGGTTCTCAGCTATCTGATTAGCATGATTGAAGTTTCCTAACAGCTGGGCCATCATTTCCTCTAATTTTGAATTGGTTTGAGAGGTTTGAGGCTGTTGAGACTGGGAAGTGTTTCCTAAACCTGAATTGTTAAAACGTGGTTGAAATGTTTGCCCTGATGGCTGAAAAGATTGATTTTGAGATTGATAGAATTGATTTTGGGGCTGAAAGGATTGCCCTTGAGACTGTTGTGGTGCGGGAGCGCGTTGAGCGAATCCAAGTGGATTTTGGTTATTGGAATTGGATTTCCAACCAAAGTTTGGATGATTTCTCCAACCCGGATTATACGTGTTACTATAGGGGTTATTTTGGGGCCTGATTGGATTGCCCAAATAGTCCACCTCTTCGTGGCCTGTAAACATAACACCCTGCTCACATGTACCTGGCTCGTGTGACACTCCACATAGCTCACATGATGTTTGAACTGATTGTACTTTTGAAGCGTTCTAAGCTTGATCAAATTTTGCTGCGAAAGCTCCAATTTGTGCTGAAAGAGCCGTATACGTATCTACTTGATGAACTCCAGGATTGGTTTCAACTTTACTTCGTACTCCACCGAATCGCGAACTTGACTTCAAAGCAGCTTTCTCTATGATTTCATAGGCTTCGTTGGGTGTTTTTGTTCCCAAATCTCCTCCTGCATAAACATCTAAACGTTCTTGTGAGTTGTAGCTAAGTCCTTGGTAAAAGTTCAACACAAGTTGTCTTTTGGAAAACCCGTGATGTGGAACATCGATCAAAAGATCTTTGAACCTTTCCCAAGCTGCGTGTAGAGATTCTCCTTCATCCTGTTTGAATGTCATGATACGGTTCTTCAGCTTAGTTGTCTTTTCTGGCGGAAAATATTTTTGCATAAAAAGATTGGCCAGCTCGTTCCAAGTCGTGATGGATCCTGCTGGAAGTGACAAAAGCCAAGATCGGGCTTTGCCTCGCAAAGAGAATGGAAAAAGGCGCAAACGGATTGCGTCCTCAGAAACGTCTGTAATCTTAAATGTCGAGCACACTTCGAGAAATGATGCGATGTGTCGACCTGGATCTTCATGATCCAGCCCGTCAAACTGCACAGAATTTTGTATCATATTAATTATACTAGATTTAATTTCAAAACTTCGTGCTTCTATCTACGGTCGGGCAATGCTCGGTAGCAAGCCTTCTCCTCCTGGACGGCCGGTCTCATTCAAAGGCTGGTCGTCGTCTGCCACAATTGCTGCCATAATGCTTCCTTTTTCGTCCTCTAAACTCTCGTTGTCTGACAGTGTTACAGGTTCGTCGATTGCGTCTGCAATCCTTTGTGCAACAACACGAGCTCTTTCGCGTAGCCTCCTACTTCTTCTAAGATTATTTTCTAGTTCGTCGGTGGGCGCAGGGGGCGTGGACATTAGCCTGCATGTGAAAAGCAAAGTATTATACAGATAAAAGGAAAATAATAATAATGTACAAAATATAATTACTAAGACTATAGTATAATATACATATATATATACAAGTTACTATACAATTCTATATAACTATCTATTCGATCATTTATTTATTTACATCCGAGAACTGTTCGCTTTTTTTTATTTTTTTTATTTTTTTTTTATTTATTGTTGCTAAAAAGTCGTACACGGTATTAACCTATGTAGATCGGTTCGCAACGCCATGGTTTTGTGCACGGTAGTGTACTCGGTTCCCACAGTATTGTGCGTCCGACAACTACCTTATGCATGTTATTATTAACAAGTATTAATAAATGAATAAATGAAATAAATAAAATAAAATACGTGTGTAAGCGGTTCGATTCCGAACACAGCTATCAACGTACTGTACAGAAATGAAATAAATAAATAAAATGACAGAAATAAAATAACTGAATTGAAGTAATGTAATAACTGTGCAAAAATGAATAAATAACTGAAATGAAAAATAAATAAAATGACTGAAATTAAAAGTGCGGAAATTAAATTGCAGAAATTAAATTGCGGAAATTAAATGTTAGTTGACAGTAAAATAAAAAGTTAGATTGTTAGAAAGTTAGTAAGTTAGTAAAGTTAATAATTAGTAGTCCAAAAAGTTAGTAGTCCGTAAAGTTAGTAGTCCATAAAGTTAGTAAAGTTAATTTAACCAAAACACAAATCTTATCACAAAAATTATGGTAGACTCGGCTGGTTTAACCAAACACTTGCCACCACAAAGAAAAATATGACAGATTTGGATGGTAAAAAGGTTAGCAGTTAGAATAATCAGAATAAATAAATAAATAAGACAATAAATAAATAGTTAGCGGTTAGAATGAATAAATAAATAAATAAAAGGTTAGATAAACAAAAACATAAAAGGTTAGTCGTTAGTGGTTAATAATAAAAAGAAATAAATAATTACAAAAATGTACAAATATTAACAGTTATTTACAGTTTTGGATGGTAAAAAGGTTAGCAGTTAGAATAATCAGAATAAATAAATAAATAAGACAATAAATAAATAGTTAGCGGTTAGAATGAATAAATAAATAAATAAAAGGTTAGATAAACAAAAACATAAAAGGTTAGTCGTTAGTGGTTAATAATAAAAAGAAATAAATAATTACAAAAATGTACAAATATTAACAGTTATTTACAGTTTATACATTGGTAAAATAATAACTCCGATTGTTCCATTAATTTCACTGTATGTTCCCCGGCAACGACGCCAAAAACTTGGTGTGCGGTGCTTGTATGTTATTTACACTGTTGATTTTACGCACTATTTTAAGTTTTAAATTTATAAACATGGTTTATACCTTAACATTAAAACACACACAACAAAGGACAAGTGTATCCCGTCACATATGCAGTAAAGTATTGGTAAGATCCAGGTATCGTTCGGGGTCAGACAAAAGTTGACATAACGGATGAAATGTTATAAGTACTGAATCTTTGTTATTATTTTACCAGAAGAAGAAATAATTGATTGATTGTTTAGCTAAAATAACTAAAAATAAAAACATAAATACAACACATATCTTATTTCACAAATAACCTAAACATGTTATCTATCATGTATGTCACAAAAGCACTTTATCAATTTTCCTATTTCAAGACAGCTAGTTACCGGGTCTGGATTTCTAGCATTATGATTCTTTGGAAAGTTACCGCGATGGTCACACGTTAACCACCTAAAATCATTCATTAGCGAGCTATTGATTTATGTGAATCTTTAAAGATAGGTTATTTACCGGGTCTGGATTCCTAACCTCACTTATCAAAGAAAGCAATATCGATGGTCACAATACAGCCACGAGGATAAGCATTTATGTAGATCATATAACAAATAATTTCACATTTACAAGTCTTGAATACAAATCTACCAAGATAGCAATTTCAGACCAAAACTACTAAACAAGGATCATTAACCGCATACAAGAACATGTAATCAACACCATATAATTCATAAGAACCCTTACGTGTAGGAAAGCACTCTTGATCAAATAAGACATATATTGTGTAATACCAATCTCCGGGTCTGGTCTCATGGTGTAAACAGAATTTACAAATAAGTGAATAATCAAGAGTCGACATCCAAATTACCACATATTCATTACCCAAGATAATCAAACATAATCAAGAACACAAAATCAATGAAACATTCATTATACAATCATGAAGATTCAAACATAAACAAGTACTTGAGTTTCATACCAAATAGATTACAATACAAAGATTATTCAAGAAACAAGTTCACAATTACTATATACATACAACTATACATCAGCCCAATAACATGCACAATGATTAGACTACATGTTCAAGAACAAGGAATCGAACCATAAACATGCACTGAATTGACGGGGTGGATGATTTCAGCTTCAAAACGACCTCGAGACATGAACTAGACTTGGCCAAAGCAGTCCCGGAACTCTTGGATCGCCTGGAAATCAGAGAAAAAACCCAACCATTTGCTTGAACACGAATGGGCTATTTATAGGTGAGTTTTGGGTGTCGCACGGTCGTGCGTCCGTACCGCACGGTCGTGCGTCCGTACCGCACGGTCGTGCGTGGCCGAGTACTATTACGTCATTGATTACGTGGCATCCACTGCTGTTGACTAGCGACTTAGTGGAGTGGTTGAGTGTCGGCAACGGTTGGCACGGTCGTTCCTTGGATGGAACGGTCGTTCGGTTCCGGAGATGGGCTGGAACGGTTGGTCGCACGGATGTGCATCTCCGGATGGACTGTCGGTCACCGGTGTCGCACGATCGTTCGGATGTCGCACGTCCGTGCGATCTTGGTGAATTGATTGGTGCCGTGACTAGACCGCTCGTTCGGATGGTTGTGCCGGGAACGCATGGTCGTTCGGTCGGATGGCACGGTCGTGCATCTCCGAACCGATTCTTGGTTTTGGCCCGTTTGATCAGAAATGCTTCGGAAATGTCCGTTTTTCGTCTGATTTTCATCTTATACTTCGTTTAAGACCTGAAATTGAATAAATACTGATTTTAGTCCATAACATTGCGATTTCGGTCAAAAACGCTTAAAACGGAAGTGTTTTGGGGCGTAAAAACATGTATATTTTAACGTATATCGATTCTCTGTGTAGATCTGTGTTCAATTTAATGTTTTGCCTTAGAAAAATTTTGATGTTTCTAGAATGTTCTTGAATTGAAGTTTGAGTCGGATAGTAATCCGATCGGATGGCAATCCGATCGGATGACAATCCGTTCCATAATCTGTTGTCATGAAATCTGTGCATCTGAATGTAATCCGATCGGATGACAATCCGATCGGATGACAATCTGATTATTGAAATTTATGCAAATGTTTTTGAATCGGATGACAATCCGATCGGATAGCAATCCGTTCCATCACTTGATTTTTGAAATTTGTGCATCTCCTGTCATGACTCGGATGACAATCCGATCGGATGACCATCCGATCGGATAACAAATGCACTCACAAGACTCGGATGACAATCCGGTCGGATAGCCATCCGACCGGACAGCAAAGGCAAAATCATTTAGAAGGTAATCCGATCGGATAGTCATTCAGGCTATTTAAATGGCAATCCGCTCGGATGACAATCCGGTCGGATAGCCATCCGAGTCTATTCACAATGTAGAGAGAGACTTTCAGAGTTAGAAAATTTTTGAGAAATTCCAAAGACGTTTCTTAATTGTCAAAATTTCTGCAGGAATGGGAGAAAACACATAACATTTACTGTCTGTTAGAAAAGGAATATACAGAGAAATTAGTAATTGAAAAGGTTGCAAAAATTTTTAGAGAGAGCAGAATTGCTAAGGCATTAACTGATAAAACCGTAGTTTACAAATCACATGTTGTACGTTTTTGGGATTCTACACGATACGAAGAGAAAGATAAAACGGTCTACTCTGCAGTAACAAAAAGAGATGAGAAAGGAAAGACAGTAGATTTGGATATTAAGATAACAGTTGGTGATGTGAGACGTGTGTTAAACTTAGGAGATTCTGATAAAGATCCAACCATTATCTCTGAACGTCTAGTTAAAGGTTTGTGGTGCAGAATGGGTTTTACAGGAAGTGTAAATGGAAAGATCTTGAAAACAAGTTTCAGTAATGCTTACAAGTTCTTGGTACATTGTGTTATTCATGCTCTATCACACAGGAAGGGTGCCTATGATGAAGCTTCATACTATATCATGAATATTGTCACTTGTCTTGTTTTGAATAGGCCATACAATATTTCTCAAGTGATATTTGAATACATGATTGAAAATACAAGGGCTGGAAATAAGAAGTACATCATGTATCCTCGATTTGTGCAAATGCTACTTGATGATCAGTTCAAAGATCTTGAGAAGAATGATGATGATATATTGGCACTGAGACAAATGACAGCAGAAACAATAAGCAGACTCACTAAGGGTTCAAACACAGGAGCAAAAAGAATGATATGCAAAATCAACAATTCAAACTATGTTGCACCAGAAAATGATGCTTGGAGGCATCAAAACAGTGATTGTGACAATGAAAATGAGAAGATGAGTTTGTTCTCTGAAAAGAATACTAGGTGGTGGTGTGTAAAAGATGGGAAAAGAAAGAGAACTCCGAAGACGTCCCCTTCTGTTACTATTCCGAAGATTGTAGTAAAGGGTATAGTGAAAGGGGGAGTTATAAAGAAGTTAGAATTTTAAAATTGTTAAACATTTCGAATGATTTTCTTAAATGCTTGTTTTTGCAGGGCCTTCTAAAGAACCTGAGCAAAGGTTGGTGGATGAAAATGTGATAGATCCTACAAGCATTCCTCAAGAAGCAATTGATCTGACAAAGATTACTTTAGAACAATTCATTCAGCTCAATGAAGCTGCTCAAAAGGAACAAGGATTAGGTGTTCAAAAGTCTGAGGATGTTGTACAGGTTGATTCTAGTGAAGATGATTCTGAAGCTACTGAGTCTGAGTCAGAGCTTGATCCAACAACTCTTGGAAGAGGCAAAGTTCAATTGAAGAAAAAGCCATCAAAGAAACAGAAAGGATCTGATGAAGAAGATCTCACTTATACACCCTCAGCACAAGAATCAAAGAAGATAAAGAAAAGAAAAGCTGTTCAAGCTGGTGTAATTCCAAGAAGGGTAAGAGCAAAGAAAGGTGATGCAAAAGTACAGAAAGATCAAGGAGGAAAGCATGTTGAAGCCTCTAAAGTAGCTGAATCAGAAAAAGTTCAAGATGTTGAGACTCTAGAGAAACAAAGTGCTGAAGAACCTCAAGTTGAAACTGAGAAGGAAACAAGTCACGGTGATTATGTTGAAGTGATAGAAGGTGGAGAGTTTGCTACTAAATTTCCACCAATTCCAGAAAATATTGATATACCAGAATCTTCTCAACCAAAATCTTCAGCCGATTGGTTTGGAATTCTTCCTCCAGCATCGGGAGATCCGTTGATAGACTTAAACTTTGATGATGATATATTCAATACTGATGTTGTCAAAGAATTGGTAAAGAAAGTTGCTGAGCTTGAGAAAGAAAAGATAAAAGCTGAAGCAGAACGTGATATTTTAAAGAACCATGCTGAACAATTGATGAAAGCTAATGATCAAATCAGAAAGGTGTTGATAGATCAAGAAGAAACAATGAAGAAATTGAAGGACGATGCTCATGATAATGCTAAACTATTTGAGCTTCTAACGGTAGAAATCTCTTCCTTGAATGTGAAAATAAAGAATCTTCAAGACGTGAATCAGACACTGAATCAGCTTCTCAATGAAATGAGTGAAGCTTCATCGAATGAAATGAAGGCAATGAAATTAGAAATGGAAGCCATGAAAGCTGATAAGGTGGTGAAAGATGAGCAATTACATGTGTTATGCTCTGTTATGGAAAGTCATTTGAAGATGGATATTCAAGCTGCTTTCAATGAGATTGAGGTGAAAAGAGTTGAAGATAGAAGAATCGAACGTGAAAGACGACTAGCTGAAGAAGCCACTCAAAAGAACAAAAGTGTTAATGATGAAAGTCAAGAAGCTGGTGGGTCTTCAAGTCAAGTAGATGTCGAAATGATTGATGTTGAAAATATTCCAGAACAAGTTGTTGAAGTTCAAGAACAAGTTGCTGAAGATGTTAACATTGAACAAAATCAAAACTACATGCTGGTTGGTGAGTCTTCTCTATCCATTGATCTTAATGAAGTTATTCGTCGTGCTGCTGCTATTAAAAAGAAAAGAATGGCAAAGGAAATGTTATTGTTGGAATGGAAGACAAAACAGTTCGTACTTGTTGGCACATCTTACACAATCTATGATCCGAAAGAGGTTGTTCGAAAATTAAGAGTTACTGAAAGGCGAAAAGCAGCTAAGAGAGCTCGTGGAGAAATTGTAAATAGTGATTCTGATGAAGAGTTGCTTGGTGGAGATGAAGAAGAAAATGAAGATGAAAACAAAGATGATGACCAGTCTGAACCAAAAGATGATAAGAAAGATGACAATGATGATAAAAAGGATGATGACAATGATCAAGGTGCTTCGGGATTGCTGGTTGAAAATCCTATTGATGAACAAAAGATTGAGGAGTTTCTGAATGATCAAATCAATGAACAAGAAGATGTTGATCAGCAAGAAACTTCCACATCTGGGAAGCAGCACATGGATCAGGTATTTCTCACAAATCCAACTGTTATATACTTACATGATAAACAGGAGGATGTGATTGAGGTTAGGAGAACAAGAGAAGAAATGTTGGAGGAATTGGGTTTAGATGGTGGTAAATTTAAGTTTGATATAGAAGATGAGGTACCTGAGTCGTCTGAAGACATATTCGAACCAAGGTATGCTTATGAAGCAGATCACTACAATGATGTGATTATTGAGGATGCTTCAGACTCATCTGATGATGGAATTGATTTCCATTACTCTGGAGTTGATGAGACTTTTCCCTCGTTAGCAGAAATGTTCAAAGACAGAAATGAAGATGAAATCAGGAGAAAGATCGTTGAGAAAGTATCTACTAAGGGTATTCCTGAGACCATACCCAGAGAAAATCTTGCTGAGGAAAGAAAGAAATGGTTCAAAACTATGCCAAAGGAAAGAAAGAAACTAAGGGCACTTCAGTTTTTCACTCATAGCAAAGATATTTCTTGGGGAGACATTCTTTCATGGGGATATCTGGAAGACTTACATGTTTACGCCATCAGACGAGAAAAAGGTGTTCAATACTTCGAAAGACTGGCAGATATAAAAACCCTTCCTTGGTGGGATATTGATGAATTGGTAAAAACAAAGAATATTAAAGAATTTTATCATGGTCTCGATGTCAAGCAACATGATCAAAAGTTATGGAATTATGTAAAGCGGCAGGCAAAAGCAAGGTATCCTGATTGGAAACCTCATTTTCCAGAACAAATTGTTACATACCTAGAGAATGGTGAAAAAGATATCACTCTGGATATCAAGCCTCCTCGGTGTTTGAAGAATATGCCTTTACGAGCAATGGAGCAAGATTTCCACGAAGAGTTTGAAGGGTGGTTATACAATCAAACAACAGCTGAAGCTATCATATCATTATACAACAAGTCAACTAAAGAAGCAAGAAGGATCTGTGTATTAGATCCTATGTGGCTTGTTAATTGCTCAAAGAAAGACATAGACTGTTTGTTCTACAAAAAAATAGTCTACGAAAGGCCTGATAAAGAACAAGCAATGCAATATCAAACAATAGTGGATGTGTGCTTTGCTCAAGATATCAATTCGGGAAGATACTGGAAGACGAAATGGAGAAATTTAGAGATTGACGAGTTCCTGAAAAGATACAAACAAGAACATAGGTTTAAAAAGATTGCTGAAAGAGCTGCTGTGCTGGGAAAGAGAAAGATGGGTATTGTGCCTCCTACAGATCAAACACCAATTGAATCAGAAGAGAACAAAATTCCTAAATGGGATCGAAAGCGTGATGGCGACCCAGTTTACAGGAAATGGTGGTTGACTGAAGGAAGACATATCAGGAAAAGAATGTTAGAAGAAAAGGCAGAAAAGAGAAGAGAAAAAGCTCGAGATCGAAGACGCAACAGGAAGAGTTAAAAGTCTATGCTGGAAGGAACTACAGCTACATCCGAGGGGGAGTTTGTTAGTGCATAACGTCTGTAGCTTCCGTCAGCATGTAGATATGTTTTGTATATTTGTGTCTTTGTAAACAATTATGTAATGTATGTGTGTAGATAGTATGACAACTCAGGAAACGAGGCATAAATGTAAAGTGTTGAATATGGCTGACTGATGTCATCCGACCGGATAGTCATCCGACCGGATAGGATGTCATCCGATCGGATTGTCATCCGATCGGACAACACTCACCTATTCCTGAGTTGCCTATAAATAGCTCGTCTGGGTATCTCTTTCAGAACTTTTGACTCAAGCGAGAACCTAACTAGTGTCTGTCTTCTACCGGAACTTTGTACTTTCAGAACGACTAATAGAAATATCAGACCGTGTTTAATCGTTGAATTTCGTGTTGATTATCTGTGATTTCTCATAACGGATTCCGCACATTAGACAAAGTCAATTCATCTTGTTCCTTACGATCAGATCCTGTGCAACGGGACCAACATAAACAATGAAAAAAGAACAGATCTGGAAGTGGAACCGATTAAAAAGCCTAGAACATGTATTGTTACGAACTGCATATTGAGGAACCGGTTATATTTTGGTTCCATAACCTATGATTTGCTATGAGTTCCGACCCTGTTATACCCGAACTAGACAAAACCAAAAAAAAAAAAATGAAATTGATCACTTTCCTCTTCAAAAGTTGGTTTCATACTCAACCTAGTTCTACCTGTAAGACTATGAAAGACTTGATTATCATTATTGAATAAAGGTTACATATAAAGATAATATGAAACCCTAAATACCTAAAGTGGGCTTGTGGGCTCACACTAATAATATAGTTTAATACTCCCCCGCAGTTAAACTGGAAGGAAATCGAAGCAAAGACTAGAAAAACATAAAAAACGGTCTTCAATCTCGGTCTAAAACATATGCCAAAATTCCATAATCTTGCAATATTCTTCAATCCATAATCTTCAACTATCCACAATTTTAAATGATCCCATCATCCAACATAATTGGTGTTATCTTTTTGAAGATCCATTCTTCATTGATTCTTGGTTTCGCGTGATTAGAAACAGGAGAGACTTACGACCGTAGTCGTGTGGCGGTGAATCAATGCTAGCAGGTGTAACACCCCAAAAATTCCGTCCAATTATGTGATGACACGTGTCCACTTCTCCAAATAATCCCGACTACGTGGAGGGAGAAACCTCCAACTAATCTCAATTATGTGGAAGGAGGAAGGACCAACACTGCACGTTCACTGAAACGTGTTCTGAATCTCCGACTAATCCCGACTCTAGGAAGGAGAGATAAATTATTATTGTGCGTTAGCTAAAACGCATCCCGGATCTCTGACTAATCCCATCTACAAGGAAGGAGATGGACTAAAAGTGCCAATTAGCCAAAGATGTAAAGTCCAAGGACTAAATGTGAAAAAAACTTAATTTTTGAAATTCTGGAGGTCTCACACGGATCGCAAAGGTGAACCCCTTACGGTCCATAAGCCTATTTGAAAACCTGCGCGCTTAAGGTCCTTACGGACCGTAAGCTATAAACCCTTACGGTCCGTAAGGGACTGCCAATGGCAGTTTATGCTTAGTGCCCAAGTATTTCTGCAATGTTGCCACCTATCTCGCAATTTTGCAACTCTTGCTCAGTCCTTGCCAACTCAAGGACACCTACAAACATCCTAGAATGCTCTTGGACATTTGTCTTGATATTGTGTATCACATACAAGTATAAATAACAAGCTCCTTGGACCATTTTTCTTGCTCATTTGCTCTTTCTCTCTATATCACTCTTGAAGCTCTCCTATGGACAAGAGGACTCCCATTTCAAGTATTCTTCTGCTCAAACACTTTCAAGTAAGTGTTTCCCTTTAGTCTTTTTCATTTTATTTAGTTATTTTAAGCTAAAAGTCAAACAGTTGACTTTCTGTTTGACTTTAGCTTCTAACCATTTTAGTCAAGGTAAAGTTCAATCCAAAATTTCCTACATGATCGTAATAACGTTGGTATGTTCCCTCTATGATCATACCTTCGGATTATTACGTTTACTAGTTGAATTGTGAAGTTTTGAGCATATTACATAAAAGTTGAATTTTTGACTAAAATGCATAAATGGTTTCCATAACTTATAATTAAATTCTTTTGACATATATACAAGTTTTATAACTAATATAAACTGATATTAACATGCTCAACTTGTCCAATTCAGTTTTTGGGTCTCATTCTATGTCAAAAGTCAAGTAGTTTGACTTTTGCATTGAATTTTAATTCTGACCCGTTTAGTCAACGTTTAGACCTGTTTTAAACTTGTTTTAGGACCATAATATTGTTGGGTATAACCCTATGAAATTATACCATATGGTCATTCCGTTTGATAGGTTTAATGACAAGTCTTGAATATGTTGTTGAAAATGACCACAATGCCCTTATGTGGTCAAATGAGCTAATTGAATGATTTTAAACCAAAACTAACTTATAATCTGACTTTAAATCAGTAAGTACTTCAACTAAAAATGTATTTTGAAACTTAGACTTGTCATAAGCCCATCCGACCTTCCGAACCCGTCTTTATGCGCATAACTAGTTATGCAAACCTAGTTCGCATAAACTAGGCGTAACGGGTCAAAACCTTATTAAATCTTTTCAAATCAGAATTAGGGATGGAAATCGAACCCGAACCCGATGGGTAAACCCAAAACCCGACACATCTGGGACGGGTTTAGGGTCGGTTAATCGGGTTTGGGACTAGTTTTTACTTTTTTCGCGGGTTTGGGATTTGGTGATATACCCGTTTACCCGACCCAATTACCCGATAAAGTAAACCCGTTTACCCGATATAATTTCTTTTATATTTTTAAATATATAATATATCCTTTTTTCTATACACATAGGTATTTTTTTCCCGTATACATTATAGTTATTTGATATATTTCTTTAGTGATAATACTAAATGTAAATGATTAGTAGTTACCCGATGGGTTTTGGGTCGGGTATACCCAATGGGTAAACTTTTTAAAATTAATGGGTTACCTGAAACCTGCGGGTGTACCCGATACCCGATGGGTATTTACTCGCTAGAAACCCGACAGGTTTTGGGACGGGTTTGGGACAAGCATATCTAATCGGGTTTGGGATTACCTAAACCCGTCCCAAACCCGACCCAATGCCATCCCTAATCAGAATGTTGGTTTAATTAACCTTTATCCAATGAGTCCTTACACTCTGATAGGTATAAATCACATTCTAATCAATCTACACTTAATCTAGCGAATTAATCTTATTCTTACGTAACGGGTCGAGTCAAAGGAACTAACCATGACCCGTATACATTCTAACAGATAAGTAAATCTATTCACTCAGGACTATAGAACCCCCCCCCTCCCCCAGATATTCGGACTTGAGTTTAATACTTTGTCTTTACGGCTTTTTACTATATTGAAAACCGTTATCGGTTGGAAGCTAGTTAAAAGGTAAATACTTTTAACTTATTTTCTTTGAAAACTTAGGGTATGGAGAATACGGCACTTGGAGCGGGTATTACATAAATGAGCTGCCTCTGATTGCTCATAAATGTAAGAACTCGGTTTAATCCGTTATATTTGAATAACTGAAACAATTGGGGGTTATTGGTACCGTGTTTGGGCGTCCCGACTCATGAACTATTATGGCCATACAAAATAACGTGCCAGGTAGGCATACCGACTGTAAGACACGTTATTCAACTTTGGTGTGTACCTTAATCATTATAGCACTGAAAATGACCGGCTTTGATATTTGGTTCCCATTGTATGACAAATATGTAAATCTGGTGACAAGACAAAATCCCAAGAAATATTAAATGATTACCTACGGGTTTCCTCTATGTATAAAATCATTTTTGAAAAAAAAAACTATTTTCAAAATGAGTCGGTTAATTGTATTTACCAAGGAAAGCTGACGTATTTTCAAAAGTCTGCAGGTACCGAACCTTGATATTAGGCTGGGAATCCCGGTCGACTATGTTAAAGGCTATGGAAATTGCAACTCCTAGCTTAAGTCCTATGATGTCTAAGCTTCGTTTTGTCTCGATCCCGCTTGTGGGCTGTTATTTGAACACTTGAACATCCTTGTATTTTGAATATTCGACACTTTTAAATGTTATGAGTACTTTCACTCTTAATACTTTCGCTGCATTATTATTACTAAATTGTGATAACTGCTACCTAATCATCATGACTAAACCCATCCGGGCCCACCGGAAATCGGGGTGTGACAGCAAGCGACAGTCTCTTGGACCCGTAGATCAAGAGAGGATATCCTAGATCTAGAAAGAAATAAAGGACGTTGACTGTGGTCAAGCGACGGTCTCTTATATCCGTAGATCAAAAGATGAGATCCGTAGATCTATGAAGAAAGAAAGGCCGGTAACCGTGGTGAAGCGGCGGTCTCTTAGATCCGTAGATCAAGAGATGAGATCCGTGATCTAAAAAGAAGAAAGGCCGGTGACCGTGGTCAAGCGGCGGTCTCTTAGATCAGTAGATCAATAGATGAGATCCGTAGATCTAAAAAGAAAAACAAAAATCAATCAAACCGTAGTTTGAGATCGGAGGACTGGACCGTGGTCCGGCTAAAACACCGATAAATTTTAATTAAAAAAAGAAAGTTTTCGCTGCAATTTAGAAGCCATACTTCTGGAACAAACCATAAGAACCATAATGCATTATTAAACATGGATGAAGATGATGACTATGGATGATGATGAATATGGATGCATGAAATGTATAAATCTCTAAGTCACGGATATGTGTCCCACATTGAATAAAAGGACGATTTTTTAGGTATAATGCCTTGAATAGAACCGAGAAAGAGAGATTTTATTTAGATCGGGGAACATAAAAAAACTGAAGAAAAATAAAACGAAGGTGGGACAGGGCGGCGGTGGTGGCGGCACGCTGCCTACTCTAGGGTTTGAACTCGGTGGTGATGGCTAGAGTTTGTATTTTGTGTGGCGCAGGGGAAACAATATAGAGCCTAGGTTGGCTATGATGCCATGTAAGACTATTAAAGACTTGATGATCATTATTGAATAAAGGTTACATATAAAGATAATATGAAACCCTAAATACCTAAAGTGGGCCCGTGGGCTCACACTAATAATATAGTCTAATACTACCAATACCCAGTTATTGACTCTTTTGACTCGTTGACTAAATCCAGGACCGATTTAAACCCAGTGTCAGTTTTGAAAAATAAAATAAAACCCAGTGTGATGCACCTCTAAATCGGGTTTATTTAATACCCGACTCTACCCACAAGTTATATATTGGTCCAATACCCTATGATTTAATGCTGGTTCCAACCTCGTAATACCAACCCGAACTGGTTACGACCCGTTATGAAAATCATAACTGAACCGAACCAATCATTTTCCCTCTCCAAAAACCGGTTTCATACTCAACCTAGCTCCACCAATACCCAGTTATTGACAAGTTGACCGGAATCGGAATCGGAATCGGTTTCAACTCTGAGCCGATTTGGAAAAAAAAAAAAAAAAAAAAAAAACCCGGGTTTCGTGCACCTATAATTTTAGCCACTGACTTGACTCTGATTAAAATAATATCACAATTCACTTGAGGCCCACGAACTACTTTTTAATGTTGTAGCCTCCCTATTGGACTCAGCCGGCCCACCAATTTCATCAATATTTTTATCGACAATAATTAAGCAATCTCTTATCAATTATGCGTATCAACTTCATCTTTGGAAACTTCATGAGCGGTACCAAATTCATCTTTGGAAACTTCATGAGTGGTACCAATTTGAATTTAAATTTTGTTTGCACATGGAAATACTGAGTTTTCCCAAGACTTTAGTTCCAAAAGTATTCCTAGTGTTCCGGTGAATATTGTTGACCAACGTTTGTTGAAAATAAATCTAAAAAATATGACACTAATGGAAGTCAATACATACCCATCTACACGTATTTTGATGAAGCACATGTTGGAGTAGATTTTATGTATTCCAAAAGTTCCATTGGCTTGAGAGTGGTCACCACCATTTGATGCTTTTGTGACATAATAGAAAAAAGGTTGATAAGCACGCTAAAGGTTGTGCAGAGAACCAGCATGTTTTTGTCTCTTTTGCCTTTAACACATTTGGCTCTCTAGCGTCAGAAGTTATTCAATTCCTGAACAGGGTCCAACGGGTCATCCACAAAAATTGTTCAGCTCTAGGGGGCAGGGCCGGCCCTGAGAGTGGGCGGAGAGGACCACCGGATAGGGCACGTTTTATCCTAGGGCACATTTAAAAAAAAATCTACTTATATATGTATATAAAAAAGAGTAAATTACAAGTTTTGTCCTTTATGTTTACACCAAATTGCAGGCGGTGTCCTTTGCCTTTAAAATTAACGGGTTTTGTACTTAATGTTTCAAAATCTTGCACCGTATGTCCTTTGAGCCTAACGTAGTTAATTTTTTTTTGTTAAATCTGGTCACCTAGGGATAGTTTAGTCTTTTTACCCTATTTATTGAATATCATTTTAATAAATAAAACAAAATTTTTATAACTCTACCTTCTTCAACATCAATCACCAGCAACACCTCTAAGACCACCTCCCACCACCGCCTAACCCACCTTCACCATCCAGAACCAACCACTCCGGCACCACCCACCTGCAACACCACCTCCACCACCGCAAACCCACCTTCACCATCCACAACCCACGACCGTACTCCTCCTTCACCGCCACCCATCATCACCATCGCACCCACCCACCATGTTTTTGCCCTTACAAGATGCCAATTCAATCCTTTTGACCAACCTTTGTGTATAGATACTCACTCCTCATCCTTGACTTTACCCACTTCCAAATTTCAATACGGTTTACAATTCAATAGTTTTTACTAATTCATCTCACACTCTAAAGAAACACGTAACTAATTTTAGGATTAATTAGTTTGGTTTATGTTTCAAACATGAGGGTTAATCTTCTTTGGCTTTCCTGAGCTCCGATTTGGTCCGTTCTTCCTGCAAGACAGGTCACCGTTAGCTCGTTAAGAGGGAAATATGGGGGTTTCCCTCTTAACCAGACTCCGGCGTGAGAATAAGTATCTGCTTTGAGGAAATAAGTGTGTGTTAAGAGTGAGAGTGGAGAGAATGGAATGTTTAACGTGTGCCTGGAGGTCTCTATTTATAGCCGGAGAGGTGTAAGAAGAGATGAGCTGATGGGTCTTGGGCCGGAAGGCGACAAACAGGGAATATGCTATTTGTCTCACTGGTGTCGATCGTTAGTGTCTTCTAGAAGATCCCAGGAGCTGGCGCAACATTATTGAAGCCACGTGTCCCTGTTGTCGGCCTTGTTGTCCCTCTGCCATCAGTAGATAAGTGGAGATCATGGGGCAGGTGTCGACTCCCCCTGATTGGTGCCACGTAGACGTCCTTGTGTACACTCTGTCTCTTGCACGTCAGACGATCGTGGAGCACGATAGAGCACAGCCTGGATGATGCTGATTGGCTTAACGTTCTGCCACTTGTACCTTCTATACTCTCTGAAGTGGCCTCGCGCCCTAACCTCTGCACGACCCTTGTTGAGCATGTAATTAGTCTGCGCAAGGTTGTAGGGGCTGAAGCTCTTATTCAGAACACTAAGTGTGGAAAGTGATATAACCTTTTGTTTGAACCTCGCGCGAGGACATGGTTTGCTTGAGTATCCTGCGCGGGTCTGGAGATTGATCAGCTTTCTGAGTAAGGAGTACGGTCCAGGGCGCGACCTGAAAAAGGTTTGCGCGGCTTTTTGGGACCATACCCCTTCAAGTTCCCCCAGTCCAGTGCTGCACCATGCGCGAAGCAAGTGGTTGGAGCTCTGGACTTAGAAAAAATGAAGTGCTACGTTAGAAAAAAATACTTGCTAAGCCTTGGTAGATGGCGCGCGTGTGTAAGTGGTTGTCAAGTTACTACGACGCGACTACTAGGACGGCTTGATGGTAGTTATTGTTTTTTAATTCTGTTGCACAGCATCGTGGGTGATCATTCATGCGACGCAACCTTGCTAGCTCGATTCTGCTAGGGAGCGCGCGTGTAAGTGTTTGGCAGTTAATACGGCGTGACTACCAGGTTTGTCTGTTGATAATTCTCTGCTTTTGAGTATAAGCGCGCAGGTTCATTGAATGAGTATGAATGTTGCGCGGCCTGGGTAACTTCTGGATGAAGTTTGTAATAACTTTGAGCGGGAAAAACCTCGAATTTTGAATTCTGACAGGTTGGTGCAAAATGTCGTTGATGGCGACGTTTGAGTTAACTGCTGACACGGCCATCATCATGTTGTCACTGACGGTTCGCCTTTTTTCAGGCGATTGAGGGCCACGCGCGCGTGATAACCGTCACTCCGGGAAACCCGCCCTACGTGTCGGCTTCTGGTTGGTTACGCGCGCGGTGAATCTGGCACGTTTACCCATCACATTAAATGCGATGAGTATAAATAGTCGATGATAGGAGAGAAGGATTCACAAACTCTTCCTCTGTTGCACTATTTTCTCTCTAATCTTCAAACCTTCTTCCAATCTTCAACCATTTCACTAGCAGATCTTCTGATTCTTTGAATATTCTTCAAGTTTTCCAGAATCTTCAAATCTTCATACCTGAATATCTATGGCTGAAGAAGAAAACCCAGGTGACGAAGGTCCACTCCGTGTCCTCAAATGGGATCTAGGGTTGTTTGAGCAGATTACTAGAGGATTCTGGTTTCCACCGGAGTGGGATGCACGATATCCCGGTCAAAACCAGACAGCCGCCGACGCGCCGCCGGGGTATATTACCCTCTTTGAAGATTTCTTTTTTACAAGGCAACTTCCGGTTGCTGGCTACGACGTTCATGGCCCACATTCTTCATTATTATGGGTTTCATATCTCACAAATGAGTCCACCCGGTATGGTGAGGGTGCGACATTTCGAGTTTTTGTGCCGATCCCATGACATTGAGCCTTCAGTGGAGAAGTTTAGGGCGTTTTATCAACTGATTAGGAACATGGGGTTCTACTCTTTTGGCAACCAGGGGTCTGCTAAGAAGATACTTCTGAACCCTTCGAAGAGTTTCCATGACTGGAAACAGAAGTTCTTCTTAATCAGTGAAGAAGTTATTCTGATTGCGATGATTTTCCGGGTGTCGGACACAATAGAGAAGGAGGAAATGCCGATTCCAAAGGGAGCTGATTGGTACTTAAAGCTGACAGCGACGTCGAACCAGATCTTTGGTGAGAACGTTTTAGTTGCGGCGCAGATGAGCGACCAATGGCCTGAAGATAGCAATGAGGTGCTAGTTTTGAGGTTTCAAGATAGAGGTTAGTCATTTCTTTGATTATTCTCTTTTCCTCTCGCTTAACTTGCGCTTAAGTGTTTGATTTTCTTGCAGAAGCGCACCTTTACCAGGCTGCTTTCCCCACCTTTGGTGGATCTATGGGCGCTTGCCCGCTAGAACCTAGAGAGACGTACTGGCATGAGCGTATCAAAGGCAACTTTCTTTATCCTCCTGCTGGAGCCTTTGCCAATCCTCCTACTGCAACCGAAGGTGCGCATCTACCCAACCCCAGACCCTTGCGTGCTGTGACTTCCGCTGGGAAAGAGATTCTTTATCTTTCCAGCGAGGAGTCTGTAGGGTCTTCGAATGGGGAGCCAAGTTCCTGGTCTAATATCTTTGCAGGTGTGTTGCGCGACCTTGGGATTGATCCAGAGGAGAAGAAGCCAAGTAAGAAGAAGAAGGTGATTACCATCGATGCTGAACCGACTAGCAAGAAGGGCGGGAGTAGCCGTACAACTGCTGGTGTTTCTGATAAAGGTACTCTTCGGTTCCGGCAGAGTAACCTGGACGATTACGTTGTTGCTAGTGACTCACTTGAGGGTTTGTCTCGTATATGTGATAAGAAAACCGGCGCTGCTGGTTCTAAAAGCTCAGGGAGTGCGGGGTCTAAGAACCCAGATGTCACACCCCCAAAATCCACCTGCGGAGTATCACCGCTTGGAGGCGTGACTGACCAGGATCCAGCCACCAATCATATAGAACGAGCAAGTAAGTAATTATAAGAGTTCAACCAGTACGATTGGTGTCCAAACAAAACATAGTTTAAGTTGCATGCGGAAGCATAAGTCTTAAAACTAAATCATAAGTTTAATTGTTTCCAAGTTTAACATGGCACACAGCTGTCCATGTCCCACAACGACTCTCTTCCATGCAAGCTCCAGCTAAACACCTATAGACCTGCAAAGCATGTAGTAACGAGTCAACAACAAGTTGAGTGAGTTCACGGTTGGGTGTTTGTTTTAAGTTGTTCTGAAAACAGTTTCCTTTATCTGGCATCCTGCCGTGGGGGTTACCCCATAGTTGAAAACGTGATTTGTTTTGTTCCCGGTTACTCTGGCAGTCCAGCCGTGGGGGCTACCCCGTGTTAGTTATCTGGCATTTCGGCCGTGGGGGCTACCCCATGTATCTACTAGACTCGTTACCATATCGACTGCTGACTGTAGTCATGTTTTTGTGCCCTGAAACTGTCAATGTCTATCATCATTGACGTGCCCCAGATCCATTAGTTCACGCCCGTCCTCTGCGGCACGGTGTGAGGTTTGTCAGACCTAAATAGCGCTATCTAACTAATGACCCGCTCGCCATTGGCCCGGCGATTAAGTCGATATAAAAAATGAGGGACTTCATGATAGAGTTTTGGTCTAGTACGAGTTATCTGTCCATAAGGACGAGGAATTACATTCCTGAACCAATGCTGTCCTACCCAAGGAGGACGAGGAACCCACGTTCCTTAACCCCATTCCCAACCCAGGGAATCCCATGCTTTGTAGAGGGTGTGAACTCACCTTGGTTTGCTCGGCAGATACACAGAAAGGTCAATTAAGCAATATTGTGGTCACTCACGTCCTATCATAGTCGTGTCATACAAATTAGGTTCGTATTCAAGTAGTACACGTATGTTCCTAGCACATTGCATTCAAGTATCATTCATGGCAGCCCAAACAACATTCTCATTTAACAGTAACACATAAGGTCCATGCATTAGGCCCAAAAGTCCGGCCCAATTACCTAAGCCCGTAATGGGGTGCAAGTCCAAACAGTGCGCACATGCACATGGTCTCGAGTCGCAACTGATGAGGTCTCGGGTTATGCATATGTTGGTCTCGAGTCGAAACTATGGGTTTGCGACTCGCAACCTGTGTCGCAACCGGGGATCTCGACTCGTCATGTGGTGGTCTCGAGTTGTCATGCTCATGGTCTCGAGTCGCAACCGGACTCGCAACCACGATCTCGAGTTGTGCTGTTTTGTGTGGGTGTGGCGTGGTCTCGAGTCAAAACCAAGGGTCTCGACTGGACATCAACTGATTTTTGCACAGTGTACTATCCAATGGAAAACCGATTTCATGAAACAGTTTGTACTATCCACTTAAACATGTTTCCTTGTCTAATTACTAACCAAAAATGGATCAAACAATCAGTTTCAAATATTCAAAACATGTTCTTATCATATTCAAGTTGTTCTTCATATGTTCAAGTCATGTTCATATCATATTCAAAACACATTCAACACACATTCAATATTCATATCTTCATTCAACATATGTTCATAAACTCTTGCATTTTCGGTCAAGCATCATAACACCAAGACTAGATATCAAGATCATCAAGCAAAACATTTGTTCCGTATCTTCATAAATCGGATGATCATAACAAATCTTCTAACCATCATTTTGTCATTCAAGCTTATCTTAGCAAAACATTTATCATTCAACATTCATGCTTTCCACAAAAGAGGATATTTGTTCATTTTATACATTTCGAACCAAGCATGTATCAATAGCAACAAGAACTCATCAAACCGATTAAACATCTTAATCATGCATCAAACTTTAACTAGCAAACACATTACCAAGTATCTTCATCACACATGACTACAAATCGAAATATTGCACATCATCCTCAACCGAATATAGCACATAACATAAATCACTAACCGGTTAAGTTTTCAAGGGAGACCTTAAGCTTGAATCCGAGAGCTCTTGTGTTACCGGTTGGATCCGAGAGAAGGATGGGAGGAGAGGTGATGTTGAGACTTAGGGTTTAATGGTTTCTAGAGAGAGAGTAGGGGAGTGTGTGTGTTGTCCAAGAAAATGGCAAAGATGGCTAGGTGCATAACATATATACTAGCTTCAAGTGGTGCACCCTAATGGGTTTCGGATGGGGTGCACGGCCCAACCGGCCCACATGTTGCACTGTTCACTCGAGACCACGTGGTCTCGAGTCGGGTTCTTGGTTCTCGGCTTACTTAAACATATACACATACTATACACACAAGCATACATATAACATAACACATAATCACATAAAAGGTTCGCTTATCATTTATCACACAAGTTAACTAGTCACACGTTTAAGCATGTTACATCGGGATACAAGAAGGGTTCTAATTTCGAGTTGTCACATCATCCCCAAGTTGAAAGAAATTTCGTCCCGAAATTTGGTAGGCACTCACTGAGGAAGCTAGTTAAGTTGTATGGTTTTCCCGGTTTTCCTGGGGTGTCACATCCTCCCCTCGTTGATCTGGAATTTCGTCCCGAAATTCCGTAGCTTCAGCCTCAGTAGTGGTTGTATTGTTTCCGAACAGTTGGGGATACTTTTGTTTCATCTGATGTTCGCGCTCCCAGGTGAACTCTGGGCCGCGACGTGAGTTTCAACGAACTCTAACGAGAGGTATTCTAGTGCTCTTGAGGACCTTAACATCCCGGTCCGTGATTTCAACTGGTTCCTCGACGAATCGTAACTGTTCGTCGATAGTAAGTTCCTTCGGAGGAACTACGTGGGTCTCATCTGACAGACACTTTTTCAGATTCGACACGTGAAAAACGTTGTGAAATGCACCGAGTTCTGCTGGTAAGTTCAGTCTGTAGGCCACCCTGCCTATTTTCTCGATGATTTCGAAAGGTCCAACGTATCGTGGGTTAAGTTTGCCTCGTTTACCAAAACGAACCACACCCTTCCAGGGTGAAACTTTGAGTAGTACCCGCTCCCCAACCTGGAGCTCAAGTGGTTTCCTGCCCTTATCGGCGTAGACTTTCTGACGGTCACGAGCTGCCGCCATGCGTTTTCGTATTTGAGCAATTTGTTCGGTTGTGTCCACCACATGTTATGGACCAGTGATCTGACTATCCCTCACCTCTGCCCAACAGAGAGGTGACCGGCATTTACGTCCGTACAATGCCTCAAACGGAGCAGCTTTAATGCTGGTGTGGTAGCTGTTATTATACGAGAATTCCACAAGTGGCAGATGCTTTTCCCAGCTGTTGCCAAAATCGATTACACATGCACGAAGCATGTCTTCTAAGGTTTGAATAGTGCGCTCGGACTGCCCGTCCGTCTGAGGGTGATACGCTGTGCTCATGTCCAATCGTGAGCCAAAGGATTTGTGCATTGCTTGCCACAGTTCTGAAGTAAAACGCGCATCTCGATCCGAGATGATAGAGGTGGGCACCCCGTGCCTCGAAACAACTTCCTTGAGATATATGTCTGCTAGAGTGGAGAACTTATCCGTTTCCTTGATCGCCAAGAAGTGAGCAGACTTTGTGAGTCGGTCCACGATTACCCAAATAGTATCGTTACCTCGTTGAGATCTAGGTAGGCCGGT
This sequence comes from Helianthus tuberosus, assembly GCA_030545235.1. Lineage (NCBI taxonomy): Eukaryota > Viridiplantae > Streptophyta > Magnoliopsida > Asterales > Asteraceae > Helianthus > Helianthus tuberosus. The sequence continues at coordinate 151,666,111 of CM060357.1, read as the reverse complement.
AACAAAATCCATGGAAATTTGCTCCCATTTCCATTGTGGTATTTCTGGTTGTTGGAGTAGGCCCGAGGGTTTCTGGTATTCAGACTTGACTCTCGCACAAGTCAAACACTTGCTGACGTAAGTTGCTATGTGGGCCTTCATGCTAGGCCACCAATATGTAGTCTTGATATCGTGGTACATCTTGTCCGAACCAGGGTGTACCGAGTAGCGAGACTTGTGTGCTTCATCCATCACAAGCTCTCGTAGGTTGCCATAGAGTGGGACCCAAACGCGTCCCGTTACGTAATAAGCACCGTCTTCCTTTTGTTCTAAGTGTTGCCTTGAGCCGCGTAGGGCTTCAGCCCTGATGTTTTCTGGTTTCAATGCTTCTATCTGAGCAGCTCGTATCTGGGAAGGAAGACTAGAATGTATCGTAAGTTGTAAAGCTCGCACGCGCTTAGGCGCAGTGTCCTTTCGACTGAGGGCGTCAGCCACAACATTGGCCTTGCCCGGGTGATACCTGATCGAGCACTCGTAGTCATTCAGTAGTTCGACCCATCGTCGTTGCCGCATATTTAGTTCCTTCTGCTTGAAGATATGCTCGAGGCTCCTGTGGTCGGTGTAGATTGCGCACTTGGTACCATACAAGTAATGCCGCCATAACTTAAGTGCAAAAACAACAGCTCCCAGCTCTAAATCGTGCGTAGTGTAGTTCTTTTCATGAACTTTGAGTTGGCGTGAGGCGTACGCAATAACTTTATCTCGTTGCATCAATACACACCCAAGACCCTGAATTGATGCGTCGCAGTAAACCACAAAGTCGTCTGTGCCCTCCGGCAATGAGATGATAGGTGCGCTGCAAAGTCTATCTTTTAGATGCTGAAATGCTAACTCCTGTGCATTTCCCCAGCGATAAACAACGCCCTTCTGCGTTAGTGAGGTGAGAGGCTGTGCAATCTTAGAAAAATCCTTTATGAATCTCCGGTAGTATCCTGCCAAACCCAAGAATTGGCGAATTTCCTTTGGTGTACGAGGTGCAGGCCAGTTCTTAATCGAGTCTACCTTGGATGGATCAACATGAATCCCATCCTTGTTTACCACATGGCCTAGGAAATGGACTTCACGAAGCCAGAAGTCGCATTTCGAGAACTTTGCATAAAGTTGTTCTGTTCGAAGGAGTTCCAGAATAAGTCGTAGATGCTGCTTGTATTCCTCCTGACTCTTGGAATAGATCAGGATGTCGTCGATGAAGACTATAACGAACTTGTCTAGATAAGGTTTGCACACTCGGTTCATCAAGTCCATGAAAACCGCAGGTGCGTTTGTCAGCCCAAATGGCATGACCAAAAACTCATAGTGGCCATATCGAGTTCTAAAGGCTGTTTTGGAGACGTCCTCTTCTCGGACTCTCAGTTGGTGATAACCCGATCTCAAGTCAATCTTTGAGTAGTAGCTCGACCCTTGTAGTTGGTCAAACAAGTCGTCTATACGTGGAAGAGGATAACGATTCTTCACCGTCACCTTGTTGAGTTCTCGGTAGTCGATGCACATTCTGAAGGTACCGTCTTTCTTCTTCACAAAAAGCACCGGAGCTCCCCAGGGTGATGAGCTAGGACGAATAAAGCCCTTATCCAAGAGTTCTTGTAGTTGCGTAGAGAGTTCTTCCAACTCTGATGGAGCTAAACGATAAGGTGCACGGGCTATAGGCGCAGCTCCAGGAGCTAGTTCAATCTGAAACTCGACTTGGCGATGAGGTGGAAGACCAGGTAATTCCTCAGGAAATACCTCAGGATAGTCGCGTACAACTGGAAAATCTTCTATTTTCCTCTCTTTCTCCGAGGTATCAGTAACAAGAGCCAAAATGGCAGTGTGGCCCTTTCGCAAGCACTTTTGGGCCTTAAGGAGAGAGATGACATTCTCAACGGCACTCCTCTTGTCGCCACGAATCATGAGAGGTTCATCACTGGGACCAGGAATACGAACAATCTTCTCGTTGCAAAGAATCTCTGCTCGGTGTTGGGATAACCAATCCATCCCAACGACAACATCGAAACTACCCAAGACGATAGGAATGAGGTCGATAGAGAAGGTCTGGTTAGCGAGAACAAGTTTACAACCTTTGTCTACGTGCGTGGCTTCTAAACTCTTACCATTTGCTAGCTCTACAGTGTGCTTGTTGTTCAAAGGTGTTGGAATACGCTTAAGCATTTGACTAACTTCTAATGACATGTAGCTAGTATCGGCACCCGAATCAAATAAAACTGTAACATAAAAGTCGTCGAGAAGGAACTTACCCGCCACAACATTGGGGTCATTCCTTGCTTCACCTTGGCCGATCACGAACGCCCGCCCCCTAGCGCCATTGTTGTTGTTGTTCCCGTTGTTACCATTCCCCTGATTGTTGTTATTGTTGTTGTTGTTGTTCTGGTTCCTGTTCAGTTGGGGACAATCTTTCTTGAAATGGCCTTCAGCTCCACACTGAAAGCACCCTTTGTTGATTCCTTGCTGTTGCTGCTGGTTCTGAGGGGCTTGCTGTTGACGATTCGGGTTCGCGGGGTATAAGCTCTTGCAATCCTTTGCAGCATGACCTGGCTTGTTGCACCGATGACAGTTACCCCTGGTGCATGGCCCGCTGTGGTGCAGGCTGCAGCGATTGCATTTGGGGTGATTCCCTTTGTACCCACCATGACTTTGACCACCAGATGATTGCTGGCTAGGGCTCTTGTAGTCTTCAGTCTTTCTCTGTTGAGACTGAGATTGCACAGAAGTTGAACCTTTGCTTGAAGCCCCATCCCATTTCCTCTTGTTGTCACTAGGGACGTACGAAGTAGCTGTGGCGCTTATACGTTTCGGTAACTTGTTCTGCTCCACCGCCTGGTCAGTGAGACGGTGAGTCAGCTGAACAACTTGCTGGTAGGTGGCGAGGTTTGCTGAAGTCACATGACTTTGAATTTCCGGCACTAAGCCCTTAAGAAAGAGTTCAATCCGTTTAATTGGAGGGTCCACCATAGTAGGACACAGTAATGCAAGCTCATTCGATCTCTTTGTAAACGCCTCAATTTCTGACCCCGTCATCTTGAGGTTGAAGAACTCAACTTCCAGCTTATGAATATCATCGCGACTGCAGTATTCCTCCTTGATCATCTCCTTAAAAGTTTCCCATGGGGTGGCGTTGGCAGCAACCAACCCCAGCATCTGAACCTGAGCGTTCCACCATGTGAGAGCTAAACCCTCGAGAGTACCGGTAGCATACTTCACCCTGCGCGCCTCAGGGCATTCACACATTTCGAACACAGATTCTAGTTTCTCAAACCAGTGGAGGAGACCTACTGCTCCTTCAGTGCCGCTAAAAGTAGTTGGTCGGCAGTCCATAAAAGTTTTGAAGGTGCACACAGGTGGCTGAACGTGTTGACCTATCGTGGGGGAAAGAAAAGACAGAGTTTAACACAAGTGTCAGTTCACGAGAGTAGGATCTAAAGATCCTAGAATGAGTTTAAACTGCAGGATATACCTCCTGCGGGTGCAGCTGCAAATGCCGCAGCAATCCGTTCGTTAATCAAAGCCGTCAACTGGGCTTGAGTCATGTTAACGCGTCCAAACATGATCTTCATATCAAGAGTAACACGGGTGAGAGAGGTTCGCGAAAGTACGATGATAGGACAGAGTAAGCACGCACGTGTTAAAGTAACAGTAGTTATACTAACCAAGCATATCATGAGCAATGTACTATGTAACTAACAAGTAGGCAATATATACACAGATCATATCACCTAGAATGTCGAGCCTTGCATGTGGAGTGAAGCGTCGTTGTGGATCGTAGAGCACTGTACAGGTTATAGTCTGATTTTAATAAAACCCTTTCCCTTTATTAAAACCAAGTTCTCTATAACCAATGGCTCTGATACCAATCTGTCACACCCCCAAAATCCACCTGCGGAGTATCACCGCTTGGAGGCGTGACTGACCAGGATCCAGCCACCAATCATATAGAACGAGCAAGTAAGTAATTATAAGAGTTCAACCAGTACGATTGGTGTCCAAACAAAACATAGTTTAAGTTGCATGCGGAAGCATAAGTCTTAAAACTAAATCATAAGTTTAATTGTTTCCAAGTTTAACATGGCACACAGCTGTCCATGTCCCACAACGACTTTCTTCCATGCAAGCTCCAGCTAAACACCTATAGACCTGCAAAGCATGTAGTAACGAGTCAACAACAAGTTGAGTGAGTTCACGGTTGGGTGTTTGTTTTAAGTTGTTCTGAAAACAGTTTCCTTTATCTGGCATCCTGCCGTGGGGGTTACCCCATAGTTGAAAACGTGATTTGTTTTGTTCCCGGTTACTCTGGCAGTCCAGCCGTGGGGGCTACCCCGTGTTAGTTATCTGGCATTTCGGCCGTGGGGGCTACCCCATGTATCTACTAGACTCGTTACCATATCGACTGCTGACTGTAGTCATGTTTATGTGCCCTGAAACTGTCAATGTCTATCATCATTGACGTGCCCCAGATCCATTAGTTCACGCCCGTCCTCTGCGGCACGGTGTGAGGTTTGTCAGACCTAAATAGCGCTATCTAACTAATGACCCGCTCGCCATTGGCCCGGCGATTAAGTCGATATAAAAAATGAGGGACTTCATGATAGAGTTTTGGTCTAGTACGAGTTATCTGTCCATAAGGACGAGGAATTACATTCCTGAACCAATGCTGTCCTACCCAAGGAGGACGAGGAACCCACGTTCCTTAACCCCATTCCCAACCCAGGGAATCCCATGCTTTGTAGAGGGTGTGAACTCACCTTGGTTTGCTCGGCAGATACACAGAAAGGTCAATTAAGCAATATTGTGGTCACTCACGTCCTATCATAGTCGTGTCATACAAATTAGGTTCGTATTCAAGTAGTACACGTATGTTCCTAGCACATTGCATTCAAGTATCATTCATGGCAGCCCAAACAACATTCTCATTTAACAGTAACACATAAGGTCCATGCATTAGGCCCAAAAGTCCGGCCCAATTACCTAAGCCCGTAATGGGGTGTAAGTCCAAACAGTGCGCACATGCACATGGTCTCGAGTCGCAACTGATGAGGTCTCGGGTTATGCATATGTTGGTCTCGAGTCGAAACTATGGGTTTGCGACTCGCAACCTGTGTCGCAACCGGGGATCTCGACTCGTCATGTGGTGGTCTCGAGTTGTCATGCTCATGGTCTCGAGTCGCAACCGGACTCGCAACCACGATCTCGAGTTGTGCTGTTTTGTGTGGGTGTGGCGTGGTCTCGAGTCGAAACCAAGGGTCTCGACTGGACATCAACTGATTTTTGCACAGTGTACTATCCAATGGAAAACCGATTTCATGAAACAGTTTGTACTATCCACTTAAACATGTTTCCTTGTCTAATTACTAACCAAAAATGGATCAAACAATCAGTTTCAAATATTCAAAACATGTTCTTATCATATTCAAGTTGTTCTTCATATGTTCAAGTCATGTTCATATCATATTCAAAACACATTCAACACACATTCAATATTCATATCTTCATTCAACATATGTTCATAAACTCTTGCATTTTCGGTCAAGCATCATAACACCAAGACTAGATATCAAGATCATCAAGCAAAACATTTGTTCCGTATCTTCATAAATCGGATGATCATAACAAATCTTCTAACCATCATTTTGTCATTCAAGCTTATCTTAGCAAAACATTTATCATTCAACATTCATGCTTTCCACAAAAGAGGATATTTGTTCATTTTATACATTTCGAACCAAGCATGTATCAATAGCAACAAGAACTCATCAAACCGATTAAACATCTTAATCATGCATCAAACTTTAACTAGCAAACACATTACCAAGTATCTTCATCACACATGACTACAAATCGAAATATTGCACATCATCCTCAACCGAATATAGCACATAACATAAATCACTAACCGGTTAAGTTTTCAAGGGAGACCTTAAGCTTGAATCCGAGAGCTCTTGTGTTACCGGTTGGATCCGAGAGAAGGATGGGAGGAGAGGTGATGTTGAGACTTAGGGTTTAATGGTTTCTAGAGAGAGAGTAGGGGAGTGTGTGTGTTGTCCAAGAAAATGGCAAAGATGGCTAGGTGCATAACATATATACTAGCTTCAAGTGGTGCACCCTAATGGGTTTCGGATGGGGTGCACGGCCCAACCGGCCCACATGTTGCACTGTTCACTCGAGACCACGTGGTCTCGAGTCGGGTTCTTGGTTCTCGGCTTACTTAAACATATACACATACTATACACACAAGCATACATATAACATAACACATAATCACATAAAAGGTTCGCTTATCATTTATCACACAAGTTAACTAGTCACACGTTTAAGCATGTTACATCGGGATACAAGAAGGGTTCTAATTTCGAGTTGTCACATCATCCCCAAGTTGAAAGAAATTTCGTCCCGAAATTTGGTAGGCACTCACTGAGGAAGCTAGTTAAGTTGTATGGTTTTCCCGGTTTTCCTGGGGTGTCACATCAGATGCCGGCGCTACTCCCTCTTCAACCCGCTGGATGAAGAGGAGGAGGAAGAGCATGATGAAGATCCTGCTGCCAAGTTGGTGAGCAGGAAGAGGAGTAGAGAGGAAACTGCTGCGAGCGTGCAGGTGGCGCAGAAGACTGGGGAAGTCCCTGTGATAGGGAAGCAAAGCAGTTTGCGTTCTCTTTACAAATTTTCTCCAGGTCAGTGTTATGATAATGCTTTTTATTTTAATAGCATCTCTTTCTTAAAACTTAGTTTCTGCAGAGGCCAAGAAGAAAACCCTGAGAAGTCTAAGGGTGTTGAGATTAAGGACCCCAAAGAACCGGCGCCAAAGAAACCCAAGTTTGTAATCAAGCCTCTCAAGTCTGCTGAACTAGAGGCTGAGAAAGAGAAGGCGAAAGAAAAAGAGAAGGAGATGGAGAGAGAGAAGAGACAAAAAGAGAAGGAGAAAGAGAAGGAGAAGGTTGCTGAAAAGCTTGAAGGGGAAAAGCCAAAAGAGACCGAGGCCGCTGCTACTATTGCACAAGAGAAGACGCAGGGTCCAGAGGTCGTACGAATTACGGGGCTTGACCAGCCCCTTCATGAAAAGAGAGAGACTACTCGGGGAAAAGGCCCCGAGGTTGTTAAGTTGACCGGGCCTGCGCATAAAGAAACTACCGCTGTTGCTGGTGGTGCAGGGAGTCAAAGCTCGATGCCTCATCCCCCGATAGGTTCTAAGGATACCTTAGGGGATATTTATTACAAGACTTATACCGAAGAGGCTCGCGGTGATGCTCTTCACCATCCACCCTGGGGTTTAAAGCAGAAAGACACTTTCTTGGAGTTTAGTCCATGTCGTGATTGGTTTTTGAATTCCTTCCCTCCCGGAGAGGTTAACCGGAAAAGGGCACGAACCCATGATGCGTTGTATCATGCCTATGTTGTCGGCGAAGCCAATACCCGCTCTGCTAACCACCAAATCGTGCGCGAGTGGCGTACAATGGTTAGAGAGCGTGGGGACTGGGAGAAGTATCGTGAACGCTTGTTAAGGCTGGCTAAAGATTTTGAAAAGTTGAAAGATGCATTTGCTGATGAGAAAGCCAAGTTTGAATCTGATAAAAAATCTGAAGAGTGGGGCCGCGAGGGCTTAAGGAGTAAGCTACAAGCTGCTGAGGAGCTCTTATCCAAGGAGCGCGCTGAATGGAAGGAGGCGTGTAAAAGAGATAACCAGCGCATGTACGTTGCACGCTCCAAGATTACCGATCTCGAGGCTCAAAATGCCACACTAACAAAGAAGGTTGAGGATGTTGAAGCCGAGAAAGAGCGCGTTGAGGTTCAACAACTTTAGCCTTTTCTGCCTTATGCTGTTTTTTACTTGTCACAATATTACTAAGTCGTTATTTCGTCCTTCCCAGGCTGAGTTAAAGGCGCAGGTGGCCAGTATGGACAAAGACTTAAGTGCTAAAGATGTAGAAATCGCTGAGTTGAAGCGTCGATTGCATGAGCAAACGGACAAGAATGAATCGTTAGAGATTAATCTTGAGGCGGAGAGGGTGAAGGCTGCTACCGCCCAAGAGGCGCGAGATATTAGCACCTCCACTCTTAACGTAGCTCAGAACAATTATGCCGAAGCTCAAGCAATCGTGGACACGCTGGTTTCCGAGATATTAGCACCTCCGCTCTTAACGTAGCTCAGAACAATTATCACCATCGAATTCTTTTGCTCAAACGTCTTCGATGAGCACTTACTCTCATCACCGAACATTTTCCGTTTCGATCATGGAAGAAGATTTGTTATACGCCGAACAAATCATCAAACGACGGGATCTTGACTCTCCGTTTTACACCAAACTGGACTATTTGTTCACTGGAGAGTGAAGACCAACGAGTAGAGAGAGAAGAAAGATGGAGAGAAAGCTGAGTGAGAGAGAGAGAGAGAGTGGAGAAGAAAAAGGTAAAAACTTTTTTATTTTTATAAAACAGTCCCTATCTTTATATTTTTTACATCATAACTCCTGGAATGGTCAAATGACAAGCATGCTCTCATGTGCATGGCACATGATCAGATTTAACAAATAAATAAATAAATAAATAAATAAATAAATTAGGTTAGTCTCAAAGGACATACCGTGCAAGATTTTGAAACATTAAGTACAAAAACAGTCAATTTTAAAGACAAAGGACACCGCATGTAATTTGGTGTAAACATAAAGGACAAAACTTGTAATTTACTCTATAAAAAATTATCAAACCTAAAATATATCAAAATATTGATGCGGTTCAGCTGGTTTCAATGTTTATTGCGTATGTTTGGAGCACATGTTCGACTCCATTGCTCCGCTTTTTTTCTTTCTGACTTACCATATATGCTTGTTTTGGATATAAAAGGAAATGGATCTTTGCTAACTTTTAAAAATAAACCAAAATACGCCATGGTCCATGGCAAGACTTCAGCACAGAAAAGGCAAAAAAAATTATCATTTTATTGTGTAACTACAAAAATGAGTACTGCTTAGGGTTCAGATTATTAGTTTATGTGGAGTAAATTAATTTTTCTAAAGAGAGCTTCTATCGGTTAGCTATTTGCCTATTACGACATATTATTATTCACTTATTCGAATATTATGATTTTTATCATTTTGGTAATTGCAATGTTTATTGCTTTTAATCGTTGTTTATAGAAAATACTTTACATTATCTATTTCATTAAGGCCTTAGAGGCACGTTTTTCAGAGCTTGAACAGGGCACCTGAATTCTCAGGGCCGGCCCTGCTAGGGGGCAGGGTTTTGTCTTTAGTAGATTAGGGTTTGCAATTCAGAAAGGGCTGGCGACGCAGCACCTTGTTGCCCGTCTACCTTCTATTTTGATGTAACTTGGCAAGTATGAATGAATTATGAAAATGCTTATTTTAAATCAAAAAAAAAAAAAAAAATAGAGACAGTTGTGATATTCGATATTCCAGATTTGTTGTTGTTGAGAAGTAGTTGTTTGTAGCAGCCGCAGGCGGCCAAAAAAGGAATAGAAGGTCAATTTTATGTGGTCAGATATCATGGTAGTATAAAAAATAATAAGAAGGCTCATTCTATTAGAAGGGGTGTGTATAGAAGGTCAATTTTTGTTTGGTTTGGTTTTTATTTATTATATCTTCTTGTTGGCCGTTCAAAAAAAAATATCAAGTTCTATAAAAAGAATAAAAAATAAAAAATCTCTTATTTTTTTATGGGAAAAGTGCATATAAGTTAACCCGGTCTTCTGAAGAAAACCTATACATGATCAAATCAAGTCGTTTAGATGATATAATGAAATGGAATAATTAAGTTTTATGTTTCACAAGTATGTGCTCCTTTGACTAAATTGAACGTTCCAAATAAGTTATCTGCAAAGTCAATATTTTCTAGATAACATGTGGGTCAAATGATTTCCTTCATGAGCAATATTCACACTGACCTCATTTTCTTGTTTACACTTCAAGCTTAGGGGTCATGATATTGATATTCCGTCTCAAACCAATTAAACTGAAATCCAGACCGAACCAAAACCTTTAAAATATAACAAAATTAAATATTTCGTTTTCTGTTCAGTTTAAACAGAACCCGAATTTAGGTTCCAAAAAAATATGATTAGGCTCAAAATGAGGAAATCAATTAACAAATGATGATTTTTTAACCAAACCAAAAATCGAATAGTTATCAAATTCGGTTTCTAGCTTGATTTTGAACTAGGTTTTTAGTTTCATTTAAAAAAAACTAGAGTAAATTACAACCGATTTCCTTTACGTTTGCATCAAATTACAACTGGTGTCTTTTAACTAAAGAAATTACAGGCTCTGTCCTTTATATTACCGGTTTTTAACATGTTATGTCCTTTAGAACTAACCTAGTTAAGTTTTTTTTGTTAAGTCTTACCATGTGCCTCTCACTTGAGGGCAACATGGTCTTTTCATCCCAATTTTATATTAAAACTCGAAATAAATAAATCTCTTTTATCCCCTCCATTTTTTCAAACCAATAAATAAATGAATAATAATATTTTGGAATTAATCTTTGTTTTTTATCAAACCAATCAAAAGAACTGACTATGATCATGGTTGCAAAAGTCGCTAGGCGCTCCCTAGTCGGTCGACCGGGGAGTTGAGAGTACTCGGCATAGGCGGAGAGTACTCGGGGAGTACTCGGACATGTTAAATTATAAAGAAATTAGTTTTCAAAAATTAAATATATGTCTAATAACATAATTTTACTAATATTTATAACAAAATACCTGAAAATGATATTCATTATTTAATATGATGGTCATATAAATTATGTTTTATTATTTTTTAAGTCAAACTCGGCCTGAATTGACCTACTAGATCCGATTTGGGCCGAGTTTGGCCGCGTTTAATCGATTACGAGTAATTAGGCGGAGTTAGAGAAAGTCGCCTCGGCAGCCTACCTTGTAGCGACTACTCGGGGAGTACTCGGCCTTGGAAACCTTGTTTTACAACCATGTCTATGATGATGTTGGAACCTTACCATAAATTTCATTGATGTTGTTTTGTTCTAGTGCTTGTCATATGTAGAAGGCACCCATTGCAAGGTTTGATTCACGTTCCTTTTTTCTGTAGTTTTTTTATCGAAGTTTTGAGAGATATAGACAATAGCTATGGTTTTTGAGATGAATATGAACAATCAGATTTTATCAGATCCAAAGGGGAAATCAAAATTCATGTTAAATTGAGATAAAAGCAGTGGCGGAGCCAGAAATTTTTTCTTATGGTGTCATTTTTTTATGAATACCCCGGTTTATAGTAACCCGGAGTCGAACCTTTTTGGATCGGTTCGGATCTAGTCGGGTCAAATCACATGATAAAAGTAAATATCACGGTAAAAGTAAAATGTCATTGAATTAAAACACATAATAAAATTACAAAGTCATTTGAAATATATAATAAAATGCATTTAATAGTTGCTCTGTACTCATTTTCATGTTTTGAAAACGATTCATAATGTTTTCAATGGCAACTTGAAAAAAAAACTCTTTTTCATTATAACAAACAAGTGAATGCATCATTCAAGTGATCATCAAACATCCTGTCAGGTTAAACAATTGAAACAAAACTAATTAGACATGAGGCTATAATGCTTACTGGATTAGAAAAAATAAAAATTAAACATGGACCTTTAATGATTTAAAGTACACTAATTAAATTCAAGTAACTGGGCTTAATTTTTGAAATATAAATTTGTTTATTATATAATTGTTTTAGAAGAAAACAAAACAATGGTGTCGTTTGTAAAAACACAATGGTGTCGCTCGTAAAAAAACAATGGTGTCGCTCGAATTTTCCCTATTATACGTTGTATTTGCTACACAAAATTCAATGGTGTCGGACGACACCGTTGTTCAAAGTGTGGCTCCGCCACTGGATAAAAGACCATGTTGCCCTCAAGTGAGAGGCACATGGTAAGACTTAACCAAAAAACTTAACTTGGTTTGGGCTAAATGACATAACATGCTAAAAACTGGTAACATAAAGGACAGAGCCTGTAATTTCTTTAGTTAAAGGATACCGATTGTAATTTGATACAAACATAAAGGACACCGGTTGTAATTTACTCAAAAATTCTAAAAATAACATGCCCTTAGAGGGTAGGTTGTGTAAACATTTAAATAATGATATTAAGACCAGTGGGTATGGGAGGCTCATCCCCATGAGGATGGGCCGCCACGTCACCGCCACGTAGGAGAGGCTTGGAGAGGATGGACCTAGGGGGGTGGGGGATGAACCCCTTTATATATATATATATATATATGTATGTATGTATAGATGTGTGTGTGTGAGGAGAGAGGAAATTGGCCCGTGAAAACCGGCTGTGGGACGACGATTATGGGGCTGGGGCGGCGACGGGGCTGGGGGGTGGAGCTGTTGGGGCGGCGACGGGAGGACGGGTGTCACACCCCGATATTTCCACGTATTACCGGTGGGCCCGGTGGGGAGTATCGTGACGTAGTTGATATCATCATAGTCAAACAACACAATATTTAAATGCACAGCGGAAGCAAAAGATAGTTTCATTTCAACTTTAATAAATTGTAATATTAAGTATCACAAGTAGTTGAAACAGATCCACAGGTGGATCAAAATAAAAAGGAAACATTGTTCAACAGTTTTATGGCATCCAAGCTTGCGAAACTTATTGTGGACGCTAGGAGAAAGCCAGCCTAGTTCGAGTAGTACCTGCACTTAACCTTTTGGGAAAATACGTCAGTTTACACTGGTAAATACAATTAACTGACTCATTTTAAAAAAAAGGGTTTAATAAAATTGATTTGAGTGCACGTGGCACAAAATATTTTATAACTTAGGATAATTATTTGAATATTATCTTGTAAAAGAATTACATGCTCCTTATGCGTTCAGTAGCCCGGTTCGTGCCGGGTTAAAGATCAATAGACACACCACATTATTTATTTAGGCACTGACGGGTGTACGCCTACACCCCGTGCTTAGGTCGTGGCCATTTCGTAAAATGATGCCAAGGATATCCGGGACATGGTCATTAACCCCCCAAAGGCTTTAAGCAAACAAAACAATTTAAACGGGTCATTTCAATGAATTAACCATCATACGATTAAAGATTCAATGCCCGACCAAGCGGTATTTTATATACCGTACCCCAAGCCCGTATAAGGGAAAATAAGTTAAAAGTATTTACCTTTGCAAGTAATAATCACAACAAGCAAGTGCACGTAGCTTTTACCGGGTCTCCTATTCTGGAACGAAGGTTCATAATAACCTATTAGAATCCTAACGGGTCTTTAATTAAGCCTAAACTTAGACCGGTTAGTTTTTAAAGGAAGATACGGTTCGAACGCATGATTAAGCGAAGACCGGAATAGAATGTGATTTAGACCCGACAAGTTTGAAGATTTGTATAATATGGGTAAACTAAACACATTCTGGATTTTGAGATAAAAATGATAAGGTTTGACCTGTTTCGGCTAATTTATGCAAACTAGTTACATAAACCGAACCGGACGCGAATAACGCATAACGGGTAACCGAATAGGTCACAAACAGGTTTCCTAAGTTAATATGCTTTAAATATGTTGTGATATCAGTAAGATACCTTCCATTATGCCCAAAACGAGTTAAATCTCAAATTAAGCCCCGTAGGGGTATTTTGGTCATTTTAAAGATTATAAAAGGGATTAATTATAATTCTGAGACTCGGGTCTGAAATAATCAGTAAAAAAATTTAACTTAGTAGGTTATATCAGTTGGTGATAAGTCTTATATGACAAAATGGTTTTAAACCCATACTATGTGTTTAATACGCGTAAAAAGCCGTTTTAAGCGATTTCCGGGTTTAATAGGAAATCTGAGTTTTCTGATCAGGTTATAAAGTTCAAAATACTTCATTTATCATATAAAATCAGTGGCCAAAGGTTTGGTACCAAATTGTTATGTAAAACTCATTTTATAAGCGAAAAGGGTATAATTGGTAATAACCGAATCAAGGCGATAACCCTATGTTATGATCAGTTTAAAAAAAATTAAAAATCTTTAAAAATCCCAAAATATTATATTATATCAGTGGGTAAAAGGTTTGGTGTCAAAGATTGGGTTTAGATAGGCTTTATGCTAATTACGCCGTTTAATTCATAAAAAGCGTTCTAATTACGCTATTAAGCATAACTCCTAATCTAGACCTCCAACTGATGTGAAAATTTAGGGACATGTTTATATATCAGTAACAAAGATTATTGTCCTCTCACATTTCCAAAATTCTCGTTTTATGGTCAAAAGGGCATTATGGTCAACATTAAGCAATTAACGGAAACGTGTAAACGAATCGGACAACCCACGAACCAATCACAGAGGGTTATGCTATCAAATAACCCGGTCCTAATGAAGCTCTAAGGCATTTTTAAACCCATCTAAATCGGTTCAGAACTGAAGTCAAAGCAAAAGTCAAAGTTTTGCGACTTTCGGTTCCGAACCGAGCCTAAACAGAAAATTGTCGGATCGAACAAGCTTAGATCAGTTCTTATACTAATTACCAAGTTATATGAGTGGCAAAACAGGTTACACGCCTTCTACATTGTTAATTATGCGTTAATTCAAAAATTAAAATTCTGTTGACTTTTTATAACAAGCTTTGACCCGACAAATGACCTAGTTAAGGCGGGAATCAGTGGGTGCCCTTTTAAGGGTTTATTGCCCACATAATTACCAACTTATAACTACCTTTAGTTTGACTAAACACTGAACCATTAGTGATTAATCGATAAGTCAAACCCTAATTACGACGATTTGACTTTTAAGCTAATAACTAAGTAAAACACGATTAAGGAAGATTAAGGAAGCTTACCAAGGTCCAATGCACGACTAATGATGCTTAGGGAATGGCCTTGAGTTCCATAAATCTTCAGAAGTTGAGTTGGGAATGGATGATCAAAATTGCAATAATGTGGACCTTTATATAGTGGGTTTAATTGCTCAAGATTGTGCAAAACAAGTCTATGTTGGATCCTTGATCAATCACAAGTGTCCCTAGAGCCTAAAAAACCTTTTGTGCAGCACATTGTATTGCAAACAAGTGTTTTAAGTCGGTTAGAATGGACATAACAGCCACCTGTGGGTTTTCTGCTTCTGGGCATGGCTTACGGACCGTAAGGGTCCCAGCCATACGGTCCGTAAGGACCGGCCAGCTCACCAGCACTTTTGAAAGTTGACACAATTGGCCCCTGGTCCTCCCAAACTTGATTTTAACATGCTTTCTTGCACTTGTAACCCCCAAACTTGACTTTTAAGGACTCCAAGACATAAACTAACTTTGTTAGGTCCCCGGTTATTCATACGATCGCCGAAAAGTCTTAAATTTCAACATTTACGCTTTTAACCCATCGTATACGAATTTTATCATAACTTTCTCATACGATAACGAAACTTGGTGAAATTTTTATCATGCATTCTAGTGAGCATAATTAATTGTTACAAATCTTCGGGTTTGCTAAAAGGTCACTCAGAGGTATACTTTAAACATGTTGACACATTTAACCCCTGTAGTTTGTAATCTCTCACTTTCTTTCACAATTAGCTTCGTATGATCCATGATTCATCCGTCTAAGGGTATAAACATCATGTAGGGTTATTGTAAAGTATATTTATCCATTGTTGACGTTTTGAACCCTTATATTCACATACTTTCCTTGTTTGTCAACTTTAGTCCTTCTAAGGTTATCCTTTACACGTTTAAAGTTTAGGACACGTGTCGACATTATATTGGACATGAAATTACGAGGTGTCACAACGGGCCGGAGGACGGAGCCCATACCCTCTGGTCTTAGAGAAGAAATAATAACGTTCAAACTTTTGGAAATGGTCATCTACAAGTAATTCGTGCCCCTCGTGTTGTCCCAAAAGTAGAAATCTCTAAATGCTAGGAAACTTCCAACAAATAGTTAACAATTATGTACTCTATAAATATCCTCACATCACACAGAGCATCTAATCCACACACAATCCATTATTTTTTCTAACTATTTCTTTCTACTACAACAAAATCTAGCTAGTAACTCGATCATTAGATTGAATCCACCATGTCATATATGGAAGGACCGCGGTCACCTTTGCAACCACCAACATATGGGAATCTAATCACTATACTCAGCATCGACGGAGGTGGAGTACGAGGAATCATTCCGGGTGTGATCCTTAATTTTCTAGAAACTGAACTACAGGTATGGTTTATGAGTATGGCTACATACTAGTTCTTTTTCTTCCCTTCATTCTTGATAGTAAACTCATTTGTAGATCTTAAAATACAACAGAAGTTAGATGGTGAGAATGCAAGACTTGCAGACTATTTTGATGTGATTGCTGGGACAAGCACAGGTGGTATTGTGACGGCTATGTTAACCACTCCTAATGAAGAGGGTCGTCCAGTTTTTACGGCAAAGGACGTTGTAGATTTTTATGTTGAACATTGTCCTAAAATCTTCCCACATGAATCACACTATAGGTATGCATTATTGGTCAATTTGTGACAACCTTTTGTTATATATATGCATTATTCACCAGCCCTTGTTTAGGCTCTTTAATAAATATTATATTATATTATATAAAAAACTATATTTTACAAACACTAAAATCCGTAAATATATCACTATTTCAGTTATGTTTTATTATATTCTTTTTTTTTTCTATATTTTTTAAAACTTACATGACAAATCTCTTTGATATAGCAAATCAAAATGTTGTAATTTCATTCATAACAATTTCATCCTATCAACTATTTATTCATATAAGTCACTTTTCATTGTGGAACAAATATGTAATAGAACCATTGTTCTACAACGGTTTCTCTAGTTAATTATAAACTAATGCGTTTGCTTTTAAAATTCTTAAATTAATTATGAATAATGACTATGTTCAAAAAAGACGGCAATGAAAACAATGGAACTGACCGGTGAACTACTACGTAAATTTAAGTGTACTTTAATCTTTGACAAAGATTAAGATGTCTAACTGTGTTTTTATCATGTGTATATATCTACTAAACATAAACATAATAAACATAAACCATTTTTAAATATAAACGGTTTTATTATTCAATCCGGCACTGAAAAAATACATATAAATTGTTTATAGCAACATAGTAGGTTCTTTTATATTAAAAAACTAACAACTTATTAAAAATGTTAAGCCAAAAGATTTAGTTATTTAGAAAATTAGTAAAAACTTCATAATTAATAGATACTGATTTAATAAGCAACCGAATTTAAAATCTAATTTTAAATATTTCTAAGTAACATGGTTCTATTTCCTCAGAATGAGTGAAATTTTCAAAAGCTTATAGTCGTCAATTCTAAGCAAAAATACATTATATTACCTTAAAATCGAGCTAAGTGAAATTTCGAAACTTATAATTATAATACTTTTGTTCATTCTCTATATTATTTTATTGTAGTTAATTTTTTTATTGTACAATCCATATTTCAGTTTAGTCCCAACTCTTAAAATGTTTAAGATCAACGAGAGAAAAATTACACAAAAATAGTATGTAAACGGGTATTCATAAGTTTTATCATCAAATATTGATATTATTTATACTGCTTTAATCATCTTTTCCTTTTGTAATTGTATAATTTATATATCTGCAGAAGTTCTTCGGATTTACATAAGGAGCATCGTCATCGTCATCTACTTGGAAAAGGTTATTTTTTATTTCTTTTTTGTATGGTTAAAGCTTTTGAGTTATATTTTCTTACAAATTTATTCGTTCAAAAGTTCTCTGAGGTTAAAAAATGCGAAATAGATGGTTGCTGTTTGTTTGGAATCAGGTTCTATCCCTTAATATAGTCAAATAAGTCTCCATTTAGTGTTTTATGGGGTTATATTAGTTATCTTAACCGAGTTACATTAACTTGTGTGTAGTGGTGGATCCTAGCAAAAAAGCTATCAAAGCTTTATCAGGCCCAAAACATGATGGCAGACACCTTCACCATATTCTTCAAGAAAAACTACAAGAAAGACGACTCCATGAAGCAGTGACGAATGTCGTGATTCCAACATTTGACATCAAATATCTACAGCCTGTTATCTTCTCGAGTTACCAGGTATATTTTGCACTTAAATCATCTACCTCTGGTGAGAAAACATAACATTTATTACCAAAATAGAGGAATTTAAGGTTGAAGAAAACAATTGATGGCTATAACATAATGGCATTGATGTTTGTTGGATCAGTTGAAGACAATCCCTAGCCTTAATGCCAAGTTCTCCGATATATGCATTGGAACGTCGGCGGCCCCAACCTTTCTTCCTTCTCATTCATTCCAAACCAAAGATTCAGGAGGGAAGACCCTTAGAGAATTCAATCTTATCGATGGTGCAGTGGTTGCCAACAATCCGGTAGGCTGATTTTTTTTTATTAATCGTGAGAACCCGTTACAAGAAATTAACGGGACCTACCAACACATAAACTTATATTCAAATGAATGTGTAATGAACATTCAATACATGCTATAAAACATAAAAGTTAAACTAGTTATATATTTTTTCTTGTAGACTTTGGTTGCAATAAGTGAAATAACAAAGGAAATAACCGCAGGAAGTCCTGACTTTTTCCCCATTAGGCCAATGGAATATGGTCGGTTATTAGTATTGTCAATAGGCACAGGGTCTCAAAAATTTCAAGAGAAGTATGATGCTACAAAGTCTTCTAGTTGGGGCGTTTTAGGGTGGTTGGCTGGTGGTGGCTCAACTCCATTGGTTGACGTTTTTACTCAAGCTAGTGGTGACATGGTTGATTACCATGTCTCTACCGTCTTCCAAGCCCTCCATTCAACAGAAAATTATCTTCGAATTCAGGTGCATTATATATATTTATTTTAAGGGTGTCAATTATGTCGGATTGGCAGTTTGAATGAATTTGCGTTTGCATGTTGTCTACTAGCAAACTTAAACTAATCAAAGTACATTATTAAAATACGGTTACTTAATTATGTTTCAGGATGACACTCTAAGTGGTGAGTTAGCTACCTTGGATTTGGCAACCCAAGAAAATTTAGAGAATCTTGTAAAAGTGGGTGAGGAGTTGTTGAAAAAACCAGTCACTAGGGTGAATCTAGGCACGGGCATATGCGAGCCTTACCATCATACTACCAACGAGATGGCTTTAAAAAAGTATTTTTATTTCAAGTTATTTCAATATTATGTTTAATTAGCTTTTCTTAATTAGAAGTATTTATGTTTTTTATCATAATTTCATTTAACATTTTATTAAATACAATAGGTTAGCCACAATTCTTCACAATGAGAAGAATGTTCGGGAACTAAGATCGCCTAACACTAACCGAGGAGGTGTTAAACAAGGAAAGTTAAACGAAGATCGAGCCACACTTTCGCAACAAATGCCAAAACTCTCGCCGCCGATTCATCCCTCCTTTCCAGATTTACACAAACTTGATATGAACTAAGATTTCCATTTACATACAAGCAAGTTTTATCCCAAGCTTTAAATTTGTCGATATTGTGTTTATTGTACAATTTTTATACATGTGAATAAAAAATATGTGTCAATTACATATATGCTTATCTTTACTCCTAGCATTCTTTATTACTGGTTTTGATACACTAGTGATGATAAATGATTCGGGTATGGACGGTTATAGGCAATTCCATTTCCATACCCAGTTATAAAATGTATGTCATATTCAAATTTGCGGGTTGTAATATTGAAATTCACATATATGGATGCTCATAACTGAGATCTAGATTTAAACATACATACAAAACCAACTAGAAACATAAAAAAAATACATTACTCCTAGCGTTCTTTATTACTGCTTTTGATGCACTAGGGATGATAAACGATTCGGGTATGAACGGTTAGTGGCAATTCCATTCCTATAACTAGTTATAAAATGTATCTCATATTCGGATTTGTGGGTACACCATAGCCTTCTATTATTTAAATTCACATATATGGATTCTCATAACTGAGATCTAGCTTTAAACATACATAAAAAACCAACTAGAAACAAAAAATGTACATTACTCCTAGCACTCTTTGTGACAACTGAGATTTTTCAGGTTAACTCCGTTAACACAACTCAGTTATCTTTAACATGATTTAAAACATTCTTTATAGCATTTCACTCCATATTGGTTGGTTAAGTGTGTTAGTTAGTACACGAACACTCACGTAACAATAATTCGGCAAATCAACCGAATTACCAAACTGCACACAAGTCTGACCCCGAACATTGGTGAACCATGGATATAATATTGCAAACATAGAGATAATAATATAACTGAGTGGAATTATATGTTATTTGATTACATGGACTACTTGTTAGTTGTTTCTCGTAATTGCGAACAATGTGCGTTTTTGTCTGATCTAGCGTTATAAAAATATTTTTTTTCATAAAAAAACTAGTGCGTTTTATTTTTATAGACTTAGGCTATTAAAAACTAGTAAAAATGGTTTGGTGGGCTTGCGTTAAAGCGTAATCTATTTTATAAAAAAATGTGGTAACTAGACGTGACAATGGGCTGGGTATTGGGCGGGGTGATAATCTCATTTCCATACCCGATTATAAAACCATATCTCATACCCGGTCCCACAATAATAAACCATCATATACTTTAGTGTAAATATTCAAGTTTTAAATCTTATGTTTTCTCTGCAGATTTCAAGATCCATTGGTGATGTATACTTAAAAAGGTTGAATTTAAATGTGCACCTTTATATTCCAAGTTCCGCCTTCGAGAATCGTTCAAAAGACCGATATTGTGCTCAGATCCTTCTATTTCGGTCCACCAGCATATGTGCTTCAGATGGGCCTCTGGGAGCACCTTACTAACCAAGAAGCCATTGACATTATTAAAAATCACCCACGCTCCGTAAGATGCTTGACTCAAAACACGCCATATACGTTTCTACTTTACTATGTATTAGTGCATATTATGTCTGTCCGCCACTGTACGAATAGACTAGATAGTGCGTGTGTTGAATATTGTATAGTTGAGAGTTAGATTCGAACACATGACATTTTGGAGAGGACGAGTGCTCGTTCGTAAGGATGAGGACTCATCTGCACGGATGAGTCATCCGCACGGATGAGTCATCCTCTCCAAGCAAGCTAATGTCTATAAATAGGAAGTCATGTGTTAGAAGTTCATAAGTTTTGGGGAAAGGTTTGAGAGACCCCAGATTTCTTTCCAGCCTATAAATGATGTATGCTCTTTCGGTATTAATGGAAGCTTTCTACTTTTGATTATTCTTACGAGATTTCTACTGAACTAGATTTATCTTATCCAAACTTCCGTCTAAACCCGTCGGATCCGGATATTTAAATTGGTATCAGAGCTACGGTACTGATTCAATCGATCTAACCATTGATTGAATCACCTACGCTCATGATTTATGGGTTTTAGACATAAAACATCAAATTGAAGGTCAATTCATGGATGTAATTTGAAATTGAAGACATCATTACATTCAGAATTGATTTTCATTCATTTCTGTGAAGGATTCATCATCAAATTTGGAGAAATGAAGATTTTGGATCCAAAAAAAGTTGAACAGCAGTGTTT
This sequence comes from Helianthus tuberosus, assembly GCA_030545235.1. Taxonomy (NCBI): domain Eukaryota; kingdom Viridiplantae; phylum Streptophyta; class Magnoliopsida; order Asterales; family Asteraceae; genus Helianthus; species Helianthus tuberosus. The sequence continues at coordinate 151,644,542 of CM060357.1, read as the reverse complement.
GAGCGAATGAGCCTTCATCCGCACGAATGAGACTCATCCGCACGGATCAGACACTCTTTCGCACAGATCAAGCTCTCATTCGCACGGATTAAGGAGTCTTCCGAATGAATAAGTCTTATCCGCACGGATCAAATAGTCATCCACACGGATGAGTCATCCGCTCAAGGACTCTCACACGCAAAAGAGACTGTTTGAGGCTAAAAAATTGTTTTTAGGATCGATTTGAGGGGGAAAGTGTCTAAAAAATTTTGGTGATCAAAATTTTTCCTGGGATTTTATCATTAAATACGGGTTGTTCGGGGACACGTCGAAATTTTCGAAGAGAATAAAAGGATGATGAATTCACAGACATAATGTTAATAAAGAGTGGGATAGTCACGGATACCTAATCATAATGATTATCATCTGGTGAAGTCACTATTAATGGGCCAAAATTGTTAAATCCGTAAAAAACTGAATTTGCCTACACTATGTTGCTTTTTCGCCCCTTCTTTTTGTTATTTGGTAGCTCTGTGCTTATATTTTTTAGTTTTTGTTTGTTTTTGGAGCCCGTGATTTCTCTAGAAGCAGCCTCTCTCTGCCCACATGGGTAGAGATAAGGTCTACTTACATCCCGCCCTCCCATACCGTTATAGTGGTTTTGCTAATTATATTTTTATTTACATAATTTATTGGAAAAGAATTTCAATTGTGTAGGATCATTTACAGATTACATTCAAGGGAGGCCATGGCACTACGAAGGTTGCACTAAGTGCAACAAAAAACTAACACTAAAAGGCAGCACACTCGCATGCAAAAATAGTTTGGTTTTATTTTGTTGCTGCCCTTGACTGGGAAATCTCGTTATGAGAATGATCTTGTGGGATCTTCGGCTCATATGCAGGTAGGTGAAGTCGAACACAAATTGTGTGAATCAAAAGAGAGAATTAGTGAATAAATGTTTACCTGTACCGAAAAACTCTACACATTGCTAAACTAGAATAAGTACTAAAGCGGGGATACCGGAAAAAAAACCCTGCACAGATACCGACTTTTACAGATATCGAAAATGAAAAGGTAATATCGCTAACGATATATATCAGTCGGAACGGTATCGGCACAGTACTGGTACGGTACCGGTAATTAGCTGGTATATTATTTTGGAAGTCTTACTTATTTTTGTTTCACAACTTTTTTATGATCAGTGCGTCTATGCAAACAAAGCTCACATGTTCACAAGAATGGTTTTGGGCTGCACTTTCTCATCCATCTTCATTGTAAGCATTTAGATTAAACAATTATCTTAAATGAGTGAAATGCTTTTTTTGTAGTACTGCTCTTTCATAGATTTTTTACGTTAGTCCTAACTTGGGGTACGAATGTTGACATAGGGGTAAGATCAAATAATAAGTTTATTTTGCCTAAATAGGATGAGAAGTAATCTTAATCATTCATTTTTCAAATCAATGGTTAAGATGAAAGTGTAGGGGAAAGGAGTGTAAGGGTATCTTGAGAAAATTCTATTTATGGACTTTCTCTCTCCACAGGCAAGGCACATGCATATTCCACCCCCATTTTTTAAACGTTCATAATTTTTTTATATGACATTATTTTTTCATAAAAATTTCACCGTAAAATCGAGCGTTTTTTTATCTTTAATTTGAGTACCATATTGCTATATAAAATATGAATACTAAAAAACTCACTAAAATGTGTCATATTTCTATGTTGTATAACATTTTTTTGTGCGGAATTTTTTGTCTTAAAATTTTTTTTTCTCAATTTTTTTGTGCTACATTTTTTTGTACTATATTTTTTTGCTGAATTTTTCCGTGCTATATTTTTTTGTACTAGATTTTTTTGTGCTATATTTTTTTGCTGCATTTTTTGTGCTATATTTTTTTGTACTAGATTTTTTGTGCTAGATTTTTTTGTACTAGATTTTTTTTATTGTATTTTTAAAAAACAAAAGGGGTGCCACATGTCATTTTCACTCCTATTTATAAGGACCAAAATACCCTTCATTCCTACTTATTAGGAGTATCACATGTCATCATCACAATACTTCTTACGCTACTTAGGCAAAATCCACTTTTTAGTGGATCCTTCCCCGTTAACATATATTTTAGGAAAGGCATCACTATCATAGAATTTGATAAAGATTGCTGGGTACATGTTAGTATTTTGGTTGCAAATGATTTTTTCTCTTGCATTGGGCTAAAAACAATTGATGTGGGGATCATTTGTGGCAACACAAGGTATCGAATTTTTAACCAATAAAGATTTGGATTGAATGTTATCTTGGGTCATAGGTTGCTGAAAATTAATAATGTATTTTTATTAACGATAAGACTTTAAATATTTCATTGGCTAAAAATGTGGGCCCAATGCATAAATTACGGTTTATAAACTTCCTGGTCAAAATTTATAGTGTTGAATTTTTGCTTAGTAAGCAAAAAGTCATTGAAAGTAAACTATAGAACGGGATCCGAATTTGTATATCTGGGTAGGGACGCTTGAGAAGTGTAACAAATATTTTAAGTGGCATTAAGCTATTATTTTATGGGATTATTGGAATCTATGTAATTGGGCCAAATTAAGATGTTTGACAGCAAGTATTGGATTGGGTTTTTTTTGTACGCAAATATAAGAAGTCCACAAATAGACATTCTTGGATTAGTGACTGGGCTTTGAAAACATGGACCATTAACATGTATGGAAATGGATATGGATATGGATATGGGCCTGGGTAATAGAGTTGGTAAGATAGACATGCCAAGCGGGTTGTGTAATGGGTTAAAGCGTGTTCGAGTTGGAATGTGTCATTAGTGGTGCACAAATCGGGGTTTTTTTAAAAACCGGGTTTCGGGTAGGATCGGGTTCGGGTAGGATCGGGTTTTACAAAATCGGGTTTTTTTAAAAACCGGGTCGGGTCCGGGTCCGGGTTTTCTACCAAAAATGTATACCCTATATACCCGGGTTCGGGTAGGGTTCGGGTCGGGTTTTATAAAACCCGGGTATTATAATACCCTATTTCCGAGTTCGGGTCCGGTTCGGGTATTCATCGGGTAGGGTTCGGGTATGCATCGGGTTGGGAAAAAACCCGCACCGGGTATTAAAAAAACCCGACCGGAACTATGCTTATAAAATGTATCAAACATAACTCTCACACATAGACATCAAATCTATTGATAAACAGAGGCACAATTTATAAACAGAGGCACAATTTATAGTTCTTCATGTGGTTATTCTTGAACTTTATAAACAGAGGCACAATTTATTAAACACAAAAACTAATAATGATATTAAACAAACAAAGAAAATAGAAGGGCCAACATATATTGGCATATTTGTTTCCACTTGTAATGAAATATACTAAATAATTAAGTAGCGGTGGCAAATATCATTAGAAACCTAATAATTAAACAAGATTACATCAAAGTGCATACATAATTTTGTTAAATCATAAGAACTAGAAGTCTTAATGCATACATAATTAAACAAGATTACATCAAAATCGGGTTTTTTTAAAAACCGGTTCCGGGTATTTATAAAACCCGGTTCCGGGTTCGGGTTCGGGTATTTATAAAACCGGGTTTCGGGTATAAACCGGGTATAAAAAAAACCGGTTCCGGGTTCGGGTTTTAGATCAAATATGCATACCCGGTCCCTACCCTACGGGTAGGGTCGGGTTCGGGTATAAAAAACCCGGGTTTTATAATACCCGGTTGCCGGTTTTTTTTTGGGGTCCGGGTCCGGGTTCGGGTTTTTTGTGCACCACTATGTGTCATGCTCCAGCCGTTTTAACTCGCAAACATCCTTTCTATGAATTATCTAAAAGAACCGTTTTTGTTTTAAATACAATATGCTAAGCTGTTATTCATAGTTTCAATTTTCTGTGTTGATTATGAATTTGACAAATGAAATTATGTCAGAGTTTAAATCTTGAGAAAGTGAGTGACTAGGTTTTGATGCCTTAAAAATACACATTGGGCGACTTTGACCCGTTAACTTATTTGTTATGTTTCATTATGGTAGTTATTTTTATACATATCTTTTTTGTAGGTGTTTCGTGGATGATGAGAGGTTCCTTCTGCAACACTTAACTAAGTTTCTAAACAGTTAGCTCTTCAAATCAGCCCACTTTAGAAGTTTTCAAGTCAAACCTCAAATGTCGTCTACATAGAAATGTTTGGAAATTTATGATTGTATGTATGAATATGTGTACTTGTAATTTTATTTGGAAATATTGTATTGATCTACTATGTTACTTTGTCTGTGTCTATTTTATTTATATATAATGGAATACCGTTTATGTATATTTAGATATAATATTGTTATTATCTTTGTATTTATTTGTTCCCTAAAATAAGGGATTGTATTCTTGTATTTATATTGAGTTTCAATGAAAGAGAAAGGCAATTGAACCATACTATTCTTCATGGTATCAAGAGCCTAACCCTAATTTTTTCGCCCCCCCCCCCCCCTCTCCTTCTCTCGCCGACTTCTGCCTTCAATCGGTCTCTCTGTCATCAGCCGATCATGTCTCATACACCCATTCACCCGGCGGTCACCGTCAATAACATCAAGAATCTTATTCCGTTGATTCTTGACAGCCAAACTGAACACTACAACACATGGGCAGAACTGTTCGTTCTCCACTGCAAAGCCTATGATGTGTTCGATCACTTGAAACCCCGTGTCACTGCCGCTTCTTCTTCCTCTTCTACCGAACCGGACAAAGATAAGGATAAAGAACAGACGCCCAAACATACCTATCTTGAGTCATGGGAACGCATAGACTCCATTGTTCTGCATTGGATCTACGCTACCATATCTCAGGATCTCATGCACACGATCATGATCACTAATACCACTGCATACGACGCTTGGAGTCGACTCAAGAATCTCTTCCTCGATAATCAAGCGGCTCGCACTATAACCATTCAGAACAAGTTCTTTAACACCCGTCTTGAGCAATTCTCTACCATGACTGAATATTGCCAACACATGAAACTGATTTATGATCAACTTATCAGTCTCAGATCGACTATCTCCAAGAACCAGCTTGTTCTACAAATACTTACTGGATTGACAGATCAGTACGAGAACATCTCACTTATCCTTCAGCAGACGCAACCACTTCCGGATTTTTACAACACAAGATCTCGTCTTTGCCAAGTTGAAGAAAGAAAAAACGCTCAAGCTAAGCTGTCGGCTCAATCGGCTGGAACCGCTCTTCACACCTCCACGGACCAATCGACTCGTGCTCAAACCGATACCCGAAATCACAACCGATTTGATAACCCGTCCGAACGGGGTCGCGGCCGAGGCCGTGGTCGAGGCCGCGGCCGATCATCTTTTGGCCGTGGACGCAACCAACAGCCCAACTATTATTCGAATCACTTTTGGCCACCTCCTCCATGGGCCGGTTACCCTTCTTCGGCCGGATACCCATCATCACAGTCGCAACAGTCTTGGGCCCAATGGGCTCCCCCTCCTTGCCCATACCCCTCTCATCCTGGCCCATCCCATGTGACTCCTCCACCACAGTCGAACTCGGCCCAAGGAATTTTAGGCCCAAAGCCAACCGATCAATCTGCGGCCCAGAACTACATGACTGGCTATTCTCCAACCGACATTGCTCAAGCACTCTACAACTTGGCTTTTCACAACAATGACTCATCCTGGACCATGGACACGGGTGCGACAGGTACAATGTCTCCTCAATTTGATAAGTTCCATTCTATTTTTAATTCTGGCATTATTCGTAACATTATTGTTGGCAATGGCACAACCATTCCGGTACACGGACAAGGCAACATCACCCTCCCCCCCTCCCTTCCCACCATTTAAACTTAATAATGTCTTATATGCCCCTAACCTCGTTAAAAACCTTATCTCTGTTCGTCGTTTTACAACTGATAATCAATTGTCTGTTGAATTTGATCCATATGGTTTTACTGTGAAGGACCTCCGGACCAAGAAACCCATCCTACGGTGCAATAGCTCGGGGGATCTCTACACTCTCAGCCCGTCCAACATCACTAATCTCACTAATGCTTCCACTTTTGCTGCTATATCTTAAGACATTTGGCATCAAAGACTTGGTCATCCTGGCCCAGCAATTTTACAAACTTTAAAAACTTCTCATGCTATTTCTTGTGGTTCTTTACATAATAATGTTTGCACTTCTTGTATTTTTGGAAAACACACTAGACTTCCGTTTGTTGCATCTAATACCAGTACCTTTAAGCCTTTTGATATTATTCATAGTGATGTTTGGACATCCCCCATCCTTTCTAATGGGGGTCATCGTTATTATGTATTATTTTTGGATGATTATACTAATTTTTTATGGACCTACCCCATTGCTCACAAATCCGATGTTTTTCCGATGTTCACCACATTTAATACCTTTATTCAAACCCAGTTTGGCACTAAAATAAAACAATTCAAATATGATAACGGACGGGAGTATGCCAATCACCAATTTCAAACCTTTTGCAATAACCAAGGCATGCACTTCCGATTTTCGTGTCCTCATACGTCCTCACAAAATGGCAAAGCCGAACAAAAGATACGAACAATCAATAACTCATACGTACCCTCCTAGCTCATTCCTCCACACCAACAAATTTTTGGCATCATGCTCTCGAAACCGCTACCTACCTTTTAAATATTATACCCACTAAAATTCATAATTTTCAAACCCCCACCCAACGACTATATCACTGTCTTCCCACTTATGAACACCTTCGTGTGTTCGGGTGCATTTGCTATCCCCTTATTCCTCACACGACTATTCACAAACTCGCCTATCGTTCCTACCCGTGTGTGTTTCTTGGTTACCCATCTAATCACCGCGGGTACAAATGTCTAGATCTAACATCCCGGAAAATTACTATTAATCGTCTTGTGCTTTTTGATGAAACCGTTTTCCCATTCCATAAATCTCACAAACCAACACCCACAACTTATAACTTTCTCGAGGACCACATTCATCCATATTTCCAAGTCACCTCTTCCAAATTACCTACCAATATACCTGATCCCCCTAACCCATTACTCAATAATACATCATCCTCCACTTCTCAGTCTACTACCTATCCGGCCCACATTTATCCAGCCCAATCCTACACAAACAACTCCCCAATACCTACCTCCCCTACGGCCCATTCCCCAGCCCAACCGAACCCACTGCCCCATCACGATCCATTGTCCCCCACATCACAGACCTCCGCCACCTCACCTTCTGACACCCAACCGATCACCTCATCACCCGAACCTATCTCACCTCCTCCGAACCCACCACCTCCACCTCCTCCGAACCCACTACCTCCACCACCCACTCGTACCATACATACCCGTGCTATGTCCGGGATCCACAAACCCAAACAAATCTTCAACCTTTCCACCTATAGCATCGTACCTATACCCAAAAACCCCAAAGAGGCCTTGTCTAATCTGGAATGGTTTAATGCCATGCATGCCGAGTTTAATGCCTTAATTAAAAACAAGACTTGGGAACTTGTCCCGAGACATCCTGACATGCATATTATTCGTAGCATGTGGCTCTTCCGCCACAAATATAGATCCGATGGTACTCTCGAGCGGTATAAGGCACGTCTTGTGTGTGATGGTAGAAATCAGGAGGTGGGTGTTGATTGTGGGGAAACCTTTAGTCCGGTGGTCAAACCGGCTACGATTCGAACGGTTTTAACATTGGCCTTAACACAGTCTTGGTCTATTCATCAATTGGATGTCACTAACGCTTTTTTACATGGCAATCTAACCGAGACTGTGTACATGTATCAACCGATGGGATTTCGAGACCGGGACTATCCCGATCATGTGTGTCTTCTTAAAAAATCACTTTATGGCCTTAAACAAGCACCGAGGGCGTGGTACCAACGATTTACCGACTTCGTTACTTCCTTGGGTTTCAAACAAAGTCGATGTGATAACTCTCTTTTCACATATCATCATGGCAGTGACATTGCGTATCTATTAATTTACGTAGACGATATTATTCTCACCACTTCGACAGATTCGCTACGTCTTAATCTAATGGGCAGCCTTGCGGCTGAATTCGAAATGAAAGATCTTGGGCCACTCAGCTACTTCTTGGGCATTACAGTATCTCGTACCGGTAACAAAATGTTTCTTTCGCAACAATCTTATGCTTTGGACATTGTCAACCGTGCGGGTATGTCTACTTGTAATCCGGTCGCCACCCCTGTTGATACAAAACCAAAGCTTGGTGCCCACTCTAGCGTTCCGTTTCACGACCCTACCTTATATCGCAGTCTAGCGGGAGCGCTTCAGTATCTCACTTTTACTAGGCCCGACATCAGTTATGCCGTTAAACAGATATGTATTCATATGCACAATCCTAGTAACGACCACTGGCAGGCAATGAAGCGTATTATTCGTTACATACAAGGCACCGCAGCTTATGGACTTTCTCTATCTCCGTGTTCGGATATTTATCTACGAGCTTATACAGATGCCGATTGGGCGGGGTGTCCGGATACCGTCGCTCTACCTCAGGTTATTGTGTCTATATGGGACAAAATCTATTGTCTTGGTCGTCAAAACGACAGTCTACCATTTCTCGCTCCAGTGCCGAAGCAGAATACCGAGCGGTTGCCAACGTTGTTGCGGAAGTTTGCTGGCTTCATAATCTCCTTCTCGAGTTACGTCGACCACTCTCCACAGCCACTTTAGTATATTGTGACAATATCAGTGCGATCTACCTATCCAGCAATCCGGTTCAGCATCAACGTACTAAACACATCGAGCTGGATATTCATTTTGTGCGAGAACATGTTCAACGTGGTCACATACGGATACTGCATACTCCTACTCGTTTACAGATTGCGGACATCTTTACCAAAGGTCTACCGCGAGTATTATTTGATGATTTCCGCTCCAGTCTCAACATTCGCCCACCTCTTGCTTCGACTGCGGGGGTGTAATGGAATACCGTTTATGTATATTTAGATATAATATTGTTATTATCTTTGTATTTATTTGTTCCCTAAAATAAAATAAGGGATTGTATTCTTGTATTTATATTGAGTTTCAATGAAAGAGAGGCAATTGAACCATACTATTCTTCAATATAGTTATGATTAATGTAAATTAAGTTTTTTAGTCTGTGAAGTTCACGAGTATAACCTATTCTTTATAATATATAATGGTTATCAATGGGAGGTCAACCCTAAAATGTTTAGTCCTAACTTTTGTTTTAGTGATAGTTGGAGACTTGGAGTAAATTTCCACATGATCTTCGGTGGGACTTTGGGGATACTTTTGTTTTCAAATGCACAATAACACACGTTATAATATTATAACATTTAGAGTAAACTTCCGTTTTGCTCCCTGTGGTTTGGTCACTTTAACGGTTTTGTCCCAAACCTTTAAAAATAGCCATTTTCCTCCAATAGTTTGCTATGGTTTTTTCATTTTGTTCCCTGCGGGGAGCAAAATGGAAAAACAGACAATTTGGGTGGAGTTAGAGACGGGGAGCAAAATGGAAAAACTATAGCAAACTATTGGAGGAAAATGGCTATTTTTAAAGATTTGGGGCAAAACCGTTAAAGTGACCAAACCACAGGGAGTAAAACGGAAGTTTACTCTAACATTTAATATGTGTGGACGTGAAACTTTGTTGAGGAAAATGACGTTCTTATTTTTTTTGAAAGGTGACTTTCTATGTACTGGACCTATTGGTCACCGGGTTCATGTCGAAGACATTCCCCCGTCTGCCCCGCACTCTCGGACGCGATGTTCGATTGGGCCCTGGCCGCCGCGCAAGCTGACTTCCGCCCGGAAACCATACTGCCCCCACACGAGAGACTCGCTGGGGTAACAGCTGGGTAAAACCGGGTTGCCCTCAAGACCGCACCATACCTCGGTAGGATACGATCCATCATTGGGACGTCCACCCCCCCCCCCCCCCCCCTAAAACCACAGTAGGAGTCGAACCGGTGACCTCCCAAAGGAGGAGCCGGCCAACATAACCCAAGTGGGGATACCACTGGGCCACGGGGAAGGGATTAAATGACGTTCTTATTAGTAGGTAACAAAAAAGTGATACTTATTCCATCATAGGGTGTCTAATTCTGATCAAAATTTTTTATTTTTTTTTATTTTTTATGAAAGTTGAGAATTGCAAGTACTACAACACACATGGAATGTGAAGGTGGTGTGAGTCTAATGTCACCATTAGCACAAGTATATATTTCATATATATTTTGCTTTATGATCTTTATATCAGTTTGTAAAAAAAAAAAACTATATCCACCAATTCAATTATATGTATTTGAGGTTGTAATTTCGACCCATTTATTAATGAAAGATTGATTTGGGCTTGTGTTAATGCTTTCTATAACGGGAATGGGTCAAACTGGTACACGTATCTTTTCATAGTAAAGTGAATTTACATAAATGCCCCTACACTCGCCGCTATAATAAGAAGTATAAAAAACTTTTTTGCGATCTCCGTCATAATCTTACATAAGTAATGAAATGTTTTTTCAATAAACGTGCATGTTAACAATATAATAATTTTATTTACTTTGATACTATCCGTGTAACACACGTGTACTTTAAACTAGTTTTTTCTTAAAAAAACACTTTGAAGCCGTTAAATATAGTTTTAACCTACAAGCCCATTGTTTTGCATAAATTAGCTAATGGATTTTCAAACCCACCAAAGCTTATTTAACCTGATAAACGTTTGGTTTTTCATTGTAACCGTAATTGAGAGAGAGTGTAAAAGTTTGAGCGAGTGTAAAGGGAAGGTCAGTCTGTCATCCTCTTTGGCGACGAAGATGGGTGTCAGTGATAGAAGTGTTGAACACTGATCGTCATCTTCTTGTCTGTTGTCAGCACATTTTTCGAAATTTCAAACAACTGGGATAGGGAATAGAAAAACTCTTACCAACCATAACTCCGACCATCCCCCTCCGACCGGATACGACACCGGTGACCTACAACCCCCACTGCACAACATCACCACCGACTTCTGCCCCTACCACCCAACACCCACCGAAAGTGATCCCACCACCCTACATCGCCACTGACTGTAACCCCCACCCCTTTGAAGAACCCTAAGGTTGTGTTTCTCTCACTCTCTCTTGTTTTGAAGACAGTCACCTAAACTTTGTTCCTCTTTTTCAACTCTCTTATTTCTTGAAGGGTGTTATATGTAATAATTATATTTATGACAAATTTATAAATATATAGCTCAAAAATTTTAGATCGAATTTAACAAAAAAAAAAATAGGCCCATATTTCAAGCCCATCCTATTATATTGGGCATTTTTTCTGGCCCGAAATTTTCAAGTTCAAATAACAAAATCGAAAAAAACCAAAACCGAATGGTTTCTAAAAAACCCAGAAACTGAATCTTTGGGTTTTTTTTTTCATTTTGAGTTCAAAACCTACCCATTCATACCCTATCTATGAGAGCAGACAGCCGTAGACAAATACACCAAGAGGACAAACGCGGATGCGACTGACGTCTTTAGGTTGTGTCATTGTAGATAGCGTTACACGTCGAACTCCCCACTGGGCATTTAATTTAATCTAATTAAATAAAGTTGGAAAAAGTAGACAGATTATTTGCATTTGCATTGAATTGTATATTCACGTTATTTGGCCATCAATTGAATTTGTTATATGTGGTTAAGAAATGGTCCGGATTGAAGATTATTCAACCTTGTATTTTTTCTCATTAATATTTCTTATCGCTTTTTTTTTTTAATCATTTTAGTCGCACTTTATTATTGCAATTAAATATTTCAACCATTTTCATATCTAAAATCTTCAAACTCCTTTCATTCACATCATTTAGACTGCAAAGTTAAAAAAAGTTATAAACACCTTGATAGTTTTTGAATCAGAGTGTTCATAACTTTTTTTTAACTTTGAAGACAAAAAGATAATGAAAGGAGTTTGAGGATTTGTGACATGAAAAGAATTGAAATATTTAATTGCAATAATAAAATGCGAGAAAATCAATGTAAACACTATGCGAAATTATTAATGAGAAAAAAATACGAGCTTGAATATTCTTCAATCTGGACCACTTTTTAAGAATTTTTTCCTCCCCGTAGTAAACTAATTATAACAATCAACTCCGTGACACAATGGTCATCCAAAATGAATTTTGTAAGAACGTGGGGTATGGTGGGGCTTGGGTTGGGGCATGAGTTGACACCTGAGATTGGAGCCCCCCCCCCCCCACCGCCTAGTGACGTGTCCGTGGGGTATGGCGGGGCGTGGGTTGGGCTTGTGTTGGGTGCACCGCGTGGCAGATTACATAAAAAAAAAAAACTACAAAAAATTTATAAAATTCAAACACCATTTATAAAAAAAACCTAAAATTTCATTAGATTTTAAATTCAAACTTTTAAATGACCCGCAATGACATGGCGGGGTCAGCGAATAAGAGTCCGCCAGCTAGGATGTCAAGACCGCCCCACGCCCGGCTTGAAACCCAAGCCCCAAGGGCCACGGCCCAACCCAAGCCCCCCCAGGGTGGTGGCTTGGGCGTTTTCCCCCAACCCACGCCCCATACCCCACAATAACCATATATAACAAGTTCAATTGATGGCCAAACAATGTATATATACAATTCAATCTATATCAAATAATCTATCTACCTTTCCCAACTTTATCAATTATGGGGAGCGCTCAAAATTTTATCACGTATATACACTAAAAAAATTATTAAGATGGACGGCTGGCCTATTGGCTAAACACTAGGTCCGCCGAACGACCACCGTGTATCCACAGCCACAACATCTCGCCTCCATCATTCATCATCGCCGCATCACCGAAGCACCACCTTCAATCGCAATCACCATCTTCCAATTACCGACCACAACTTTGCCATATTGTATGTTGAACGAAGAAGAACATTGAATTTTTGTGACGTTTGTGGTGTCGCTAAAGGAAGACGGATTAATTTTAGTGACAACTTGTTCTTGTCGGGAAAAACAGAGAAAAAGGAGCATTAGACCATGTGTAGTGGAAGACACAAATAGTGCCCCCACCCTTTGGCGTTTTGCGCCATGTGGCAGTCCAGTCAGCAATGAGACATTATGAGGCGTTTTTTTTTCTAAAATGGGTGTACTGGGGATGTGGGCATTGTGGGACATTATGTTAAAAGGAGTGTAATAGAATTAAATAAAAAAACCTTCAAAAATTTTTATTTGACAAACCCTAGCGTGGAAACCGGTGATTGGCCAAAGCCATTGAAGCAAGTCGTGGAAAAAAGAACGCCAAAAGCATTTTTTTGAAAAAAACGCCCAGGGGGCAGTATAGGGGGTTTTGGGGCGTTTTTTTGGAAAACGCCAAAAACCCCCCACACTACGGGTGGTCTAAGTGTTTTTTGTGACACTGTTGATTGTCGAGAGAAAAATATTCTGAAAGTGACGTTTGGGTGCACATTTATGATTTTTTTTTTAACGGCCAATAGAATCAATCCTGAGCACTTTCGGGGCAACCACTGGACCAAATGGAGTACTCCAAGAGTACCCGGGTCCACCACCAATTCCGAGAAAAACCCGGTAACTCACCCGCCCATAGGTACGACGATGAAGTTACCGGTAAAACCTGTTTGGCTCAAGGATCCACCCCATGTTTCCCATGGTGGGGCTTGGGTTGGGCTTGGGTTGACACCTGGAATTGGAGCCCCCCCACCGCCTAGTGACGTGTCCGTGGGGTATGGCGGGGCGTGGGTTGGGCTTGGGTTGGGTGCACCGCGTGGCAGATTACATAAAAAAAACTACAAAAAATTTATAAAATTCAAACACCATTTATAAAAAAAAAACCTAAAATTTCATTAGATTTTTAAAAATTACATAATACCTAAAAATTACAAAATAAAAAACCTAGAGCGTTAAGTAAATTTCAAAAAGGGCGATCTTGTCGAACGTCTTTCGCTCCTTGCCTCGAAACTCTATGTTCGCCACTGCCACCCGGTCCTCGTGGCTTAAATCGCCGCTTGGAACGGCTTCGTAGTAAGCCTTGAAACGATCGAGCTTGGGCCGTAGCTTGCGCCATTTATGTTGGCACTCGTTGAGGTTGTGGCGGTCGTTTCCGACGTTATGTCGGTAGGTTGCGAATGCTTCCGGCCAATATTTTGTTTGGCCCGGTTGCCGGCCTTTCATAGCGTCAACGACGCTTGTGACGAGAGCCAATTCTTCCTCGTGGGTCCACGATGCCATGTTCTTCGGGTTGGGGTAGCGGGTTCGTGGGATGAAGTGGGTAGCCGGTGGATAGCGACTGTTTGGGACGGTGGGGTAGCGGTGGATAGCGACTGTTTGGGATAGACCACCGGTGGGGTTTGGGGTTACATTTATAGGGGGTGTTGGGGTTGGGGTGACCGCTTGGCTTGGCCAAACGGTTTGATTTTAAAATTCAAACTTTTAAATGACCCGCTATGACATGGCGGGGTCAGCGAATAAGAGTCCGCCAGCTAGGATGTCAAGACCGCCCCACGCCCGGCTTGAAACCCAAGCCCCAAGGGCCACGCCCCAACCCAAGCCCACCCGGGGTGGTGGCTTGGGCGTTTTCCCCCCAACCCACGCCCAAACCCCCGCCCCATACCCCACAGTCTTAACCATATATAACAAGTTCAATTGATGGCCAAACAATGTATATATACAATTCAATCTATATCAAATAATCTATCTACCTTTCCCAACTTTATCAATTATGGGGAGCGCTCAAAATTTTATCACGTATATACACTAAAAAAATTATTAAGATGGACGGCTGGCCTATTGGCTAAACACTAGATCCGCCGAACGACCACCGTGTATCCACAGCCACAACATCTCGCCTCCATCATTCATCATCGCCGCATCACCGAAGCACCACCTTCAATCGCAATCACCATCTTCCAATTACCGACCACAACTTTGCCATATTGTATGTTGAACGAAGAAGAACATTGAATTTTTGTGACGTTTGTGGTGTCGCTAAAGGAAGACGGATTAATTTTAGTGACAACTTGTTCTTGTCGGGAAAAACAGAGAAAAAGGAGCATTAGACCATGTGTAGTGGAAGACACAAATAGTGCCCCCACCCTTTGGCGTTTTGCGTCATGTGGCAGTCCAGTCAGCAATGAGACATTATGAGGCGTTTTTTTTTTTTTTCTAAAATGGGTGTTCTGGGGATGTTGGCATTGTGGGACATTATGTTAAAAGGAGTGTAATAGAATTAAATAAAAAAACCTTCAAAAATTTTTATTTGACAAACCCTAGCGTGGAAACCGGTGATTGGCCAAAGCCATTGAAGCAAGTCGTGGAAAAAAGAACGCCAAAAGCATTTTTTTGAAAAAAACGCCCAGGGGGCAGTATAGGGGGTTTTGGGGCGTTTTTTTGGAAAACGCCAAAAACCCCCCACACTACGGGTGGTCTAAGTGTTTTTTGTGACACTGTTGATTGTCGAGAGAAAAATATTCTGAAAGTGACGTTTGGGTGCACATTTATGATTTTTTTTTTAACGGCCAATAGAATCAATCCTGAGCACTTTCGGGGCAACCACTGGACCAAATGGAGTACTCCAAGAGTACCCGGGTCCACCACCAATTCCGAGAAAAACCCGGTAACTCACCCGCCCATAGGTACGACGATGAAGTTACCGGTAAAACCTGTTTGGCTCAAGGATCCACCCCATGTTTCCCATGGTGGGGCTTGGGTTGGGCTTGGGTTGACACCTGGAATTGGAGACCCCCACCGCCTAGTGACGTGTCCGTGGGGTATGGCGGGGCGTGGGTTGGGCTTGGGTTGGGTGCACCGCGTGGCAGATTACATAAAAAAAACTACAAAAAATTTATAAAATTCAAACACCATTTATAAAAAAAAAACCTAAAATTTCATTAGATTTTTAAAAATTACATAATACCTAAAAATTACAAAATAAAAAACCTAGAGCGTTAAGTAAATTTCAAAAAGGGCGATCTTCTCGAACGTCTTTCGCTCCTTGCCTCGAAACTCTATGTTCGCCACTGCCACCCGGTCCTCGTGGCTTAAATCGCCGCTTGGAACGGCTTCGTAGTAAGCCTTGAAACGATCGAGCTTGGGCCGTAGCTTGCGCCATTTATGTTGGCACTCGTTGAGGTTGTGGCGGTCGTTTCCGACGTTATGTCGTTAGGTTGCGAATGCTTCCGGCCAATATTTTGTTTGGCCCGGTTGCCGGCCTTTCATAGCGTCAACGACGCTTGTGACGAGAGCCAATTCTTCCTCGTGGGTCCACGATGCCATGTTCTTCGGGTTGGGGTAGCGGGTTCGTGGGATGAAGTGGGTAGCCGGTGGATAGCGACTGTTTGGGACGGTGGGGTAGCGGTGGATAGCGACTGTTTGGGATAGACCACCGGTGGGGTTTGGGGTTACATTTATAGGGGGTGTTGGGGTTGGGGTGACCGCTTGGCTTGGCCAAACGGTTTGATTTTAAAATTCAAACTTTTAAATGACCCGCTATGACATGGCGGGGTCAGCGAATAAGAGTCCGCCAGCTAGGATGTCAAGACCGCCCCACGCCCGGCTTGAAACCCAAGCCCCAAGGGCCACGCCCCAACCCAAGCCCACCCGGGGTGGTGGCTTGGGCGTTTTCCCCCAACCCACGCCCAAACCCCCGCCCCATACCCCACAGTCTTAACCATATATAACAAGTTCAATTGATGGCCAAACAATGTATATATACAATTCAATCTATATCAAATAATCTATCTACCTTTCCCAACTTTATCAATTATGGGGAGCGCTCAAAATTTTATCACGTATATACACTAAAAAAATTATTAAGATGGACGGCTGGCCTATTGGCTAAACACTAGGTCCGCCGAACGACCACCGTGTATCCACAGCCACAACATCTCGCCTCCATCATTCATCATCGCAGCATCACCGAAGCACCACCTTCAATCGCAATCACCATCTTCCAATTACCGACCACCACTTTGCCATATTGTATGTTGAACGAAGAAGAACATTGAATTTTTGTGACGTTTGTGGTGTCGCTAAAGGAAGACGGATTAATTTTGGTGACAACTTGTTCTTGTCGGGAAAAACAGAGAAAAAGGAGCATTAGACCATGTGTAGTGGAAGACATAAATAGTGCCCCCACCCTTGGGCGTTTTGCGCCATGTGGCAGTCCAGTCAGCAATGAGACATTATGAGGCCTTTTTTTTTCTTTCTAAAATGGGTGTAGTGGGGATGTGGGCATTGTGGGGCATTATGTTAAAAGGAGTGTAATAGAATTAAATAAAAAAACCTTCAAAAAATTTTATTGGACAAACCCCAGCGTGGAAACCGGTGATTGGCCAAAGCCATTGAAGCAAGTCGTGGAAAAAAGAACGCCAAAAGCATTTTTTTTTGAAAAAAAACACCCAGGGGACGGTATAGGGGGTTTTGGGGCATTTTTTTGGAAAACGCCAAAAACCCCCCACACTACGGGTGGTCTAAGTGTTTTTTTGTGACACTGTTGATTGTCGAGAAAAATATTCTGAAAGTGACGTTTGGGTGCAAATTTATGATTTTTTTAACGGCCAATAGAATCAATCCTGAGCACTTTCGGGGCAACCACTAGACCAAACGGAGTACTCCAAGAGTACCCGGGTCCACCACCAATTCCGAGGAAAACCCGGTAACTCACCCGCCCATAGGTACGACGATGAAGTTACCGGTAAAACCTGTTTGGCTTAAGGATCCACCCCATGTTTCCCTGGGTCTCCTATCATTGCCCATCAATGTCTCGCTCTGCACCAAGTGGGAGTTGAATTTGCATCTCACAAGAGAAATGCAAGTCACACGTTTATGATTTAGGGTTTTCCTTAGGTTTTTTAATTTTTTATATATTTAATTCATAATAATTATCATTATAATAATTATAATAATTAGGTAATCATTACCTATTTATTAATAATAATAATATAATAAATATTAATAATAATAATAATAATTATAATAGTAATTAGTTTATAAAATAAAATATAAAAATAAAAAAAGATAATAAAATAAAAAATAATTGTTTTGTGGTAACTGTTTTGAGGTGTGGTACCGGAAGGTGGTTCGTACGTTTGCGAAGTATTAAAATTAGCGAGTCCACTGGTTCTTGTTTGGCTCGTGTCTCTTGGTTTTTTACGAGGTTCTGTTTACATAACTTGGTTCAACGATGATGTAATGCCATATATTTGAGTAGGTTTACGCTTATATTTATCAAACATAATTATAAGCTATTGGACTTAGTTTTATAGTGGGTTACATAGTATTGGGATAAGCCATGTGGGCAAATTAAACGTTATGGGCTTGGGTTAGGCCATGTGGGCCGAATTCTTGGTGAACCCTATATAATGACATATTTAGTTCATTATTAGGGTTAGCACTTCACAGCAGATTAGAAACGAATTCTAGAGGGTTGTTGATTATCTTGCAAACTATTGTATTCGAGTACCAGATTGTTCCTTGAAACCGTGTGCTCATTGATTAATATAATCAACATACTTGCTTCATCTTCTACACCTTTCTTGTTTTTCCGCGACTCGATTAGGTGTTGTGATATCCGATTGTAGTGCTTTTGGACTTACAATTGGTATCAGAGCCTAAGAAGTCTTTCGAAGGCTTGATTGTCATCTAATATTGCTTGAAGTTTGAAGAAAAGGGACTGATTCAAGTTTGCATATTCAAAGAATATTTGTAGACTCGAAGAACAGTCTGAAGATTTAAGAATAGTTTAAAAATCCATATGTTTGATCTGTTTTGGGGAGCAAGTAATTGTGTTTGCACGTTTTTAGGAATATTTGATGGAAAGAATCTTGGAGAATTTGATTTTTGAATTTATTCCTTAATTTTCGGGATTTGATTAGCTTATTTTTCTACAAAAATAGCTCAGTGTACAGGTTAAATTCAAAATGTGCTACCTGGGAGTGTGCGGACCAGTTCAAAATAAGAAAGTTAGTGTGTGGCCCATACTAATTGACTGTGCGGTCCATTAGTCAATGTGCGGCCCAACAAGCAAGTGTACCTGATCAGTGTGCGACCAGACCCAAAAATACAAGTGTACGGGCCCAATAACATCTAGTGTGCGGGTCCAAATAACTAGTGTACGACCCAAATAGAAGTTGTGCGGCCCATAGTAACAAGTATGCAGTCTAAAGGTTAGTGTGCGGCCAGCTAAGAAAAGGTGGAATTTTAACCAGCTGACGTGTACGGTTTTAAACGTATTTGAGTGCAGAATTTGATCTGCTAACAATCTTGACAAACCGACTGCATGGTTAGACTCGTGTGATTTTTAGGACAAAAAAAGGCACGAAAAATTTCGAAAAAGTGTTTGGACATTATATACCATTGGACTCGAAATTCCGAAACGAGTCTAACTGTACGATTTGGTAAAAATAGTTTTCGGTCTATTTTCGTACGGTTTTAACGGTCTGGTTCAGTAAGACAGACATTTCCGGGGGATCACAGTTTAACATCTTAGAAATGTCTTCTCAGAAAGATGTGCTTGAGCAGAAATTGGAAAGTTTTAGATATTTCCTTGTGAATCTATAGAAGCGTTAATTAGCCGGTTTGCTGAACTTTTCTCAGAATGAAAAATGCAGAGATTGTGGTGTCTACTTATTGGGGCAACAAAATGCTTCTGGATGCTGTAAAAAGGATTCCAGATCAGGAAAACTGTAGTTGGTTTAGCAATGTTAATCAGATAGTGTTGACAACCAACTGTTACTGTTACAGAATGAAGCCTGATGGGCTAATTTCACTTATCAAATCATATGATAAAGCCGACAAGCAGAAGGCTCAAGGCAACACATCTGTTGTACCTTGCTCATCCACTCCTACTGATTCAATGTTGAATTTAGAATCAGGTTGCTGTGCAGGTTATCAGATTTATGACTCCACTCCTACTCCTACTGAGGTATGTTTAGATAACATTTGCTGTACTACTGCCTGTAGAGAGAAGGTAAGCGGGTATAAAGAACAGGCCAACTCATTGACTATGCAACTACAATTTAACCAAATATGACTTATATCAGATCAAAAAGAAAATTAATGGATACAAGGATATGGTGGAGGCATAAAAACTTGATATCCGACAGTTGAATAAGGATTTGAGTGACGAGAGATGTAGGCATCTCCACTTTAAGGAACTTTCTGAAAAACTAACTGCTAAACTTGATTCTCTCAAATCAACTTTTGAAAATGCAGAGTTTAATTTTAAGAAATTTGACGTTTCAAGTGAAAAAGTTGAAAACATGATAAATAAGCAGTTACAGTTCAGTAAGAAAGAAGTTAGGAATAAGGGTTTGGGATTTGTGTGCATACCTCCACCATACAATCACAACTTGTAAGGACTCTCAAAATTATCCTAATAATACCCGTAAGTGAAAACCCGAACACCTGAAACCCTACACCATATTTAAAATCAAGAAAAAACAAGATTTAGGGTGTTCAGGCGGGCCGCGTAAAAGACAACCTAGATCTTACGCGGGCCGCGTCAACCTTGAGTTGACCGGATAAGCGTAACCGTGCCACATGTCGTCCACCTGGCTAACCTACGTATGACTAGTCAAAGCTAGTCGTAGACTGGGCGGCAACGCGGGCCGCGTAAGGTTAGGCTTAGGGTTTACGCGGGCCGCGTGAGACCATAATTTTACCTATAAATAGCCCTTCACCTGCACAATCCTCTGGTGTTGACGAAAACTTTCAAATTCGAATTATTACTCTCTGAAGTCGAAAATACTCTCAATTATAGTGTTGTGCTACTCAATTACCGGGTATTAACTCGATCGCTGCTACGATTCAAGATCCGATCGATTGAAACTATCCGACCGGATGTTTAAGCGCTTATCCTTTGTCATTTGTTGTGATCCCGATGGATGTTTAAGTGATTACACTTTGTCATTCGTTGTGAATCCGATAGATGTTTAAGTGATTGCACTTTGTCATTTCGTTGTGAGGGTTTAATCTCGTGAATTATCGTAAATGCTGTATTAGTTACTAACCCAGTTTTGTGTGCATTGTTATTTAAATTAGGTTAACAAGGCTAATACATAGACTAGACTCTGTCCATGTTAAATTTGCAATGTGAGTCATTCTCTTTTTATCAAATTACTTTCAAAATCATGTTTATTTTCAAAGGTTATAATTACAGGGATTAAGTTTATGTAATCACCAAATTACAGCCGGTATGTGGGGTTTTGTATACATTACTTGATAATCTTCACCATTGGGGCAGCCAAGGGGTGATATGACCATAGTCACAGACACCATTGGACGAATGGGCCAATGGGTCGAGTGACAAAATACTGTGGGTAGTTGGTTTGATATCAGAAACATTGTAATCTTCCTTAATACTGTAAATTATAACAAACAGGTCATTTTAGTAAATAGAATGATTCACCAGTATTTCCCGCTGACAAAACCTTTTTCAAACATGTTTCAGGTGATCTGTTGTGATTCAGGAAAGGTGCTGTGGAGCACTGCAAACTTAAGAAAGTGGCTCATTATAAAATAAAGAAATATGTTTGTAAAATAAAGATTTCTCCGTGAAATCATAATATTGTAAATTACCGGGGTTTTATCCCAAGCTGTGAAATAAAATAATCGGGAAAATTTAGCTTTAAAAAGATCCTGATGATAAAACTTCCGCTGTTAAACTCAATTAAATAAATACCACAGGATTTCTGTCCCGCGGCTCCTGAAACGGGTTAAACCGGGTCGGGGGCCGTGACAGAAAAAGGTGGTATCAGAGCCACTGGGTTAAGCTAATTAAGTATTTAGAAATACTTAATTTTCCTGATTTCCATTATGTGATTATGTGTTTTATTAACTGATTATTTGTTAGTTACAGTATGGGTAAGCAAAAGCTGTCAAATATCTATCTTAAATTAGATAGGTCATCCAACGAGAAGGGAAGTTCATCCCAAACCAAATCCTCAAATCAGTCTGTAATTCCTGATGAAGGAATATTTGTGCGAAAGGCACAATATGAGGAACCACTTTCTCCTAGTAAAAGAAGTGTGATTATTAAGAAAAGTAAAGAGAAAATCCGAGAAAAGAAGATTAAACAGGAAACCCAGGAATTAATCAGTAAATCACCTTGGGAAGACAAGTTAGACGAAAAATGGGCAGATCTTTATATGCTAGCTACAGTAGCAGTAAACGCAGATCTTTAAATAACTTGTTTCAATTTTAGCAAACCTTACCATCTACAAACTAGAAAATCTATCCAGTAAATAAATAAATTTACAGTAAAACATAGTGTGTTTTAAATGTAGTTATATGGTATGCAATAATATGTAAAGGTTATTTTTGAAAGTTGTTATAAAATTTTAATTTATTATTTTATATATATGTTAAACAGTATGAATGAGTTATCTGGAGCCCTGGAGAATCTCAACCTTTACCCTGTAAACATAGAAGTTTCTAAAGAATTTACTGGGTACTTTCCTGATGTGGAACAACCTGTAGAATTCAACGCTCCACCTTTGGAAAAGCCAAAACCCAAGAAAAGAAGGAGATTCGTACGGGGAAGGCGTGTACATAAGAAAAAGCCAGCTAAGAGACTTCCTAAAATAAACAATCCCTTAGAAAAAGGAAAAGAAATTGAAACCAGGGAAAGTTCTAGACAGAAGGAAGTGGAGACTGAAGTCAAGAAAGATTCTAGGCAAATGGGAATACAGTTTGAGGAATATTCTAAAGAAATAGAAATAGAGGTTGGAAAAGGTTCTAGACAAACTCAGGTGGAAGTTGGAGAAAGCTCTAAACAAAACCAGGAAATGACATTTCAGGAGGAAATAGATTTTATATTGGCAAGCTGTGATACTATTCAGCCTGTCAATACAAATGTTTTTACTCATCCTATTGAAACCCAAATTCCAATGAACTTAGAACCAGTAATTCCAGAACCAATAATCCATAACCAACCTTTAGGAATGGATGAGTGGTGGACCAATGACTGGAAATTTCAAAACATTATCAACAGTCCTTATTCATTTCTTCCCCAGTTTGACCCAGAACCTCTACCAAATCCACCGATGAGTAACGAGAACATGGCTGAACTTCGCCATTTTGGTGAAGAGCTGATGGATGCTGGGAATAGAATCCGAGAGATAGGGGGACAAATTGCTTGGAAATATGATGAAAGGGAGCTTCGTTTTTAGGAAAACAAATGACGAAAGATAGTAGGTTTATGAAACTGTGGTTGTGTAATAGTAATAGTAAAATCAGTATGTGTAAAATAAATAATAAAACGGTTGTATATAGAAACATGATATAATCTATAAAATAAATGAAATATTAACAAATTTACAATTTTTGTTTATTTGTTTATGTGATTATGTGCAAATTAATTATGACATTGGATTATTTCTTATTATACTAATTATTTATCTATAAATTAATTATCAGATGGCAAATATTGGTAATGAACCAGTAAATGAAGTAAGTCAATCTGAGCAAATTCAGGAAGAGCAATTGTTAAATAGGCAAGATATAGAGGATATCATTGCACAAGGAATAGCCAATGCTATTCCAGCAATCGTTGCTGCTGTTCAGAAACCTGTTAAACCTCAATCAATCATTCCTAGCAAACGTACACAAGGCGATAACTTTAGTAATAGTATAAATGGAGGCGGTAATCATGTTAATAACAATAATGATCTGCAAACCCCAATTTTGAAGAAAATGAAAGCTGCAACACCTGGTTGCACTTACAAAGAATTCTTTGCCTGTAAACCAACTGAGTTTGCAGGTAACGAAGGGGCTATTGCAGCACTACGTTGGTTAGAGAAAACTGAGGCAGTAATCTCTATAAGTAAATGTGCTGAGGAAGATCAAGTCATGTACGCGTCAAATCTGTTCAAATAAGGGGCGCTAGAATGGTGGAATACCGTACTTCAAGCCAAAGGAAGAAATATGGCTTATGCCATGAGTTGGGAAGAATTTAAGAGCCTTATAGAAAGAAAATTCTGTCCCGAATACGAAAAAGAACAAATGGCAAATAAGTTCTTAAATCATCGGATGACGGGTGTAGATTGTCGCGGTTATACTTCGACATTCTTCGAATATGCTAGAGTGGTACCAACACTGGCTTCGCCAGAGCCGGTACTCATTTCTCGCTATATTTGGGGATTAATTAGCGAAATCCGTAACATCGTTAAAGCTGCAAGACCTCGCACTATTGACGATGCTGTGGAATTAGCTAATACCCTAATTGATGAACTGGTACGCACAAGAGATGAAAACAGAAAGAAGGAACTGGCTCAGAAAATTACCCAAGGATTTCGGGTGGGTAATAATAGCAACTTCAAGAAAGGAGGAACAGGGCAATCTTCAAATCCGCCTTTCTGCAGGAATTGCAAAAGGAAACATTATGGAAGATGTAATGTAACCTGTAATCTTTGCAAAGCTGTAGGACATCGTGAAGAAAACTGCAGAAAGAAAACCATAATCTGCTTTAATTGTGGAGAAGCTGGGCATTTCAAAACAGAATGTCCTAAATTGGTCAAACCAGCAGACAATAAAGCCAAGATAGCCGACGGAGCTACCAAGAAGAATGTTCGAGCTTTTCAGTTAACTACTCAGGAAGCCGAGATGATTCCTGACGTGATAGCTGGTACGTTCTTAGTTCACAACATTTACGCCAAAGTATTATTTGACTCTGGTGCAAACCAAAGTTTTATCAATACTTTATTCTGCCAAGCTCTTAAATTACCTTTAACCCAAATTAGGCAGATTTTTACAGTCGAAACCGCAAATGGGAATTCAGTTAAAATAGATCAGGTTTTGCAAAAAGTAGAAATAGAACTTTCAGGTCATAAATTTTCTGCAAATCTGTTACCTATGAAATTAGCTGAATTCGATGTAGTGTTAGGAATGGATTGGTTAGTAGCCAACCATGCTCGAATTCTTTGTGATCAGAATTCCATAGAAATTCATGTACCTACTGGAGAAGTAATTAGGATTACAGGAGATAAACCACGTAAGCCCATGAAGTTTATATCAGTAATGAAAGTTGTTAGTTATGAACGAAAGCAAGGAATAGTATATATGATTTCAGTAATCATTAGTACTAAGAATAAAGAACTTAATAAGATTCCTATAGTCTCTGAATACCCAGAGGTATTTCCAGAAGATTTACCAGGGTTACCACCAGATAGGGAGGTAGAATTTAGAATTCATCTAATTCCTGGAACTATACCGATAGCCAAGACACCTTATCGGTTAGCACCCACATAAATGTTAGAACTGAAAAAGCAATTAGATGAATTACTAAGTAAAGGTTTCATACAACCTAGTTCATCCCCATGGGGAGCACCAGTGTTGTTTGTAAAGAAGAAGGATGGTTCGATGCGAATGTGTATCGATTATAGAGAATTAAATAATGTTACAATTAAGAATCGATACCCATTACCTAGAATTGATGATCTATTCGATCAACTTCAGGGAGCTAGATATTTTTCTAAGATTGATTTACGCTCCGGATATCATCAATTGAAGGTACAAGAAGAAGACATACCTAAAACTGCTTTCAGAACTAGGTATGGTCATTATGAGTTTACAGTCATGCCCTTTGGATTAACGAATGCACCAGCAGCATTCATGGACATGATGAATAAAATCTGTAAACCATATTTGGATAAATTTGTAATTGTCTTCATCGACGATATACTTATTTATTCCAAAAGTCAGAATGAGCATTGTGAGCACTTGCATGCACTCTTAACTTTGTTAAGAAAAGAAAAGCTATATGCCAAATTTTCGAAGTGTGAATTTTGGCTAAAGGAAGTGCAATTTTTAGGACATATGGTGAATCATGAAGGTATTCATGTAGATCCTGCTAAGATAGATGCAATTACCAATTGGAAGGTTCCGCAAACCGCAATGGAAATTAGAAGTTTTATAGGTTTAGCTGGATATTATAGACGGTTTATTAAGGATTTTTCCAAGATAGTTGTACCATTAACTAAGCTAACCTGTAAATCAGTTAAGTTTGAATGGGGACCTAAACAAGCAGAAGCCTTTAGGATCTTGAAACAGAAATTAACCAATGCTCCAATTTTAGCTTTACCAGAAGGGACTGAAGATTTTGAAGTATATTGTGATGCTTCAAAATGAGGATTTGGATGTGTGTTATTGCAACGCAAGAAGGTGATTGCGTATGCATCAAGGCAATTGAAAAAGCACGAAGAAAACTATACGACTCATGATTTAGAATTAGGAGCCGTAATTTTTGCCCTTAAGATTTGGAGACATTATCTGTACGGAAGTAAGTTTACTGTCTATACAGATCATAAGAGTTTAAGATATATATTTGGGCAAAAAGAATTGAACATGAGGCAAAGGAGATGGATGGAAATCCTAAGTGATTACGACTGTGATATTCAATATCACGAAGGAAAGGCCAATATAGTTGCAGATGCCTTAAGTCGTAAGTATCATGAGAAACAACGAAGGGTTCGTGCTCTCAGATTAAATCTCCAGTTAGATTTAATGGAACAACTAAAACATTTTCAAGAAACAGCAATCAAGGATGATGCTGAAGGAATGAAAGGAAGAATAAAAGAAGTAGAACAAGGATCTGATGGAATTTGGAGATTCCATAAGAAAAGGATTTAGGTACCTAAGCAGGGGGAATTAAGAAATAAGATTTTAGAAGAAGCCCATATATCTAGGTATACCATACATCCTGGAAACAATAAGATGTACCAAGATTTAAGAAATAATTTCTGGTGGATAGGTATGAAGAAAGATATAGCTAGATATGTATCAAAGTGTCTTACTTGTTCACAAGTTAAAGCAGAACATCAGAAACCTTCAGGTTTTCTACAACAACTAGAAATGCCTATATGGAAATAGGAACTCATAACAATGGATTTTGTTACTAAGTTGCCCAAAACCAGAAAAGGTAATGATGCGATTTGGGTAATTGTGGATCGATTGACCAAATCAGCTCACTTTCTACCTATGAAAGAAACCTTTAGCATGGAAAGGTTGGCAAAGTTGTATGTAGATGAGATAGTATCTTTACATGGAGTTCCACTCTCCATTGTTTCGGATAGGGATAGTCGCTTCACTTCCCATTTTTGGAAAAGTTTCCAACAAGCAATGGGAACCCGATTAAATTTAAGTACAGCATATCATCCTCAAACAGACGGACAAAGTGAAAGAACGATCCAAACCTTGGAAGACATGCTTAGGGCATGTGTAATAGATTTTGGTGGAAACTGGGATGATCACCTACCATTAATTGAATTCTCCTATAACAATAGTTATCATTCTAGTATTGAAACTGCCCCATTCGAAGCACTGTATGGAAGAAAGTGCAGAACTCCAGTTTGTTGGGTAGAAATAGGAGAAAGTCAATTATCAGGTCCGGAGATTGTGCAAGAGACGACTGATAAGATCACACAAATCAAGGAAAGATTAAAGACGGCTCGAGATCATCAAAAGAGTTATGCAGATAATCGACTTAAACCACTTGAATTCCAAGTTGGAGACAAAGTACTCTTAAAAGTATCTCCTTGGAAAGGAGTAGTTCGATTCGGTAAGAAAGGAAAGCTAAGTCCAAGATACGTAGGACCATTTCCAGTGATCCAACGTATAGGACCAGTTGCTTATCGTCTACAACTACCAGAAGAATTAATTGGAGTACATGATGTATTTCATGTATCCAACCTCAAGAAATGTCTAGCTGACGAATCTTTGGTAGTACCTCTCCAAGACATAGAGGTAAATGAGAAATTGAAGTTTGTTGAAAAACCACTTCAAATTGAAGACCGAAAGATCAAGTTTCTCAAACACAAAAGATTGGTGCTAGTCAAAGTCAAGTGGGATTACAGAAGAGGACCCGAATACACTTGGGAGCTGGAATCAGAAATGAAGCGAAAGTATCCTCACTTATTCCAATAAATCTCGAGGACGAGATTTTAAATAAGGTGGGGAGAATGTAAGGACTCTCAAAATTATCCTAATAATACCCGTAAGTGAAAACCCGAACACCTGAAACCCTACACCATATTTAAAATCAAGAAAAAACAAGATTTAGGGTGTTCAGGCGGGCCGCGTAAAAGACAACCTAGATCTTACGCGGGCCGCGTCAACCTTGAGTTGACCGGATAAGCGTAACCGTGCCACATGTCGTCCACCTGGCTAACCTACGTATGACTAGTCAAAGCTAGTCGTAGACTGGGCGGCAACGCGGGCCGCGTAAGGTTAGGCTTAGGGTTTACGCGGGCCGCATGAGACCATAATTTTACCTATAAATAGCCCTTCACCTGCACAATCCTCTGGTGTCGACGAAAACTTTCAAATTCGAATTATTACTCTCTGAAGTCGAAAATACTCTCAATTATAGTGTTGTGCTACTCAATTACCGGGTATTAACTCGATCGCTGCTACGATTCAAGATCCGATCGATTGAAACTATCCGACCGGATGTTTAGGCGCTTATCCTTTGTCATTTGTTGTGATCCCGACGGATGTTTAAGTGATTACACTTTGTCATTCGTTGTGAATCCGATAGATGTTTAAGTGATTGCACTTTGTCATTTCGTTGTGAGGGTTTAATCTCGTGAATTATCGTAAATGCTGTATTAGTTACTAACCCAGTTTTGTGTGCATTGTTATTTAAATTAGGTTAACAAGGCTAATACATAGACTAGACTCTGTCCGTGTTAAATTTGCAATGTGAGTCATTCTCTTTTTATCAAATTACTTTCAAAATCATGTTTATTTTCAAAGGTTATAATTACAGGGATTAAGTTTATGTAATCACCAAATTACAGCCGGTATGTGGGGTTTTGTATACATTACTTGATAATCTTCACCATTGGGGCAGCCAAGGGGTGATATGATCATAGTCACAGACACCATTGGACGAATGGGCCAATGGGTCGAGTGACAAAATACTGTGGGTAGTTGGTTTGATATCAGAAACATTGTAATCTTCCTTAATACTGCAAATTATAACAAACAGGTCATTTTAGTAAATAGAATGATTCACCAGTATTTCCCGCTGACAAAACCTTTTTCAAACATGTTTCAGGTGATCTGTTGTGATTCAGGAAAGGTGCTGTGGAGCACTGCAAGCTTAAGAAAGTGGCTCATTATAAAATAAAGAAATATGTTTGTAAAATAAAGTTTTCTCCGTGAAATCATAATATTGTAAATTACCGGGGTTTTATCCCAAGTTGTGAAATAAAATAATCGGGAAAATTTAGCTTTAAAAAGATCCTGATGATGAAACTTTCGCTGTTAAACTCAATTAAATAAATACCACGGGATTTCTGTCCCGCGGCTCCTGAAACGGGTTAAACCGGGTCGGGGGCCGTGACACAACTATACCTCTATTCCTATGACTGAAGAGGAGATTGCTAACATGCTTGACATGGCTTATGGTGGGGTTAAGGATCTGAAAGTTGAGCCAATCAAGACCTCAAAAGTTAAAATCTCAAAGCCTAAAAGGAATGAAACAAAGACAACTGAACCAGCTTCTACACCTGTCTTTGTTAAATCAGAAAATGTCTCTAAACAAACAGAGACATTGAGTTTTCAGAAAAATGCAGAGGTTGATAAACACTTTCAGGTTTTAAATCCGAACGAACCAACTGAGCCAACTACACCATCTGACTCCAAATGTGAATCACCTGAAGCATCTGATTCTGAGAAATTGGAATCAGTTGATTCTCATGAATCCAGCTGTGAGTCTTCTGGAGCAGCTAACTCAATAACAGGGGATTCATCAGATCCACTACAAAATGAATGTAACTCAAGTGGTTCAACTGAATCAAGCTGTGAAACAATGACTGAGCCCAAAAAGTCTGAAATTGAAACAACAAGGCGAGTCCCTGAGTTTAATTGTGTGAGTGTTACTGATGCTTCTACTTCATGTGCAGATGAGGTAAAAGTAGAGGAGTGGGTTGAGGGGGATGATATTGTTTGCCAAAAAGGCTGACGATGTTTGTTCAAAAACATCAAATTTGTTTGTTGATGCTCCTCCATATGTGAGAAAGGCTGTTTCTGAGTCAGCTTTGAGAGGCCCGTCAAATAAATATGTGCCTCCAAAGCCAATAATTAGAAATGAAAATGCTAAATCTAACAGTGAATGTTCTAACTGTTGTAAAAAGGGATATAAGAAGCAGGGAAGAAAGTCTGAACACTCTGCAAACAAATCATCCAACAGATCTTTTAACTCAAACTCATCATCGGTCGGATCAAATGGACCGGGAAATGCTCCTTATGTAAAGAAGCAAACATGCTACAACTACGGCATACCCGGTCACATTACAAGGAATTGCAAACATCGTCCCTATGTGCCGTATTATACACAACATCAGAGGGTTACACCTAGGGATAGATCTTATTCTAAGCCAATGAAGGTTGAAAATCCTAAGGCAATGATGAATAAGCATCCCAAGGTTAAACCATCTGATGGGGATTGGAATGCTGCAAAAGCTAAAAGAAAACAAGCTTTGAAACCTAAACAAGTGTTGACAAATAACAAGGTTGAAAAGCAAAATGTTTTGCCCAAGGCACCTAAGAAATTAGAAAAGTCTAAACAAGTTTGGAAAGCAAAACATAAGGCAGCAACATCACCAATCCCTGAAACAAAAGGGGACATGTTCTTGCGAGAAGTATCTTATATTGATGATTCATGATGGCCTGGGTACCGGTGTCTTACTAACCTCCATATTTTTCAGGGACAACCAAGGAGGAGCTGTTGACAATCTTTGGATGTTGATAGCTGTTGTTCCAGAGACACAACGGGTAACATTTCACTGTTGCAAAAAGTTTTAATTCTTTACAGTTGATATGTTTCGTTTGAAGGAGATAAGAGAGGCG
The DNA here is from genome assembly GCA_030545235.1 of Helianthus tuberosus. NCBI lineage: Eukaryota > Viridiplantae > Streptophyta > Magnoliopsida > Asterales > Asteraceae > Helianthus > Helianthus tuberosus. The sequence continues at coordinate 151,613,697 of CM060357.1, read as the reverse complement.
AACAAGATCAGCGAAAAGGTATAGATTTGAATTTCATGTTCTAATTTTGATATTGATTAGTCTTTAATCTGATGACGGAACGGTTAGGCAAAAACAACAAAAATATTTTTATTTTCCTTCGTTTTTCTTTTTGTATATACAGTTTTCTTTATAAGTTAAATTTGTGCATAAGATTTATGCACAAATTTAGGGGGATATCTTAGAGAGATATATGTATATATTAGAGGAAGAAAAAGAGAAAAGCAGAAAAATACAAAAAGAGTTGGTGGATTTATGGGAAATGAAATAAAATTTTCACTATGTGGATTAAGACTAACTCATGTAAGACTAATATTGAAATGGTCTGACTCTAGAGTGATATGTTGGTAGGCTTTATCCTGATGGCTGGACACCTTGACTGGTTCTGTGCAGAACATAAAATTACATTATGACCTAAGGAAAGAACGTCACTTGGAATTAGTACATGTATATTTGAATGCTTGTGTGATGTCCTGATATACACAATTTTGTTCTAGCTCTAAAATCTTTTCTGACAAACTTGTGTATCTCCTCTGTTTTGCGTGAGCAAAGACCTGGAGGTGCTAGGTAACGTCAGCTTCTGCTGCATCTAGATACATGCTGACCTAGATGTACGTTGTCGCGCTATAGATCAATTACACACGAACGAGGCCCTCTAGTGTCCAAAAGAAACCTTGAAAACCTATATCAAATTGAAAAATTCATTTGATCTGTATATTATATCCATCTCTGCAAATGATCTATTCTGTTCTCTTCTCAACCAAGTCCCAGTCAAGGTTTCAGAATCCTAGAACAGGCTTGTGAAAATATGTGGTAGGGAAACTGCAAGCATGATAGAGTGTTCTGATTGAAATTCCAGGAATTGATTGTGATTTATTTGGGTGTTCATATTAAATAAACCAAAACATGATAAATCAGTTGCAGACCGTTATATGGAAAAGGGCTAAGGAGATAAGTTTAAGTGGACAAACATATTGGCAATCGCTCGGATCATCCAAAGTAAATCAGTGTTGATAAGTGTAGTCTGGCCAGAAACACTGTGATTTGATCCCATTGCAAATTATAATTGTATATTAGTTTCTTTGTTTATTTGTGTTTCAGTTTATTTTCTTAGATTTAAAATAAAAATTCAAAAATAGTGTTTTATTTTTATAAAATCAAAAATACAAAAATAGAGTGTTTATTTGTTTTATTAAAAAATTTTAACCGTTCTTGAAGATTTGATTGATCACTAAAAGTTGAAAGAAATTTGAATTGTGAATTCCGAGTACAAATACTTGGATGTACCAAGCGTTCATGTGGTACTTTCCTTTGTTGCTTAGAAATGTTTGCTTATGAGTTTTTGAGTATGTGCAGAAATTGATTTAAATCAAGAAACAGGGGTTGTTGAAGATTGAGATGTTGTTGGCTGCTGACAAAGCATGAAACATCATAACAATAAGATGTGCCTGAGTCAGAAGAACCAGATACAAGTCATTATCTGACAGTGACAGTACATTTGAAGAAGTACCTGTGAACTTGGTTGAAAGACAAAAGATTGACAACAAAAAGATCTGACAAGAATCCTCCTCTTGTATTCTTTTCAACAAGATTTTCAAGCAAAGCTGATCATGATCAAGAAGAACAGAAGACCCAAGTTTGAGAATGAAGATATGAAGTGTCTTTCCACAGAGACATGATGAAGACTGTAGTTTGATAAAGACAGCATAAACCTAGGGGGATAATGTAAGGCCATATAATTGAGTAGGTTTACGCTTATCTTTATTAAACACTTGGGCTTAGTTTTCTAGTGGGTTAGATAGTATTGGGATAAGCCATGTGGGCTACTTAAACGTTATGGGCTTGGGTTAGGCCATGTGGGCCGAATTCTTGGTGAACCCTATATAATGACATGTTTAGTTCATTATTAGGGTTATCACTTCATAGCACATTAGAAACGAATTCTAGAGGGTTGTTGATTATCTTGCAAACTATTGTATTCGAGTACCAGACGATTCCTTGAAACCGTGTGCTCATTGATTAATATAATCGACATACTTGCTTCATCTTCTACACCTTTCTTGTTTTTCCGCGACTCAATTAGGTGTTGTGATATCCGATTGTAGTGTTTCTAGACTTACAGATGAATTCTCCAAGCATTGATTATCAACGTGAGTTGCTCTAGCAAAGACTCGATAATTTCAGTTACATTGAGGGTGAAACAATAGAAGACTTGATCAGTAGGTTTACCCAGCGGCTTTCTGAAATCAAGAAGATCGAATTAAACGTGACATATGGTAGGATGAACAAGACTTTTCTATATGATTTTCCATGTAAAAAGACATGGGATTAACATGTTGCAGTTATCATGACGACTTACAATTATTGTGAAATGAAACTGAGAGATGTGATCTCCTTAGTCAATGAATATGTTCGGGAGGACAAGCAGAGGAGTCAGACTCATGAAAACACATCGCCGTCTATGTTAAACTATCAGAAAGCCGTTGCTACTTCGCCACCTGCTACTGATCCCAACACTGCTCAGATTCCCTCACCTTCACCTGTGGCTGCTGAATCATCTGATGTGGATGCCCCACAATCAACTGGTTCTAAATTGCTCATTGACACGATATACTGTCTTTTGTGTATTGAACATTGTAGTAATAAGGTTGCACAACTCAGGGCACTTAACTCTAAAATGGTTAATGATTATAACAGTGCCATGACTCAGTGCATCAACCTTAGACATAGCAACAAGTTGCTTACTGAAAAGGTTGACGCACAAAAGAAGGATATTGCTCAACTTCACTTGGATCTCAATCAACAACAATGTTGGGGCCATGATTAAGAAATAGACTTAATGTAAAAACCATGGAATGTGATTCTGTGAGAGCTGAGCTAGAACTTCTGACTGGTAAGTATCAACAAAATGAAGTAAATATAAAGAAGTTTGATACATCCAGCAAGGTTCTTCAAGATGTGTGCGATGTGCAACTGGCATTCAAAGGGAACAAAGGGAAGGGTCTGGGATACAATCAAGTTGCTCCACCATATAATCACAATTACAGGAGAATGCCTGACACTGAGGAAGATCTTGAGAACGAACATCATATGGAGCATGGCAAACCTAGTGACTATACATTAGACACATGGGGTTCTGTTAAACCTATCAATGTTAAAATGAAGCAAAAATGTGTGAACAATACTAATGCTTCTATTTCATGTGTAGAAAAAAGTGTCATGTTCAGAACCGTCTTGTGCTGATGATTCTTCCAATGATTTAGCTAAAGTTTCTGGTGTTTCATCCGATAAACCAGAACTCTCCAATTTTGTCAAAGCTGATGACATGAAAGAAGAATTGAAGAATGATGTGTGCGAGGCTCCAAGTACACAATCTGAGGAGTCTGAACCTTCTGCTTGTGATGAAAAGGTTCAAAGCAAGCCAAAGGATCCGAAACAAACAGATGAGAGACGAGGAAATGAGAAGTCTAAACAGCAAAGAAAATCACGCTCTCCAAGGTCCTCAACGGGCAGCAATAGTCCTCAAAAGGCTCGTTATGTGAAAAATGATTTTGTTAAGCCCGTCAAAAATGGCAAATGTGAGAAATAGCTACTAAAGCTTTTGGAAAGATATATGAGATTTCTGAAGACATGCAGTCTAAGCAATACAAGAAGAATCAAAAGAAATCTCCACAATAGAAGGCCCATACAAACGACAGGTATAGGCACCCAAATTCATCCTCGTTTGCAAGAAATGTGCAAGACAATCAAGCACAAAAAGGATTAGTTCATCCTTCAGGGTCTGCAAAAGCAAATCAAGTTGATCAGAATGCCTTCTACGTGAAGAGACAAACATACTTCAATTGCGGCATTCCTGGTCACATTTCTCGGAACTGCACACATCATCCTTATGTACCCTACTATGCTCAAAATCAGAGGGTTACACCTAAGGATAACAATCATTCCAAGCCAATGAAGGTATCTTTATCTAAGGCAATGAAGAATGTGAATCCCAAGGTTAAAAAATCTGATGGGGATTGGAATGCTGCTAAAAACAAACGCAGGGCTGTTCAGGAACAAAAATGTGTTTCTAAAACTAACAAACCTGAAACAACTAAAGTTGCTTGACCGAAGGCAACAAACACATTTCTTAAGCCAAAATAAATTTGGAATCCCAAATGCAAAGCAGCAACATCTCCAATCCAAGAAACGTAAGGGGACTTGTGTCTGAAAGAAATGTCTTATTTTGATGCTTCAGGAAATCCCAGGACCACGATGGTCTGGGTACCAATGTCTTACTAATTTCCTTATTTTCAGGGACAACCAAGGAGGAGCTGTTGACAATCTTTGGAATATTGATAGCGGTTGCTCCAGAGACATAACGGGTAACATCTCACTGTTGCAAAAAAAAAAAGTTCTCTTTCTTTACAGTTGATATGTTTCCTTTGGTGGAGATAAGGGAGGTAAGACAACATCACCAAAAAGGTACAATTTAAATTCAGTGCTTTAATTTTTATATTGATTAGTCTTCAATCTGATGACGGAATGGTTAAGTAAAAACAACAAAAATATTTTTCTTTTTCTTTCATTTATATCTTTGTACATAAGTTTTCATTATTAGGTAAATTTGCGCATAAAGTGTGATGCACAAATTTAGGAGGGAAGAGTATGATATATGTACATATGCATTGTTTTAGGGGGAGAAAATACGAAAAATACAAAAACATTTGATAAACAGAAAAATCCAAAAAGATTTTATTTCATCATTGGGAAATGAAATAAATGTTCATGCTAAAAGGTTTGACTGACACATGTAAGGTGCTATACCTAGAAAGACTAGGACCTATTGTGATATGTTGATAGGCTTAACGCTCAAAAGATAAAAGATACCAAGTGATATAAACATAACGGACTATGTATCATGTGGGTAACATACCATCGCCGTATGATTTCATGGTCTTAAATCATGCGTTAATAGATAGCCAACGTCTGAGGCTTCGGGTCTTTATGCTGTCGAGTCATCTGGGGATATCATGGCTGTCCTTTTGTTGCATCCAGATTATATGCAGACCTAGGCACAGTCAGGATATCTTAAAAGAGCCAAAAAAGTGCCAAAAACCTTACAGGAAGAAAATCTCACGACGAGAGAATTCCATGTGCTGTCAAAGCTAAATCGTACCATAAAAGGTATTTGCCTAACCCTCATTGGACACAAATATTGGTTACTCTGCTGTAAGAAAGTACTGACCTGTTCACCTGTAGATGCAATATGTCTGTAGCTTCCGTATGTATCGAGTCTATATTTTGTCCTGTATGTGTCATTGTATAGTTTTTGTTTATATATTATTAAATCTGGGATGAAACGGAGATTGTATATGTTTTGTATAAAGTCCATCCGATCAGATGACTCATCCGGAAGGATGACCATCCGATCGGATGGCCATCCGGATGGTTCTCCCTGATTCAGCTCTGCCTATAAATAGAAGACTTGGGTCTCAGTTGTTAGTTGTTGCTTGTTTTATCTCTGAGGCGGAGCTCTGTTTATTTCTCACCGGAACCCTGTATCTGCACAATCTTTGAATGAGAATGAAAGCTTTAAATGTTGAATTCGTTGTTGATTCTTCTTCTACATTGTATATGGATTCCGCACTTCTACAGTGATCGATCCGACTTGAGTTGTTCAATCTAGAGCCGAACTTCCGGTCCTCACAAGTGGTATCAGAGCTTATTTCATTTGGTCATCTCATCCGGATAGCCATCCGGACGATTGACCATCCGATCAACTGTTCTGTGTTTTCAAGTTTGACCTGTGTGACTTTTTCAGGAACGAGCAATCATGGGTGACGAGTTTCTAAACCCATTTGGTGACTTCTTTGCCTACAACACTGGAGACACATCTTCCAATGTAAATCCGAAAACAGCTACAAAGGCGATATCCAATTCGCTTATCGTTGACAACGCTTATGGCACTTATAACGAACCACCGAAACTTATGGCAATCGAGGACTACAATCACTGGGCAAAGCGTTTTGATGGATGGTTGAGAGCGTTTGGTTATGATAGTTGGAAGTGTATGAAAAATGGATACAATTACACAGGTGATTATCATAATCTACGAGATGCTGAGTAGGATGAATTTGTTGCTGAACAAAAGTGCATTGCACTCTTGCACCAATCTGTATGAGACGATATAATCTCGTTGATCGATTATGAGGACTCAAAAGATTTGTGGATTAAGTTAGAGAAGAAGTGCATGGGTGGAGAGGAAATTGTTAAAAACAAAAAATCACTATTGAAAAAAGAGTTTGATCTATTTGCTTGCATGAAAAATGAAAGTGTCCGTCAAATGATAGAAAGGTTCTGTCATTTGAAAGCAGAACTAGAACGTTTCGGCATCATGAAAGATAAAGAAGAGTTGATTGACAAACTGTTTGAAGCTCTACCTAATGAACAGGATTGGCAGTATTTTGGGTTGGTGCTGAGAAATACAAAGTCTATGACAGATATGACACTTGGCTGGCTGATTGAGAGGCTAGAAGGGCACGAGTTAAAGATAAAGAAGCTGAACAAAGTGAACAACACACAATATCAACAGAATGTTGATTTGTACTACAGAGGCAACATGATTCCGAAAGCTTTGTCACCAAAGACTGCGTTCAGTGCTGAAAGTTCAAATACTACAGAAAAGGAGAATTCTAGCAGTGGGTCTTCATCGGGCTATGGATATCATGGTACCGGCTCAAGTTCACCAGAATCTTCTGCATCAAACACACAACAACCACAAAATGTTCCAAATGCCAACGTTTTCCAATGCAACATTGCAGTTAATCTCAACAATGCCCAGAACTTCAATGAAGAAACTGCAAAACAACAAATGGTGTTTCTTGCATCAATACTGGAATCTTATGAGAGCCTCGTAACAGGGAAGATTGGCAACACAAACCTCACAAAGGAAGATTACGATCAAATCGACCCGGAGGAAATGGAGCTCATAGACATCTGTTGGTGCATAGCTAACGTTATTCGAAGGGTACAGCATTTCATGGAGATTACAGGGCGACAGTCGATTGGAGGATCTTCAACAAAGTTAGGATTTGACAAGTCGAAGGTGACTTGCTTTAAATGCAAACAAAAGGGTCACTTTAAAAGGGAATGCCGAAATTCAGCCGCTGATGAAATTGTGAATCCTTTTCATGATGACTACTACATAAAGGCAGTTTATCATAGGAATCGTGAAAAGCCACCAAAAATGAAGCAAATTGAAGACAATTCGAAAGAAAAATGTAGGGCTCTTGCAGTGATTCAAGATGATGAAGGGTTCGACTGGAGTGAATTTCTTCCAGAAGAGGATGCTGTTGGTTACGCGTTCACAGTTGAAGTCAAAACAGAATCAACGTACAACAGAGAAAAGAAGTCTGGCAACGATAACATATCAAAAAATGTATGAGGCCTTCAAAGAAGCTAAGAAAGCTAAAAGGTGGGATCTAGACAGAGAATGTTACTTGGATCGAAAAGGAAATATCTGCATTGATCCAAAAACACTTGATTTTGAAGCTCTTGTAAGGTCAATTTGTAACACCCAAAAAACGAATTTGGTAATCAAACCACGTTAATAGTAAAGACGGGTAAAATACCGTTAGTGGTAAAAATTAACCCGGTAAATATTAGGATTTAAATAAATAAACTTGATATTAACTAACAGGAGGATAAATACTTTGAGAAAACAAAGTATGTAAAAGGCCCGAGTTAACAGGACTTAAAGTAAAACAAGTAGTATCCCCTCCCGAACTCGCTAAGTAAACTAGAAATGCTTAACCTTGTTAAAAAAGGGTAAATATTATTGAAAATAAGTAGGTTGTGGCCTACTTAATAACTAGCCAAACATGAGGGACCAAAGTTGGACAACTTGAAAGATCTATTATAAAAATAAAATATAACACAACACACACATAGAGTGTGTGTGTGTGTGGAGATCGACCAGGAGGAGCTCTTTGGAGCTCAAACCCTAACTTCAACAAAATCAACAAATTGAAGGTCAAATCCGGCTCAAATCAGATGCATGAACATAAATACGTGATCATCTAGTCGTGGGGATCACAAGGTATGTTGAATTTTGTTATTTGGTGATATTTTAAAATTATGATGAATAATCATAATCGAAATTATGGAATGAACAATGAATCTATGAGCGTTGTTGTGATGAAACTCATGTTTAGAAACAAACCCTAGTTGAAAACTTGACGAATTAGTGTTAAAAACTAGGGATTTGGTGATTACTCATGTATGTGCTAAGTGGGTTTTTATGATATAATGATGTTAGTGTCTAACTTGTGGTTAGAATCATCATACTAGATAGTAGAAACAAGGTACTTGAACAAATTACATGATTGAGTACTTGTTCATACATGATTGAGATGGGTTTTTGAATGTCACAATGAAATTGGTAAATTATTTCATGAATATGGAGGTTTGAAACCATGATATCAATTAGTTTGAATATAGAACTCGATTTGAATAGGTAACCGAATGAATACCTAATGACATGATGAAACAGGTTTCACTTATAGATGGAACCCGTAGAATTTGCGTAATGAAAGAACGAGTTTTATATAATTAGATGATTAGATGATGGATATAAACTATGTTGATGAATGTAGTTAAATTAGTTGCCTAAAAATAGCGACTACCGAATAGTCGAAGAAATGCTTAAGTGAGTTCGTTGAACTCAATTGTGCATTTCGTACATTAAAAAGAAACAGTTGACTTTTGAAAGTCAAACTGACCATTAATAAGATTGAATGATAAATTTGATAGAAAATAAGTAAGGTGGAATAGTCGTGATTGTTATTGACTAATCTAACCACCTTGTAAATGATGACGATAGTTTGACGCTTAACGAGCTAGGTGGAGGCTTGGGAAAGAAGCGGGTCAAACGGATTAAGTATGCGGAAAAGTGCATAACCAGATGGAAGGTAAGCAAAGCTTACACCCTTTTTGTAGAATATGCGTTTATTTTGTAAACAATAAATGCGACAAGTGTAATAGCCGAAATAAGGATTCCGACGCGATTAATACGAGTCGGAACAAATATAAATGGGTTAAAAATGGGTAAAAATGGAAATTTAGTCAAATATCGACTAAAGTAAACTAAAGTTCAAAGGACACCCATAGCGTAAGCCGAATGGATTAAAAATAAAAGAAATGACTTTAGGAGAAAAGGGATCTAGTGAGAAAATCCGAAATGGGTCGGATGTGTGATTGGTAATTAAAAACCATGTTTTGTTACATATGAAAATGTTGGGTCATATAGGCCGAACGGGTCAAATGGTGGTGATAACACCATTTGACGAAATCGACTAATGTGGTTGTCAAGTCATGTGTTCACAGGAGCGAATAGTAATTTGGATAATTGCGTCGCCATAGAATATCAGTAATAAAAGCAAGGTGTTGAAACGGGTCACTAGGTTGACTCGAGCCAGGTACGTATAAATACGATTGTGGTTAAACATACACTTTTGGGTCAAATAAGTAGCAAGAGCCCTTCGTCGTAAATGAGGGGCTAAAGTTGACCAAAACGCCATTGATAGGTAAATCGGGCAAACGACCTTTAAAGGTTGTTAGAAATAAGTATTTTGATAGATTAAATCCTTTGGATAAGTATAAAAAGGGATAGTATGGGACCTTAGTGTCCAATGAGTTGAAACGAGTATTTTCCATAAAATGACATATCTGAGGGATAGAACTCGGAATAAATAGTCTATTACATTAAAATCCACCACAATCTTAGTTGTGGTGGAAGACTAATCAATATGGATGGGTGGAATTATGATGCATACAAGGGATGAGCGTAATTTAAGCTTAAAAGTGCATAAATACCCTTAACGGGTCAAAATAAGAGTATAAGCAAAAACGGGTTAAGAATGCGTATAAGCCCGTGATTTGAACCTTGTACAATAGGAAATAATTATAATAATATGTTTACAAAAAAAAAACGAAGGCGACAACAAGTTTGTTTGATGAAATCACGAACGGGTCAAGAAGTGTCATAATTGAATTTCAAGCCAAAAGCTTGAAATCTAAAATTTTGTGAAGTTAGATTTCGGGTTTTTACTCCGTAAGATGGAGAATTAAATTACGAACGCGTAGGAAAAAGAATCGCGTAAAACGGATCAATAACGAATAAGTTATGGCCGTTTCCGTAAAAACTGGTATTGCTGGAAAATGCAGGTCCCAGATCCAGACCTGCTGAAAAACGGTCTCCCCCGCGCCACGCGAGGGAGTAAGGTGGTGCCGGTGCGTGCCGCGACAGTGCCCTGTTTCGGCGAAAAATTTGTATTTTAATCAGTTTTGCTTCCTGGAATCGTTTAGACACGTTTTAAACTACGTATGACCAATTCAATTCATGTTTTATGAATTATAGGTTTAATTTACAGTACTAGAGGACGATCAAGCTCAACGAAGAACCGAACACGATCAAAATACAGGCTTCCGCACATAGTTTCGTCGTCTTTGTAAACGATGAATTCATACATCTTATGTTGTATTGTTTTTATTGAGAAAAGTTTTAATTTAACCGTATTCTCAACATACTTGAAATCATAATTACAAGTTTATTTTCGTAATCTATACGTAAACCTTTAAAATAATAGCAAGGGTGTTACAAGTTGGTAATCAGAGCTCATGGTTAAAGAATAAAGTGTGTTCGGTTCGAGGCTTGATCGCAAATCCGGTAAGTACATGCATATAGTAATGGTTTAGTATGATTAAAGTGTTGTGAATAACACATAGGATTATCGTGTAATACACGTTACTCCAATGAAAATGATTGGTATAGTTAATGAAATCATGTGCGTTGGCACGTATAGTAAAAAGCCTTGTATTGCAATACGGGTGTTTATTAATGTCGAAATTACTAACATTTGTAAATGATTAGTTGAAGGATACTCGCATTTGAAGATGGCGAGAGTGTAACAAGTGACGGACATGACAGAGGAACGGTCCGAAGTACGACAAGTAGAGTATGCTCATCAAGGACCTAAATCGCGTGATGATCGCAAACAAGGTTAATGACATGGAAAGCCCGTTAGGGCAAGCATTGCCAGGTGCACGCTTTTAAATTTAATCACACAAATAGTAATATGCAACAAACACGTAAGGAATGACGGTTGCATATATCTGATAAAACCTGAATAGGATATCTATTCAGGATAATGTTTCCAAGAGAAGTTTAATAAAAACATGTGTTATTCACGATAATGAATAACAAAGAAATAATAGGATTAGTTCATATGGAAACTTGGACGGGGGGTAATTATCCAAGTGGAAAAAAAAACTCTCAATATAGTGCTATTTAGAAAAGTAGCGATCACATTAACGAAGGTGATTATATAATAGTTCGATAGAAAGGAAAAACATTTTATATGTTCAAATGTAAAACTAGTAAAACTAGTAAAACTAATGATTGTTGTTTTGCAATTAAATAAAGTTTTACTAAATGAAATCAAAGATATGAAATAAATAGAGGCGTTACTTACATAGGGCGTGATGTGAAAACTATAAAAAGGTCATGTGTATCATGTGTTGATCGCTTACTCTGGCCAAGTAAGTAGTGGCATATGATACCATGAACTTCTTGTAGCGGACACATTTACGTCCGATGTAGTAAGGAAGAAGTGAAAGGGACGAATTTAAAAGGTACCCAAATGAATCAAACAAGTAAGATGTTTGATAGTAAACGTAGACGCAAGTCGGATGACGGAAGCGTATTACGTTAGAATAACGAGCCCGAGAGAAGGGACAAAGATTAAAGTAAATGAAAATACAAACCAACTAATGTGAATGCTAAGGCATAGAGATAAAAGTTTGACTGTCGCAAGTGATGAAATTCACACGGACAATTCAAACAAATTAAATAAAGAATAAAGAACTTGATTAAATAAAAGCAATGGATTTCGCTAAGACGACCAAATAATTCAAAATGAAGTCTTAATACATACCGGGACGGTTACTTCGATAGTAACTTCGGTAAGATACCCGATAGATAGGTAGGATTTTGAAAGTAAGCGTAAACCAAGAGACGGGAACGCGCAATAGAAAGTCAAAGGACTCAGATTAAGAGTCGTGACTAAAAGACGATGAGAAATTGCAAACAGAAATTTTGATGACTACGTTCAACTATTTTAAAGTCGAACGGGTCGAATAAAGAATGAAGTTTGACGTTCATAAGTGATGAGACCTCACACGAATAAGTCAAACGAGATAAATAATGAATAAAAGCTTGGCAGTGCAAATAAGCGCAAACCAAATAATGGAAGCGCAGAATATTAATGAACCTATGTGACGCAAACCGGTGAAACCGGAAAGCTAAAAAAACATTAAGATAAAAGACCCGGGCAATAGGTTGTAAAGAAATATAAGCATGAACCGGATAACGGTAAGCGAAGGACAAACCGACGTGTAAATGGCGGAAGAAGTCATAGAGTCGGAAGAATAATTCGAAAGAAAACAAATGTAGCCTTAGACTACGGTCAAGGTCAAATGAAATACAAAAGCGAAAATAAATGATTCTAAATATAAAAAGGGTACCTTGACACCATAAATATATATATATACAGTTGAATATAGACTCGGATAAAAGATGATCTACGAGATCATCATAACCTACGGGATTAAAAGTAGTGTTAAGGTCAACGAGACCGAGAAGACCCTTGGGTCATAAATAGAAAGAAACGAACGGTTAGGGTCTCACCTTAATAAGGTAAAAAGGTAAAAACCTAAAGAAATAGCCTACGAGGCTAAGTGAAAGAACCTACGGGTCAATAGTATAAAGCAAGGGAACTGGTTATTATTCCCCATGTAAAACGAGAACGGAAAAGAATAATTTACTGATTGTCAATTTCCTTGATATGAGTAACTGACATAAGTTAAAGATAAAACGTTAAACTAAAATTCAGTTTTAGTAAGAAGTAACGTTTTAACAAATATAAATCTTATGAGAGGAATTGGATAGCACTAAAAGAATGGGTGCATGAAGACACGTTCGAAAAGAAGATTTTTGATAATGAAAAGATTATATAAACTTAAACATGACGTGATACGATCACGGTCAAGAAAACTAATATGGAATATAACTACGTTATGGACTGAACTGTGAAATGAGAAAATGAAAGTTCGTAAGCCCTGAGAAGGCAAAGTGGATGTATACCCGAGCAATGGGGTGTAAGGTAGCAAGTTACTAATGAGTCTAAACGCCGAGATAAGTAATCAATAAAGATAAGGGACATAAGATGAAAGTAACGGCCCACGAGGCCTTACACATGAAAGACATACGTGTCAATATAAATAAAAAAAACTTTCGACCGAAAGAAATGGGTGCGTTAAAAACGAAACCTGGTTCGTTTGATTAAACCAATGAAATACGTAAAAAAAAAGGTTTCGGGGACGAAACCTCTTTAAGGGGGGTAGACTTGTAACACCCCAAAAACGGATTTGGTAATCAAACCACGTTAATAGTAAAGACGGGTAAAATACTGTTAGTGGTAAAAATTAACCTGGTAAATATTAGGATTTAAATAAATAAACTTGATATTAACTAACAGGAGGATAAATACTTTGAGAAAACAAAGTATGTAAAAGGCCCGAGTTAACGGGACTTAAAGTAAAACAAGTAGTATCCCCTCCCGAACTCGCTAAGTAAACTAGAAATGCTTAACCTTGTTAAAAAGGGGTAAATATTATTGAAAATAAGTAGGTTGTGGCCTACTTAATAACTAGCCAAACATGAGGGACCAAAGTTGGATAACTTGAAAGATGTATTATAAAAATAAAATATAACACAACACACACATAGAGTGTGTGTGTGTGGAGATCGACCAGGAGGAGCTCTTTGGAGCTCAAACCCTAACTTCAACAAAATCAACAAATTGAAGGTCAAATCCAGCTCAAATCAGATGCATGAACACAAATTCGTGATCACCTAGTCGTGGGGATCACAAGGTATGTTGAATTTGGTTATTTGGTGATACTTTGAAATTATGATGAATAATCATAATCAAAATTATGGAATGAACAATGAATCTATGAGCGTTGTTGTGATGAAACTCATGTTTAGAAACAAACCCTGGTTGAAAACTTGATGAATTAGTATTAAAAACTAGGGATTTGGTGATTACTCATATATGTGCTAAGTGGGTTTTTATGATATAATGATGTTAGTGTCTAACTTGTGGTTTGAATCATCATACTAGATAGTAGAAATAAGGTACTTGAACAAATTACATGATTGAGTACTTGTTCATACATGATTGAGATGGGTTTTTGAATGTTACAATGAAATTGGTAAATTATTTCATGAATATGGAGGTTTGAAACCATGATATCAATTAGTTTGAATATAGAACTCGATTTGAATAGGTAACCGAATGAATACCTAATGACATGATGAAACAAGTTTCACTTATAGATGGAACCCGTAGAATTTGCGTAATGAAAGAACGAGTTTTATATAATTAGATGATTAGATGATGGATATAAACTATGTTGATGAATGTAGTTAAATTAGTTGCCTAAAAATAGCGACTACCGAATAGTCGAAGAAATGCTTAAGTGAGTTCGTTGAACTCAATTGTGCATTTCGTACATTAAAAAGAAACAGTTGACTTTTGAAAGTCAAACTGACCATTAATAAGATTGAATGATAAATTTGATAGAAAATAAGTAAGGTGGAATAGTCGTGATTGTTAATGACTAATCTAACCACCTTGTAAATGATGACGATAGTTTGACGCTTAACGAGCTAGGTGGAGGCTTGGGAAAGAAGTGGGTCAAATCGATTGAGTATGCGGAAAAGTGCATAACCGGATGGAAGGTAAGCAAAGCTTACACCCTTTTTTGTAGAATATGCGTTTATTTTGTAAACTATAAATGCGACAAGTGTAATATCCGAAATAAGGATTCCGACGCGATTAATATGAGTCGGAACAAATATAAATGGGTTAAAAATGGGTAAAAGTGGAAATTTGGTCAAATATCGACTAAAGTAAACTAAAGTTCAAAGGACACCCATAGCGTAAGCCGAATGGGTTAAAAATATAAGAAATGACATTAGGAGAAAAGGGATCTAGTGAGAAAATCCGAAATGGGTCGGATGTGTGATTGGTAATTAAAAACCATGTTTTGTTACATATGAAAATGTTGGGTCATATAGGCCGAATGGGTCAAATGGTGGTGATAACACCATTTGACGAAATTGACTAATGTGGTTGTCAAGTCATGTGTTTACATGAGTGAATAGTAATTTGGATAATTGCGTCGCCATAGAATATCAGTAATAAAAGCAAGGTGTTGAAACGGGTCACTAGGTTGACTCGAGCCAGGTACGTATAAATACAATTGTGGTTAAACATACACTTTTGGGTCAAATAAGTAGCAGGAGCCCTTCATCGTAAATGAGGGGCTAAAGTTGACCAAAACGCCCTTGATAGATAAATCGGGCAAACAACCTTTAAAGGTTGTTAGAAATAAGTATTTTGATAGATTAAATCCTTAGGATAAGTATAAAAAGGGATGATATGGGACCTTAGTGTCCAATGAGTTGAAACGAGTATTTTCCATAAAATGACATATCTGAGGGATAGAACTCGGAATAAATAGTCTATTACATTAAAATCCACCACAATCATTGTTGTGGTAGAAGACTAATCAATATGGATGGGTAGAATTATGATGTATACAAGGGATGAGCGTAATTTAAGCTTAAAAGTGCATAAATACCATTAACGGGTCAAAATAAGAGTATAAGCAAAAACGGGTTAAGAATGCATATAAGCCCGTGATTTGAACCTTGTATAATAGGAAATAATTATCATATTATGTTTACAAAAAAAAAAAAAAAACGAAGGCGACAACAAGTTTGTTTGATGAAATCACGAACGGGTGAAGAAGTGTCATAATTGAATTTCAAGCCAAGAGCTTGAAATCTAAAATTTTGTGAAGTTAGATGTCGGGTTTTTACTCCATAATATGTAGAATTAAATTACGAACGCGTAGGAAAAAGAATCGCGTAGAACGGATTAATAACGAATAAGTTATGGCCGTTTCCGTAAAAACTGGTATTGCTGGAAAATGCAGGTCCCAGATCCAGACCTGCTAAAAAACGGTCTCCCCCATGCCACGCGAGGGAGCAAGGTGGTGCGGCGCGTGGTGCGACAGCGCCCTGTTTCGGCGAAAAATTTGTATTTCAATCGGTTTTGCTTCCCGGACTCGTTTAGACACGTTTTAAACTACGTATGACTAATTCAATTCATGTTTTATGAATTGTAGGTTTAATTTATAGTACCGGAGGACGATCAAGTTCAACGAAGAACCGAACACGATCAAAATACAGGCTTCCGCACATAGTTTCGTCATCTTTGTAAATGACGAATTCATACATCTTATGTTGTATTGTTTTTATTGAGAAAAGTTTTAATTTAACCGTATTCTCAACATACTTGAAATCATAATTACAATTTTATTTTCGTAATCTATATGTAAACTTTAAAATAATAACAAGGGTGTTACACAATTCCTTCAGTTGAAGGGCAGCAAAAACTCGATGTAGAGTTCAGAGCAGAGCAGGAGAGACTGAAACAGGAGAGATATGAAGAATATCTGAGATCAAAGGAGCCTAAGAAGGTGAATGAAGGGATTATTGATGTCAAAGTCGAGTTAACAGCCGAGAACTTGACGAAGATGGCAGACAAGGTCATGATGGAAAAGGCCTTAGAGGTAGATTCCACATCCGCTTCTAAGTCTGAGTCGTTGAAAAAGGTCAGTTCTAGTGGTTCAGATAGTGAACCAGGTAAGGTTGAATATGCTAAATCTGAGAGTGTTTGCAGAAATTGCATGAAAGAATGCAAAGTCTGTAATACACACGAGTATTTCTCTCGATCGCAAGTCCAGGAGCTGACAGACAAAGTTAACAGTATAAACAGACAAATGATTGATCAAAATAAACTGATAAAATGTTCATCTGACAGAATAAATGAGTTAACTGAACAAATTAAAACTGATGAAAATGATGTTGTGAAATTTCGAAAAGAAAATGAAAAATTTATGCTTGAAAACAGAAAAATTTCTGAGGATTTGGACAAATTAAAAAGAACGATTAAAGACTCAGACGAACATAATTCTAAAACCTATAAAGAAAACGTACACATGTCAGGCGTTCTTCAATCTAAAGAGATTAATAAACGAGCAACTGGATGAGATTGCGAATCTCAAGATTCAGTATCAGGAAGCTAAAATTGAGAATGAGAGAATCAATTTAAAGCTGAACAGTTACACTTCTGGCAGCTTTGTTCTTCAACATATAGTTCCCAAACCGATCGGGAAGAACAAAGACGGTGAAGATGTATATTCTGATGGAACCGGGGTTGGGTATCACAAGGTTCCACCACCCATGGACAATAATTTCACTAAAAAGAAATCTGGGTTGGCTAATGAATCAGAGTTAATAGAAAAAAGTGATGCTGAGAAGCTACTGGATAACATCGATGTCACTTTTACCTCACAATCCGATGAAGATAGCATTGAATCTGAGGTTGTGAAGGAAGTTGTTGAAAAAGTGTTCAAATCTGACAGTGATTCCACAACTGAAGATAATGATTATTTCTTGAGCAATTACATCCCGAAGCCTAAGTCCCAGAACAACTTAGAGGAAGAACCGACTCTTCTCATGTACAAGATGTGTAGTTCGGATAAGTTGTACTCGGACAAAGAGTTTCCATTCGAAAATGTTAATGTGGATAAACTGAAAAGGGTTTTTAAGTTAGTTGAAATTGATGTTTCTGAAGTGAATGGTTTGACAAGTTCTAAGATGTTTTTGAACTTTCAACGTGACAAATCTTATTATAACAAACCAAGTGTGCCACCACGTTTTCACAATAACAACCAAAACAAAGGGTATGGTGGGCATCAAGGTGGTAAGAATTATCCGAGAAAGAATTTTCAGAAATCAAAATTTGTGAAAAAGACAACATTTATGAAAAGTTCGAGCTCAATGACCGAACAAGAATCGGAAATTTTCTCGAAAACAAATGAAGGGTTCTTCGCTAAAAAGGCCTCACAACCATATACCGAGGGTCAAAATTGAGTAGTTGATACTCGAACGTGCTTCAAGTCCTACCAGATTGGTCACATTGCACGAAAGTGGACCAATCAGAAGCCTAAGTCGGTGGTTGTTGAGAATCCAAAGAAGCCAAATGATGCTAAGGGCAAAGCGCCCATGTTTGTTGAAAAGAAGATTCCAAAGTCTGAAAACATTAAAACCAAATCTAAAACAGTTAAACAACCGGTAAAAAGAAATGGTGAATCTTCCAAACAAGTTACTCCTCCAAAACAAACATGGATGCCAAAATCTCAGGTAAAGGCATCAACTGAAGCAAAATCAAAGGTTCCCGACAGTGCAGTAAAACAAACTTCTTCAACCAAGCCGGTTAAGAAGTATGTACCTTTGGATTTGTATCAGAAGCTTGAGAAACAAACTTCTTCGACCCCACCGGGCAAGAAGTATGTTCCAAAGAAGGTTCAACCATCTAGTCTACCAAAAAAAGATGAATTTTTTCTATACAAAGAGGTTGAGGTTAAAACCGAGAAAAACTTGGAAGTGAACGACAAAAACTTCCCACCACTTTACACGATGAAAATACACATTAACAAAAAGCTACCCGAGCCAAAAGAGGCTTGGGGTGCTTCATCATCTAACTAAATTGCATGTGAAATGTGTAGGAGCTCCCAAGATCTATTTCAAATTGGATTATGGATAGTGGAGCATCCCGACACATGACAGGGCAGAAGACCCTACTGTACGATGTTAGAGGATGTAATGGTGGTTATGTTGGTTTCGCCGGAAACCAAGGTGGTTGAATTATCGGGGAGGGCATGTTATCTAACGGTGTCGTTTCATTTGAAAGAGTCAACTACATACCAGAACTGGAGAACAATTTACTGAGCATCTCTCAAATTTGTGACAGAATGTACACAACGCACTTCACCAACAAGGAATGTTTGATTTTGAAGTCGGGGTTTGTTATCCCTGAAGAATGGATCATTTTGCGAGCGCCGAGGGAAAATGACTTGTACGTGCTAGACATGAGCATTGCTACAACTACATCAGGCCATCCTCAGTGCTTCGTGTCAAAAGCTACCGAGAAGGAGTCAGTGCTGTGGCATCGGAAAATGGGTCACATTCATCTGCGAAAGATGAATCACCTGGTACATAACGATCTTGTCAAAGGTGTGAATGTAAAGAGTTTTCACTTGGAAGGGGAATGCATAAGCTGTCTAAAAGGTAAACAAAAGAAGAAGTCGCATCCCAGAAAAATGGAGAACTCAATCTCGAAACCACTTGAGAGACTTCACATGGATCTCTTTGGTCCTGTGAACGTTAAAAGCATTACTGGTGAGTCATACTGCTTGGTGGTTACTGATGACTATTCGAGATTTTCGTGGGTGATGTTCTTGAAGTCAAAGGATGAAACATTTGAGAGTTTGCTGAAGCTGTTCAAGAAAATTGAGAACTTGTACCAGGCACGCATTTGTCGATTACGAAATGATAATGGTAAGGAGTTCAAAAACAATCAGATGGAAGAATTTTGTGATAAGAAGGGTATACTGCAAGAATCCAGTGCGCCGTACACTCCGCAGCAGAATAGAGTTGCAGAAAGAAAGAACCGGGCACTGATAGAAACAGCGCGAACGATGTTAGCTGATGCAAAGCTTCCTATCAACTTTTGGGGAGAAGCTGTTTCTGCGGCTTGCTATACTCTCAATCGGGTTCTAACTATGAAGAAGCATAACAAGACGTGTTTCGAGCTAATCAACAACCGAAAGCCTAACTTGGAATATCTGGAGCCGTTCGGATCACCCTGCACAGTTCTAGATCCTGATGGAAAATTTGGTGCTAAGGCTTTGGAAGGAATCTTCGTGGGTTATTCTAGTCTACTTACATGGGTTTTCGTTCCATGTCTTGGGAAGATCATTGAAGCTCAGCACGTGGAATGTCAGGGATACACTATGCCTCTACAGAAACCTGCTGACTCATGGCGATTCGATTATGATACTTTATAGTAGTCATTCGACTTACCGGAAGAGCCAAAATTCTTTGAGATGATAAGGTTATATCAGGAGTATCAAGCTTCACAAATGGATTTATTACCTACTAGTTCTTCCAAACATCAACAAAATACAAATGATCATGAAGCTGGTCCCACTCATAGTGATCAAGATGATACTGTTTTGCAGCAAACTCAAACTTCAGAATAGGAGCCTGCCCCAAATAATCAAACAAACGTTTTTGATGATTCAGAGTCTGATTCGGATAGCCCGACCTTTGATAGAGGTGATTCAGAACCTAAGGGGGAGCAGATCCAATCTTCAGATCAAACAGTTCCTGTCGATGAACAAGTTGCAGATCAGAACGTCACAAATTTGGAAAGCGAGGTGAACGTTCCCGGTGAAGTTATGCCGAGGACTCTATTGTATCATCCCGAAGAGTTGATAATTGGAGAACTACAATCAGGAGTTCGAACGAGAAGTCAAATAAACCAAGGCTTTGTATGTTTTTACACTAAAATTGCTCCGTTACAAAACGATTTCTCACTAAGTTGCTTTATCTCGCAGGTTGAACCACGAACGTACAAAGAAGCACTGACAGAAGAATCGTGGGTTAATGCGATGCAAGAGGAGCTCGGTCAATTTGAAAAACTCAGAGTTTGGAAGCTAGTCGATTTACCTGATGGGCATAGAAAGATTAACACCAAGTAGGTGTTCAAATGTAAGCGAGATGATAGGGGAGTGATAGTGCGAAATAAAGCTCTCCTAGTCGTTCAGGGCTTTAGTCAATAGGAGGGGATCGATTTCACCGAAGTATACGCTCCTGTTGCTAGACTTGAAGCCATCAGAATCTTTCTTGCATTCGCTTCATGGAAAGGGTTTAAAGTTTATCAGCTGGATGTCAAGTCGGTGTTCCTGTACGGCAAAGTGAAAGAGGAGGTCTACGTCGGCCATCCACCGGGCTTCACCGATCCGATTCACAAAGACAAAGTCTACCTCTTGGACAAAGCACTATATGGATTGCATCAGGCCCCGAGAGCCTGGTATGAGACGCTCTCTCAACATTTGCTTTCCAACGGCTTTATTCGAGGAAAGGTGGACGCCACTCTTTTCACAAAGGAGGTCGCTGGACATCTGCTAATCGTTTAGATTTATGTTGATGATATAATTTTTGGGTCCACATACGAGGAACTCTGCAAAGAATTCGCACAAGTGATGAAGCAAAAGTTCGAGATGTCGTCGATGGGTGAGATGAAGTTTTTCCTTGGCTACAAGTCGATCAGATGCCGGAGGGAACCTTCATACATCAAACAAAGTACGTCCACGACGTTATGGAGAAATTTGGGATGTCGGAGACTGCATCTATGTCCACCCCGTTAGCAACTAATCACGGTATCAACCCTGATCTCACCGGAGAGAAGGTCGACGAGACGCTATACCGTTTAATAATTGGTTCGCTGATGTATCTCAAAGCATCTCGTCCTGACATAATGTACTCGACCTGCCTAGCAGCCCACTATCAGTTGAGTCCTAGATCGTCACACATGGTTATCGTCAAGTGGATCCTACGCTACCTAAAAGGAACCCCAGGCTTGGGGTTGTGGTATCCAAAAGACGGTGATTTCAAGCTTGAAGGCTGCTCTGACTCAGATTTCAGATGCTGCAAAATCAACTCAAAGTCTACTATAACAGGATGCCAGTTTTTCAGATCACGTCTGGTGACTTGGCAATGTAAGAAGCAGACAACCGTTGCACTTTCAACGTGTGAAGCAGAATACGTATCTGCAAGCAGCTGCTGCTCTCAAATTTTGTGGATCCAACAGTAAATGCGGGATTACGGTTTGCAATTTCTTACTACTCCTATCTATGTAGATAACGAGGCAGCAATCAACATAACAAAAAACCCGGTACATCACGCTAAAACTAAACACATAGAAATTCGACATCACTTCATCCGAGATTGATTCGAGAAGAATTCGATTCGAATAAAAAAGATCCACACCGACGAACAAAAGGCAGATTTACACACAAAACCGTTTGATAAGTCACGTTTTCAATACTTATTAAAACTAAACGGGATGAAACTTTTGTCGTCAGTGGGAGCAATAATTGGCGTTGATGAGAAATCCACAGCAGAGGAAGTCGAGAAGCAATCTGCTATGGTTTGTCGCATTTTTCGATGTTTTTGTTTTTAGGGGGAGATTGTCTTTTTCAGAAAAATAAAAAAACATTAAAAAATGCTAAAATACAAAAACAATAGAAATTTCAAAATATAAAAAACAATAAAAAATCCAAAAATAGTTTGTGTAAAAAGAGGAAATGATAGTACATCAGCTAGACTGTCACGGTACGCTAAATAATTGCAATGATTTAAAGCATTAAACGGTCTCACTAATGATATGTTGATAGGTTTTTGCACATTCAGTAGACTTTTTCGGGATATAAACCTAAACTTCAATATCTTGCTTATTTCGTGGGAAACATCTCTCGGATATATCGGTAACCCCTGAAATCTTGTTTGAAAGATTACCTATTTCTGAAATACTAGGTCTATATACTTAGTGATATCTGGGGTATTATACCAGGACTTCTGATATTGCAGAAGCAATGACCTAGTCCTCGTATAATGCTTTATGTGCTTTAAAATCTAAAGCTTGCCCTCAGCATAAAAATTGATGAATATCGAAAGATGTGAATCAAGTGCTGTTGAAAAGAAGATCCCTAAGTGGGATACACCACAAAGTCGAGCCATCATCTCTTTGTCTGAACAGAAGTTCTAACCTGAGCTCTCATGGTCTCGCACTACCCTAAGACAGATATCAGTATAGTATATTCACCTGTAAGACTGAATATAGGGAATCTGGATACGAGAGTATATTATGAGGTGGGACACGCGAATAAGTTAAGTTCTAAAACACTAATCCGTATCCTGATTTAGTTGAAATTTGTGTGAGAATTTAAGTGGATCAGTATATCAACAATCTAGGTGAACTGTTTAAATCTTAGTGTGTAATAAGGTCAAAGGTGCCTGTGACACGTCGATAGCTGATATGATCATCTAACACGTTCATCAAAAAGATGTTTGTAAATAGTTTACTGTTATTCCATTTTAGCTTAAACCCAAAAATATTTTCAGTGTGTTTTAACATAAACTTTCTTAAAATCCAAAAAGATTTTATTTCTGCTTTAGTTTAGACAAACCATTGTGGAAAGCTGATCATCGGAATCTCGCTTGTGATACAGAAAGTTTTTGGCTGAACGACTGGGTTGGGAGCTAATCAAAATAGTTGGGAATTTCAAAAGTCAAACAAGTTCATTAATTTGACACTTGTACATTTCAGAAAAAGATAAAAAGTTTGAACAAAAATGTCAGTTGGTTCGTATCAGGTCAACCAAGCTCATTAATTTGGACTTGGTAGGCAAATTGAGTAACCAAGGTCACTAACTTGAACCTGGATACTTGAGTGGATGTCTAAAACTGACCAAAACTGATAAAACTGAGAAAATTGAAAAACTTAGAAATTTGAACAAAGTTTGAGGTTGATCAAATGATCATCCGATCGGACGACCATCCGATCGGACGACCATCCAATCGGATGACCATCCGAGTGGTGGTTAGACAATATATAAAGGGTCAAAAGCTAAGTCAACCTCATTCATTCGAATATACATCTGACACACACACTCATTTTTCTCTCAACTGTTCTTGATCCTTGACTCACATTCTTGCCATTCCAATCACATAGGATTGTTAGTTAGCACATCACTCACTATAGGAAAGGTAAGTTTTGCTAATTTCACCGTTGAATTTCATGTATTTGATGTTTATGTGTACCGACGGTTCGAACGGTGGTAATTCCTTAGATCTAGGCTTGATTGGGTGTTATTGATAGAAATTGAACTTAAATCTTAGATAATTGGCCTTAGATTCATTGATTCACCGGACAAATTTCACCAAAACACCTTGGATTTGAACTTAGAAAAATTAAAGGGTGTCGGTAGCCGACATGAACTTTCTCAAATTAGGGCCAATTTAGGAAGTTTTGTTAGAAATTGAACATAGGGTTTTGTTTATCGGCGAGATTTCTGAGTGAATTTGTGTTCAATTATAAAAAATCATGATAAATTTTGATATTAATATGTTGACATTCAAACTGTTCTTGATGTTTTGATCTAATGATAATCCTATCGGATGACCATCCGATTGGACGGCCATCTGATCCACTACATTTCATTGCTTGAATAATTCTAAGTGTTTATCTGATTGAGTGTTGTTGATTATTCAAATTGTTCTTCATAAGATTGATCGAATGATCATTCGATCGGATGACCATCCGATTGGATGATCATCCGATCCATGGCACTTTCTTGGATTGAATAATGATAAGTGTTTAAATGTTTTGATGTGTTCATGCTCAACTGATCTTCATGACTTCAATCGAATGACCATCCGATCGGATGACCATCCAATCCAAATACTCTTTCATGTTTGATTCATTCATTGTGATCCGAGCAATAATACTTCTCTTGTTTCTTTGTGCTTATTTGAAAAAGACTCATCCGAATGGATTACCATCAGGCCGGATGGTCATTCGAATGTCAGTACTGAGTATGAGTATAGAGAGTAAAGTGTTAGAAAAATTTTGAAGTTTTTGAAAATTTTCTCTCTAAACACTTTATATCTTGAAATACGTGCAGGCAAGAGGCTCTGACTTTCATCCTAAGCACAACATTTACTGCATTCTAGAAGAGAATTATCCAAACATTGAGTCATTCAAGGAGATAGTACCATTTATGAAGGAGAGCAGAATATGTAAAGCTTTGACGGAGAAGCACAAGTGCTATGAATCGCATGTTAGAACATTCTGGAGCAGTGCACGATATGATGAGAAAGAAGAAACAATTTATTCTGCCTTCAAGATGAAGGACGACAAAAAGAAGGACATCGATTTAGAAGTAAAGTTTACCGTTGGTGATGTAAGGAGGGTGTTGAATTTGCAAGATAAAGACAATGATCCTATCATTATTTCTGAGAGATTATGCAAAGGTTTCTAGCTACGCATGGGATACACGGGGCATATTAACGATAAAGGATACATTAAGTCGAAGTTTTGTAAGCCATACAAATTCTTAGTGCACTGTGTAATACATGCATTATCGCACAGAAAGGGTGCATACGATGAGAATTCTGGCTACATCATGAACATAATAGCTTGCTTATTGCTCAACAGACCGTATAATATCTCGCAAGTGATCTTCAATCACTTGATAGATAACATAAAGGGTGAGAAGTATATTATGTATCCTAGGTTCATACAGATGTTATTAGACGATCAAATTCCAAACCTTCCAAAAGATCCAAAGGATGAACTTCATCTGCAGCACATGGATAGTGAAACACTCAAGAGATTAGATAAGTATAAAGGAGTGAAACCAGAGATGGATCCATGGTATAAGCCTAAGTTTGGAAAGATTAAGAAGGCGTATTATGTGGCACCTGAAGGAGATAATTGGAGACATGCTGAAAGCAATTCAGAGGATGAAACAGATAGATTGAAGGACATGGTTGAAAAGAAGTTGAGGTTTTGGTATGTGAAGGACGAGAAGAAGAGAAAGAGAACACCTAAGATTTCACCGAAAGTTGTGATCAAGGGTAAACATGGAAAAGAGGAAGCATCAGAAAGGTTCGTAGATATTTCATTTGAATGTTATACTAACAATGATTATGTTTGTGTTGCAGAAACAACGAAGAAGAAATCGCCACCAAAATTGGTAGATGAGCCTGTTGTTCCACCAACAAAATTGATCAAAAAGACGCAGATCTCTTGAATATGTCATTTGCAAATTATGTAAAGCATACAACTGCTGAAGCTTCTCAAAGTGTTCAAGGTGCTAATGTTGGAAAAGAAGTTGAAAGAACTGCAGTGAACATTGATGTTGAAAAGACAACAGAAACTAGAGGTGATGGTGAAGGAGTAAAAGAGACACATGTTGAAGGATTGGTTCATACAGACTCCAGTGACACAGAGAGCGATGAAATAGATCCTACGAAGATTGCTCCAACGTCATATGTTAGTGGAAAACAAAAGATGAAAAGATCTCCTAAGAAAAAGAAAGCGTCTGATGAAGAAGATGCTACTTAGAGCCGACACCAAAAGAGAAGAAGAAAGTTATTAAGAAGCATAAAGCTCGACCTTCAGGGGCTGTTTCAAGGAGTGTTAGAGCTAGGAAAGACTCAACGTCTATTCCTCAGCAATCTACAGCAGCTCCAGAGGTTTCGGTAGTAGAAAAGAATATTGAAAGCCCTGAGTATGAGAGGGTTGAAATAGTTGAAAAGAATGTCGAAGATGTTGAAGGAGAGTTCATGGGAGTTAGAAAGTCTACACCTCCAGCATCGCCCATCAATCCAACAATTCGAATTCCTTCTGATCATGAAAATACACTGGAACAGCAACCAAAGAATGTGAAAGAGCCTCCATCTGCTTCAAAGAAAGCTACAACTTCAAGCTCAAGCCAAGGATTTCCAAGGGTTTCTGGTGAATTTCCATATGAACTTCCTTCTAGTGACTTTGATGTCTTTAATGATGGTAAGATAAATGTATTGACGAAGAAGGTTAATGTGTTGGAAAAGGCTAAGGCTAAAGCTGAAGCAGAGCTTGAAGCAGTTAAAGCAGAGAATGTTGTTTTGAAAAAGGAGTTAGAAGAGCATGTTGAAGTGATTGATCAATTGACTGATGATATCGAAGAGGTAAATGCTTGATACAAAACTGTTGATAATTTTAACACTTTGTTGCATGAAATGTTGGGCGATATAAGCAAACATGCTTCAAGTGAAAATGAAGCGTTGAAGAAAGAAATTGAAGCACTAAGGGCAGACAAAGTGATAAAGGACGAACAGTTGAACATGCTTTACACTGTCATTGAACATAAGCTGGGTATAAATAGTCAAGCTGTGTTTGATGAGATAGAGATTCAGAATGTTGAAGCCAGAAGAGTTGAAAGAGAAAAGAAGTTAGCTGAAGAAGCTAAAGAGAAAAGAAAGGGTTTGGTAGTTGATACTGAAGAAGTTGCTGGATCTTCAAGTCATCCTGAAGGTACTGAAGTTGATAATTCACTTGCTCTTGTTCCTATTGGTGAAGTAATAGATGTGACTCCTGAAGAAATATAGCTTGATAGAAGAAATATTATTGAGAAACGTCACAAAGAAAAAGAGGATGATGATGAAGAGGATGAAGAGTTGAAAGAGTTATACAAAGATATAGATGATTTTGATGGTAATGATGGTGATAATGATGATGATGATGATGAAGATCAAGGGGCTACTGGGTTGATGATTGTGAAGCGTTCAGGCACTAATACTCTTGAAGACTTCTTGAACAACGAACTGAATGAACAACAAGAAGATCAACATCATGAGGCTTCGTCTTCTTCTGGAAAACAACATGCTGGTAATCAGGTATTTCTTACTACTCCTAAAGTCATTTATTTACATGCTGATGTTGAGGGGGAGTTGGAAGAGAACAGGACCAGAGAGTCCATGTTAGAGGAGTTAGGGATGGATGATGGTAATATGAAGTTTGATATTGAAGACGAGATACCACCCTCTCCTGAAAGAGAATATTCTTTCAAGTTTGTTAATGAAGCTGATAATTTTAAAGATGTGATTATTGAAGAAGGTTCTGATCTTTCTGACGAAGACACTCCATTTCACTACTCTGGAGTTGACGACGACTTTCCTACTTTGACCGAACTATTTCAATCTCACAATGAAGACGAAGTGAGAAGGAAAGTAGTGGAAAGAATCAGTACTGAAGGGATTCCTGAAACTGTACCTCAAGAAGAACTTCTTAAAGAAAGGAAGCGTTGGTTCAAGGTGATGTCAAAGGAAAGAAAGTACAAACGGCCGCTATAATACTTCACTGATCATCCAGATAAATCTCTAGGTGATATTCTCTCGTGGGGCTACTTGGAACATTTAAAAGTATATGCAATCAGAAGAGAGCATGGAGTGCAATACTTTGAGTTTTTATCTGACATTAAGACACTTCCGTGGTGGGATGTAGAGGAGCTTGTACAAACGAAGAATATAAAGCAGTTCTACTATGGTTTGGATGTGAAAATGCATGATCAAAAGTTATGGAACTACATAAAACTGCAAGCTAAAGACAACTTTCCAGATTGGAAGCCTTATAAGCCTGAGCAGATAGTGAAAGTAGATCCTATAACGGGCGAGAAAGACATTACTTTGAAGATCAAACCTCCAAGTTGTCTAAAGAACATGCCGCTTCGAGCTATGGAGCAAGATTTCCACGAAGATTTCAAAGGTTGGATTTATAATCAAAGCACAGCGGAAGCAGTAATATCATTGTTCGTTAAGAAGACATGAGAAACCAAACGCATCAATGTGTTAGATCTGATGTGGCTGGTTAACTGCTCAAAGAAAGATATTGATTGCCTGTTCTTCAATAAAATAGTGTACAATGAGCCTGACAGAGTACAAGCACAACAGTATCAGAAAATAGTGAATCTGTGCTTCGCAAAAGACATAAACTCTGGAAGATATTGGGAAACAAAGTTCAGGGATCTAGAGTTGGAGGAATTTCTAAAAGCAGAGAAAAGAAGTGAAAGATTCAAGAAGATTGCTGAAAGAGCTGCTCAACTTGGAAGAAGAAAGTTTGAAAGGCCACCAGATACAGATCAGACGCCTATCGAATCTCAGGAAAACAAGATTCCTAGGTGGCAAAAATCAAGAGATGGTGATCTGGAGTATCGTAAGTGGTGGAATGAAACAAGGAGACTGTTAAGGAGGCAGATGTTGGAAGAAAGAAAAGAAAAGCGAAGCAGAAGGCCAGAGAAAGCAGGCGCAACTGGAAGACGCATTGAAGACTGTACAGGAAGGAAGACTGCAGCTACATCCAAGGGGGAGTCTGTAGATGCAATATGTCTATAGCTTCCGTCTGTATCGAGTCTATATTTTGTCATGTATGTGTCATTGTATAGTTTTTGTTTATATATTATCGAATCACGGACGAAACGGAGATTGTATATGTTTTGTATAAAGTCCATCCGATCGGATGACTCATCCAGACGGATGACCATCCGGATGGTTCTCCCTGATTCAGCTCCACCTATAAATAGGAGACTTGGGTCTCAGTTATTAGTTGTTGCTTATTTTGCCTATGAGGCGGAGCTCTGTTCATTTCTCACCGGAACCCTGTATATGCACAATCTTTGAATGAGAATGAAAGCTTTAAACGTTGAATTTGTTGTTGATTCTTCTTCTACACTACATATGGATTCCGCACTTCTACAGTGATCGATCCGACCTGAGTTGTTCAATCTAGAGCCGAACTTCTGGTCCTCACATCACCAATAGTCTGATGTTGTAAAACGAAAGGATGAACTCAGTATACTCACCCGCTATGATGAATCGTTGTGCCTACCTTGATCGCGGAGGTATGTCATGGAATGGGACACACGGGTGTTATAGTATAATATTACCTTAAGCATATCACGAAGTTGAAAATTGAAAGTTGAGTGTTAGGTTTAAGAGGACAAACATATTGGCAATCACATAGACTAGTCTGAATAAGTTTGCACT
Organism: Helianthus tuberosus; assembly: GCA_030545235.1. Taxonomy (NCBI): domain Eukaryota; kingdom Viridiplantae; phylum Streptophyta; class Magnoliopsida; order Asterales; family Asteraceae; genus Helianthus; species Helianthus tuberosus. The sequence continues at coordinate 151,584,005 of CM060357.1, read as the reverse complement.
GAAAAATGTTCCTTGGTTTGCCTGAGAACGATTTTGCTCCCATTGCAATTGTAATTGTAATTGTATATTGTAACTGTTGAGTTAGTTTCTTTGTTTATTTGCGTTTCTGTTTATATTCTCATATAATTAAAAAAATTAAAAAATAGAAATTTCAAAAAACCAAAAATAGTGTGTTGTTTTGTAAAATAAAAAAAAATCAAAATTAGAGTGTTTTATTTGTTTTATTAAAATTTTAATCGTTCTTGAAGATTTGACTGACCATCAAACGTTGAAAGAGATTTGAATTGTGAAATCCGAGTACAAGTACTTGGATGTACCAAGTGTTCATATGGTACTTTCCTCTGTTGCATAGAAATGTTTGCTTATAAATTTCTGAGCATGTGTAGAACTTGATTTAAATCAAGAAACAGAGGTTGATGAAGAATGAGATGTTGTTAGCTGCTGACAAAGCATGAAACATCACAAAACAAGATGTACCTGAGTCAGAAGAACCAGATATGAGTCATCATCTAACAATGATAGTACATATGAAGAAGTACATGTGAACCTGTATGAAAGAGAGAAATTGAGAAAGAAAACAGCTGATGAGAATCCTCCTCTCGCATTCTTTTTGACAAAGATGTTTCAAGCAAAGTTGATCGAGATCCTGATAACCAGAAGAGAAGAAGAAAGAAACCCAGTGCTGAGAGCCCAGAACTCAAGAACTTCCACAACACCTATAGCATAGCGATAACCATAGACTTTGTTGAAGACGTTGCTGAATTCATGATATGAAGACAATTTGATGCATCAGTCTAGGGGGAGATTTTTAGGTCCAAGAAGTATGAGACTGATGCATCAAATATATGCAACGAGCTATAGTAGCGAACTGGGATGTAATTGGGTTAGTTTGTATTAGGTTTGGACCTGTTTAGGTCATTTGGGCCATGCCTAAGGCCATGTGGGCCAGGAAAGCCCAAGGGGAGCCCATGTGGGAAATGAGCTTACCTAGGGTATTTAAGCTAGTTTGTTTCTAAACTAGGGTTTGAGCCTCCATGTTACATAATTCCTAGAGAGAGCTAGAGAGGGGCGATTTGGTAGAGAGAACACCTATACTAGACGGTTTTGCTTTGATAGTAATAGAATCGTGTGCAAGTGTTGAAAGTGACACGGTGTTCTTGTGAGTCATTGTTTTTCTTGAATATCATCAAGTTTGGATTCCGCCCATCCTTGGTGATTGTTTGATATCAATGTTAGATCCATTTTTGGGACTTACAAATTTCCAAGGATTTCCCCCTCAGCTTGGAAAATTCTGGTCTCACTTATCTCCGAAAAACTCAACTTTGCAGAATATTTGACATTTTGTTCCACAAATGTCAATGTTTCATCAATGCGGATTTTACATTTTTGGCCCATTAATAGTCACTTCACCAAATGATAAACAATATGCATAGGTATCCATGACTACCGCAATAACTTCAATACTCCGTGATTTCATCATCTTATCTCATTCTCTGAATCCTTCGACTGTGTCCCTGAACATCCCCTATTTGACATTAAATTATCAAAAAAAATTCTATCACCAATATTTTTTAACAGCATTTCACTCATGCGTGTGTATGACTCATGCGCGCGTATAAATTATACGTTTTGCTCTCTTGCGTGCGTATCTGTTCATGCGCTCGAAGCTGTTATTTCCAATTTTCGATCCAAAATCTTTATTTCTTCGAATTTGATGATGAATCTTCTACAGACATGTATGAAAATCAATTTTAATCAAGAATATATCTTCAATTTGACATTCCATTGGTGAATTGATCTTCAATTTTGATGTTTTACGTCTAAAACTCATAAATCATCAGCGTAGGTGATTCAATCAATTTTTAGATCGATTGAATCGGTACCGTAGCTCTGATACCACTGTTGAGAACATGGACCGTTGCATCCTACGCGTTTTAGATGGAATTTTGGATAATATAAAGCTAATTCGGTAGAAATTTTGGAAGCATAACGCTTAGAATAACCATATGTAAAAGCTTCCATTCCATACCGAAAGAGCATACATTATTAACAATCTGGAGAGAATCACACAGTTTCTCTCCACTCGAATCCAAAACTTATGGATCCGTGTGCATAAGCCTCCTATATATAGGAAACTCACATGTGCATGGGCTCATGCGCATGGATGAGCATTCCTCATACGCACGTATGACTCATACGTGCGCCTGAGTATTCTCCTTATAAAACTAACACTCAACTTTACGATATTCAACACACGCTCTATCTAGCCTATTCGCACAGTGGCGGACACACATAATATGCACCAACAACTTTGAAACACATAGAAGTATGTCATTGCATGATAAAACACAAAAACAACATCATAGCCAACATAAGAAACCAATTGTTAGGGCATTGATTTTTAATACTATGGATCATGTATCCTAAGATTTAGCCTGGACCACTAATCCTTAATGGATGATGCAGGAAGTCTGAGGATCAAGAATCCTTATTATTACTTATATCGACTAACGATTGTTCTCTATGTTTTTAACTTATATTCGTAGGTATTTGACGGAGAGTGGACTAGGTCAAGCTGGGATGTTATGGAATATGCCTTGGAATAAACACGTGCAAAAGTGGAAGTAACCGTTATGAAGGAATGTAGGATGCTTGCATGATTTTCGTATAGTTTGTTGTATAATTCTTTCGAAATTTATAAGGGGATAACAAGCTCATTTAGGCACAACATATGATACACAACACACTCTCTCGCAACATTGAAAACTACTCTCAACACTAACACTAGAATTCCATTGTATCGAGCTCATTATCTTCCAAAGTTGTATTGAATCTTAGCTTATTTGTTCAATATAGTTAGTGATCGGCAGTTTCCGTCACCCGAGGTTTTTTGTGCTGGATATCTCAAAAGGATCAAGGGCTTTTTCCTCTTACAAATCCCGGTGTTCATTGTCATTTTCACTTTACAATTGATTACATTGTTGTTCATACACATAACCACTCTACCTCACAATCAAGAGGATGTTTGGGGTTGAGTTTTGAAAATAGATTATGCGTTTTGAATAATCAAAATCAGATAATTAACTGTAACAAAACGTGATGTTGAAAGATAGTGTTTGGATTTGATTATGTTGCTTGATATCACAATAATCAGATAATCAACTATTTGAGTGTTTGGCAAATATATATTTAAAAAAATAAACAAGTGAAAATCCTTTTCTAAATGCAAATAATCAATTTTTGGAAAACTGCGTTTTGTTGCAGTAGGGGGGAGCTGCTTTTGGAAAACTGCGTTTGTAACTTTCTAAACGCAAATAATCAATTTTATCATTTTTTTTACCAAACACTCAAAACAGGTTATTTACGATTTCAAGACTCAATAATCTAAAAATCTCCTTCAACACTCGACCCCAAACACCCTCCAAAATTTGGTTACATTATCCTTAAACTGATTTTTGACCAAACAATTTGGCGCCCACCGTGGGGCAAGTGGTGCTTCAATTCTAGAACTTTTTTGTGTTCATTTCTGTTCATTTTCATCAACTCCATGGCCTCTCAGGGAAAATCCACTTCAAGTGCCATGCCGGCGGTTACCTCATCTCAAACTAGTGCATTTTTACCTCATATTTCCCCACCATTCTAGAAGAATGTGGAAAATGCTCAGAAGAGGACATCATCTATCTTCCAAGGATCCAAAATTTCTACTACTTCATATTCTTCTAATACTCATATTGATATTCCTGTTTTGTTTTCACAGATCAAAAGCTATTTGGAGCAGCAAGACAAAACCAATCAGAGGATCCTTCGTGAAATTGATGATATCAAGAAGCAAAAGAGGCCAGCAGAGGATCAGTCTCCATTGGTGTCTAGGATGTTGGACATTGTCATCCAGCAACTACAGCACAACAATCCAGAGTGCCCATCACACAGCCTCAAAGATCCTCCATTCATTAGCAGGGATCACTAGCGATGACTTAATCACAAGGATCCTTCATTCATCAGCAAGGATCATTGGCAATGACTCAGCCTCAAGGATCCTTCCCCCGCTTAGAAGGATACATTGAAATATTCCAGCCTCAAGGATCCTACTTCAATGAACAAGGATCCTCAGCTTGAGTTCAAGGATCTATGGATCATTCATCTAGACCTTCAGCATAGACCTACCCAGGTTCCAATGTCTTTCAGGATCAAGGATTCTCAGGGAGACAATCATGGAGAAGCTCTGAAGTCCATGAAGGGGATTTCATCCCTATGAAGACCATTTCTTCTTTAGGCCCTACTATTACGCCAGATTTGTCCTATCCTAGATATCCTTCTGGAATACCAACATCAAGTCAAGCAGGAGGTAACAATTTTCATAATACATCTTTTGATACTAACTATGGTTTTATGCAGGATGCAGGGATCAATCAGGCTATGGCCAGGGAGTTGGAGAAACTCAAGGATATGATATCCAGCGTCCCAGGAGTGGTCAAACCCATTCCTGAGATTCCAGATGAAAGTCACAGGATATCTCGTTTTGCACGTCCAATATGAAATGAAGAGATACCGAAACGCTTTCAAACCCACAACATGAAGTTGTATGATGGTACAACTGATCCAGAGAAGCATGTAACACAATACAGAGAGAGGATGGGGAAAGATTGAAGGAATCCTATTTATGCAAGAGCTTTAGATCCACACTCACTTGATCAGCACTAAAATGGCTGCTAAGTCTTCCTCCATACTCTTTAACTTCATTTTTGCACTTAGTTAACCTATTTAATAATCAGTTTTCTTGTAGAATGACTTTTGAAAGGTTAACTAGTGATCTATATAGAATTACCCAAGCTCGTGATGAATCCCTTAGAGATTATGTTACTAAGTTTGGTAGAGAATCCTTAGAAATCCCAAATCTTGACATTGTAACTGCGGTATAAGCATTTAAGATGGGATTGCAAAAGAATTCTCCTTTCTATGATGACCTCGTTATGACCCCATGAAGGAATTTAGATGAAGTCAGGAACAGGGCCCTAAGATTCATCCGTTTAGAGGATGATACAAGGATCCAAGACAAGTTAACTGGTTCTTCCAAACAGGAGTACAATGATAAGAAGCAAGGATCCTTCTACAAGAATAACCGATCCAAGCCGTACTCCAAACCTGACAATCAAAACGTTCATGCAATTGAACAAGATGAAGATGAGGAAGAATATCCTTGGATATCCTAATACTATTTTTCTGTTGATAATAGTGAATTAATGCTTACCTTGCAGAATTTAAGTGAGAAAGCAAGATGGCCCAAGAAGAATGAGAAATCGACATCCTTCAAGGACAAATCTAAATGGTGTGCATACAATGAAGATTTTGGCCACCTTACCGATGAATGCATTGCACTCAGAAAGGAGATAGGCTACCTTCTCAGTAAGGGTCACTTGAAAGAGTTGATTGGTAGGAAGAAATCAAGGATCCAGGAAACTAAAAAAGTACCAGAAAGGACACCTCCACCACCTCCAGATGCCCAAATCATTAACTTCATTTCCGGAGGCTCAGATATCTATGTAACCTCATTCTCTGTAGCAAAGAGGCATGACAAATAAACCAAGCTGGAAAACGGAGACAGGCCTATCAGGACCTCCACTCTAACTCAACAGAAAGTTATATCCTTTGATGAGGATGATCGTGTCGATATCCAGGATCCTCATCATGATGGCTTAGTTATTACCTTGTTTATTTCTAATCATTTTTTTTGCACGATACTTATCGATGGTGGAAGATCTATTAACATCATCCAACTTGATGTCCTAAAGAGGATGAAGATCCCGGAATCAGAAATAGTTCTGAGATCATCAGTCCTTGTTGGATTCAGGGGTGAAATGAAGAACACTCTGGGGGACATCAAACTCCCAATCTATATTGAGGGGGTAAACTCTATACATAAATTTTGTGTTATTGACTGTTATCTTGTTGCAATGTGATCCTTGACAGGCCCTGGATACATGACATGAAAGTTGTCCCTTCAACCTACCACCAATGTGTAAAGCTACCAACCCCATGGTAAGTAGTAAATATAGAGAGCGATCAACAAGAGCCAAGAACTGTTACACCTCTTCAATGAAACCGACTTCAAAACCAAGGGCAGTATAGCAAATACAGCATCCTCCAATAGATGTCATGGAGGCAAGAGAACAAGACATCATGGATGTAATACTGGACCCTGAGGATCCTGAAATCAAAGTTTTTATAGGATCCAGGATCCTTGATAATATAGAGTAGGATCTAGTATCCTTCCTAAAGAGAAGGAAGTCTACCTTTGCTTAGAAACATGAAGATATGACAGGTATCTCTAAAGACATTATTAGTCATAATTTGGGAATTGATAAATCTTTTAGTCCAATTCATCAAAAAAGAAGAAAACTTGCACCTGAAAGGAATGGCATTATCCAAGAGGAGGTGGACAAACTCTTGAAGGTATGTATGATTAGGGAAGTTAAGTATCCAAAATGGTCAGTCAATGTGGTGGTTGTTCAAAAGAAAAACAAAAAGTGGGGGTATGTGTCGACTTTACAAATTTAAATAAGGCATGTCCCAAGGATCCTTTCCCACTTCCACACATTGACTCCATGGTGGATGCAACAGCAGGCCATGAATTGCTCACCTTTATGGATGCTTTGTCTGGAATTCAACAAATTCAGATGGAACCATCTGACCAAGAGGATACAACATTTATGACTCCCACTGGCATATACTGTTATATTGCAATGCCTTTTGGACTGAGAAATGCAGGTGCCACTTACCAAAGACTGGTCAATATGATGTTCAAAGAACAAATTGGAGACACTATGGAGGTCTACATTGATGACATGGTGGTCAAGTCCAAGAAAGCAGAGGATCATCTTAAGGAACTTGAAGTGGCATTTAACATCCTTGATCAATAAAATATGAAGCTGAATCCTTCAAAGTATCATTTTAGTGTCTCAAAGCTGGGAAGTTCCTAGGATACATGGCGACCAAAAGAGGGATTGAAGCTAGCCCTGAGAAGATAAAGGAAATTGTAAACATAAAGTCTCCTACCAATGCAAAGGATGTACAGAGGTTAACAGGAAGGATTGCAGCCTTAAACAAGTTCATTTTAAAGTCCACAGAGAAATGCAAGGATTTTTATGACATTCTGAGGAAAAATAAGAAATTTGAGTGGACTGAGAAGCATGAAGCTGCACTCAAGGTTCTCAAGGATTATCTATCCTCAGCACTAGGCTTGATGAAACCAGATGATGGTGAGCCATTATCCTTGTACTTAGTTGTTTCAGGTAAAGCAGTAAGTGTAGTGTTAGTTAAGGATCATGAAGGCCAACAACATCCAGTGTATTATGTAAGTAAAAGCCTTCTTGATGCTGAAGCCAGGTATTCTCATTTAGATAAATTAATTCTTTCATTGATTATGGCTTCCACTAAACTTAGACATTATTTTGAAACTCACACTATTATTATGAAAACTAACTTTCATATTAAGAATGTTCTCAGGAAACCTGAAATGTCAGATAGAATGGCAAAGTGGGCAGTCAAACTTAGTGCATATGATATTAGATATGAACCAAGGATTGCCATCAAGTCTCAATCATTGGCTGACTTTGTGGGTGATTTCAGTAGTGATCTACAAAGGGAAGCTGAACTAGAGGTTCAACAACTTGAGGAGACCAAGGATCCTTGGACACTCTTCACTGATGGAGCCTCAAATTTCAAAGGAACTGGACTAGGCATACTACTAAATTCGCCATAGGGGGAAAAATACCCTTGTCCATTGCATGTGAATTCCAAACAACTAAGAATGAAGTAGAGTATGAGGCCTTAATAGCAGGTTTGCAATTAGCTAAACAAATGAGGATCAGGTATCTTCAAGTTTACATAGATTTATTGCTAATTACTAAACATTTTAATGGCTCATATACTATCAAAGGTGAAAACTAATCAAATACTTAGAAATAGTCAGGAAACTGGAAAATTCTTTTGATTTTTTTCAGCTTAACACAAGTGCCTAGAGAGGAGAATGCAGGGGCAGATGCCTTAGCAAACCAGGGATCATCCTTGAAAATACCAGAGGATGTGAGGATACCTATCATCCATATTCTTTCTCCTGCAATAGAGGAAAATGAGGCAATGGAGATAGTTGAGGATACTGTAATTATACCTAGTGATGTGCAGCCAAATTCGGGATCATGGATCCTTCTAATTATGATGTACATTCAAAATGGGGAAATTCCCACAGGGGAGAAACCCAGAGACTTCAGGGTTAAGGTATCTCAATTCACTATATTAAATAACATGTTGTATAGAAGAACTCTTGTAGGTCCCTATTTACGATGTATTAAGGATCCAAAAATTCAAGAGGTCTTGAAGGATTTTCATGAAGGAGACTGTGGAAATCACACTAGGGGGTAGAGCATTATTCTCAAGGATCCTTAGGATAGGTTACTACTTGCCTACAATGAAGAAGGATTCCATAGAATATGCAAGGAAATGTGATGCTAGCCAAAGACATAGCAACATCTTACATCAACCAGAAGAGCCTTTATATCCAATAATTTCCTCTTGGCTATTCATGAAATGGGGGATGGATATAGTAGGCAAACTCCCAAAAGCACCAGGTGGAAAAGTGTTCATGCTAGCTATGATTGACTATTTCTGCAAATGGATAGAAGCGGAAGCTTTTGTTCAAGTCAGGGAAAAGGAAGTCATATGCATTATTAAAAGAAACATTATTACTAGATTTGGAATTCCTTCTAAAATTATATGTGATAATGGATCCTAATTTATTGGGAATAGAACTACTAACTTTTGTGACAGTTAGGGGATCAAGATGATTACATCAACACCAGTCCACCCACAAGCTAATGGCCAAGCAGAATCAAGCAACAAGATCATCATCAACAACTTGAAGAAGAAATTAGGATCCAAGAAAGGAAAGTGGGCTGAAGAACTGCCATATGTCCTTTTGGCAGATAGAACAACTCCAAAGAATGCCATAGGCCAGACTCTATTTTTTTCTCCTTAGTCTTTGGAAATGAGGCAGTGATCCCTACAAAGATGGTGGTTCCTACAGCCAGAACAAGCATCCGTGATCCTTAGGAAAATGCTGAAAATCTTACTCAAGACCTGAATACTGTGGATAAGCTCGGAGACTTAGCAAGAATAAGGATAGCCAGTTATCAACAAAGGATGGCCGGAGCATACAACAAAAATGTCATGATCAGAAGCTTCCAAGTTGGTGATTTGGTGCTGAGTAAGGCATTTCAAAACATTACAAACCCAGCTATTGATAAATTGGCACCTAAGTGGGAAGACCCGTATTTGATAGAAGCATAGGATGGAAAGGGGGCATACCGCCTGCTAACAATTGAAGGTGATCTCTTACCAAGGGCCTGGAATGCTATCCATCTCAAGAAATACTTTATATAAGAAGGATCAAGGATCCTTAAAGACTTCAGTATTCTGACATAGGATCAAGGATCCTCAAAGAATATATTTCCTTACTTCGGTAACATCTCACTTTAACTCTCTTTCATTTTACATACATTATGTGTTCTAAGAAAAGGATGTTAGATACTTAACATCCAATTTCACCAAGTTTTAAGCTTTTGCAGAAGTTTTAACATTGTTAACAAGAGGATTAAGGGGTTGGCCACCTCTCTCCCACGTTTAAGATATTTTATACCTTCTAAGGTTTAAAGGTTTTCACCCTTCATGCAAATTGGGTTTTGACACCCCGCTAGTAGCGCACGTTTATCCAAGTATAGTTCAAGGTAATGGGACCAGTACACGCTTAGTGGCTGACAATTTCATTATTGTTGGCCATGTGTAGGATCTCAAGTATAATGGTAAATGTAGCATACATCTGTTATCCTAAAGTTTCTAACGTTTTCACGTTAGCTTAGATTTTGGCATTTTCATGTCACTCACGTTGGTCTTGTCCCTAGTTTGGGCCAGACCCCAAGATTTTTGGGCTCGTCCCCAGTTTATTTGGGCTTGTCCCCAGCTATAATGGGCTTGTCCCAAATTATTTGGCTTAGTCCCAAGTTAATTTTAACGGGTTATTGGAGCTTTAAAGGTTTACAAGTTCTACTAATAAGGATCCTAAATCCTTAAACCTTAACTAATTTCATTGGTCTGTTTGTACAATAGTAACTTGTAAGGATATAGAATCCTAACTTGGGATCTCTGGTATGTATTATCCTTAATTTTATTTATTTCACTGATTACATCCTATACTTTCCAGCTAAGGATTAATGATCCATATTCATAAAGATAATCAAAGTTTTCTATGGACCCTGTTATTGTTTGATTTTTAACAACTTAAGATTTCCTAAAGTTTTATAAAGTAAAAGTAACAATCTTAACAAACAATGTACTTGAATATGGAAACATAAACGTAACAAGTGAAAAACTTCAAAGATAAATGTACAACACTAGCTATAGCCAAAAGTTTAATATTATTAAACCCACTAATATATGGCAAAAGTGCGCGTCCTGGACTTCACCAGCAAAAACATGGACCATCCACGCAGGCCGGATAGGGTTATCTAACAGTTATAGTTTTGTGCAGAAATTAAAATGAAGGCAAGTAAAAAGCAGGATAACAAAGGCTTCATCCCCCAAACAGAGGATCCCTCCACCCTTGTTATCCTACCTATTGTCTGAAGGATCAGTGATCCTTAAAACTAAAGCTACTGTTCAGAAATTATTACAGACCATATTTGTTCGAAGTCAAATTACCATCAAATAAAAACCACAAATCCTAAAAAAACTGGGCTCAAGCTTCGTGTAAATTATCCTTCATTGCCCACTTCAGCTTCATCACCTTCCGCTGCACCAGCACCTCCTACTCCACCTTACTTCACCTCTTTGACCCCACTAGGACCAGCCTCCAGAGCCTACACTTGTTCTGGTTCAGCATCACCGCCCTGCTCGAGAAGAGTCTGTTTCCACCCAGCAACATCCGAGGCAGACTGGTCGAAGCCAGGATCCATAGCCTCTTGGGCTATCTTGATCCTTGCCTGCAGGATAGCACGTGCAACACAGACTTTGGCCACGTCAGTAGCCTCCATTTCAGCCTTGTTGGCCTGTATCTCTGCTACCATGATATGCTTCTCCAAGCTGTTGACCTCCTTCTCAAGCTGAGTAATCTTCTTATCCTTAGCAGCGGCAATGGAACAGAGATCAGCCAAGTTCTCCTCAGCTTCGGCAAGGCTTTTATCCTGGCGAGCTTTGAGGCGGACAAACCTCTGCAAATCACAAGACAGAGAAGTCAGGATTAGTGATCTTTCGCAACAGGCAAGAATAATTATGAGGATCAAGGATCCTTACCTCAGAGACAATTCATGGATTTGTTGTTCAATCTAGAAGTTGTCCTACTCAGGCTCAGAAGGTTTTTTCCTTTTGGATCCTGCTTTGGCTCTGGTGGTCATTGTCTTCGGCTCCAGTTGGCTTTGGCCCTTGGCCAACTCCTTCTTTATGGAGCGAGGGGAGATCATGCTATAAATGTCATCCAGCCCAAATTTGGAAGCCGACTTGCTAGTGGATTTGGAGCACCTATTCAGTCAACAAACAGATAAGTATTCTTAATCCTTTCAATATATTTCAATATATAAAATCACATTATATCAAAATATGAAACTACTTACTTGACATCGTGTAGGAAGTGGAGGTGGTCTATTCTAACTCTTTTGTCTTCAGCTTGAATGTCCTGATGGTTGAATCTAAAGCCCAAAATGCAGCTATTCTTTCTGCTGTACCGGGTAAATCAGCAAGACAGGCATAGTTGTTCACTGCATGCAAGTAAAGAAAAAAAGATCAGTCGATAATGAAGTAACAACTCTCTACAGTCTTTATCTAAGGATACTATATCCTACACTTTAAGATCCACTTTTTTGGGAGACTATCCCGTAAAGGAATAGAATCCCTTCTCACAAAGAAGAACTGATTCTTCCATGAGGTATCGTTTTTGGTGGTCTTAAGGATTGAGAGTGGCTGACTAGGTTTAGCTTTAAACAAGAACCGGTGGGATCCATGGGATACAAGGGAATACAGATATGAGAGTTTAGAAAGATTGAAGTCTAATCCTTCGTTGCTGATGATTTGCTCGACAATGTACAATACCCTCCATAACATGGGCATTGCCTGACTGTAGCACAGGCCGTGAGGGTCAAAAATCACTGGGTCAAGTCAGGGAATGGGTAGGTATAGCCAATCTGAAAGGGCATAGCAGGGAAGCACACCCAAATGAGTGAAACAGAGTCACTCTTGGTGGAAGAGTCAAAAGGACGAAAGATTGTTCCCGGAGGGAAACAGGTATACAAACGATCAATCTCAGGATCGGTGAATTTGCACAGCTCAGTGGAAGGATTCTTCAAAAGATTTTGGCTTTGTGGTATACCGTTGGTATCCTGGCTCTTGCTTGGAGAGGATCTTGTAATCATTTTGGCCATGATCGGATTGAAGAAGAAGAGAAGACAGAAAGTAAAGGATAACGAGAGAAGAAGAATACCTGTTAATTTCCGGAATGGAGATATAAATGAGGATTTCTTGATCTTAAATGGTTTTTCAAAACCATATCTACTCCCTCTATATCATGATGATTGTTGCAAGCAATCCCATCAGTGATATCATCCGCTGTAATGGCTAGTTGCATGTATAACGGCTAATCCTATTCCAACATAAATATGGCAGATTGAATGTGTATCATATTCGCCATATTTGGGGGCAATTGTTAAGGCATTGATTTTTAATACTATGGATCATGTATCCTAAGATTTAGCCTGGACCACTGATCCTTAATGGATGATGCAGGAAGTCTGAGGATCAAAGATCCTTATTATTACTTATATTGACTAATAATTGTTCTCTATGTTTTTAACTTATATTCGTAGGTATTTGATGAAGTGGACTAGGTCAAGCTAGAATATTATGGAATATGCCTTGGAATAAACATGTGGAAAAGAGGAAGTAACGTTATGACGGAACGTGGGACGCTTGCATGATATTCGTATAGTTTGTTGTATAATTCTTTCCAATTTTATAAGGGGGATAACAAGCTCATTTAGGCACAACATATGATACACAACACACTCTCTCGCAACATTAAAAACTGCTCTCAACGCAAACACTAGAATTCCATTGTATCGAGCTCATTATCTTCCAAAGTTGTATTGAATCTTAGCTTATTTCTTCAATATAGTTGGTGATCGATAGTTTCCATCACCCGAGCTTTTGTATCGGAGATCTTATAAGGATCAAGGGCTTTTTCCTCGTACAAATCTCGGTGTTCATTCTCATTTTCACTTTACAATTGATTACATTGTTGTTCATACACATAAGCACTCTACCTCACAATCAAAATTTGGTTATATTATCCTTAAACTGATTTTTGACCAAAATCCAATCGTAAAAAATAATCGGCACATAAAGACAATCAATCGGGTAAAACAAACCCTAAATTCGTTTTGGGTAAAAAATATAAAAGTAACCTGTAAGCAGTGTTGGAAAATCGAAATTAATCGGCGAGCTGTCAACGATTAGTTGCTAGTCGGTCCTAATCGGCTATAGTCTGCCATAAATTAGCCTGGGTTGGTCGGAAATCATCCCTAGTCTGCCGAAAATAAGCGATTTTGGTGAGATTCTGGCTAAAACCTGTTAAATCTAGCGATTAATCTTGTATACTTAAAAAATGGCTAGAGGAGTGGTTAAAACCTGTCTGCTTAAAAATTTTCATAAAAATTTGTATATATGTGTATAAAACTAAAAAATACATATAAAAATCCCAATCCAATTAATCACGAGTAAGCCCAATTAATCGTTACTCGGTACCCCGTCGGCGATTAGCACCTAATGATTCTTACAACCATGACAGTAAGCATAATGTTACATCATCGTAAGATAAAATGAAAAAATCATTAAGACAGAAACCCACCAAAGTTGTATAAAGATGAAAACAAACACACCAAGAGGATCAACCAAGATACAACAACAAAACCAACAAAATACTTACCTAAAATTGCCATAAAGTTGGGCGTGTAAAGAGAGGGAGAGCAAAAGGGGAAGAAGGCAGTGAGGGGTCAACCTTTTAAACCCCCCCCCCCCCCCCAAACCGACCTAACATGTAAAAACCAAAAGAGAATAAAGGAACAACCCACTCAAAGCAAGGAATACCCATAAAACAACCCTCAATTCATAAATATCTTACAAACTAACATAACTAGACGGGTGCCAGCGCGATGCAGCGGGAAATACAGAAACTGCCAGGGTGTGCATTGTTCAGTTAGTTTGGTTACTATCCTCAATTGAAACCAAAGTCATTGATTAGTCTATTTTTATTAACTAATTGGTTCTATTAATCTATTTGGTTTATTCGTTTTTTTGTTTGTTTCGTTTAATTTTGGTTAATAGCCAAAACCAAACATAGGCTAAAACTTTTGCTTTTTTTGCTTAGAAATACATGAAACTGAGGTATAAATACATGAAATGATGTATAAATACATGAAGTGAAAGTATAAATACATATAATGGTGGTATAAATATGAAATACCAGAGCTGAAGTTATGAAAGCTAGAATATATGAAAATAGAATGGTTTGATTTGGTTAATTATGGTTAAATAATGATGGTACAAAGAAATCAATAACCTTTTTTGGTTACTTCGGGTTTAGCTGAATCGGTTTTCCATTAATTCAATTTTCAGTCAATTTCAGTTTGGTTTCATTTGTTTTTTGGTTTGGTTTCGGTTAACGATTCAATTATTATTCACCCTTATACATTGTTAATAACGTAACATATAATTTTTTAATTAAAAAAACTATAACAATACAAAACTCAACTTAACGAGAATAAAATACTCGTTTTTGTAGTGTATTTTTTAAAATCATAACGTATAAAATAGTTATGACCCATAAAAATCGTGGGAGGTATGTAGTTTTTTATAAGCGGATAAAGTATAACTAATAACTAATTATTTATAATTTGGTTAAAGATGATGGACTAAAGTGTAATTAAGATGAGGGATTAAAGTGTAATAGTGTTTAAAAGACAAATTTACCCTCATTTTAGGTTGCATCTTATGCATTAAAACAAAACAAAAAATCTTTAACCTTCGGGTATCTTAAAATACCCTTGTATTATGCATTAGATATAAAATATAGATATAAGGGAAACTGGCCTGTAATAATCCCAACTAGAGGTCATTGGCCATTGACAATCCCACCTTTGAATATTCTTCCCACCAGTCCCACCTTTCACCTGTTTTTCCTACATCGGTCCCCCGTTAAAAAAAAGAACAACTTAACGGAGTTAAGCTTTTTTTTCAAATTCCAAACAGATTTTTTAGGGCTTTTGATCAGAACGATGATCCAAGTCTGTTGACGTAAACCTTACCTCGAAGCGGTGCTCCAAATGACTCGATTTTTGTTAATTGGAAATTTAAACACCCGAATTGAAGCGTTGTTTTCATCGTTTGGAGCACCGTTTTATGGTAAGTTTTACATCAATAGACTCGTATCATCGTTCTGATCAAAAGCCGTAAAAAACTGTTTGTAATTTTGAAAAAAACATAAATCCGTTAAGTTTTTTTAACGGGGGACCGGTGTAGGAAAAATAAACGAAAGGTGGGACTGGTGGGGGGAATATTTAAAGGTGGGACTGTCAACGGCCAAATACCTCTAGTTGGGATTATTGCAGGCCAATTCCCCTATATATAAATAAATCCGAGGTTTTTCACCCACTTAAATGGCTCTTTTCCATTTACTTATTTACCCTTCGTGAAGTTCACGAAAAAAGAACTTATGTTTTGCTCCCTGTGGTTTGGGCGTTTTCACGTTTTGTCCCAATCATTTAAAAGGTGTCATTTTCTTCCCTGATCTTTCTAACTTATCACCATTTTGCTCCTTGGCTCCAACTCCATTCAAAATGTCATTTAACTTGGCTAATTTAGTGATTTTCTGGGAAAAGTAAGAGCATTTAAGTCTTTTCACCTAAATAAACATCTAATTATCTATTTTAACATAAACATCAGATCAAAGTTTTTATTTTTATACACCCAAATGCTTCATAAATTTCACTTAAATCTCTCATCACTATCTTTGAAGAAATCGGTGTTTGCAAATGGAGAATTCTACAAACCAATCGATCTTCCAGACATTCGTTCCATCAGCCCCTGATTTCTTCGAAATCACCACCAGCCATTTTAGGGAGAAATTGATTTTCAGATCTGTGACACTTCGGGTCTCCTTACACGTTTTACTGAATGTTGTAATTATGTGGATCTAATCAACGAATTTATATTACAATTGCTGGAGTGGATATATGTATATGTGTCCATAATGTGAATATTTCATAAATTAAATAGTTAGTAATAAAATATGTATGTGTGCGACTAAGGTGTGTAGCCGCACACTCCCCTCTCATCTCGTATACACTACATCACCGCACACTCTTCCTCACACATGCTTGGGCCGCACATCTTTAGAACATGGCCCAAGTCCACAGCCCACTCCATGGAGCCGCACACTCAAAGGGGGTGGAGTGTATGTGTGGCATCCTCAATTCAGTATAAAAGGGAATGGGTGCAAAACCCTAGAAGGATTTGCCAATCACTGTGATGGCTAAACATTCCCTTGGTAGCAAAACATTCCTTTTCTCTCTCTACAACTTTCTCTCTCTAGAAACCCTGGAAACACACCAAATTCTCTCCTTCTTCTTCCTTTACTAGAAATTAACGACAACATCATCATCATCTTGAAGACCAGCTGCATTCATTTCATTTGGAGCACCATCTCCTTTTTCTATCATCGCACACTCCATCTACACTCATCAAATGTCAGGTTAGTGTATTGTTAGATACATGCTCCTTCTTTAATGCTAAGTGACTACTTTTGAATAAGGGTGATCTTTGAGTAGTATGTTAAGGATATTGTGAAAATCATATTTTTGAATGATAATCGGTTATTGAATGATTATACATGATTAAACCCAACATTTGGTTTGAAAGGATGAATGTTAATGGGTTGACGTTTGTGAAATAATCATGAATGTGTTGCTACATGTTGACGTTTGACAAGAATCATTTCATGATAGAATATAGATGTTGTTGAAAAGATTAGGGATTTGTTATACCAAAGTCTAGATTTGTATGAATGTTGATGATAATCTTTGCTTGAAATCTGTTAATGTTGTATGTGATATAGTGAAAAGATGGATTTGATTCATGTGCATGATGAGGATCGTTAAATGACAAGATCTGTTATTCTCAACCAAATGGAAAAGTTTTGATACTTGACGAATGATTTGATACTTGATGAATTATGATGTGCTTAAAATACAACATATAAATTATATCAAATACGGCGTAAAAGCAACCCTTTTTAGTACTAATGTTGGAAAAAGCTTGTGTTTTTGTTCCTTTTTATTAAACAGGGTTAAAAGAGCTTAATTGAACAAAAGGAGCGAAATAACAACAAAAACCAACCTAAAATACAATAAAGAAGGATTGACGCAACTTGCCGAGCCCCCATCCACATCCAAACCCGAGAAATAACAAAAACAGAAGCTCTGGCACGGGGCTGTGCTCGGTGGGAACTCACTGCAGAAGAAAGAGACAACAACAAAAGACAAATTCCAAGCTCAACACGGGGCCGTGTTAATGTAACACAGGGCCGTGTTAATGTAACACGGGGCATGGTCAACTCTAGGATTTCTAGAAACTGAAGAAGTACTATAAGTACATTGGCCACGGGCCGTGCCATTAACGTACGGGGCGTGTTAGTACAAGTCTGACACTACATTTAATGTAGAAGAGAGAGATTGATGGCCACGGGGTCATGCCAGGCGAGCACGGGCCGTCAGGGACGTTCTGTTTTTCAGCTATAAATAGGGATGCTTGGTTTTACTTCAACTCATCCCTTGGCAAACCACTTCTCTCTTACTCGCCACCACTCCACCACCACTACAACACCATCATCCACCACCATCATCCATTTTCCATCTTTTAGAGTGTGTGTGTAGTCTCAGGATCCAAGATTGATAGTAAAAATCTTTGTCAAACAAAGGCCATGCTTGGCTAAATTCTTACATCACTTGGTGAAGACATATCTTTTATGTATTTCTTTTATGATTTCCAATCTTTGGCAACTTTTTAATTGGATATGTATTAATGACTTTAATAATTAGTTTTTTTCATATTGAAGGCGAATCTACTTAACCATTCTTCATAAAGGACGTTAACTACTTGGAACGGGGTTATAAGGGTGGTTGGGTAATTCTATGTCTCGTTCGGTGTATAGATCCTACGAGAACCTGGTTCTAGTTTAGTACTACTCCATGGATTGGCCGGGAATGACTGGCCCGACTGAGAGTAAGAAACTGCTTGAAACCTTATTCATAAACTACTATTAAAACTTTAAACCAACCCCGCGAGGACTGTATCCCTGCTGACTTTGACCAACCGGGTTGAGGGTGACCGCTGCCTGGAAGGGGGCCTACCACATTTTGCATTAATAACTTACCTAATTATCTTTCAATATTCCAACCTAGTGGGATTGTATCCTTACTGACTCAAACCACTAGGTTGAGGGTAACGTCGCCTTCACAAGAGGGGCCTACTACTATAACTAAGATAATCTTTTAAAATGCCCAAAGTGCAGAAATCATCAAAAGGGTACATGAAAGATAAGTCGGATCCAAGTGATTCATTCTTGTCTATCTGTTTTTTTATTTTATTTTAACTTCTATTTTTATCTTTTTTTTTATTAGTTTAAAAATATTTTCTCAAAGTTTGGATCGATTAGAAGTTGACGATAAGCCGGTATTAAAAGCTCTTGTGTACTTGGACGACCTCGGTATCTTGTCATCATTATACTACGTCCATGATGGGTGCACTTGCCCTAGCGTGTGTATAGAGTGATAGTAGAATATCGTGTTTTATAAATTTAAAACTTGAAATCGTCAAGTAAAAAGAGCTAATAAAATATACTAAAAAATACGCTCACACCGACACACGTCAATTTTTTGGCACCGTTGCCGGGGACACAAGGATTTTAAGAAAGCTTAAAATTAGCGGCCTAATCAAATACTAACAATTTTTTCAAAACTGCGCGTCCCATTTTATAATTTTTCTGTTTACAGTAGGTTTAACACCGGGGCGTGCTGCTGGGACACGCCCCCGTGCTGCAAATTTTTCTAAAAACTTTTTTAAAATGCCCAGATACAGAGCTGCCCATAGGGCCATGCCAGTTCAGCATGGGGCCGCGGTCAATCTTCTGTTAAATTTTAAATTCTGTTTTTGATCCCGAGGCTCGTTGTTCTTCTGAGTATCTTCCAATACAATGGATTACTACTCAGAAGACTACACCTATTACATTGAGAATGATTATGAGGAACCCTCTTATACCATTTGCGGAAAATCCCATTCGGTACAATATTGTGACCTTTTTAAACCATCGACCTCATACACCACACCAAGTCCTTCATACACCACTTATGAAGAACCAAGATTTGAGCTCCCAAAATCAGACTTTGATTGGGATGCCAATCCGTTTGAAACTTACGACACACCACCCACAATCACTCCCAAGGCCGAAAGACTCATACAAGGTCTCAAAAATTTAGAACTCTTTCTTAAGAGATCTAGAGAAAACGAAGAGACTATTTGTACTAAAGAGGTAATAATCGAAAAGGTAAAAATAGAAGAACAAAATGAAAAACTCACACATGAACCAAACCAAGAAGAAGGTAAGCCTAAAACTAACGATTCTAAAATAGATCAAACTTTTTTGGAAATTCACGTTTTACAACCTTCTTTTGAAAATCATTGCTTGGTTTCTTCACATGCTAAGTTCTTAAAAGAGTTGAACACTTCTACTAAAATCGAAGAAATAGTAAGCGTCACGTTAACCAATGATCAAACATCGGTAATAAAAGATCAATATCATGAAATGAACATAAAACCGTTCCATGTTTTTTTTTTTCAAAACGTCTTTGTTAGTAATGTGCTAATTGATAAAGATCTTTGCGTTAACATAATGCCAAACTATATTTTCGAAAAATTAGGTACTAGTGATTTTTCTCCTCTTAAGATTCCTATTTTTCTCTCAAATTGCAAAACAATGAATACCATGGGAATGGTCGGAAATGTGTTAATTCAAACAAGTCAAGAGGTAGTCCCAACCGACTTTGTCATCTTACATGATGCTCCCCTCGTGTTGGGACAACCATTTCTAAAATCCCATCAAGCCTTGACCCAACGGAAGCAAAACAACCTCCCACTTCAATTAGGGGCCGATAAAAGGTATGTCAATCTTGATCAATCAATGAAATATGCAATTCATGATGACGACACCCTAATTGAAGATGAAGCGGAACCACCCGATACGAAAGAAGAAGAAGAATTCGTCGAAGAGGAAGTCGCCATAGAACAAACCTTTTCGGCCATCGACTTTAATAAAGAAGAAAATAAGAGGTCTCTTGAAGACCCAACGCCACTTGAACTCAAGGAGCTACCTAAAGGTCTAGAATATGCATTTTTAGACTAACATGGAAAGTTCCCCGTCATCATTTCTTCTAAACTACCACCTTTTGAAAAAGAAAAAATAGTAAAGCTTTTGAAAAAACATAAAAATGCAATCGCGTGGAGGCTCATGGATATCAAAGGCATCAACCCATCCATGTGCACCCACAAAATTTTAATGGAAGATGACTATAAAACAGTAATACAACCACAACGTAGAGTAAATCCAAACGTACAAGAAGTGGTTAAAAATACAGTCATCAAGCTACTAGACGCCGGACTTATCTATCCTATTTCCGATAGTCCATGGGTAAGTCCCGTCCAAGTAGTTCCAAAGAAAGGAGGTATGACGGTAATAACAAATGATAAAAATGAACTAATACCAACGAGAATCGTCACCAGATGGATAGTTTGTATCGACTATCGTAAGTTAAATGAAGCAACAAGGAAAGACCACTTCCCTTTTACCATTCACTGACCAAATGTTAGAAAGACTATATGGTCATAAATTTTATTGTTTTCTGATGGTTTCTCCGGTTATTTTCAAATTCCAATAGCATCGGAGGATCAAGAAAAAACAACTTTTACATGTCCCTATGGAACTTTTGCTTATCGACACATGCCTTTTGGTCTATGCAATGCCCCTGCTACGTTTCAACGTTGCATGGTGGCCATCTTCCACGATATGATAGAAAAAAATTGGAAGTTTTCATGAACGATTTTTCTATCTTTGGAGATACATATGACCAATGCCTCGATAACCTTGAACGAATGCTATCCCGATGTAAGGAAACTAACCTCGTCCTTAATTGGGAAAAATTCCATTTCATGGTAACGGAGGGAATAGTACTCGGCCAAAATAGACACTATTTCCCGATTACCTCCACCTTCCTCCGTTCGAGCCATTCGAATTTTCTTAGGACATGCCGGATTTTATAGGCGATTTATCAAAGACTTTTCAAAAATCTCTAGACCTCTAACAAAATTTCTTGAAAAAGACGCACCATTTGTCTTTGACGAGGAATGCAACAAAGCATTTCTAACCCTAAAAGAAATGTTAGTCAATGCACCAATCATGATAGCGCCCGATTGAAAATTACCTTTTGAAATCATGTGTGATAGAAGTGACTTTGCAGTTGGAGCCGTTCTAGGACAATGAAAACAAAAACATTTTCACTCAATATACTATGCAAGTAAAACTCTTAATGATGCTCAAGAAAATTATACAACAACCGAAAAAGAGTTACTAGTCGTAGTATTTACTTTTGATAAATTCCGTTCCTATCTTGTTCTTTCTAAAACAATAGTCTATACGGATCACGCCGCCATTCGATACCTTTTCAAGAAACAAGTTGCCAAACCACGTTTGATCCGGTGGATTCTTCTCCTCTAAGAATTCAACATTGAAATAAAAGATAAACGAGGAGCCGAAAATACCGCCGCCAACCATTTGTCATGCTTTAAAGATCCTGCTTTGGAGTCGACTCGAGAAGAGCTCATCAATGAAAAGTTCCCCACCGAATCTTTGGAAATTGTTGAATACCAAGAAGAACCATGGTACGCCGACTATGCTAACTACCTCGCTAGTGGCATTTTAGTCAAAGGTTGGTCACATCAACAAAGAAAAAAAATCTTTGCCGATGTAAGACACTATTTATAACAACCCTCCTAGAACCCTTAACGTGACCCTAAACGTTCCTATCATACCTCGTATACGCGTTAAACGGACCCTAAATACCTTTATATTAATAAAAAATAATAAATAAAAACAAAATTTAAGGGGTAGTCGCGGGCCGCTACCCGGACCCCCTATGACTCTCGCGGGGCGTGACGGTCAAGACTTGCCAGACACACAATGATCCCATGTTTCCCTGCCTTGTGTCAAGCCTACTAGGTGAGTCGTCTAAGCTACAGCCGACCCTAAGGTCCTCGTGGGCTGCGAGAATGTTCAAGGAAGGCGTCGCGGGGCGCGAGCCGGTGTCCGATCAGCCCTATAAATAGGGGCTTCCAACCTCATTTGCAAACCGTTCAAATTCTGAAATCTCTCTCAATTCTCTAGGCAATTATAATACTCGGGTATAATACCCCTATAAAGCGATGCTCTGCCTCATTGTAAGTATTATAACCCTATTTGTTACCCTACACGATTGATCTAGGGCTCCGTAACGCTTGTCAAGGCTCTGCCTGACTCAGTCGTTGGAGTTCTGTCTCGTGTTACACCCGATTGATCTAAGACTCCGTAATGCATGTCAAGACTCTGCCTGACTCATTCATTGGAGTTCTGTCTCGAGTTGTACGGTTACTGTAATTTTGGTTATTTTACTAACACGTGTGGATTGTTTAAATTTAATAGATAATAACCAGGAGATACACCAGGAAGCTTTTAATAGATAATAACCAGGAGATACACCAGGAAGCTTTAGTTATACCTAAGTGAACAAAGTGAGTACATCTTATTTTTTTGTCACCTTTTTACCAAAACCTCAAATGTTTTAAATAACATTTAATAGTAATTGAGTATTTGTAATTCTACCATTACTGCCGGTATGTTGGGGTTTTGTATATGTTACTTGAAACTCGTTACTATTGGAATAGTAGCATGACCACAAGTCAGGATTGACAATACCAGAAAAGGGGTAATTGGATAGATATAAGCAAATGTAATTGTGGATGCCCTCAATACTGTAAAGTGATAAAACTGTTTTGATTAAACTGGGATGCACTCGCCAGTATTTCTTGCTGATAAAATCTTTTTAAAACGCGTTTCAGGTAACTTAATGTAAAGCTAATAGAAGCCAGCTGGAGAGCACTGAAGGCTTGGAAAAGTGGCTATAAAAGTTACCTAAATAAAAAGGAGTTTTGTTTTCAATAAACTAGGGTTTATCCCTATAAACATATTGTAATAGAAACTTGGGTTTTATCCCCATTTATTATTATAAAAGTTTGGTGTTTAACTTTGATAAAAATATTTCCTAACTACGGCCCTGATGTATTCCGCTGCCAAATTAATAAACATTGATACCACCCGCTCTGCGTGCTGCACCTGCCCGCCTTCCGGGGCAGGGGTCCGGGGTTGCGACAGAAGGTGGTATCAGAGCTACAGCCACTGGTTTAAGCCAATGAAGTGTTCTGCTGACACTTAAATTATGTGTTAGGAAATAATTTATGTGATTATGTGTAAATATGTATATTATTGTTTTGTGTTATTTGACTATTTGTTAGTTTACAGTATGAGTGAGCAAGGTACATCCGACGCTTATCGTCACTTAGCTAGTTCCCCAAAAGATGAAGGAACCTCATCTCAGCCAAACCCCTCAGGATATTCAGCTGATACTGAGGAAGGAATATTTATTTTTAAGGCACAGTCTGAGGAACCCTTCCCTTCTAAAAGAGAGGATGGTTTAATAAGGGAGCGCATGAGAGGAGGAAGAGGATGAAGAAATTCAACAACAAAGAGCGATAGTAAAAGCCAATAGGGAAGTTAATGCCCAAACTCAGGAAACAGTCAATAGACCACCATGGGAAGAATAACTAGATAGACAATTGGCAGATTTCCATATGCTAGCCACTATAGCAGTAGACTCTAACCTAAACCAAATAGCTAAACCACCACTGTTACCTTTATTTCCAGACCAACAAATGTTAGAACACAACCACGAAGACCAGTCTCCAATCCCATATATTGACCCTTATGAGATCCCCAGAATTCCCCCACCAAACCCCATAGCAAAGTATACCTACGTTAACCCTTTAGACCCATTTTGGAACAGCGACTGGTGGAAGCAGAGTGTAATAAGAAACCCATACCCTTACGGACACCCCATTCCTCGATACCATGATCCAGTACCAGCACCCATGCCACCTATGAGCCAGGAAAATTTGGAAGAACTTCGCTCATATTGTGACGAGTTAGTGGATGAAGGAGATAGAATCCGACAAATCGGAGAAAAGCTAATATGGAAGCATGTTAAATGAGAAATACACGATTGGATACATGACACCTAGAATAATACCTAGATATATGTGTAATTTTGTATTTTGATAACAAAAAAAAAAAAAAAAAAAACTAAAATAGATAGACTAAAATAGATATTGATGCATAACTACTAGCGTGTTTAAATTCCAGTTGTAGTTTGTAATCGACGCATATATATATAGATATGTATGAAAAGAGTAAAGTCGCAATGTTTGACGTTTTTGATCAATCTGTTTGTGTGATTGTTTGTATCAACATCTTATTCTGTGATAATTACTACCTATTAAATATTTCCAATTCAGATGGACAACGAAGTAAATCAGGAAAACCAGAATAATGAAAATAATGGAAACCAAATAGATAAAAGTGCCATCCAACATATAGTAGCACAAGGAATTATAGGTGTTATGCCTTATATTATCAAGACTGATAAAGAAGCAGAAAATAATAAATCTGCAAATGGAAGTAAACGCCAACACACTGAACCAAGTCACAGTGTGAACGATAATAACATACCAATAATCCAAGCTCCAATTCCTAAAAGAAGAAGAACCGTCTCTTAGGTTATTCTTATAAAGAATTCTTGGCCTGCAAACCAATAGAATTCTCAGGTAATGAAGGAGCCATTTCAGCCTTACGCTAGATAGAAAACACAGAAGCAGTCATAAAAATAAGTAAATGTGCAGACAAAGATAAGATTATGTTTGCTTCTAATCTTTTAAAAAATGTAGCCTTAGAATGGTGGAATACTATTCTCCAGTCTAGAGGAAGTGACAGAGTTTATAGTATGGAATGGACTAACTTTAAAGAGATAGTCGAAAGAAAAATTCTATCCTCTTCATGAAAAGGAACAAATCGCCAATAAGTTCCTAAATCATAAAATGACTGGAATAGACTGCAAAGGTTACACTACCATTTTCTTTGAATATGCTAAAACAGTGCCAACCTTAGCTCACCTGAGTCAGTATTAATCTCCCGTTACGTTTGGGGATTAATTAGTGAGATTAGACACGTAGTCAAGGCAGCTAGGCTATAAACCATAGAAGAAGCAATAGAACTAGCCAACACCCTGACTGACGAATTGGTACGCACACAAGAGGAAAACCAGAGAAAGAACCTAGCTCAAAGGCTTACCCAAGAATTCCGCTATGGAAATTCCAACAGTGGGAAAGGAACAGGTTCTTCCTCTGCACCTTATTGTAAGACTTGTAAAAAGAAGCATTATGGGAGATGTGCAAGGTATTGTAATTTTTGCAAGAAGCCCGGACATAAGGAAGAAGAATGTCGATCGAAATCTAGTAATAGGATATGCTTTAATTGTAGAGAAACTGGGCACATCAAATAGAACTGTCTGAAACTAGCTCTAGCAGCAACCAGCAAAGCTAAGACAGCTGAAGGACCCAAGAAGAATGCCAGAGCATTCGTTCTAACAGCTGAAGAAGCCAAGATGATTCCAGATGTGATTGTCGGTACGTTTTTAGTTAACAACATTTTTGCCAAAGTATTATTTGACTCTGGTGCAAACCAAAGTTTTATCAATACTTCTTTCTACAAACTTCTCGATCAACCTTTAACCAAGCTTCGACAAAATTGTCTGGTGGAAACGGCGAACGGAGAATCCATTAAGATTAGTGAAATCTTACAGGGAGTAAGAATAGAGATTCTAAACCATCATTTCTTTGCTAACCTTTACCTAATGAATCTAGCTGGATTCGATGTTGTATTAGGAATGGATTGGTTAGTAGCCAATCGTACCAATATTTTATGTGATCAAAAGTCAGTACAAGTAAGTACACCAAGTGGTAACAAGATCACAATCAAAGGAGATAAGCCAACCAGGTCAACAAAATTCATCTCTGTGATGAAACTTGCAAGTTATGAAAGGAAATGAGGAATAGTGTATATGATTTCCATAATCATTGACACTAAAGGAAAAAATTAAATGATATTCCTGTAATATCTAAATTCTCAGACGTTTTCCAGAAGAGTTACCTGGATTACCGTCTGATAGAGAGGTTGAATTTAGAATTCACCTAATACCAGGGACGACACCGATTGCCAAGGCACCGTATCGACTAGCAGCAACGAAGATGCAGGAACTGAAGAAGCAATTGGATGAAATTCTGGATAAAGGTTTTATACAACCCAGTTCATCGCAATGGGGAGCGCCGGTTTTGTTTGTTAAGAAGAAAGACAGATCCATGCGTATGTGCATTGATTACCGAGAATTAAACAAGGTTACGATTAAGAATCAGTACCCACTACCGAGAATCGATGATCTATTCGATCAACTTCAAGGAGCTCGATTCTTTTCTAAGATCGATTTACGCTCAGGATATCATCAATTGAAAGTACAGGAAGAGGACATTCCTAAAACTTCTTTGAGAACAAGGTACAATCATTATGAATTTACCGTCATGCCATTTGGTCTAACCAATGCCCCGGCCGCATTTATGGACATGATGAACAGGATATGTAAACCATACCTGGATAAATTCATAATTGTCTTTATAAATGATATTCTAGTTTACTCTAAGAGTAAAGAGGAACATGCAGAGTATCTGCATACACTTCTAACATTATTGAGAAAAAAGAAGCTTTATGCTACATTCTCAAAATGTGAATTCTGGTTACAAGAAGTGCAATTCCTTGGACATCTGGTTAATTATGAAGGAATTCATGTGGATCCCACAAAGATCGAGGTGATTATCAAATGGAAAGTCCCTGAGTCGCCAACAGAAGTAAGAAGTTTTCTTGGACTGGCAGGATATTATAGACGGTTTATCCAAGATTTTTCTAAGATAGCCATTCCATTAACCAAATTGACCTGCAAATCAGTTAAGTTTGAATGGGGACCAAAACAGGAAGAAGCCTTTAAGATTCTTAAGAAAAGGTTAACCAACGCACCTATACTCGCATTACCAGAAGGAACCGAATACTTTATAGTCTATTGTGATGCGTCTAAGTTAGGATATGGATGTGTGTTGATGCAACGTCAAAATGTTATAGCTTATGCCTCTAGACAACTTAAGAAACATGAAGAGAATTACACAACCCTTGATCTAGAGTTAGGAGCCATAGTTTTTGCCCTTAAGATTTGGAGACACTATTTATATGGAAATAAATTTGTTGTCTACACCGATCCTAAGAGTTTAAAGTATATTTTTGGGCAAAAGGAATTAAATATGAGACAGAGACGCTGGATGGAAATTCTTAGTGATTATGAGTGTGATATCCAGTATCATGCTGGAAGAGCTAACGTAGTAGCTGATGCTTTAAGTTGAAAGTATCATGAAAAGCCGAAACGAGTACGCTCTCTTAAATTAAATCTGCAGATAGATTTAAATGAGCAAATTAGAGAGGTACAGAAGACAGCATTCAAGGACGATGCTGAAGGTTTAAAAGGAATGATAAAGGAATTAGAACAAGGATCAGATGGAATTTGGAAGTTCCATAAGAAAAGGATGTTGATACCTTAACAAGGAAACCTACGCCATAGAATTTTAGAAGAAGCCCATAAGTCTAAATATACGATACATCCCGGAAGTGATAAAATGTATCAAGATCTAAGAAACAATTTCTGGTGTATAGGAATGAAAAAGGATATAGCAAACTACGTTGCTAAATGTCTGACCTATTCACAAGTCAAAGCTGAACATCAGAAACCCTCAGGATTATTCCAGCAAATAGACACCAATATGGAAATGGGAATTGATAACAATGGTCTTTGTTACCAAATTACCCAAAATAAGAAAAGGAAATGATACAATCTAGGTGATTGGAGACAGATTGACCAAATCTGCTCATTTCTTACCAATGAAGGAAACTTTTAGTGTGGAACAATTAGCCAAGCTATATGTAAATGAAATAATTTCTTTACATGGAATTCCTTTATCTATTGTATCTGATAGAGATAGCCGTTTTACTTCTCATTTTTGGACAAGTTTCCAAAAAGCAATGGGAACCAGGTTAAATCTAAGCACAGCTTATCATCCACAAATAGACGGACAAAGCGAAAGGACAATACAAACAATGGAAGATATGCTTAGAGCCTGTGTAATTGATTTCAGAGGAAATTGGGATGATCATTTACCATTAATAGAATTTTCCTACAATAACAGTATAACAACCCTCCTAGAACCCTTAACGTGACTAAAAAACGTCCCTTACATACCCCGTATGCGAGAAATAAACCCATAATAACCATATACTTATAAAAATCAAGAAAAATGAAGTTCAGGTGTCGCTCGCGGGGTGCGACCTCCTTACCCTTGTCCTTTGCGGGCCGCGACTGACCTGGAGTGCCGGTCAAGGCAGACTGCCACGTGTCCGATGACTCAACAGGGCTAGTCCTTGACTCGACCAAGCTATAAGTGACACGTGCTCTCTCGCGGGCCACGAGAGAGTCAGCTTAAGTCTACGCAGGCCGCGAGCCGCCTTAGATCGGCCTATAAATAGTGGTCGATCAGTTCATTTGTTCGATGTTCAGAAATCAAAATTCTCTCTCAATATTCTGTAGGCAATTATTATACCCGGGCATAATACCCACTGTAAAGCAAAGCTTTGCCTCGTTGTAAGTATTATAACCCTGTTGTTACCCTACACGATCGATTTAGGGCTCCGTAACGCATGTCAGGGCTCTGTCCGACTCAGTCATTGGAGTTCTGTCTCGTGTTACACTCGATTGATCTAGGATTCCGTAATGCATGTCAAGGCTCTGCCTAACTCAGTCATTAGAATTTTGTCTCGAGCTGTACGGTTAATGTGATTTGGGTTATTTTACTAACACGTGTGCATTGTTTAATTTTAATAGATAATAACCAGGAGAATCACCAGGAAGCTATAGTAATATCACCTAAATCTACAATGTGAGTACAATTCTTTTATAAACTCTTTTTGTAAATCTTTTATGAAAACTTCAAACGTTTTTTTATAACTACTTAAACAGTGATTGAGTCTTTGTATTCTACAATTACTGCCGGTATGTTGGGGTTTTGTATACAAAATGTGAAAGACGTTACCATTGGACAAAGAGTTAGCCAATGAGTAATATGACCCACAAGTCTGGTGTGGATAGTACTGAATGAGTAATTGTGTAGATATAAACATTGTAATCGCTCTCAATACTGTGAAAGTTATTTAAACTATTTTGATTAAACTGGAATGCACTTTCTAAAACGCATTTTAGGTAACCAAATGTGAAAGCCAAATAAAAGTCAGCTTGTCACACCCGCTCGTAGCGGAAGCGCGAGGTGTGATCTGTTCGGTTCTCATTGCATAACGATATAAGTAAACATACTAAATGAATAAAACATGCTCCAATGCCATTGTCATAATTGTTCAAAAGATCGCAACATAAGTTATGTACATTGTTTACAAACCATCAAATGAAAAATAGGTTGTCATTGTTTCATACATCAAAATGTAGGTCTTAAAATGTCAAGGCTTTGACCACTATATCACCGCAAAGAGGCGGTATATAAGAGTCAAACCCTTCAATAGTTGGCATGGAGTCTTGATACTTGTTTTCCTTGAACTGAAATCTTTACATTGGTCCACTAATTCCCTGAAATACATGTAAGTTTGAAAACATCAACAAAAGTTGAGCGAGTTCATGCAGTTTAGCTGTATAAGATGTATCTGTATCAAAACAGTATGTAAGATGTATTTGTCTCAATTGTAATTGTATCCAAACTGGATATAAGATGTATCTGTAAAATGTGAGATGTATTTGTATTTGTATCAAATGTAGTATGAAAAGCGTCAACGAAATCGTGATCATTAATGTTTTGCAAGACATTAATATGTGTGACGAAATAGGAAGCAATCCAACCCTAGACGATTTTAATTGTATCGACACCTGTCGTAGGGACACAAACGCACTCCTAGGCAAATGAATGGCCATGAGTGGGGCTCGCCAAAACCCATTAGATCTAACCCTTTGTTCCTTGGTCCAAACTTGATTAATGGTGCTCTAGTTATGGCCCTAATTTCGCACATGATCTAAGGTGTTTCATTCCTTGACTTATCACACTATTGTACATGTATTTTCCCCGATAGTTGTAAAGCTTGAAAAGTATTTAAGATGAAAAGGGGACATGAACTCACAGAATTGCATTCCGTAAACTGTATGTAATTGTAACCTCACTTACAGTTGTCCTGAATTGTATCACGACCTACAAAGGTTCTAGATTTGTTAGACACTTTGGTCTTTGTAATGACTCGTGTACAAGTCTTTGTTATTCGTTGAACTTTGTATTAGATGTATGAATTGTTAAACTGTTATATATATATTTCACCAAATATAAATATATGTAATCTTGTATCTTGTAAGTTGTATCATCGGATCTAGTCCTCTTGATTTCGTGTCTTGTATGAATCAATTATATACTTGTATTTTTACCAATTATGTCATTGGGCCGAGCCCATGTTTTCATGTCATTGGGCCGAGCCCATGTCTTAATGTTATTGGGCCTAGCCCAAGAATTTATGTTATTGGGCCCAAATGTTATTGGGCCTAAATAGTATTGGGCCTAAATAGTATTGGGCCTAAATAGTATTTGGCATAAATAGTATTGAGCCTAAATAGTATTGGGCCTTTGATGTTATTGGGCTTAATGTTATTGGACCTTTGATGTTATTGGGCTTAATGTTATTGGGCCTTAGCCCATATGTTTGATATTGGGCTTAGCCCATGTATTTATGTTAAGCCCATTTAGGAAGATAAGCTCATTTATATAATATAAGCCCATTTGTTTAAAATAAGCCCATTTGTATATAACAAGCCCATTTGTAAAGATATAAGCCCATTTAGTACAAATAAGTCCATTTTATGAATATAAGCCATTTTGTAAAATCTTGTAATTTATATAAAAATCACCAAGTTTTAGTTAATAAAAACGTAATAGTTTTTATAAGTTTCAAAACATCCGGATATTGTTGTCGGTGATTTATATGTATTCGCGTCGAATGATCGCCTAAGCGTCGTAGTAACTTCTCGGATTGGCGTTATGTTATAGATTCGTCCGTCGTCCGTTTTGACCATAATTTGTGTCCGATCA
This sequence comes from Helianthus tuberosus, assembly GCA_030545235.1. NCBI lineage: Eukaryota > Viridiplantae > Streptophyta > Magnoliopsida > Asterales > Asteraceae > Helianthus > Helianthus tuberosus. The sequence goes on along the minus strand of CM060357.1, from coordinate 151,552,445 downwards.
TTCGGATCGTCCGTAACTTGTTTTTAAGACATATTTCTATGTAGTCTTGTAAGACTTTGATTGTAATGTATCTTATGTTTATTTGTTACATTGAATTCAAGTTCCTAGTTTTGATATGTATAACTAATACACCAAGTATCATATTGCACATAAGTTGTTAAAGTGACCAAATATATATTTTCTCAAAAATATATATTTATCTAACTTTGTTTTTATAAAAACCATTCTTTAAAATCTTTTTAGTCTTGTAAAGATTTAGCCAAAAATAATGGTTTTGTTAACATATGATTTTTAATAAAAATCGGCCATATAACCTTTATAATATGCACTTTACCATGTTTAAATAAACATATCATTTTCTTTTCGAATTCACCAATCAATTTACTCATAACATTCTTAAAGAATAACACATGAGATTTATAACATAACCTCATTAAGATGATCTCAAAATCATGTAGGATTTTTGGTATGATCATAACATTTGTTAACTAGTTCAAATCCATGCTTTAATTCTAGTTTTAACCACTTTTACAAAAATCCCATCTTGTATGTTTGTTTTCATAATCTTGTAGGAGTATTGTTTTTAATGAAAAACACTAAATACTTTAACAGCACCATAGATTATGATCATCCATATAAACTTTATGTTTAACAAAAACCCTTTTAACATAATCATGTATACTTGTTAAATCATATATTTAAACATCATCCAACAATTTATTCATATGCTAATCATCATGACAAGATCAAATATGCAAGTAATAAGTCTCAAATCACCACATAAACAAACATATATATCATGATTATTATTTTGCTTCTTTGTATTTTCATATTATTATGTATGATTCTTTTAGTTATATCATGTTCTTAAATCATCATATACATAAATAAGTGTAGAACTAAGAGATTTAGAAGCTCACTTCTAGCACTTGTGGCTAGGGATGATCTATAGGATGATAAAGAACAAAGAAAATGATGATCTTGATGATTGAAAGTTCTTGAATGGATGAAAAAGCTTCCTTTAACTTGTAAGTGCTTTAGATCATCTTATGCTCCATTAAACTCCATGTTGATCATCAAAGAAATGATAAAATGAAATGGGTTTTTGGATGGTGTTCTTGGTGAAAAGATGAAGATTGAGAGTATTCTTATGTGTGTGTAAATAAAGGTGTAAAGTGGTAGTAAAATGCTAGTAAACTTATGTGATTATATGATATAATCATCCACCAACTAAACCACTTGAAACATAATAAAAATATCTAGATATTTAAAAAAAAATTAAGGGTGTGGGACCCCTTAAAAACGAAAATATGAGGGGGGAAATGGTCTTGAATGCTTGAAATTTATTAAGTAATTCATACTTGATAAAATGTGATAAAAAGATTAGATGTTTAAGGGTTTAAGTGTTTGTAATTTTTCAAGATGTTTCAAGGTGTTAAGTGACCAATACTAGACCAAAATGATCCACATAATGATAGATAGTTGCTAAAAAAAAGATTAGATATCGTTCGGATATTCGTTTGGCGTTGTTTCCGTTAATCGTTATTCGAACGCTAAGCTTGTGTAAGTTGTGTGAATTGATATGGTTATGGTTCGGATGGTACCCGAAGGTATCCTCATATGAATTCTATGTTAAACACTACTTTTACATGTTGCAAAAAAATATTAAATTGCTGAATTCTGCAGAATTTCTGCGGAAAAGCGTTGAAATTGTCGCTTTTAGTGCTTTTCGGCAGTTTTTAGTGTTATCGGACATCGGGAGAGTATTAGACCAAACCCTTGCATTCCTAGCTAGGGTTTAATGTATATTTGATGTTACACTTTCGTCTGAGTCCTAAAGATTTCATTAAGATGGTTTCTGTGGATCCTGCGTTTTCGTCAGAATACTAGTTCGCTAAGTGCTTTTCTAGTTGTTTTGATGCATTGTTTATACTGTTTCAAATGTAATCAATAAAAATGAATCATGTGCATCAAAAATAAGTATTCCATGAGTATTCTAAGTGTATGTCATGTAATAATGCAGTTCGGATATTCAAAACACGAAACTGGATAATGTAAATGACTGTTTTAAGTGTATGTAAATTACCAGAAAGTGGCAGTTGTCACACAGCTGGAGAGCACTGAAGGCTTGGAAAAATGGCTCTAAAAGTTACCTAAACAAAAAGAAGTTTTATTTTCAATAATTAGGGTTTATCCCTACAATGTATTATCAAATGAACTTGGGTTTTATCCGACTGATATATTATTATAAACAGTTTGGTGTTTTACCCTGATAAAAATATTTCCTAACTACGGTCCTGATGTATTCCGCCGCTAAATTAATAAACACCGATACCACTGATCTGGATCTCGCGGCACCCTCTCCCGGGGTAGGGGTCGGGGGTTGTGACAGAGAGTGGTATCAGAGCTACAGCCACTGGTTTAAGCCAAAGAAGTGTTCTGCTGACACTTAAATTTTAAATTTTGTGTTAGGAAATAATTCTGTGTAAATATGTATATTATGTGTTTCGTGTTATTTGACTATTTGTTAGTTTACAGTATGAGTGAGCAAGGAACTTCGGATGCTTATCGTCATATAGATAGTTCACCAAAAGATGAGGGAACATCATCTCAACCTAATCCCTCAGGTTACTCAGCCAATACTAAGGAAGGGATATTTATATTTAAGGCACAGTCTGAGGAACCCTTCACTACTAAGAAAAGAGGTTGGTTTAATAGAGGAGCTTATGAGAGAAGAAAAAGAATGAAGAAGTTACAACAGCAGAGAGCGATAGTTAGAGCTAATAGGGAAGCAAATGCATAAACTCAGGAAACAGTCATTAGGCCACCTTGGGAGGAGGAGCTAGATAGACAGTTAGCTGATTTCCATATGTTAGCCACTACAGCAGTAGATGCTAACCTAAACCAAATAGCTGAACCGCCACTGTTACCATTATTCCCAGATCAACAAATGTTAGAACCCGATCAGGAAGACCAGTTTCCAATTCCCAATGTAGATCCCTATGAAATTCCCATAATTCCCCCACCAAACCCCATATCTCAGTACACTGACCTTAACCCTTTAGATCCCTTTTGGAGCAGCGAATGGTGGACGCAGAGTCTAATAAGAAATTCATACCCTTATGGACAACCTATCCCTCTACACCCTGATCCAGTACCAGCACCCATGCCACCCATGAGCCAGGAAAATTTAGAAGAACTTCGCTCATATGGTGACGAATTAGTGGAGGAAGGAGATAGGATTCGCCAAATAGGAAAGAAGCTTATATGGAAGCACGTCGAGCGCGATATACATGATTGGATACATGATACTTAGAAAATACCTAGATATATGTGGTAATTTTGTATTTTGATATATATATATATATATATATATATATATATACTAGATAAACTAAAATAGATACGGATGCATAACTACTAGTATATTTGATTTCCAGTTGTAATTTTGCAATAGATGCATATATATGAAAAAGAGTAAAAGTCGCAATGTTCGACGATTTTGATCAAATTATTTGTGTAATTATATATAAATATTTGTACTAAACTTATTCTGTGATAATTTATACTTGATAAATGTTCACAATTCAGATGTCGAACAAAGTAAATCAGGATAATGAGAATAACGGAAACCAAATAGATAACAGTGTCATCCAACATATAGTAGCACAAGGAATTATAGATGCTATGCCCTATATTATCAAGACCGTTAAAGAAGCAGAAAATAATAAATCTGCAAATGGAAGTAAACGTCAATACACTGAACCAAGTCACAGTGTGAATGATAACAGACCTTTAATCCAAGCTCCATTTCCTAAAAGAAGAAGAACCGTTTCTTACAGTTGTTCTTATAAAGAATTATTGGCCTGAAAACCAATAGAATTCTCAGGCAATGAAGGAGCCATTGCAGCCTTACGTTGGATAGAAAAGACAGAAGCAGTCATAAAGATAAGTAAATGTGCAGGTGAAGATAAGATTATGTTTGCTTCTAATCTTTTCAAAAATGCAGGCTTAGAATGGTGGAATACTATTCTCCAGTCTAGGGAAAGTGACAGAGTTTATAATATGGAATGGATCAACTTTAAGAAAATGGTTGAAAGAAAATTCTGTCCTCCTAATGAAAAGGAACAAATCGCCAATAAGTTCCTAAATCTTAGAATGGCTGGAATAGACTGCAAATGTTACACTACCATATTTTTCGAATATGCTAGGACAGTACCTACCTTAGCCTCACCTGAACCATTGTTAATCTCTCGTTACATTTGGGGATTAATTAGTGAGATTAGACACGTAGTTAAGGCAGCTAGACCACAAACCATAGAAGAAGCAGTAGAACTAGCCAATACTTTGACTGATGAATTGGTGCGTACACAAGAAGAAAACCAGAGAAAGAACCTAGCTCAAAAGCTTACCCAAGAATTTTGCTACGGTAATTCCAACCGTGGGAAAGGTACAGGTTCTTTCTCTACACCCTATTGTAAGTATTGCAAAAGAAAGCATTCTGGAAGATGCTCTGTTTACTGCAACTTTTTCAAAATGTCTGGACACAAGGAAGAAGACTGTAGGAGGAAACCTAATAATAGGATATGCTACAATTGTGGAAAAGCTGGTCACATCAAACCGAACTGTTCGAAACTAGCTTTAGCCACAACCAATAAAGCTAAGACAACTAATGGACCTAAGAAAAATGCCAGAGCCTTTGTTCTGACAGCTGAGGAAGCCAAGATGATTCCAGATGTGATTGTCAGTACGTTCTTAGTCAATAATATTTTTGCCAAAGTATTGTTTGACTCTGATGCAAACCAAAGTTTTATCAATACTTCTTTCTACAAACTTCTTGACCAACCCTTAGCCAAACTTCAACAAGATTGTCTGGTAGAGACACCAAATGGAGAATCCATTAAGATAAGCGAAATCTTGCAGGGAGCAAGAATAGAAATCCTAAACCATCATTTCTTTGCTAACCTTTACCCAATGAATCTGGCTGGATTCGATGTTGTATTAGGAATGGATTGGTTGGTAGCCAATTGTGCCAGTATTTTATGTGATCAAAAGACAGTACAAGTAAGTACACCAAGTGGTGAAAAGATCACAATTAAAGGAGATAAGCCAACCAATTTATCTCTGTGATGAAAGCTGCAAGTTATGAAGGGAAAGGAGGATTAGTATATATGATTTCTGTAATCATTAATACTAAAGGAAAAGAATTAAAAGATATTCCCATAATATCTAAATTCTCAGACGTTTTTCCAGAATAGTTACCTGGATTACCGCCTGAATGAGAGGTTAAATTTAGGATTCACCTAGTACCAGGAACGTAACCGATTGCCAAAGCACCATATCAATTAGCACCAACGGAGATGTAGGAACTAAAGAACCAATTGGACGAACTTCTTGACAAAGGTTTTATACAACCAAGTTCATTACCGTGGGGAGCACCGGTGTTGTTTGTTAAGAAGAAAGACGGATCAATGCGTATGTGCATTGATTACCGAGAATTGAACAAGGTTACGATTAAGAATCGGTACCCACTACCGAGAATCGATGATCTGTTCGATCAACGTCAAGGAGCTCGATTCTTTTCTAAGATCGATTTACGCTCGGGATATCATCAATTGAAAGTACAAGAAAAGGACATTCCTAAAACTGCTTTCAGAACCAGATACGGTCATTATGCATTTACCGTCATGTCATTTGGTTTAAGCAATGCCCCAGCTGCATTTATGGACATGATGAACAAGATATGTAAACCATACCTGGATAAATTCATAATTGTCTTTATAGATGATATTCTTATTTACTCTAAGAGTAAAGAGGAACATGCAGCACATCTGCATACACTTCTGACATTGTTGAGGAAAGAGAAGCTTTATGCTAAATTCTCAAAATGTGAATTTTGGTTACAAGAAGTGCAATTCCTTGGACATCTGGTTAATCATGAAGGAATTCATATGGATCCCACAAAGATCGAGGCGATTACTAAGTGGAAAGTCCCTGAGTCGCCAACGGAAGTACGAAGTTTTCTTGGACTAGCAGGATATTAGAGACAGTTTATCCGAGATTTCTCTAGAATAACCATTCCATTAACCAAATTGAGTTGTAAATCAGTTAAGTTTGAATGGGGACCAACACAGGAAGAAGCTTTTAGAATTCTTAAGCAAAGGTTAACCAACGTACCCATACTCGCATTACCAGAAGGAACTGAGGACTTTATAGTCTATTGTGATGCGTCTAAGTTAGGATATGGATGTGTGTTGATGCAACGTCAAAAGGTTATAGCTTATGCCTCTAGACAACTTAAGAAACATGAAGAGAATTATACAACCCATGATCTAGAGTTAGGAGCCATAGTTTTTGCCCTTAAGATTTGGAGACGCTATTTATATGGAAATAAATTCGTTGTCTTCACAGATCATAAGAGTTTAAGATACATTTTTGGGCAAAAAGTATTAAATATGAGATAGAGACGCTGGATGGAAGTTCTTAGTGATTATGATTGTGATATCCAGTATCATGCTGGGAAAGCTAATGTAGTAGCTGATGCTTTAAGTCGAAAGTATCATGAAAAGCCAAAACGAGTACGTTCTTTCAGATTTAATCTACAAGTAGATTTAAATGATCAAATTAGAGAAGTACAGGAAACAACATTCAAGGACGATGCTGAACGTTTAAAAGGAATGATTAAGGAATTAGAACAAGGAACATATGGAATTTGGAAGTTCCATAAGAAATGGATGTGGATACCTAAACAAGGAAACCTACGCCACAAAATTTTAGAAGAAGCCCAGAGATAGTGCAAGAGACAACAGACAAAATAATTTAGGTCAAGGAAAGACTAAAAGCAGCACGAGAGTTATACAGATAACATACGAAAACCTTTGGAATTTCAAGTTGGAGGTAAGGTTTTGTTAAAAGTTTCTCCATGGAAAGGAATAGTCAGATTCGTAAAAATAGGAAAGATAAGCCCCGGGTATGTTGGACCTTTTGAGATTATTAGAAGGATAGGACCCGTAGCTTATCAACTACAACTGCTAGAGGAAATGGCAGGAATACATGATGTGTTTCATGTATGTAATCTCAAGAAATGATTAGCAGACGAATCATTAGTGATACCTCTGAAGGACATAGAGGTAAATGAGAAACCTTAGTTTATAGAGAAACCAATTTATATTGAAGATATAAAGATCAAGAATCTCAAACATAAGAGACTAGTTCTGGTTAAAGTGAAATGGGATTCCAAGAGAGGACCAGAATAAACTTGGGTGCTCGAATCAGAAATGCAGAAGAAATACCCACACCTATTCCAGTAGACCTCGAGGACGAGATCTAAAACAAGGTGGGGAGGATATAACAACCCTCCTAGAACCCATAACGTGACCCTAAACGTTCCTATCATACCTCGTATACGCGATAATTGGACCCTAAATACCTTTATATTAATAAAAAATAATAAATAAAAACAAAATTTAAGGGGTAGTCGCGAGCAGCGACCTGGACCCCCTATGACTCTCGAGGGGCGCGACGGTCAAGACTTGCCGGACTCACAATGATGCCACTTGTCCCTGCCTCGTGTCAAGCCTACTAGGTGAGTCGTCTAAGCTACAGCTGACCCTAAGGTCCTCGCGGGCTGCGAGAATGTTCGAGACAGGCATCGCGGGGCGCGAGCCGGTGTCCGATCAGCCCTATAAATAGGGGCTTCAGGCCTCATTTGCAAACCGTTCAAATTCTGAAATCTCTCTCAATTCTCTAGGAAATTATAATACTCGGGAATAATACCCCTATAAAGCGAAGCTCTGCCTCGTTGTAAGTATTATAACCCTATTTGTTACCCTACACGATCGATTTAGGGCTTCGTAACGCATGTCAAGGCTCTGGCTAACTCAGTCGTTGGAGTTCTGTCTCGTGTTACACCCGATTGATCTAGGACTCCGTAATGCATGTCCAGGCTCTACCTGAATCAGTCATTGGAGTTCTGTCTCGAGTTGTACGGTTACTAATGAACCAAAAATTTTGAATTTTTCAAAGCCGGCTCGAAAACCTTAAATTTTGGAGAAACACACTGTTCGACACGGGGCCGTGCTGTCTCAGCACGGGGCCATGCCCAACCTGAAACCTCAGACATGGGGTCGTGTTAGACAGACACGAGGCCAAGTCCAGACCCTCTGATATCATATTTTTGCATATTTTTCAAACGTATCAACCATCTCACTCATTCTTTCTTGCAGGATGGCTCCACACAAAATTTTGTGGTTCAAAACTTCTGAATTGGAGTACCAAACACGGTTCGAAACCTTGCAAGCACGTCATGAAGAGCCCTCGAGGCAGGTTTGTTACGACACGCTCGAGACAGGGGGACAAAGGGAGAGATACGATGCACTAGTGACTGGTCCACTCCGAATCGTTCTAGAAACCCAGCTCTTGTCCATACAACAATACAATATGGAGTTCTTAAGCACACTAAAGTTCAAAAGGACAAAACCGGATTTGTTTGATTCAGATGCTGTGGAGTTTAGATGTGGGGCAGAATGGTACAACATTTCAGTCGCCCAATTCGGTATCAACATCGACCTATATACCGAAGAGGACGCAGCTGAACCAGAGTTTACTGAAGCCCTTCATGAACTACCGGACAACCTCCGGCAGGCTGCATGGGCATTTATTGGGGATGGACCATACAACCCAAGTTCAACCAAGAACACAAAGATAAGGGACCCTCTCATACGCTACATTCATAGAGTCCTTAGTAGTTCTTTGTGCCAAAGGGATAACAGTGGTGGGGTGGTGAATTTAGGGGAACATACTGTCCTACATTGTCTCGTAACTCACCAACCCATCGATGTCGCCCACATCTTACTTAGGAACATGGCTGCCAACGCCACCGCGGACACCCGAACGCCGATCTTTTTCGGGGGATGGATCGCTAAGTTATTCAAGCACTTCATTCAGCGAACTCCATCATCGTTCAACAAGGGTTTCGGCACTACCAAGGTTGATCTCAAAGTTTGCCATAGGATGAATCTCATCATTGATTGCCCCGACGGTACCATGAGCTTTAAGGATGCAAGAGGTCGTGCTTGGAATCCAAACGACCAGGACATGATCTTGGCAATCAAAAATATACCGAACCGAACTCATCCCGCACAATTCCCGGGTTTCTCGCCTCAAGGAGGGACTGATTTTAAAAACCTTAATAATTTGTATAACATTATGCAGGAAACCCTCCAAGTCTCAAAAATGCTTACAGCTTAGGCCAAAGCTAAAGCACCCAGATAGGCGGCATGGAGTGCAACATCCTCTCCATGCAAAATGATATCACATACATCCGGGATCATATGGTGGTTCGAGACGAAGATGAGGAGGAGGAGGAGGACGGAGGGCAGCGGATGGATTCTGATTAGGCGCCGTTGGTGGTGGGTGACAAGGTTATCGTGTAGGTTAAATCTCTCATCCTTTTGAACAATTTGACATTTTCTCGGGTTGCGTCCCGTTAAGACAATTTACTTTCTGTTAGACAATTTTTATTTTTTGCATTTTGTTTTATGTTTTGATGATGTGGTGGTAGTTAAACTTGAATACTCGTAATCTAGGTTTTATGATGGTTTTGTTGAATTATGTTGTGGTAGTATTATAGAACGCTGGTACCATGGGAGGCTTGGACACACTAAGCATAGTGGTCCCCTAAGCCCGAAACTCGGGAGCTAAACGTCAAAAACCTGCATTTTTAACTGAAACGGACAAACAGCACGGGGTCTTGTTCACCCAACACGCCCCCGTGCCCAGTCCACTGATGTCAAAAAGTTTTTCTCCAAAAAGTGATACAGGCCGTGCCCACCAGGCACGACCCCGTGCTCACTCCACTGTAAGTTTTTTAAAAACCCAGTAACTGGCACTTTGAGCACAGGACGTGTTCATCCAACACGCCCCGTGTCCAGTGCCCAGTAACTGCGAAATTTTGTTATTTTTCCGCACTTTTTCCGCATTCAGCCTAAATAAATCCTTTTTGGGACACATTGGGGACAATGTGTAATTTAAGTGTGGGGGGAGGTTAAAACCTTGAATCACTTGTCCTAAAACAAGCCTTACACAAAACTCGTTTGGAACTGCTAAACACCCCAAACTTTTTCAAAAACTTTATTTTCTTTCTTTTACTTACTTGGTTTAAGTTGGGAAAATAAGTTCTAAAAATGATGTTTTTATTAATTTACACCTAAAAATGTCATGGTAAAATGAACCAATTAAGAGAATTATAAAAATGGGCCTAAAAAATCTTTGTAAATATTTGAGTTGTTTATAGATAAGTTTTTACACTACAACCCTTTTACCCACAAAAATTGAGTTTTGAGCCTTTATTGAGCATAAATACACATATATACTAATCGCTCAAATTTTCGTTTCTTGTGTGAATAGCCCATTTGGTTTTTACAAGTCTAGAACTTGCCAAAGCAATACAACCCAAGTCCTTACCGACGCTAATCAAGTAAGTAAATGACAGAAGTATTAGGACCAAACCCGTTTTCATCCAAAAACTTTATTTTTCCTTGCTTTTTCCCAAAAAAAAGAAAAAAAGAAAAAAAAAACTACCCCTAGACAAACCATTTTGAGCCTTTAAACCCACAAAATTTTTGCAAAAATAACCACCCATCATCCCAAAAATCCAACCTTTTTATCTTTACACCCTTTATTTTCAGTAAATGCGGCACTTTTGAAAATTACAAAATAAGTGACTTAGTTATCTTCTTCTTCATCAAAAAAAAAAAAAAAAAAAAAAAAAACTATATAGCTACTGAGAATAAATTAAGCAAAAACAATATTGCTTATAACTATGTAGTTTTAACTAAGTCACAACAAAATAAATTTTTCAAAAGAAAAGCCGACATTTTACGATTTTAACCACTTCCAAATAAAACACACATACCCGAGCCTTAGCCTACCCTTTAAAAGTCCTCTCGATACCTACAAGGATTAAAACGTCAAAAAGGAAGAGGTTTGATTACTTGTCAAGCTTATAGAAAGAGTAATTTTCAAATCGGGTATGAGTGTTCTCACTTATACATTTTTGGCCGAATGTTGAGTGATTACTTGTGATGTGTGTAAAACGCGTATGTAACCAAAAAGAGTTTTATAAAGGCATGCTATGCCCAAAAATAAATATTTTTTCTTAAATATTGTTGCAAATAAGTCATTACCAAATAAGAATGTAAATGAAATAAAAACAAAATAAATTAGAACTTGGATTCCCGACACTCTAAAGATAAGTCTAAATTAGAACTTCTACCCATTCCGTTTGGGTGTGTGAGCCACAATAAAGAGTTTGCTTGAGGACAAGCAAAGATTAAAGTGTGGGGGTATTAGATGTGCTTAAAATACAACATATAAATTATATCAAATACGGCGTAAAAGCAACCCTTTTTTAGTACTAATGTTGGAAAAAGCTTGTGTTTTTGTTCCTTTTTAATAAACAGGTTTAAAAGAGCTTAATTGAACAAAAGGAGCGTAATAACAGCCAAAACCCACATAAAATACAATAAAGAAGGATTGACGTAACTTGCCGAGCCCCCATCCACATCCAAACCCGAGAAATACCAAAAACAGAAGCTCTGGCACGGGGCCGTGCTCACCTAGCACGAGCCATGCCCGGTGGGAATTCACTGCAACGGAAAGAGATAACAACAAAAGACAAATTCCAAGCTAAACACAGGGCCGTGCCAAAGTAACACGGGGCGTGTTCAACTCTAGGATTTCCAGAATTTGAAGAAGTACAACAAGTACATTGGCCACAGGCCGGCCCATTGACGCACGGCGCCATGTTAGTACAAGTTTGACACTGCAGTTAATGTAGAAAAGAGAGACTGATGGCCACGGGGCCATGGTAGGTGGGCACGAGCCATGGTGGACTTTCTGTTTTCAGCTATAAATAGGGATGATTGGTTTCACTTCAACTCATCCCTTGGCAAACCACTTCACTCTCACTTGCCACCACTCCACCACCACTACAACACCATCATCCACCACCATCATCCATTTTCCAACTTTTAGAGTGTGTGTGTAGTCTCGGGATCCAAGACTGATGGTAAGAATCTTTGTCAAACAAAGGCCATTCTTGGCTAAATTCTTACATCACTTGGTGAAGACATATCTTTTATGTATTTCTTTTATGATTTTCAATCTTTGACAACTTTTTAATTGGGTATGTATTAATGACTTTAATAATTAGTTTTTTATATTGAAGGCGAATCTACTTAACCATTCTTCATATGTCGTTTATTCACATATTCGTGTCTTTACGGTCTATATAAAGCACGTTAACTACTTGGAAGGGGGTTAGAAAGGTGGTTGGGTAATTCTATGTCTCGTTCAATGTATAGATCCTGCGAGAACCTGGTTCAAGTTTAGTACTACTCCATGGATTGGTCAGGAATAACTGGCCCGACTGAGAGTAAGAAACTGCTTGAACCCCTTATTCATAAACTACTATTAAAACTTTAAACCAACCCCGCGAGGACTGTATCCCTGTTGACTCAGACCAACGGGTTGAGGGTGACCGCTGCCTGGAAGGGGACCCACCACATTTTGCATTAATAACTTACTTAATTATATTTCAATATTCCAACCTAGTGGGATTGTATCCTTGCTGACTTAAACCACTAGGTTGAGGGTAACGTCGCCTTCACAATAGGGGCCTACTACTATAACTAAGATAATCTCTTAAAATACCCAGAGTGCAGAAATCATCAAAAGGGTACATGAAAGATAAGTCGGATCCAAATGATTCTTTCTTGTCTATCTGTTTTTTTATTTTATTTTAATTTCTGTTTTTTATCTTTTTTTTATTAGATTAAAAATCTTATCTCAAAGTTTGGATTGATTAGACGTTGGCGATAAGCCGGTATTAAAAAGCTCTTGTGTCCTTGGACGACCTCGGTATCTTGCCATCACTATACTACGTCCGTGATGGGTGCACTTGCCCTAGCGTGTGTATAAAGTGATAGTAGAATATCGTGTTTTATAAATTTAAAATTTGAAATCGGCGAGTAAAAAGAGCTAAAAAATATAATAAAAAATACACTCACACAGACACACGTTAATTAGCAGGTGACACATGAACTGTGAATTCATAAGTAAAATGGTAAGAACCTGTGATTTGATTTGATTAATCATATGAACATGAACATTTACTGTTTGTTTAAAAGATATCGCACACTCGGGTGATGTACAACTCAATCTGCATACTTTACAACTCAGTACAGCACACCGCACACTTGTGTGCCAGGGTTGCCGCACACCCGTAGAAAGGTACAACCTTCCATGCACCCCGTACACTCCCATTATGCACAGTCGCACACCTCTGAGGCCGTACACTCTTGTATACAAGCTGTGACTGCACATGATACAAGGGAGTTAAGCATGTCGCACACTTTGTAGACCGCACAGCTCTTGTACAAGCATATAAAGCACGTAGTACAACAAATGACTGCATGACCTCACACTGCCTAGATGTCGCACACTAGGTAGTGGGCCGCACACTTTTTTTAGGCCATTCAACTATTGGACCGCACACCCACTAATGGACTATATGATAACTGGACCGCACACTCACGTACACTAATTTTGTATTTGGACCGCACACTTGTTGTTGGGTCCAATATTCTAGACCGCATACTAATGTGCTATATTGTTGGACTACAAACTCTTTGGGCCGCATACCACATGTTATATTTTGGGCTATCTAAGTTACTGTCTGTCTATGTGACCCGTATGTATACTAGTGTTATATGTGATACCTTGTATGATGCTTGTTAGTTATGTGTATAAATACATGAAATACTTGCATACAAAAACCTGACTAGTATTGGTAACCATAAGAGGACGTGGTTGACCAACTGTTAAAACAAGTAAACTATCTGCTGAGCAAACCACGATGAGTTCATACACTTTACTAAAAGCCTGTGTTCCCGGTGGTTGGGAAACGGAACAAACAACACTTTCCCAGGTTTGGGATTGCTACTATTCCTGATTTGGAATACGGTTAATTACTATTTATATTTCATGAACAAGTGTACTAAATGAAACTCTATCACGAAGTCCCCACTTTCTATACTGATTAGTTGCCGGTGCCTCGCGAACGGGATATTAGTTGATAGTGCTATTTAGGTTTCACCAACCTCACACCGTGCCTGGAGAGGATCGGTCGTGAACTAATAGGCCTTGGCAAACCGTCAATGATGATAGACATTGACAAACGGGGCAACAACGATGTAACAGGTCGCAAAAGTATTCGGTATACGTAGTTTAGTAGCTTACATATGGGGTAGCTCCCATGGCATGATGTAAATGAGTAACTTAACAAACATAAGTTTTATGGTAAAACTGGACAAAATTGTGAACTCACCAACTTTATGTTGATACCCTACTGCATGCTTTGCAGGTACTCAATGATTGCTCAGGAGCTTGCAGCGGGGAGTGTAGTGGTCGCATTAACCCGTGTTGGGTCTCGATTAATAACTGTGAACTTAAATTACTGTTTTAAAACTATTAAACTTATGCTTCCGCTGTTGACTTTAATCATTATGTTAAACTATGAACTTTGGACTTTGGTTATTAATCGTATTAGTTACGACAAAAACTGTTTTATCATTATATTGTTCAATATGATTGGTGGCATGATCCTGGTCGGTCACACGCCTCGCGGTAGTACTCTGCAAGTGGAAATTGAGGGTGTGACAAGATCTCTCTTCATTAACAACTGTTTGCCGCCTCACTAACGCCCGACATCACCACCGTCAGCCTTTTCGGAGAAATCGAATTTCAGATCTGGTTGTTTTGGGGAGAAATCAATTTAGACCAGTGAATGGGAGGAGGTGTGGTAGCTGTTGGCGATGTAGTGGTGGCTGGAGAAAATCAGATCCAAAGGTGTGGTGGCAGTTGGTGATGTGGAGCAGGTGAGGCAGTGGCTGATGATGGTGATGTCGGGTGTTAGTGAGGCGGCGGCTAATAATGGTGATTTCGGGTGGTGGGTGAGTCGGTGACTAATGGTTCTGATGTCACATTGTAACAACCTGACTTTTCGGATCGTTACATGTCGCTGTCATTTCTTTCGTAAACGCTTGTACTCTTGGGATTCAATTAATGCTATGGGTTAAACTATATTTTCAACGCATATTACAACGCTTACTTAATCACGATTGTCGCATTTAAACGCTATTTATATCGCTTATTTAGACTAAACTCTATCACAACGCAAACTCAACGCAGACTCGAAACGCGGATTTAATTATATTATGTGTGTTATTTGTGTGATTATTTGTTGAATGTTATGTGGTTATCAACGCAACGCTTATACGCTCAAACGCTCACTTGCAACTCGATTAAACGCAACGCAACGCTCAACAAATAAACCAAAAGTTGGAAAACTAACAAACGTAACCCGGCCATCCGAATGGCCATCCGCCTGGATGACCATCAGTCCGGATGACTATTCGACCGGATGAAGCCATCCAGACATCGCCAGTCGCGCACCGCCTTAAAGCTTGCCCTTCCCCTATAAATACAAGTCGTACACCCTCATTTCAACACTTTGACACCCCCATCAGCTCCCCAAGTTCCAGATGCAATTCAAGGCCCTTTTGTAAGCTTTTTCTCCCAAATATTCGTCAATCCTTATCTCTAATCACTTCTACTCCGTCTTCTCCATCAAAATCACACACACACATACACTAACTTTTTCTCGAAATCATCTGATTTGGACCTCTTGAAGGTGGATTCCACTCGTTTTGCTTAGGCAAACTGTTTTGGAGCACCATTCAATCGAGATTGGTTCAATGTCTAAAGGATTTTCACACTTTTCAACTTAGTATGAAAGATTTCAACACTTTTTCAACTTATTTCTAAACTTCTTTTCGGTTTTTACACATTATTGATGGAATCTTGACTCAATCAGACTCTCGACTCGTTCCTTAGTCGAAAGCCGGCTTGAAAACGGATTTCCATCGGAGAGATGGACCGATTAATGGGTCAAACATGAATCTTCATCAGGACCAGCTCGTCGTCCGAATGGGCGGGACCCATCCGGCCGAAGGAACGGGTTTTGGTATTTTCCGTTGTTTGACACGTCGTCACGCCATCTCCATTAACTTAAGACTTTTACTTGGAAAATTTTTCAAAACTTCAACCACAGATCATCCGCCTGAATGTCTTCGCGATACATTATTATCACTCGTTTACTTTGATTAGTCACCGTGTTGTTTGTTTGTCCGAGGTAACAAACAGATGATCACCTTCCTTGTGCTCCGTCGATATTTCTAATACCTCTTTTATTTATCCAAATGTCAATCTCACTCGTTTCTCATGTTTCCTTGTTCTTTTTAGAAAATGTCTCCTAGACGCGATCAAACTCAGGATGCTGCACTTGCAGCTCTAGTCACTCAGCAGATTGCTGCTGTGATTCCGAACCTTATTACTCAGATAAACCAAGTGAATAACAATAACAACAATAACAATGCTCAGTGTAGCTAGAAAACGTTCAATTCGGCTAAACCACTGAAATTTTATGGGTCTCAAGGAGCAACTGCGCTCCTACAATGGTTCGAGAGTCTAGAAAGCACATTCTAACATGTTCAGTGTCTAAGTGAGCGAAAGGTTGAGTTTGCATCTAGTGTTTTGAGAAACGAGCATTAACATGGTGGACCGGTGTGATGAGAGACAGGGGTGCCGATGTGGCATTGGCTCAAATCTGGGAAGAGTTTCGAGCTCTAATGATGAAGGAATTCTGTCCTCGTCATGAACTCAGGGCACTGGAAAGGGAATTTGACGATCTTAAACAAGATAGCGGTGAACATCGAGCCTACACTGATCGTTATGAGGAATTAAGTCTGATGTGTCCTACCATGGTTACACCTTTGGATAAGGCGATTGAAAAATACATCGATGGCCTCCCTGACTCAGTTCAGGACATTATTACTGGTAGCAACCACAGTTAGACAGGCCATTGAACTATCCGCTACCCTGACTGAATCACAGATCAGGAAGGGTAAACTTTTCCGAAAAGGCGATAAGAAACCATCGGACAAGACTACACAAGAAAATTCAAAGGATAACAAGACTGAATCCTCCAAGAAGTCAAAGAAGCATAAGGCTTCACAGAACTTCGCTGTAGTTGCTCAAAACAATCAAGCTGTCCCTAACCAACCAGTGCAACCCCCTTGCTAAAAAGCCATACAATGGAACTGAACCTCTGTGCAACCAATGAAACCTTCATCATCATGTTAATGTACATTGCCGCAAATGCCTAAATTGTGGACTTGTTGGTCATACAGCTAGGGTTGCTGAGCTGCGACTACACAAAATCAAGTTGATAACAACCCTGCTCAAGCTCGTTTTCCACCTGGTTCTTGCTACATGTAACACCCCGTGTTCCCAGAAGTCAAAGTCAAAGTCAAGGTCAAAGTCAAAGGAAGAGAAGATTGCTAATTGCGATCTGCCACTCCTCGCTTAACGACTGATCGCGCGACCTGACTTGTAATCAACTACTTTTATGTATTTGACTTAGTTGTATTATGTGGAGTAAATAATAGTAAGCGCACTTAAATCGCAGTAATCGATGTATGTTTATCGCCGGTAATCGCTTTACGACTGTGAACAATAGGAAGTAACAATGCGATAAAGTTAACTTAACATTAATCTACTTAACGCTAATCGCATCGCTATCAAATCGCAATACGAATCGCAGTGAATTACAGGTTCTGGATATTGTTTTGCGTGTGTGTGTTACTTGGGCATGCTTACTTATGTATTGGTGGTTATTATTTGAAAATGCAATCGCGACTCTATCGCATCGCAATCTCAATCGCAATACGAAATGCATAATGGTTTGTTTAGGGTTATGACTGTGTGTTAGTTAGGATATTTGTGTAACACTATCGCGTCACTTACTCGAAGCGCACCGCAATGCTTAACGCACGGAACGAAACGCCGAAAACTAACTCACCGTGCCACCTCGATCGAATGACCATTTGATCGAATGGCCATCCGATCGAATAGTCATCTGATCCGTCACTAGTGCGCACCTTTCCTTTTAGGGAAACCCTATAAATACCCCCACTGTCACATCATTTGTGATGTGACAGCTCCCTTGATTCGAACCAGCTCGTTCCATCCTCTTTTCTCTCGATTTCTCTCGAATCTTGCAAGTTTTCAACTCAATCTTTGTACTTTATGAGGTACACACGTTTCTTCATCTTTTTCATCTTTGAATCTTCATTTTTAACCGTGAAATCTACCGATTTGAGGCGTTCTAGGGTGATGTCATCATGGAGTTCTTATGAACTTCATAGTTTGGCTTCATTCCACCAAGAACAACCCAGATCTAAAGGATTTCCACAAGATTAAACAATGTTTTCATATAAATCTAAACATTTTCAAGGTTGAAAGGATTGAAAGATGGTTTTTTTTACTTTCTTTCAACTCTTTTACACTCAATGCACTCAAAGCCGATAGAATCGGAGCTTGTTCTGATCTTCTACTCATTCTTAGTAATGTGTCGGTTCAAGATCTACGTTCTACCTGAGAGACAACCGATTTCGGATTAAACACGAACGACTGTCAAAGGTCAGTCAACTGATCAGATTGGGGTGGTTCCGTCCGATCGGATGACCCGAATTTGATGGAGTTGCCATTGTTTAACACGTTGTTATACCGTCTCAAGCAAACCGCA
Organism: Helianthus tuberosus; assembly: GCA_030545235.1. Classification (NCBI taxonomy): domain Eukaryota; kingdom Viridiplantae; phylum Streptophyta; class Magnoliopsida; order Asterales; family Asteraceae; genus Helianthus; species Helianthus tuberosus. Next base: position 151,533,736 of record CM060357.1, on the reverse strand, counting down.
AAACTTTTAGAAACATCAAGTCAAAACGATCAGATCGTCGGGACGGATCGCCGTCCGATCGGGCTGTCATCTGATCGGATCGCCATCCGAACGAACGACGATCCGATCGGATTGCACTTGGGTTTTAGCACTTAAACTTTAGTGGCTATTAGTGTCTAACCGGACGGATCGCCATCCGATCGAACGACCTGAAAAGTAGAGATACTTCTCTGTTTTCAAAATGCTACAACGAAAACTTCAAAGCCATCATACACAAACACATCCACCCCAAACGAGTGGCCAACCGATCGGATGACCATCCGATCGGACAGCCACTCGATCGGGTGACACTTCGACACTTCTCACTTGCATCGTTTTAGGTGCCACTCATCCCTTATGCTATCGTAACGGTTCAGGCTAATCACTCTATAGCGCTCCCTTCAATCCAGCATCGCTGTGAGTATACTCGACCCCTTTTTGCTTTACGCACTTTTGGGTGTTACATACGTTACTTATTCTAAATCACATTGAACACACAACGCAACACCTTCTAACGTTAACCGTTACTGCATGTTATACGTGACTTGATGAATGCCTGTTTGTTATGTTTACACATTGATTGCTGTCTACCTGCCTTAGCAACGATAGTACTATAGTTTGGACTCAGCACCTGTTCATTCAGGGGTTGCTAAGGATCTTACTTCACATGTTCACAGCGGTGAACATGTGTTGCGCACTCGCTACTCGCAGTTAACTCGCAGTCATTGGTATTGATAGGATCTTTGTCCATAACTTACATGGTTCACATTATACGTTGTACATGCTGGTTATGCGTAAACGATTTCGAACTCTATTATACTATCAAACTTGTATGCTCACCTTTACACTATGTGTATTGACATTATTTTAACGTATGTGACAGGTGTTTAGGATTATTCGCTTGCTTGCTGTGGAAACCAAGTAGGAGAGTCTAGAAACAAAAGACAATTTATTTTATTTAAAAATCTGAGTTGTCGGAACATGTTTTGTTTTGAGAATATCGATGTCTGTAATAATTGAATTGCTTGGTAGGTTATGGTATGGGACATAATATTAACTATCTGGTAATTTAGTCATTATGGAATTTCTATTGACAATCTGTTTCGCTCAGTGCCATGCCCCGATGATTCCGCCATCGGTTGGGGTGTGACACATTGGTATCAGAGCCATAACTATAGGGAACTAGGAAAGACAAAACCTAGTCTGGGTTGTTGTCTTAGAATCGACCTAGACTATAGTCTAAGTACCTAACGCGACCTCTACTCGTGTGAACTCTATCGCTTATGCAATACTAGGGATAGCAGTATGAATTGGGACAACTCGCACAAGGTGAGTTACTTCGCTCGAGTGGAACACCTCGTATGAAGTAGGTCACGTTGCTCGAGTTGTGCACTTCGTACAAAGCATTCCAGCTCAATCTCCAAACGCTCGACAATTGTAACACCCCGAAAACGGGTTTGGTAATCAAACTCCGTTAATACTAAAAGACGGGTAAAGTACCGTTAGTAGTAAAAATTACCCGGTGAATATTTGGATTTAAATAAGAAATCCTAATATTAAATACAAGCGAATCAAAGTTTTAAGGAATTGAGTTTATAAGAGCCCGAGTTAAAGGGACTTAAAATAAAACGGGTTATAACTCCCGGGACCCACTAAGTAACTAGGAATATCAACCTAGTTAGATAAGTGTTTTAAAATAATAAGAAAAACTTGGTTGAAACACCCTTTATAAAACTTGAAAAAAAAGTGGAGGGACTAGACATGGGCAAATGAATTAAAGTTTCAATTAAATAAAATATTAAACACAAAACACACACACATACGTGGTGTGTCCTGCGATTTCAACCAGACCAAGGAGGAGGTCTCAAGCTTCAACCCTAAAACACAAAAATTCACCAAATTGAAGGGGAAAATCAAGCCCGAATCGAAATCCAAGCATAGATTAGTGATCACCTTAGTGAAGGGATCATGAGGTATGCAAAATTTTACTATGTGGTTCCATTTTAAATTTTAGATGAACTTGTGAGATTCGAATCTGAGCTTGCATGTTCGTTGTTTGGATGAAATTAGGGATGAAACTATGTCTAGGAGTAAACCCTAGTCATTTATTTGTTGAATTGATGTTCATGGTTGTGAATTCATGATCATACACTCATGTGTCAAGTGGGTTTTGTAGAATTATGCTAAACACTAGGATTATCTTTGTTAACCTAGTGTATTTGAACTCCATAAAGAAAATCCAGAATTTTTGATATAAAAATTTGACATGAACATGTGACATGATGCTTAAATCTTGGCTAAATAGTTAGTCAATAACTTGATTGTGAATTATATGGAATCATGCTCATTAGGTGTTTGATATAATGCCTAAGAGAAAAGAAATGTTGAAAATTCGGACTAAAAACGCATATTTGATTTGAGTGGCAAATTATGCGTATTATACTATAAGAGAGTTCTAAACATCAATGGTTGAACTCTATAGGCAAGGAAATCGGAACGTCAAGCGGACAAGCTAGTGGCGATACGCGTTTGTAGGGAACGCTTTGAAGGTACGTAACTACGGTTTCGTTACGTTATGCTTGATTACGTATTTTCGCTAGTAGACTTTAAATTAGCATAATATATGAAATTGGTATTTAGTTGAAGTGACGAAGATCACTAAGTAAATAAACGGGTCGAACAATGGTTGAAATTGTAGTGTCGAAATGAGGATAACGTCACTCATTAAAATTGAGTTGTAAAAGCATAAGCCATGGAATGGACGTGACACGCGAAGGTTGACAACCCCCGGGAATGGGTAATTACGGTTAGAAAACAATGTTGATGAATTATGAAGGTACGCGACCTATGGTTTTGTTACACTATGTTATTTATTTATCCTAGTTAGTTGTTTTGGAAATTAACCAAACAAGAAAAACCCGTTAAGTCACGGAAGTGACGAAGTGCTTAGACAAATAAAATGAGTCAAAACATGTGTTAGAAATAGAGTTTGGAAGTAAAACGACTATATGGTGTAAACCGGAGTTAGTCATATGGATAAGATGGTAATAAATATCATCTCATAGAGTTTCATGGTTCTTTAGACCAAACGGGTCAAAAGGTGAAATTAGCACCCCTTGACAACATCGACTAATGGTTTGTTGAGTTATATGATCATAGGAATAAATATCTGATGGATATGTACATCGCTATTGCTTAGCGGCTACTAAGGCAAGGTATCGAAACGGGTCAATATATTGATCCGAGTCAGGTATGTATAAAGATTCAACTCATCATGTAGAACTTGAGGTTCTATAAGAGTAGGCAAGGTTAAAGTATAGATATCCGGTTATCTTTTAGGTAAACCGAATAAATTGAGTTATGATTATGATGTTTTAGAAACATATTGGTTTCTAAATAAGATTATAGTTAAAAGGTCGGATTTTGAGTCAAACAAGTATTTAAAAGTCCTTCGTCGTAAAAGAAGGGTGATAATTGACCATAAAGCCCTTATAAGCTAAATTGAACAAACGACCTATAAAGGTTGTTTGGAAACGAGCTTTATGAGTAAATAAATACTTAGAATAAGTATAGAAAGTGAAAGATGTAAATACTTGGGTCAAATGACTATATAGGAGTCTTTGCCGTAAAACAATGCTCCGAGGGGTAAAATTCAGAACATATGGATTCCCACATCTAATCCACCACACATAAAGTTGTGGTGGAAGATTACTTGATAAAAAAATATAGGAATATGATGCTAAGAATGAAGGAAAGCGGTTTTAAGCTTTAAAGTGCTTAAATACCCTTAATGGGTCAAAATAAGCACTTGATCATAAACGGGTTTTAATTAAGTAAGAAACCCGTGATTTATGATTAATATGATAGGAGATATTGAAATTATGAATCTCATGAGTCTATAGATCTGTTGGTGCAGTTGTCTGTCGACTACATCTTAGTTCGAGTCTTAGGCTAGGGCTGATTGTAGAGTGATTGGAAATCAAGAAACACATAAGTATAGCTGGTCCGCTTTTATGTCACTTGTGAGGTCCGCTTATACGGACATAGGAGGTCAGCTTTTATGTCAAGTCAGTTTATATGTCTGGTCCGCTTTTACGGACATGTCCATAAAAGCGAACCAGATAGTCTATATATAGGGGACAATATGAGCGATCCAGAACAGTTGATGTGTGTGTTTTTGAAGGTGTAACGGCGAAGCCCTATCAATTTGTCTCCGGATCTTGTAAATTGTTAGCAGATTAATAAAAGAGACGTTAAGTAGTGAAATCAAGCTTTACGAAGACCGAATCAATGAATTCCGCCTCTGATTCTGTCTAAGCACTCTTCTGATTGACTCGTCAGGTCGTCAAACGTTCCTACAAGTGGTATCAGAGCTCAGGAGGAAGAGTTCTTACCGTTTAGCTCGATTTTCGCTCGAAAATTCTGATTTCTACACCTTCTTTTACTGATTCAGAAAGATTTCACGGTCGGAATTCGCTCAAATTTCTACAGCTTGTGCGCAATAGTATCGAGATAAATCCTTGAAAGTTTCAGATCCAAATTCCTAACCGTTTAGGAGAAATCTAAGTTTTTCTGTTCGAATTCGCTGTCAAAAGTGCAGGTTCGCTCATTCGAACAAGTCTGGTTCGCTCGAACGAACAAGTCTAGTCCACTCGAACGAACAAGTCTGGTCCGCTCGAACGAACAAGTCTGGTCCACTTGAACGAACAAGTCTGGTCCGCTTTTGTGAACAAGTCTGGACCGCTTTTGTGAACAAGTCTGGTCCGCTTTTGTGACAAGTCTGGTCCGCTTTTGTGACAAGTCTGGTTCGCTTTTGTGACAAATTCTGGTCAGCTTATTCGGACAAATTCTGGTCAGTTTATTCGGACAAATTCTGGTCAGCTTATTCAGACAAATTCTGGTCAGCTTATTCGGACAAATTCTGGTCAGCTTATTCGGACAAATTCTGGTTAGCTTATTCGGACAAATTCTAGTCAGCTTATTCGGACGTTGAGTAGGTTAGCTTATTCGGACACTGATTAGATTCACTCATTTGATCGTCACTACAGATTTGTCGAGTGTATTCGAACGATGACAGAAATGATTTTTGATGAACAAGAAAATAATACACTTGAAAACCTGAATAATTGGTATATGAGAACTGTGGATACCAATTATAGGAATGTGAGTACGGACATTTGGATTAAAAGTTTTGAATTTTTCATATGTCAAAAGGATGAAACTTTGAATGAGATGGAAACACGATTTAAAGTTCTAACGGACAATTTGTGGAGAAAGGGTATTAGAATGTCAACTGATGAACATATATTGAAATTGACAACTGCATTACCTGCTAAATGGGATGAATTCATGGTTGAGCTAAAAAGAAAAGATTTTTTCCAAGAGCTTAATCCACATCAGTTCTTTAATGAGGTTCTTGCAGAGTGTCGTAAGGAAGAAAAGAAAAGAAGGGAGTTTTTGAATGAGATAGGAAAGAATTTACAAGATTTAGAATTGGATGTGATTACAGAAATCGATAAAAGAGTTCGAATATGTCTTGCAACAAAGAGGAATCTGAAATATGATATTAAAAGGAAATGTTATATTGATGAAAGTATGAATCCTTTTAATTTTGTTAAACTTTTTGGTGCAGGAACATACAAGATGGAAAAAGATCAAGATTCAAAGATTGAAGAATCAGTGAAGAATGAATCTTCGAATTCTGCATCAGTGTGTTTTACATGTGACAGCTTAAAGACGGAAAATGACAAACTCGTGAAAGATGCGGAAAGTTTGACTTTGGAAGTCAAAGAGCTGAATGATAAGAAGCAAGCTGATGATAAACAGATTCTTGTTTTGAATGAAACCTGTGTAAAGCTGAACTCTGAAAATGACAAACTGTTAAGTAACTTGAACAGTTTGACATTGGACAATCAGAAATTGAAAGAAAAAGCAAAAGTTTTTGAAGAAAAAATTAAAAGTTTTGGAAATGAAAAAGTAAAAATTGAAAAAGATTTTCAAAGTCAAATAAAAATTTTAGAAGATGAGAGAGATTTATTTGGTAAAAACAATCTTGAAAAACAAATTGAAATCAATTCTTATCTTGAAAAGATTATTCGACTTGAAAAGGAAGCAGAATGTGCTCAAAAGAAAATCAAAGAGTTAGAAGGTAAAATCAAGGAATGGGAACAAAAGTTGAAGGTGTTTGTGAATACTTCAACTATTCCTTGTCCAAAACCTTTAAATTCAGTTCCAATAAGTGACGATGTCACAAACTATGATAAAGTCATAGTTGAAGATTGCGATGAAAAATCTGATGATGTAAATGAAAAAAATGAAAAAAAGAATTTGTTTTTGAAATTAAAAGAAAAATTTCAAGAAACTGTTTCACAATCAACTGAAAAGGGAGAATGCTCTAAGCAAAAACCTTTGAAGAAGAAAGTGGAACAGAAACAAAAAATTAAAAATGAGAAAAATGTTCAAAAAGATAATAAAAGCTCATCAGATCGATCATCCAATCAAAATCAAAAATCACAAAAATTAAAAAAAGAAAACTCAAAAATTGTTGGCAATAAGTGGTGCAGGTCGGACCACAGTGCTCAAAAGCCAAATTCAGCAAACATGAGGAAGGAATATCACCAATCCAAACAATGTTATGATCTGAGCATCTGGTGTGAAAATGGTGATTGGTACGATAACAGAGTGTGTTACCGATGCGGTTATCAAGGACACATTGCTGTTAACTGCCAGAGTTGGAGGTTTGAGTCAAGAAGATGTTTTAATTGCAACATCATTGGCCACATTGCCAGAGATTGCCCAAGGAGATCAAATGAAAGATTGAGGGTTAATTCTCAGAAAATGGCGAAGAAACCAGTCAATGTCAAGCCCAAAGAACAGAAGGTTCAAGAACCTAAAGTTCAAGAAACGAAAGTGAAACTTTCTCAAGGGCAAAAAGACAGACTGAGGAAAAAGAGGAAGAAAGCTAGAGAATATCTTGAAAGGATATTGTCCTCGGGTTCATCTGTTAAGAATAAGAGTTCTGATGAATCAACTCCCTCGATTGCAAAGTCAAGCAAGACGAATTCATCGGATACAAATCTGAGGACAAAAGAAGATAAGAAAAAGAAGAAAATGGTCGGCGATGAATCTGACGTATCAAAGTCAGACAAGCCACCTTCGGGCGATGAATCTGACAGGTCAAATTCAGACAAGCCATGTGCAGGCAATGATTCTGGTTCGTCAAAGCCAGAGGAGCCATTGGTTGAGGTAAAAATGGAGAATTCAGGTTTAACAATGGATGATGCAAATTTTCCACCATTGTTGAACAAGAATTCAAAATCACCCAAGGACAGTCAGGCTTGGGTGAATCTGTTTAAATAGAAAAACCTGACTTGCCGGAGATCCCAAGTTGGTAATCGTGGATCATGAATCGGCATCATTCATTATCATGTTTGTATAATTTGTTTGAAAAGTTTTGCAGGACTTGCCGGAACTCCCAGGTTTGTAAGCGAGGAGTAGGAATCGGCACCTTGAGAATTCAACTAACAGATGATGTTTGGTTGAAAATGTTTGATTGAATTGATCTTAAAAGTGGTAAATCAGGGACATTAGGTTGTATCTGATTTTCTACAAGTGGTTGAAAAACAATGTGATGATTTAATCCCAAATTTTACAAGTGGTAAAATCAACAAAACTTATTTTCCGGAAAAACCATTTTGATTAAAACAAACTTAAATGTTTTGAAATCACTATGGGAAAATGTTTTGTTGTGAGGGGGAGTTCTGATTGTTTATGCCAGGTGGATAGAGAATTGAAGTGATTCTCATCAAGTTGTCAAGTTTGTACAGTTTGTTTCAAATTTTCCCAGAAAATCAAAATTGAGACATATTTTGATTTTAGGGGGAGTAAAAATTTTTAAAAAAAATTAGAAAATTTGAAAATGTTAAAAACATTGAAAAAATTAAAAATGAGTGTTGCTGAAACAAGAGGAAATGATAGAAAATCAGTGGACTATCACAGCATGCTAAAGAAATGTAAAGTCTAAATGTGATAAACGGTCTCACTAAAGATGTGACGATAGGCTCAGCTAGACTAGTAGATTTGCGATAACGATACAAACCTAAAATGAAAAGCCTAGTTCTAGTGGGAAACATGGTCGAAAGCATAGTACTTAGTTTTGTCCTTCTTGACTGTGTGCCTACTCGGTAATCGCTGATTGTCGTAAGACATAAAACTGGTTAAGTTCGTGAACTTTCACAACTTTGCTAAAAAGTCGCTGTGATTGTGCATTTTATTTTGCAAAGATTTAAACTTGTCTTATTTCTTTATTTTGTTTAAGCATCGGACATCCTCTGCGTATACGTGAGTATCGACCTGGATGTTGTTGCCTAAACGTTCTGCTTTATTTTCTTTGGTGTTTCGTTTAAGCTTTGGATCACCTCTGCGTATACGGGAGTATCGACCTGGTGGTTAAAGCCTAAACAACTTCAACTTGTTTTATTTTTCTTATTTTGTTTAAACATTGGACTTTCTCTGCGTATACGGAAGTATCGACCTGATTGTTAATGTTTAAACATTCTGCTTTATTTTAGCACAAATCACAGTCGATAAAAGTTTAAAGGCAATATTTGAGTCAGTGTATTGCATGATGAGGGGATATGCTGAGATCGTGGGGTCCATAAGAATTTAGTGCTATCTAAATATATCTTAACGTATCGGTAAGCATTTCGAAAGTTTTTAGATTGAGCTTAAGTGGACAAACATATCGTCAATCAACGTGAATCGTTTAGAGCTTAAAACGATTAAGAGCTTAACGGTGCTTGTGATTTGTCTAAAAACTGATCTGATCCTCTTTCGCAAACTCACAAAAATATGTTTGTATATATTTCATTTCTGCATTTAAATTTCTGTTATTGCATTTATGTTTTTGAAAAATCCAAAAAGATTTTCGACAACTGATGTTGAAAAGCTGATATTCAAAATCTCAAAGGCCAAACAAGATGAACAGACAGGTTGGTTAAATGGATTGAAATGTTTAAGATAATTCATTAATTTGAATTAGAAATTGAAATGTTTCAAATTTAAAAGGATTTAAATGTGAAAATTCTCAAATGTTTAGTTGATTCATTAAATTGAATCACAATTATTTTGGTTTGTGATAGAGTGGTTGAGTTTTGCAGGTTTCTGATCATGTTGCTACGGAAAGCCAGGAGGTATAGCAGAACCTGAGGAGAGCTTAAACTGATAAAGCCAGGATTTGATTTCAATGGTGATAACAAATTCCAGACGGCGATCCCAGCTTGATGATAGGGGGAGTCTGACGAGAGTTAGAGCCAGAGAAAGATCCGGGTTCATGATTCCAGGAAGAGTTCCTGAAGAAGACCGATCAAGATTGAAGAGTTGTTAAGTTGAAGACTCTCACTGAAGATTCCGTCAACATTCAAGGGGGAGTCTGTTGGTGCAGTTGTCTGTCGACTACATCTTAGTTCGAGTCTTAGGCTAGGGCTGATTGTAGAGTGATTGGAAATCAAGAAACACATAAGTATAGCTGGTCCGCTTTTATGTCACTTGTGAGGTCCGCTTATACGGACATAGGAGGTCAGCTTTTATGTCAAGTCAGTTTATATGTCTGGTCCGCTTTTACGGACATGTCCATAAAAGCGAACCAGATAGTCTATATATAGGGGACCATATGAGCGATCCAGAACAGTTGATGTGTGTGTTTTTGAAGGTGTAACGGCGAAGCCCTATCAATTTGTCTCCGGATCTTGTAAATTGTTAGCAGATTAATAAAAGAGACGTTAAGTAGTGAAATCAAGCTTTACGAAGACCGAATCAATGAATTCCGCCTCTGATTCTGTCTAAGCACTCTTCTGATTGACTCGTCAGGTCGTCAAACGTTCCTACAAGATCAAATAAACATGTTTGTTTGATAATATCGCGAACGGGTCAAAAATTGGTAAAAAGGGTAACAAGCCGAAGACTTAAAAGTCTGAAATTTTATTATGCCGGATGTCGGATTTTAACTCCATAAGAAATCGGGTAAAACGGAATAAAAACGAGAGAGTTATGCTCGTTTCCGTGAAATCGGGTTGTGCTGAGAATATGCAGCACCAGCAAGCAACAGTCTGATGAAATCAACCCGTGGCGTAGCGCGACGGGGAAGGCCCCAGGCCGTGGCGCTACGCGACGGAGTGTCAGTTTCGTGAAAATTGTTTATTTTAACAGTTAATGCATTGCGAACCCGTTTAAATACGTTCTAAGATACGTATGACTAATCCAACTCATGTTTTATGAGTTTCAGGTAAAATTCTAGCACCGGAGGACGATCAAGCACAATGAAGAACCGAACACGATCAAGAAATAAGCTTCCGTACGACATTTCGTTGTTACTTTTAAATGACGAACTTAATTACATTATGTACTAAACTTTTAAATTGTAAAAGATTTTAATAAACCCGTATTTTCGATGTATATATAATCTTAATTACACGATTGTTTTCATAAAATATACGTTAAACCTTGATTTATAAGAACGGGTGTTACAACAATCTTTCCTAAGATTGTCTGAGTCGTCTTAGCCTTTCCTAAGGCTAGAACCACACAATCACATGATTTGGTCGAGATTAGGCGTGAAAACCATAAACTCCCGACTAAATCACTCGCACGACGCACGATTTTTGCTATTAAACACAAGAATTTGCATTGGATCAGGAGTGAAATCCATACTTCGATGCAAAACCCTCACTATACAAAAAGGAATAGAGTCTTTAAGTTAGGGGTGACACCGGAATCTTGATGACTTGCTCCGCCCCCTATTTCATTTTACAAAACTCTCACCAAAGTCTCGACGGACTCCAACGACCCAAAATAGCGCATTAACCGGAAGGATGCGTGCCAGTCACCGCGAGGCAGTGCAAGAGCACAGTCTCGAAGGCTAAGGCGTGTACTCGAGGCCGTTGTGAATAGTCGAACCACTTTGGGTAGTCAATGTCTAACATGCTAAGACAATCTATCTGTCACACCCCGACCGCGTAAAACAACAACCGCAGCGGAAATGTCGGGGAGTGTCGTAACAGAATCATTGTTTCATAACACATGGTAATTGAAGTTATGTTTTATTAATTAAAATATTTACATTGTTTTAAGTCACTAAGGCCCTCGTCCAATCCTATGTTTGCATCTTTGATCATCTAACAAAACACCTGAAACACATGTGAAAATAGGTACGTCAGCATAAAAATGCCTGTGAGATACATAGGTTTTATTAAAATAGGATTCATGACTTCTATGATAAAAGAAAGTTTAACAAAAATAGTCATGAACCTGATAAAAATGTTTTCTTTTAAAAATCATAAGAAAATCGATAAGAAATCAGATGATATAAAAGAAAGCTGTATGGTTAAATGAATAACCAAGTAAAAATGAGTTTGTATAAAATAAACTGTTTGTAAAACAATGTTTTATGAAGATATGTTATTTGTGTAAAATGTAATATGTCTAAATTGAAATGGTTTAAATAACGCAACGATATGTAATATCATAAAAGCACTTATATATAGGAAGTACCAGCGGCATATCAACCATGCTGTTACCATATTACACACGCCTCGTTATTTAAATCATTTACCCAAACAAACCACCAAAATGTATTGTTGAAACCAATGTAAACATGTTCACGTATAATCAAATGTTATGTATGGTAAATAAATAAATAAAATATCTACTTAAACCATATGTAAAATGTATAAAACAATGTATTTGAATAAATCATAGATTAAATCAAAAGATATGTTTTGTAAAATTAATGCTTTATTGATAATAACATATACGTAGGATTGTTTTATACGCATACATTCAAACCTTGCGACTGAGGCGACAAACCCTTAACGAGTTAAAGGTCTATCTAAATTATGTATTCGGATTCGGTCATTCCTTCCACCCAAACAAACCTATGATTTCAGAAATGGGAGTTGTCAATTCCTATGGTACCACTACCTACTACCGAGTGGCATGATCGGTGTTAATGAATGTATTTATGACCCGTTAAACAAACCAAATGTAAGCATGTTATATGAAAATAATGTACCTAGTATGTAAATGAACATACAAAGTAGAAATGTAAAACAATGTGTCCATATGCTGGATGAACATATGCAACAAAAATGTAATATATAAAAATCAATGTGCTAGCATGTTAATAAAACATACATAGCAAAATCATGGAAGAAATCATGTACTATATGTGTACTAATGAACATAGCAAGTATATGATATAAAAGCATGAAAAATACGAAAGTAACAAGTAGGCACATGTGAATCACCCCAAAACATTTGAAAACAGTAAAAGAGGGGACTATGTACTCACTTGAGAATGCTTAGAAGTCTTGAATAACAACCAAGCAATGCTAGAGGGATCACGGAATCAATCGGCACCTAATATAGGTAACTATGTTAATAAACCGAACATAAATCGGAAGAACGGATAGAATGAGGTTTCGTAAACCAAATGAGTATAGGAACTCATGTAATATGGTTTAACAAAGCCTACATTCTAAATTGGAACCTATCCTAAGTGCTTACGACCCTTTACGACTCGTTAAGATAGCTTACGCTACTTTAACGCGTCGTTCGCGTAAAACGTGTTCGGACCGCCTAACTAGTCCTATGACAAGTATTATATGCCTTAACAAGTTTAATAATGTTGCCTAATCAGTTTAGATGTCAAAATTTAGGTTACATATGCTTAAAATGAATTTATGCGTAAAAAGGGCATTTTGTTCATTTTCCTAAGGCATATAAACTACCTATCATACAACTAACTAAACGAAGTGACTGATGTGTGGTAAAATATACATATTTTCCCCGTGTGAAGTGTCTAATTTTTATATATGTTTTATTTGTTTTTATTTAGTTATTAGTATTATATTATATTATATTATTTTGTGTTGGGTCAGGTCCTGGTGTAAATGGAGCAAAAAAAAAGAGTAATAAAGAAATATCCAGCCAGTTGGGCAGAGTAGGATGCCAGAGACCGAATTGAAATTGCCGCTATTTTCTGTGATTGGTCCGAGCCCGCTATCTCTATTTTATAAGTTGGATGGCCAAATTAAATAAAGTTGAGAGTTGTTTAAAAATAGTCCACTAAAGTCGAGGGACTATTATTGCCAAAGTGTTGAAATTTAATTAATTCCATCCATCCTATTCAAGCACACATATTGCATAAAAAGGAATCAATTCCCATGGACGTGAATTGTTGGACAAATTGTGAAAGAAAATATAGGCTACTGCCTTATATTTAATATTGTGTGGGCCACCAAGCATCAAATATAAAAGTCCAACAGATTCGTGAAATCAGTGGCTTTGGGTCTTTTATCTAGTATTAAATATCAGTGCAATTAATTCACTTGGGACAAAAGGTAACACCATGAAAGGAGTAATTATTATTAGAGAGAGAAAGCGGCTTGTATATTGAATTGGAGGCATCCAATCAATTAATGAGAGGACGGGTCGCAATTAATAGGGGCTGTGCTGGACGGATATAAAAAGAAGGGCAAGACAACAACATCAGGGGATATATTTTCTTTAGAAGAGGCACGATCAGGGAAAAAAGATAAGAATTTTAGAGGCTTATTTCACAAAAGGTTTTTAAGCCACGGAATCGTCGGGATTAAGCGGGAAGCTCGGTAGTCAAGGAAATTACGGGTTCTACCTTACGATTTCTTTTATTTTCTAGTATCTTGTTTTTACTTCGATGAATTCTTGTTTGAGACTTTGTGTTTTTATTTTTAAGACCATGATTATTGGCTAAACCTTTCGTTACTACCTAGGCGTGACAATGGTTTAATAAAAGTTTGGATTTTTATTCGTTAATAATGCGTTTCATGGGTTTTCTTGTATTGTAAATAATTATGGAATTTTAACTTGGTGTATATGCATGCTTGATATTGTTTTATTGCCGTTTATTGCTTCGTATAATCCTTGGTGACGGTCTATATCACATAATAGGGTTATATTAGGGTTCTTGATTTAGGTGAGTGTCTATATCACGTAATAAGTCATTAATCTTTTAGGGTGAAAATCACGTGAAGTAACCTTAGAAGTAATAATCGGTAATTTAATAAAATCAAGGGTTCTGATAATATTGTCGCTGTGAGGCTCGAGGTTATTAATAGGTCTCGGTTTGGTTTATAGCTAGGTCTAAGAAATTGGTCTAGTCCTTAAACATTCTCTTGTCTATTAAACCAAGATTAAAACCCATAGTTGCCTTAGACTTTCGCGCTGTAAGGTAGATCGTCTTATTTGGGCACTTTCAAGAAGTTAGAGGACTGTGAGGAAATCTAAAAACCGGTAAGCGCAACAGCCTAGGTAGTGCCACAAGAATCGCCTTGAGAGTGTTCGAAGGGCTTAGTGGTGTCTTAATAGGTTTAGCATTTAAAGATCCCAGTTCCATACCACAAAACTATCGAATAGAAATCCATTCTGAGTTAAACTTGCGTCTAGCCTAGGTAGTCTTCATCGCCTTTGATTAAAGTCTTCGTCCACATTCGTGTCTCGTAATTTATTAATATCTTAGTTTAATATTTTTATTAGGATTTTTAGAAACCCCCCCTCTCATCAAATAAACAAATAGTTAAATCATGTCAGTCTTAGTCTAAATAGAGTCTTAGCGTAATCCTTAGAGTCTCGTGGGTTCGATACTCGGGCTTACTGTAGCTATACTACATTGATCGGTACACTTGCCGGTTGTGTGGTTTTAGTTTTAGATCGAGTCTAAGTTTATAAATTTAAAGCTTAGAGTGTCTAGATTTAGGGTAATTTTAGTTGTTTTTAATTAACCACTTTTAGCACATCAAGTTTTTGGCGCCGTTGCCGGGGACTCTTTGGCGATTGCGTTGATTACTTTGTTTGGACTTAGTTGACATGTTACGTGCTATTTGTGTGTTCGTTGAGTCGTAGGAGTCTAAAAATTAAAAAAAAAAATATATCCCCACACTTTACCTTTTGCTTGTCCCCAAGCAAAATCCCAAGCAACATGTCCAACTTAAACACTTAACAATAACGCAAGTCTCGAACAAGTTATAATGCGAACTACGGAATCATCAAACACAGAGGTTTCGCAAGACTTACAACGTTCAAAAGATTGACGAATCATAATATTTAAATGTAAACGGGCCTACCTAATCAAGCTTTTCTTACCTTCAAGCAATCAATCATGCACTGTCAACACCCCTCACAATTTCACTCAACTCTCGGCTAATATATATGTAATTTAGAGTGAACTCTCAAAACCGAACTATGAAACATACTATCATAAGCTTGTACGTCAATCAGATCTCCACCTAAATGTTAAAATTCGACACGGATCAAGAGGACTTAAACGGGTAGGCAAGGGCTAAAGGTAGGTTATTTTATTCGGGAACAATGGGCTAAACACAAAATTACAAGATAAACCGGATAAGCACGAAACAAATACCAACATATTGGTCATTTTGACCTACAACTTTATTCTATTTTTTTATTTCTTTTTTTTTTCATATTCCCCCTTTTTTTTTCTTTTTTTTTTCAAATATAATAATCACGTAACACGATCCGGCTATCAAATCACAAATGGGTAACAAACGAATGACTAGGCTCAAAGTGGTGTATCTAAGGGTAGTGGTGAAACTGGTCAAAACACAAGGCTAAACAAAAAGTGATCCTAACGGTGGAAGTGGTGTCCTTACGGTCGAGGATGGGTTGCAGGTTGTCGTCGGTGGAAGTGGTGTCCTTACGGTGGAAGTGGTGTCCTTACGGTCTCTAGCTTTAATCTTTGACCTCCTAGCTTTTTTCTTTTCTTTGTTTTAGTGTCTTTTCTAGTTTAGTGAGTCGTTGTTAGAGTCTTTTTACTTGTTCGTATTTGGTTTTGTAGTTGATGCCCCATACGCGCTCGCAGGGACCTCCCCTACAGCCTCTTACGATCAAGACTTTTGTTTCGTCCGTTGCACCCGAGGTAAGTTCTTCTAGCTCTTCCTCGTCTCCACCACACACCGACTTCATTCCGAAGTCATCACCACATGCTTCACCACACAATTCACCACCACCCACCCGTCCACCTAGTCCACCACCCGTAGTTCTAATGGCCCATAGGACAGTTTATGAGCAGGCCACCACCGGTTTCACCGGTGCGAATTCCCCCATCACCCTTCCAAACATAGCCAATGATAGGTCCTGGCAGATTCCATCTTACATCATGACGGCCATCACCAATTCGTGCCAATTCCACGGCCGTGATGATGAGGATGCTCCCGCCCACATAAACCGCATCGCTCGCCTTTGCAGCACCTTCTCCATCGAGGGTGTTAATCTAGATGCCAGGTACCTTCAGGTCTTTCCATTCACTCTAGCTGGCCGCGCAGCCGTCTGGTTTGATTCGCAGCCAGCGGGAACTTTCACCACCTGGGCAGGTTTACGAGATGCTTTCTTAGCTAAATATTTTCCACCCGCCAAAGCATCTCGTCTACGCGATCAGATCCATTCGTTCCGGATGGAACCTGATGAGCCGTACCACCTGGCCTGGGAGCGTTTCCAGACATTGCTTTCTCGTTGTTCTCAGCACGGATTATCGGATTGGGCACTTGTAGAGAAATTCTACAATGGTCTCACCCCTGAGATCAGAGCTCGGTTCGACACTTCTGCTGGAGGGCACCTCATGGGTAAAAAGACAGTAGTTGAGTGCAATGATTTGTTTCATAGTTTTGCCCATTCAGATATGGACTACAGCACTGCCAGCAGGACTTCCATTCCTGTGACTACTTCCTTGGCCAGTCGAGGAGTAAACCAAGTTAGCTTGGATTCAGGTAGTGACTGCTTTAGAGGGTTTGAAGAGAGAGTTGCTCGAGATCAAGAAAAAGGTTGATAGGTGTGAGGTCTGTAGGGGAGGTCACGATACGATAGAGTGTCCCACACTTACGTTAGAGCAGGTTGAGTTTATAGCAGGTCAGTCTAGGGGTCAATTTAGTAATAATAATAATAGTTTTTACCCCAGCTGGCAGGGTAGTGGTAGTAGTAGTGGATATCTCCCTTCTGGCAATCCCCCTGGGTTTCCATCTAGTCAGTATCAAAATAGGGGATCTGGTTTATATACGAGTGGTAGTGGTTCAGGTTCGAGTGGACAGTTTGCTAGTGGGGGGTCGAATCAAGAGGGTCAAGGTAGTGGAAAGGTTTCAGAGGGTAGTTTGAGTAGGATGGAGGAGATGTTCGCTCAGATGATGACACAAAACGCGCAGATGATGACGCAGAATCAGGCGACCCAGAAATCCCTAACTGAATTTGTTCAAACTCAAGATCAAATTAATAAGAGTCACGATCTTCAGCTTAAAAATCAAGAGTCTACTCTTTTAGATCTTAAGAGAACAGTAGGGGATATAGCTAGGCAGTTGAGAGAATCCTCTTCTGGTCAGTTTTCAGGTACCACGCACCCAACCAACCATTCTGTGAAAGCAATCACTACTCGCAGTGGGATGAGTCTAGGAGAGGTCGTGAGAGAGAATGCTGAGTTAGGACGTGATGGTGAGGTAGATGAGGAGATAGAGATGGAAAAGCCCGGTAAAATGCAACATAGGCTAGGCCCAGCAAGTACCGCACATACCGAGGAGCCTCAGGTTGAGAGGAGAGTAGAGAAGCAACCAGCTAGGTTTAGGCCCCCGCCCGTATTTGATCCCTCCCGTCTTCCCTTTCCCGCCCGCTTTAAGCAACAGCAATATGTTAGGGAGTACGAGAGATTTCTTGAGATGTTCACCCAGTTAAAAGTAAATCTTCCGTTCATAGAGGCCCTGCGGTCCATGCCCAAATATGCCAAGTTCCTTAAGGATTTTCTCAAGCGTAAGGATAGGTTAGGTGAGTGTTCTAATACTCCATTGAATGGAGATTGTTCTGCGGTGATCTTAAACAAACTTCCTGAGAAACTCACTGATCCAGGCATATTCACGATCCCATGTTTGTTTGGTGGAGATGTTAAAAACCACTCGTTGGCAGACCTTGGTGCTAGTATTAATTTGATGCCATATTCATTTTACGAAAAACTAGGCCTTGGTGTTTTGAAGCCAACTCGTATGACCCTCTCGTTAGCAGATAAGACAGTTAAGTACCCTAGGGGGATTGTAAAGAATTTGTTAGTGAAAGTGGACAAGTTTGTCTTCCCGGCGGATTTTGTAGTGCTAGATATGGAGGCCGATGAAAACGTGCTGTTGATTTTAGGGCGCCCGTTCTTGAACACTGCTAAAGCGCTTATAGATGTCTTCTTAGGCACAATCACACTTAGAGCGGGCGACGAATCGGTAGTTTTCAAGGTTATAAATGTGAGAGAGTCGAGTGATAGAGTCGAGGCGGTAGCGTTAGTGGGGGAGAGTGAGAGGGTTGATAAAGAAGAGGTGGTGTGTGATCCAAGTCTAGAGAAGGTGATAGAACCCAAGTGTGGGGATCCACCTGATAGGAGAGTAGAGGAGTTAGAGGAGAGATTGCTGAAATTAGAATTCAAGATTGAAACGCTAAGCAAGGCTCAGTGTGGGGATAGGAGAGATGTGGGAAATGTTAGGTATGATAGTGCTACAGCCCGTGAGAGTGTGTATGGAGGTGAGCTGCGCTTACATAATCCTCCATAAGTACGTGAACAGTTGTGACCCACTTGTAGAGTTTGTATTTTGAGTCTTTTATTCTGTACCATGAGTCTAATTTAGTAGTATTGAGTCAGTCGTTTGTGTCGAGTCGGTACTGCTTTGGTTTTTGCTTGTTTTTGTTTTATGCAGGTTTGAATCGTACCACCCGTACTCAATCTCCATTCGGGTGATTTTGAAGCTGATTATCAGATATCATGCATTTACTAAGTGTACCAGTGTCAGAGTCAAAGCCGATCGCGACCGAAATGCTATACGATCGAGCTGGATTGGACGAGAGTTTTGAAGCATACGCGTTGTTATTAACCAGCTAAGTCCTTTCCGATTTGCCCTTTATTTTTTTTTCTTATTTATTTTTAGTTTTTT
Source organism: Helianthus tuberosus (assembly GCA_030545235.1). Lineage (NCBI taxonomy): Eukaryota > Viridiplantae > Streptophyta > Magnoliopsida > Asterales > Asteraceae > Helianthus > Helianthus tuberosus. Next base: position 151,514,720 of record CM060357.1, on the reverse strand, counting down.
TTAGTCGGTTTCCATCCTACATTGAGGGCAATGTAGAGTTTAAGTGTGGGGATGGGAAATTATCGTTTAGTGTCGTTAGTCGAGTCATAAAAATTTGAAAAATACAAAAAAATTTAAAAAATTAAAAAAAAAAAGTAAGTTCGTTGCGAGTCCCGGTCCTTTTGCGCGTAGAAAACAAAGACCTTTTCAAAACGTCGGTCAAAAACGGTTTTATTGTCGCATTTACTAGTCGGAGAACACTTGTTTCTTTAAGTTGCAGGATAGTAGGTTGACTGAATCGGTTTTTGGGAGTAAAAGGTTTTGGGATGCCTAGGATAGTGGACTGAGCCTGAGAGTTGATTGGTTGTGCATTGTCGATATCGGTAACCCTTATATACCACATGATAGTGAGATTTGAGCCTTTACATGTTTCATATTTATATGTTCACTACTTTCGTTTCATGTGTGTTTACCAACTTGTTGCATCACTTTAGAACTTGTGCGTTTTGATACAGTTTGAGACCTTCGGTTAGGATTTGGCATGGATATGAGTGACCATAAGGTATAACATCGGAAGGTTATTCCTGTTGGTCCCGTTGATACAGGATCTGATCGTAAGAAGCAAGATGAATTGACTTCGTCTAATGTGCGGAATCCATTATGACGAATCACAGATTTGTTCAACACAGAATTCAACGTTTAACTGCTTGTCTAATCTTTCTATTCACTGTTATGAAAGTTACAAGAACCGGTAGAAGTACAGACTAAATCGTGTGAGAGTCAAAAGTCTTAAAAGAGATACTCACACCAGCTATTTATAGACAACTCGGGATAAGAGAGTGTTGTCCGATCGGATGGCTATCCGATCGGATGACATGCTATCCGACCGGATGACAAGCTATTCGACCGGATGACATCCTATCCGATCGGATGGCAATCCGATCGGATGACATTAGTTTGTCATGAACAACACTTAACAAATTAAGTACCGTTTCCCGAGTTGTCACACATTCATTACATTGTACATTACAAAAACACAAAATACAAAAAATGACTTCATGCTGACGGAAGCTACAGACGTTTGCACTAACAATTCCCTATACAACTATGGTCACATAATGTGTTTGGTTGGATCCTAATGATCGACCAAACGGGTCGGGTTCGAAAGTCTAAGCGTTTGCTTAGACCGCTTATCTTACGACTCTATATAAGCACTAAACTAAAAGTGACGAATTAAACATGTTAAAACATGTTTAACGAAGTTAGAAAACAAGTTTGATATCAAAACAAAGGGTTTTGATACCCAAGAATAGTTTGGTTGCAAAATACGCATAAACACGTATTTTGACCGAAACTATGACTCGTCACTACGCCTAATCAACGTGGTAGTCAGTAGGTATAGTCACAAGGGACTATAACCATCGTGATTACGCTCACGTTGCGAAGTTCAAACGAACTTCGTGTTGACCAAAGACTGGTCAAAGCAGAAAGTCAAACACTGTTTGACTTTCATGCTCGAAACGCATAAAAAGCGTGAAAGAATACTTACAGAAGGTCCAAGCTATGAAGAATTTGATTTAAGATACTCAGGTATGAAGCAAAGGCTTCAACTTAGAGTATAAACTCAGATCAAATGTGAGGATTACAATGAATCAAGGTGGGTTTATATAGGATTTCCAAAACCGTTAAGATCGTTTCCTGGATTACGAGCTTTAATCTTGGACCTCCATGTGTGCCCACTGAATTTGAATACTAGGGGAGCCTAAATACCAGTATATGGTATGTTAAAACCAAGCACAAATACCAGAAACCAGCTGTTGAATGAAGAAACTGAGTTTTGCTGATCTGATGGTCTGTTGCGGGCCGCGTAGACATAGACCTCAGTCTACGCGCCCCGCCAGGGAAACTTTGACAGAATGTCAAGTTTAGTCCCTGTAGGCCTGAAACTTGGTTTCTGGTGCATTTTTGACACGTTTAAGCCCCGTTAACCTCATTTCAAGGCTCTAAAATGAAGTTTAAGTATAGGGAACTTAAAACATGCTCAAAAACATCTCGGATGTCGGTTCGTTTGATCGTATGATCGCGTTGTTCGGTTAATTACGACGGAAGTCGTAACGAACACGAAATCGATCCAAATTACACGACGAGTGATATTTTTGCATTCCAATCACTAAAATAAAATATTTTAATGATTACAAAAATTTTTGGATGTCCGGATATGTTCAGAACGTAAGATATGCGCGTAAATGCAAACTTATGCACTTTTTGACGCTTTTAGTCCCTATTGATCAAATAAGTTTATTTTAGCATACCGAACCCCTCAAAGCATATTTCAAAGCTATGTAAAGGATATTTATGGTATGTTTAACTTATGTTCAAGTTCCGGAAGGTACGTTACTATTCGATTCGGTATACTTTTGCAGTTTGACGCAAATAGTCCCTGCGATCGAATGAGCTTGATTTCGACACACCAAACCCTCCAAAACTTATTTCTAAGTTATGTAAAGGTTATTTGAGGTATGTTAAGCCTATGTCACTATTCCGGAGTGTTTGTTGCGTTAAACTGATTACGTTTACGCATCAGTTCGCGTATAACTTTCCAGAAAGCGATTTGGAGCTCGAAATCGAACGTGGATTGAAAAGAGAAATTGTTAATCTCAAATAAACAAATATAGGGATCAAAATGCATTGTTTCATTGATAATTGAACTGTTCGGAGTTCAAATAATGATTACGCAAGCACAGGTGTCACAGTCTCCCCTACTTTAGGAAATTTCGTCCCGAAATTTATTCGTAGGAGTTTGTCTGCAACGTTGTGTTAAACAATTGTCTTGCATGGAATCTAGGGTGTCATCTATTTGCGTAGAGTAACCCATTAAAGATTTCTATGCAAGGCATAACCTTGTCATTTCCCAGTGGATATACTTTGAAGCGAAAAATGAATGGATGATTTATTTTCCTCAACGGATTCTTCGTTAGAAGTGGAAATGAAGGATAATCGAAAGGATATTCATTTCCCTCAACGGATATTTCTTCAGAAGCGAAAATGAATGGATGATTCATTTTCCTCAATGGATTCTTCGTCAGAAGTGGAAATGAAGGAATAATCGAAAGGATATTCATTTCCCTCAACGGATATTTCTTCAGAAGCGAAAATGAATGGATGATTCATTTTCCTCAACGGATTCTTCGCCAGAAGTGGAAATGAAGGAATAATCGAAAGGATATTCATTTCGCTCAACGGATATTTCTTCTGAAGCGAAAATGAATGGATGATTCATTTTCCTCAACGGATTCTTCGTCAGAAGTGGAAATGAAGGAATAATCGAAAGCATATTCATTTCCCTCAACGGATATTTCTTCAGAAGCGAAAATGAATGGATGATTCATTTTCCTCAACGGGATTCTTCGTCAGAAGTGGAAATGAACACGGTTCATGAATAAATTATTCAGTTCCCTCAGCGGGTATTTCTTTCAAAAGTGAAAAATGAATAGCTAGTTCATTTTTCCTCAACGGGTGCTTCATCATAAATGGGAATGAATACGGTTAACTTTAGGTACATGATAAAACTTGATGTGGTTTCTGTGCACTAAATTCCATAATTATGTATGCATCCATAATTACGTAATTCCTTGCACACTCCGCACAGTTTATTTTATAATGTGTAGGGGAAGAAAATCAAATGAACAAACCTGTGATGAGTGTGACTAGACCGTCAAAGTGTCCTTTTTAGTTAGATCAACAGATGATCTTTTAAAATAGACCACTAAAGAGTCTTTTCAGCTATATCATCACATGACATCATTAACCAGGTTAACCATTCAATCTTTTTACCTAGACCACCCAAAGGGTATCTTTTGAATTATGGAATGGTACTATATAATCCAAGGGTCTTAACTATTACGTAGAAGCCCATTAAGGATTTAAGGTAGTACCTTTAGATATCCTACTATGAATCCCTCATATGCAGATATGGAAGATTCTACGAGGATTTGGATAACGAATATTCAGATTACACAAAAACACAACACATAAAACATAATCATGAAATCACATAATTGTTTATCTTAGTTTTCAATTTGTTATCATTTTGTTAATTTGTTGTTGATTTGAGCACATGTATTTAAAGCATACCAGGAATCCAATCCGTGGATTTCATTTGGCACTTTAAACATCTTCAAGAATCTAACTACGGAGATAGGAAGATTCAAATAGGAATTCGGCTTTGTCCTTATCGAATCGTAATGTACGTATTAAAGCATACAAAGAATCCAATTAAAGACTCCGATTTGAGCAATAATCATCCACAAGGATCTAATTGTGAAGATAAGAAGATCTCACATGAATTTTTGGAATTTTGAATAGCGGGAGACGTTTCAAAACTTTGCACTTAGATGTGCTTAAGTCGATACGCGAGGTAAAACGTTCAAGGAGTTGAGGTGCTAGATATGCCAGGGCGGCATATGAAGCAAAATCGGGAGATCTACGTTTGTTAAGTCAACATACGAGCAGAGTGTTCTTGAAAACTATGCATGGGGTTCTTTGAAAGTGTGTTTAATGTTTTTGAAACCTTATGTAATGTTTTTGAAATCATATGGTAGGTATATTAGGTAAATATGTTTATAAATTGTTTTAAAATCATGTGAGAAAAATTTTGAAATCATGTATAAGGTTTTTGAAAACATGGATAATGCTTTTGAAATCATGCACTTGATATATTAAGTAAATATATTGTGTTAAAATATTTTCAAACTATAAGAAATATTTTGAAATCATGAAGGTTGTTTTTAAAAAACATATACTATGTATGTTGTTATGGAAACTAGAATATAATGATATGGGTATGAGATTGAAAAATACCCTTAGTTATCTAACCAAGGATTTAAAGTGATATTTTGAGTAATCGTCTAAGATTGTACTTCGTTTCTTAGAATGAAACGAGTACTTAGAATTTTCGAGGAAATCATGAGCGATCACATGAATGGGAGAACTACAAGAGTAGTTTGTTCTGTAAAGAACATAGTTCTTTGGTGTAGGTATCGTAGGGGTATGCCATACACACATGTAACTACATTTGTACATCAGAATTGTGAACAACGATTTATTTATAAACCAAACAGATTGTTTCAGAGTTCAAGAAAAACAAAAGAAACAAAAGCATAAGATTTAAATTATTTCAAGGCAGCAGCAACTTCTAATCAGCCATATGCTCATTCCTGGGTCGGTTTTGAATTGACAAGCTTTGGGCACTTGTTCCTGAAATGACTCATCTCGCCACAGTTATAGCACGATCCAGGTGGAAAGCGAGCTTGAGCAGGGTTGGCTTGAGGTTGGTTTGGACCACCTTGGTTCGGGCAAAATCGACAAGCATTTGCCAGGTGACCAACTCGCCCACATACACACTGACGACACTGTAGGTGAGCTAGGTGATGCCCATTACATCTGTTGCATATTGGTGCAGTTCCTTTGTATTGCTTCTTAGCTGGTGGTGTTGCCACCTGGCTAGGTCCCGCTTGATTTGGAGCAATCGCTGCAGGATTCTTTGAGGCTTTACGCTTCCTTAATCTTCGTGAAGGCTTGGCTTTCGTTTCCTTTGGTATCTCTTGGGTTACTTCATCCTTGAGATGAGACATAGCAAAAGCTAATTCAGCAGTCTTCTGGAACACTAAGCCTATTCGTTGGGAAATTTTGGTAGCCAGTTCGGACATCTGAGTATCACTGCGATGAAGAGACATCCTAACGATAATGGAAGACATGGGAGGAAACAAGTGAAATGTTATCGGATAATCAAAACAGAATGACCACGCATAAAAATTATGATCATTTGTTTGTAACCTAAGGCAAACAAATGAGATGGTGACTAATCAAAGTAAGCGGGTCATATTAATGTATCGCGAAGACATGCTTTAGCCTATAAGTGGACACTCACCCCAAGAGTTCCCAGGTAAGAGTGACTGGTCCGATTATGTGGATTTGTACGAACACTCTAGCCTTAGACAGAAAACTCAGTGTACAGGCATCCACCCTTCCAGATTGCACGTGTTCACATTATAAAACCCAACTTTGACGAGATTTTGAAAACTTTGAAGGTTCAAAACTTTATAATAAATCATCCTAGAACAGATGATTGGTTTTCAAAGCGGATTTGTAATTTGTGTTCTTGTTGTGGTTGTCGCCTACAGATAGGTGACGGTATTGTTTTAGAATCTAAACGCAAGTAAACTGCCTTAGGGTCCTAGGAAGGTTATAGACTAGGTCAAAGCATTACTAATAACCTAATACCCTATAACCATGAGCTCTAATACCAACTCTTCTGTCACACCCCGACCGCGTAAAACAACAACCACGGCGGAAACGTCGGGGAGTGTCGTAACAGAATTATTGTTTCATAACATATGGTAATTGAAGTTATGTTTTATTAATTAAAATGTTTACATTGTTTAGGAATTTACAGAAGCATAATAAGAATTAAACTGTCTTTCATAGTTTTAAGTCACTAAGGCCCTCGTCCAATCCTATGTTTGCATCTTTGTTTATCTAACAAAACACCTGAAACACGTGTGAAAATAGGTACGTCAGCATAAAAATGCCTGTGAGATACATAGGTTTTATTAAAATATGATTCATGACTTCTAGGATAAAAGAAAGTTTAACAAAAATAGTCATGAACCTGATAAAAATGTTTTCTTTTAAAAATCATAAGAAAATCGATAAGAAATCAGATGATATAAAAGAAAGCTGTATGGTTAAATGAATAACCAAGTAAAAATGAGTTTGTATAAAATAAACTGTTTGTAAAACAATGTTTTATGAAGATATGTTATTTGTGTAAAATGTAATATGTCTAAATTGAAATGGTTTCAATAACGCTACGATATGTAATATCATAAAAGAACTTATATATAGGAAGTACCAGCGGCGTATCCACCATGCTTTTACCATATTACACACGCCTCGTTATTTAAATCATTTACCCAAACAAACCACCAAAATGTATTGTTGAAACCAATGTAAACATGTTCACGTATAATCAAATGTTATGTATGGTAAATAAATAAATAAAATATCTGCTTAAACCATATGTAAAATGTACAAAACAATGTATTTGATTAAATCAAAAGATATGTTTTGTAAAATTAATGCTTTATTGATAATAACATATACGTAGGATTGTTTTATACGCATACATTCAAACCATGCGACTGAGGCGACAAACCCTTAACGAGTTAAATGTCTATCTAAATTATGTATTCGGATTCGGTCATTCCTTCCACCCAAACAAACCTAGGATTTCAGAAATGAGAGTTGTCAATTCCTATGGTACCACTACCTACTACCGAGCGGCATGATCGGTGTTAATGAATGTATTTATGACCCGTTAAACAAACCAAATGTCATACCAAATGTAATTATGTTATATGAAAATAATGTACCTAGTATGTTAAATGAACATACAAAGTAGAAATGTAAAACAATGTGTCCATATGCTGGATGAACATATGCAACAAAAATGTAATATATAAAAATCAATGTGCTAGCATGTAAATAAAACATACATAGCAAAAACACGGAAGAAATCATGTACTATATGTGTACTAATGAACATAGCAAGTATATGATATAAAAGCATGAAAAACACGAAAGTAACAAGTAGGCACACGTGAATCACCCCAAAACATTTGAAAACAGTAAAAGAGGGGACTATATACTCACTTGAGAATGCTTAGAAGTCTTTAATAACAACCAAGCAATGCTAGAGGGATCACGGAGTCAATCGGCACCTAATATAGGTAACTATGTTAATAAACCGGACCTAAATCGGAAGAACGGATAGAATGAGGTTTCGTAAACCAAATGAGTATAGGAACTCATGTAATATGGTTTAACAAAGCCTACATTCTAAATTGGAACCTATCCTAAGTGCTTACGACCGGTTACGACTCGTAAAGATAGCTTACGCTACTTTAACGCGTCGTTCGTGTAAAACGAGTTCGGACCGCCTAACTAGGCCTATGACAAGTATTATATGCCTTAACAACTCTAATAATGTTTCCTAATCTGTTTAGATGTCAAAATTTAGGTTACATATGCTTAAAATGAATTTATGCGTAAAAAGGTCATTTTCCTAAGGCATATAAACTACCTATCATACAACTAACTAAACGAAGTGACCATAAGGTATAACCCCGGAAGGTTATTCCCTATACAACTATGGTCACATAATGTGTTTGGTCGGATCCTAATAATCGACCAAACGGGTCGGGTTCGAAAGTCTAAGCGGTTGCTTAGACTGCTTATCTTACGACCCTATATAAGCACTAAACTAAAAGTGACGAGTTAAACATGTTAAAACATGTTTAACGAAGTTAGAAAACAAGTTTGATATCAAAACCAAGGGTTTTGATACCCAAGAATAGTTTGGTTGCAAAATACGCATAAACACGTATTTTGACCGAAACTATGACTCGTGACTACGCCTAATCAACGTGGTAGTCAGTAGGTATAGTCACAAGGGACTATAACCATCGTGATTACGCTCACGTTGCGAAGTTCAAACGAACTTCGTGTTGACCAAAGACTGGTCAAAGCAGAAAGTCAAACACTGTTTGACTTTCATGCTCGAAACGCATAAAAATCGTGAAAGAATACTTACAAAAGGTCCAAGCTATGAAGAATTTGATCTAAGATACTCAGGTATGAAGCAAAGGCTTCAACTTAGAGTATAAACTCAGATCAAATGTGAGGATTGCAATGAATCAAGGTGGGTTTATATAGGATTTTCGAAACTGTTAAGATCGTTTCTTGGATTACGAGCTTTAATCTTGGACCTCCATGTGTGCCCACTGAATTTGAATACAAGGGGAGCCTAAATACTAGTATATGGTATGTTAAAACCAAGCACAAATACCAGAAACCAGCTGCTGAATGAAGAAACTTAGTTTTGCTGATCTGATGGTCTGTCGCGGGCTGCGTAGACATAGACCTCAGTCTACGCGCCCCGCTAGGGAAACTTTGACCGAATGTCAAGTTTAGTCCCTGCAGGCCTGAAACTTGGTTTCTGATGCATTTTTGACACGTTTAAGCCCCGTTAACCTCATTTAAATGCTCTAAAATGAAGTTTAAGTATAGGGAACTTAAAACATGCTCAAAAAAATCTTGGATGTCGATTCGTTTGGTCGTATGATCGCGTTGTTCGGTTAATTACGACGGAAGTCGTAACGAACGCAAAATCGATCCAAATTACACGACGAGTGATATTTTTGCATTCCAATCACTAAAATAAAATATTTTAATGATTACAAAATTTTTGGATGTCCGGATATGTTCAGAACGTAAGATATGCGCGTAAATGTAAACTTATGCACTTTTTGACGCTTTTAGTCCCTATTGATCAAATAAGTTTATTTTAGCATACCGAACCACTCAAAGCCTATTTCTCCGCTATGTAAAGGATATTTATGGTATGTTTAACTTATGATCAAGTTCCGGAAGGTACATTACTATTCGATTCGGTATACTTTTGCAGTTTGACGCAAATAGTCCCTGCGATCGAATGAGCGTGATTTCGACACACCAAACCCTCCAAAACTTATTTCTAAGTTATGTATGTCACACCCCGACCACGTAGAACATACAAAACGTGGCGGAAAACGTCGGGGAGTGTTGTAACAGAATTATTGTTTCATAACCATGGCATTCAAAGTTGTATTTATTTATCAACATAAAGGTTACATTGTCTTAAACAGTAAATAAAGAGTTCAGAACATAATTAAACTAAGTCTATCTTCGTTTTATGTCTCTAAGGCACAGGTCCGCCCTAGTGTCACGATCATCATCCTACGCAAAAGCTCCTGAAAACACATTTGAAAATAGGTACGTCAGCATAAAAATGCCTGTGAGTTACATAGGATTTGTGAAAAGAGGATTCATGACTTATAAGTTTAGAAAAAAAGGTTGTTTAACAACAGTCAGTCATGAACCTTGTAAATTGTTTTGTTTTGTAAATCATTCAAAAAGCGATGATATGTATAAATAAGAGAATAAGGTAAGGTTAAATGAATAACCAGGTAATATGAGTTTGTATAAGATAAGTTGTTTTTGTAAATCAATGTCTTGTGAAAATAAGTTGTTTATGTAAAACGTAATATGTCAAATATTGAAATGATTTAAGTAACGCTACGACATGTAATGTCATACAAACACTTATATATAGGAAGTACCAGCGGCGTATCCACCATGCTTGTATCATATTACACACGCCTCGTTACTCAAATCACTTACTCAAACCAACCACCAATGTAAATCGTTTATATATAAATGAATCATCATGTGTTAATGTGTAAACCATATCGAAATGTCTATGTCCAATGTAAACCACTAAATGTGTATATCAATGTCAAAATGTTCATGTTTAATGTAGATCATGTAATGTGTACCAAAAAATGTCATGTATGGTAAGTGAAATATATCAACTAAACCATATGTAAAATGCACAAAAACAAGGTATTTAAGTAAAACATGGTTTAAATCAAGGTTATGTTTTGTGGAACAAATGCATGCTATACTGATACAAACATTTATGCGGTATTGTGAAAATGCATACATCCAAGCCTTGAGACTGTGGCGATAAACCCTTAAACAAATTAAAGGTCTATCTTGTTGTTATGTATATCGAATTCGGTCATTCCTTCCAATCCAAACAAACCCAGGATTTCAGGAACGGGAGTTGTCAATTCCTATGGTACCACTACCTACTAACGAACGGCGTAGCTAATGTTAATGAATGTATTGTTCCATTGAAACAAACCAAATGTCATACCAAAATGTAAGCATGTGATGAAAAAAACTGTACTAAGTATGTAACAAATGGACATACATAGCATGTGACGTGAAACAAATGTACTAAGTATGCACACAATGGACATACATAGCATGAAATGTAATGTAAACAATGTACTAAGTATGCACACAATGGGCATACATAGCATGAAATGTAATGTAAAACAATGTACTAAGTACGCACACAATGGGCATACATAGCATGAAATGTAATGTAAAACATGTACTATAATGTACTAACGAACATAGCAAGTATATGAGGTGAAAGCAGGAAAGCATGAAAGTAACAAGTAGGCACATGTGTTTCACCCCAAAACAGTTTGGAAAACAGTAAAAGAGGGGTCTATGTACTCACTTGAGATTGCTCAGAAGTCCTAAGAGAACCACCAAGCAATGCTAGAGATCACGGAATCAAACGGCACCTAATATAGGTAACTATGTTAATAAACCGGACCTATATCGGAAGATCGGGTAGAATGAGGGCTCGTAAACCAAATGAGTATGGGAACTCATGTAGTATGGTTTAACAAAGCCTACATACTAAATGAAACCTAACCTAAGTGCTTACGACCCATTACGACCCGTTTAGGTAGATTATGCTACTTTAACGCGTCATTCGCGTAAAACGCGTTCGGAACGCCTAACTAGTCCTATGATAAGTAAAATATGCCTTAACATGTCTAATATTGTTGCCAAATCAGTTTAGATACCAAAAATTCTGTTACATATGCTTAAAATGAATTTTGGCGTTAAAAGGGCATTTTGGTAATTTACCTAAGGCATATGTACTACCTATCATACAACTACTCAAACGATGTGACCATAAGGTCACTTAATGTGTTTGGTCGGATCCTAATGATCGACCAAACGGGTCGAGTTCGAAAGTATAAGCGATTGTTTAGATCGCTTACCTTTACGACCCTACATAAACACTAAACTAAAAGTGACGAGCTAAGCATTTTAAAACATGCTTAACTAAGTTTAGAAAACATGTTTAGTATCAAAACAAACGGTTTTGATACCCAAGAGTAGTTTGGTTACAAAATACGCAAGAATACGTATTCTGGCCGAAACTACGGCTCGTCACTGAGCCTAGATAACGTGGTAATCAGTAGGTATAGTCGCTAGGGACTATAACCATCGTGATCACGCTCACGTTATGAAGTTCAAACGAACTTCGTGTTGACCATAAATTGGTCAATGCAGAAAGTCAAACAAAGTTTGACTTTTAATGCTAAACGAACAAAAGAACGAAGGAACACTTACAAAGGGTCCCCGAAAGCTTTGATTTCCAATTATTTCTCAGGTATGAAGTGTTAGAACACTCCAACTTAGAGAAAATATCAGATTTCAAGTGGGTTTTGAGGTTGGGGGATGGGGTATTTATAGTGTTTCTCGAACCGTTAAGATCGTTTCTTGGAAACCGTGCTTTGATCTTGGCCATACACCTCAAGATAGTGGTTTTACAATACCATGTGAGCCCCTAGTATTGAAAAATACCATGTGCAAGGGTTTAGGAGTGGTAAATAGCTGTTAACAGCTGTTAAATTCAGTTAATCTGGTCTGGGAGGCTGACGCGGCCCGCGTGAGAATACACACAAAACTGAAGCGGGCCGCATGGCCTTGTCTGATCAGAATAAGTTTGCTAAAAGACAGTTTCAGTCCCTGTTATGTGTTTAAGCCATTTCCGACATGTTTAAGGCCCGTTAAGCCAACTTTAAGGCCCTAAAATGATGCCTAAACATTTTGGACATGAAACATGCTCAAAAATATGTCGGATGTTGGTTCGTTTGGTCGTACGATCGCGATGTTCGGTTAATTACGACGGAATGCGCATAAGCGCGAAAAACGATCCAAATGACGCGACGAATGGATTTTTCTTATGCCAAACACTAAAATAAAATATTATAGTGCTTACATAAATTTTTGGATGTCCGGATGTATTCAGAACGTAAGTTATGCGCGAAAGTGCAAACTTGTGCACTTTTTGACACTTTTAGTCCCTGAATGACCCAAAAGTTTATTTTAGCACACCGAACCCCTTAAAGCCTATTTCTAAGCTATGTAAAGGATATTTATGGTATGTTTAACTTATGGTCATGTTCCGGAATGTTCGTTACAGTTCAAATTGGCATACTTTCGCAGTTTGTCAAGTTTAGTCCCTGTAGGCGAATTAAGTTGTTTTTGCCATACCAAAGCCTTCAAAACTTATTTCTAAGTTGTGTAAAGGTTATTTAAGGTATGTTAAGTATATGTTGATGTTCCGGAGTATTTGTCGCATTAAACTGATTACGTTTACGCACCAGTTTGCGTATAATTCTCCAGAAAGCGATGTAGAGTTTGAAATTGAATAAAAGTCAAAACATGAAAAATGTAAAACACAACCAAACAAACATTGGGATCAAATAACATTGTTTTATTGATAATTGAACTGTTCACAATGATTACAAGCACAGATGTTACAATGTAAAGGTTATTTGAGGTATGTTAAGCCTATGTCACTGTTCCGGAGTGTTTGTTGTGTTTAACTGATTACGTTTACGCATCAGTTCGCGTATAACTTTCCAGAAAGCGATTTAGAGCTCGAAATCGAACGTGGATTGAAAAGAGAAATTGTTAATCACAAATAAACAAATATAGGGATCAAAATGCGTTGTTTCATTGATAATTGAACTGTTCGGAGTTCAAATAATGATTACGCAAGCACAGGTGTCACACTATCTTCGATTTCAAGCTCGACCTCGTTGATTTTATGGGTTACGTGTTTTGATTCTGAGTTCGCTCTCGCCGACTCTGTGGATTTTTGTGATTTTATGTGGTTTTACATGGTGATATGCTTCTACTATTGGTGATATTATGCTTTTCTCTTCGATCAACACACACTACTCGCATTGCACATCTACCTCAATACGCTAACAAATCGTTGATATTACGCTATCGCTACTCTCAATCGAATTCGCAACTTGAAGGATAGGTGAATACGTGTTATATCTGTAGGTGAATACGTGCAAAATATAGTGTGTTACTGTGCTCTACGTGCTTATATGCCTGTATGTTCTATGCTTATGTGGACTATGTGCCTACTTGCTTATGTGCTTACACGGGCTACATGTTAGTATGGGATGACATGTGATCGTGTTTCTGTGATTAAGTACTACTGTATTAGTGCGATAGACTAAACTAGGGTTAATCGAACTGCGTTTGAATCCTATAACGCTGTCTGTTGCAGACAATGTCGTCATTTGGATCACATCACTCTCGCACCGCTCGTCGCAATCACGAGGATAAACGAATTGCTGCTCTCGTCACTAAGCAGATCGTCAAAGTTCTCCCCTAGATCGTCAGTGAACTGCATGAAAATGCCAGTAAATCTTCTGAGGAGTCCAGGACTGAGTCTCCTAAATCGACTTTTAGCTTTAAGAAGTTCAAAGCCTGTGGTCCAAAAGAGTTTACTGGCGAAGATGGGCCTACGGCCATGTTTTAATGGTTTGACTCTATCGAAGTCACCTTACGCCAGAGTGGATGTCCAGAAAATCTCCGCACTGTCAATGCTACCGGCGTCTTCCAATCCTGCGCTCTTAATTGTTGGACAACTGAGAGAAACAAATGAGGGAACGATGCAGCTTTCGGATTGTCTTGGGATGAGTTGAAGAACATCATGATGCAGGAGTTCTGCCCTCCCCATGAACTCCAAAAGCTCGAGGATGAATTCTGGCATATCAAGCAAGAAGGAGGTGACAACGCCGGTTTAAGTGCTCGCTTCAAGCAGCTGAGCCTCATCTGTCCAGGACAAGTTGCTACCCCAGAGGTTACGATCAAGAAATACATCCATGCTCTTCCGGATTGTGTTGAAGACTTTGTGCAAGCCGCAAAGATGACAACTATTGAGGAAACCTACCTGCTCGCCGCTGAGATCAATGATAAGCGAGTTAGGTCTGGTTATTTCGATAAAGCTGCTAAGAGTCTTCATCAAGCAACCGCTGCTACCACCGAACCAACCGTCGCACCGCAATCGTCGAAGCTTTCACGTCGCAAGAGAAAGAACAGCAACTCCAGCAACAAGAACTGTGCAGTCACTGCTGCACCAATCCAAGCTGTACCAGCCCAACCGCAAGCTCAGCAGCGTCAAGTAGCGGCTCCTGTGGCCAATGCACCACTTGCTAAGCGTGCATACACTGGTCCACACCCGCTTTGCCCCACTTGCACCTATCATCATCCTGCTGGTATCGCATGCCGTTTCTGTGTACACTGCAACATGTATGGCCATTTCACCGCTAACTGTCGTGCCGGTCAACGCCAGACTCCAGCTCCAGCCCAAGCTCCTGCTCTACCCGCTCCGCAAGGACAAGCAGCTCCTGCTCCCGCTGCTCACGCACGAGCTTACTTTGCGTGTGGTGATCCCAACCACTTCGCAAATGTATGCCCTAACAGAGTGGTCAAGCAAGAGCCACAACAGCAGCAGCAGCCAGCTCAGCAAGCAGCCCGCGGGCGAGTTTTCAACATCAATGGCCGTCAGGCTCAGGCAGACAACAACGTGGTCAATGGTACGTTTCTCGTAAATGGTATTTATGCTTCGTGTTTATTTGATCCTGGAGACGATAACTGTTTTGTATCGTTTGAATTCGAAAAGCTCCTAAATCGTAAGCGCGCTAACCTCCCAATGACCTTCGACGTAGAAGTTGCCACTGGAAGAACCGTCACCATCAGTTCTGTTCTATGTGACTGTACCCTCGATCTCAATGGTCACATTTTCCCGATTAACCTTATACCGATGCAACTCGGTAGCTTTGATATCATAGTAGGTATGGATTTCCTTCGGGAAAACCATGCTGAAATTGTTTGCTTTAATAAGATGATTCGATTCTCACTCGCAAATGATGATCAACTGTGTGTTTATGGAGAAGTCGCTTCGAAAAAGTTACAACTCATGTCGTGTGTCCAAGCTAGCAAGTACCTCCATAAGGAATACCAAGCTTTCTTGGCGCACATCGTAGTAGCGGAGAAGGAAAAGAAAGTAGTGAAGGACGTTCCCGTTGTTTGCGAATTTCCTAACGTTTTTCCTGACGATCTTCCGGGATCACCTCCCATTCGCAATATCGATTTCATAATCGACCTCATTCCTGGAGCCAATCCTGTTGCTAAAGCTCTATATCGACTCGCCCCGTCAGAAATGCGGGAACTCTCGAGTCAACTCCAGGAACTACTTGACAAAGGCTTTATTCGTCCTAGCACCTCTCCTTGGGGTGCGCCTGTCCTTTTCGTCAAAAAGAAGGATGGATCGTTCCGGATGTGCATCGACTACAGGGAACCGAATAAGCTTACTATCAAGAATCGCTATCCCTTGCCCCGAATCGACGACTTATTCGACCAACTACAAGGCGCTACCTGTTTCTCGAAAATCGATCTACGCTCTGGTTATCATCAATTACGAATCTTGGAGGAGGATATACCCAAAACCGCGTTCCGAACCCGTTATGGCCATTTCGAATTTGTTGTTATGCCCTTTGGTCTTACTAATGCCCCCGCTGTCTTCATGGATCTAGTGAATCGCATGTGTAAATCCTATCTTGACCATTTCGTCATCGTGTTTATCGATGATATCCTGATCTATTCCAAAACCAAAACCGAACACGCGCAACATCTCAGTTTGGTTCTTGAGTTACTCCAGGGAAACCGTCTCTATGCCAAATTCTCCAAGTGCGAATTCTGGTTGGAGGAGGTCCAATTCCTGGGTCACGTCGTCAATAGTCAAGGAATTAATGTCGATCCCGCGAAGATCGAAGCCGTTAAGAGCTGGGTCACCCCTAAGAACCCGTCCGAAGTTCGTTCATTCCTCGGATTGGCGGGTTACTATCGCCGATTCATCATCGACTTCTCGAAAATAGTTGTACCGCTTACCTCCCTCACGCACAAAGACAAACCTTTTGTTCGGGGAACCAAACAAGAGGAAGCCTTTCAAACTCTCAAGTCTATGCTTTGCAACGCTCCCGTTCTCTCTTTACTCGACAGAGACGACGACTTTGTAGTCTATTGCGATGCCTCTAACCTCGGTCTTGGTTGTGTTCTTATGCAACGAGACAAGGTTATCGCGTACGCGTCTCGTCTCGTCAACTCAAGATCCACGAGAAGAACTATACCACACACGACCTCGAGCTTGGTGCAGTTGTTTTTGCACTAAAGATTTAGCGGCACTACCTTTATGGTACTAAGTGTACGGTCTTCACCGACCATAGGAGCCTACAACACATCTTTACCCAGAAAGAACTGAATATGCGCCAACGCCGGTGGGTAGAACTACTCAACGATTACGACTGTGAGATTCGTTACCACCCAGGCAAAGCAAACGTCGTTGCCGATGCTCTCAGTCGACGAAGCTACCTGCATAGCGTTCGCAATACTCAAGCTCAGTACCATCTCGAGACTCTTATTCGCGATGCCCAACATGCTTGTTTTACCGAGCGTACCTTGAAAAAGGAAAGGATTACGCATGATGGCGCTCAACTCGTGAATAAATCGAATGGTATATTTCATTTTCTGGACCGAATTTGGATTCCCAAGCGTACCAACTTGCGACAAATCTTGTTAGACGAAGCCCACAAGTCTCGCTATTCTATTCATCTGGGTGCCGATAAGAAGTACCATGACCTTCGTCAACGGTACTGGTGGCCTAGAATGAAGAGGGATATCGCCATCTACGTTTCGAAGTGCCTAACTTGCTCTAAAGTCAAGGCTGAACAGCAAAGACCCTCTGGCTTACTTGTCCAACCCGAGATCCCTATGTGGAAGTGGAAAGTATAGCTATGGACTTAATAACGAAACTACCGCGCACGCCATCAAGTCACGATAGCATCTGGGTTGTCGTTGACCGCTTGACTAAATCCCCCCACTTTCTGCTGATACGAGAAGACTATAAGGTGGAACGATTAGCCCGAATCTACACCGACGAAATTATTTGTCGACATGGGACACCTCGTGACATCATCTCTGACCGCGATGGTCGGTTTACCTCGCGTCTTTGGGAAACATTTCAATCTGCTCTTGGTACTACTCTTAATCTAAATACTGGATTCCATCCCCAAATCGACGGTCAGACTGAAAGAACGATTCGTACCCTCGAAGACATGCTTCGCTCGTGTGTCATAGATTTCGGTGGTAATTGGGACGCGCACTTACCTTTGGTCGAACTCTCGTACAATAACAATTATCACTCGAGCATTCAAATGGCACCTTTTGAGGCATTATACGGAAGAAAATGTCGATCGCCTATTGTATGGCACGAGATCGGAGACGCGCAAATTACCGGTCCTGGGCTATTGCAAGAAACGACTGGCAAAATCCTCCAAATTCGAGACAATCTTCTGAAAGCTCGGAGCCATCAGAAAAGTTACGCCGATAGACGCAGCAAGCCCCTTGAATTTGACGTTGGCGATCACGTACTCCTAAAGGTTGCACCTTGGAAGGGGGTGATCAGATTCGGCAAGAAAGGAAAGCTCGCGCCTCGATATGTGGGACCCTTTAAGATTCTGGAAAGGATTGGCAAAGTGGCCTACAAACTCAAACTACCGGAGGAACTGAGTAATGTCCATCCGACTTTCCACGTTTCGAACCTCAGAAAGTGTTTGGCCGACCAGGAGTTACATGTCCCTCTAGAGGATCTACAAGTGGACGAAACATTACACTTCGTGGAAAAGCCTATCGAGATCACGGGCCGAGAAACCAAGGTACTCCGATGCTCACGCATTCCCATTGTGAAGGTTCGCTGGGAAGGCAAACGAGGCGCCGAGTTCACCTGGGAACTTGAAAGTGATATGAAGGCAAAGTACCCGCAACTGTTTATTACGCCTACTTCTTAAATTTCGGGATGAAATTTCCTCAACAAGGGGAGGTTGTAACACCCCGTGTTCCCAGAAGTCAAAGTCAAGGTCAAAGTCAAAGGAAGAGAAGATTGCTAATTGCGATCTGCCACTCCTCGCTTAACGACCGATCGCGCGACCTGACTTGTAATAAACTACTTTTATGTATTTGACTTAGTTGTATTATGTGGAGTAAATAATAGTAAGCGCACTTAAATCGCAGTAATCGATGTATGTTTATCGCCAGTAATCGCTTTACGACTGTAAACAATAGGAAGTAACAATGCGATAAAGTTAACTTAACATTAATCTACATAACGCTAATTGCATCACTATCAAATCGCAATACGAATCGCAGTGAATTACAGGTTCTGGATATTGTTTTACGTGTGTGTGTTACTTTTGTGTTACCTGGGCATGCTTACTTATGTATTGGTGGTTATTATTCGAAAACGCAATCGCGACTCTATCGCATCGCAATCTCAATCGCAATACGAAACGCATAATGGTTTGTTTAGGGTTATGACAGTGTGTTAGTTAGGATATTTGTGTAACACTATCGCGTCACTTACTCGAAACGCACTGCAATGCTTAACGCACGGAACGAAACGCCAAAAACTAACTCACCGTGCCACCTAGATCGAATGACCATCCGATCGGATGGCCTTCCGATCGGATGGCCATCCGATCGGATGGTCATCCGATCCGTCACTGGTGCGCACCTTTCCTTTTAGGGAAACCCTATAAATACCCCCACTGTCACATCATTTGTGATGTGACAGCTCCCTTGATTCGAACCAGCTCGTTCCAGCCTCTTTTCTCTTGATTTCTCTCGAATATTGTTAGTTTTCAACTCAATCTTTGTACTTCTATGAGCTACACACGTTTCTTCATCTTTGAATCTTCACTTTTAATCGTGAAATCTACTGATTTGAGGCGTTCTAGGGTGATGTCATCATGGAGTTCTTATGAACTTCATACTTTGGCTTCATTCCACCAAGAACAACCCAGATCTAAAGGATTTCCACAAGATTATACAATGTTTTTATATAAATCTAAACATTTTCGAGGTTGAAAGGATTGAAAGATGGTTTATTTACTTTCTTTCAACTCTTTTACACTCAATGCACTCAAAGCCGATAGAATCAGAGCTTGTTCTGATCTTCTACTCATTCTTAGTAATTTGTCAGTTCAAGATCTGCGTTCTACCTGAGAGACAACCGATTTCGGATTAAACACGAACAACCGTCAAAGGTCTGTCAACTGATCAGATTGGGGTGGTTCTCGTCCGATCGGATGACCCGAATTTGATGGAGTTGCCATTGTTTAACACGTTGTCATACCGTCTCAAGCAAACCGCAAAACTTTTAAAAACTACAAGTCAAAACGATCAGATCGTCGGGACGGATCGCCGTCCGATCGGACTGTCATCCGATCGGATCGCCATCCGAACGAATGACGATCCGGTTGGATTGCACTTGGGTTTTAGCACTTAAACTTTTGTGGCTATTAGTGTCTAACCGGATGGATTGTCATCCAATCGAACGACCGTTCGATCGAACGACCTGAAAAGTAGAGATACTTCTCTGTTTTCAAAATGCTACAATGAAAACTTCAAAGCCATCATACACAAACACATCCACCCCAAACGAGTGGCCAACCGACCGAATGTCCAACCGATCGGATGACCATCCGATCGGACAGCCACTCGATCGGGTGACACTTCGACACTTCTCACTTGCATCGTTTTACGTGCCACTCATCCCTTATGCTATCGTAACTGTTCAGGCTAATCACTCTATAGCGCTCCCTTCAATCCAGCATCGCTGTGAGTATACTCGACCCTGTGACTACTGACATTTTTCCCTGAATTCCGTAGAAGAACTAAACAGTACTCTGTGCTTTAATAATTGTGCATGACCTAGTTTACAAGACGAATGAAATTCTGATTTCTGTAATATACATACAATGGCATTTCTTGTTGCAAGACTTTTATCATGACTACATGCAACACAATATAGTTCTATTAATGCACAGAACAGAATTGGCACAGTTATCAGACAAACTAGAAGTATTGACGGGAGTTCAGTACTTAGATAGACATGATGTTAAGACACAAAATAAGCCCCAGGACCAAGTGCACACTAGTAGTAGCTTGAGTTACGTCGGATTGAAGAATGCAAAACAGTGAGTTCATGTCCCCCTTTTCTCTTAACGGTTTTCGGATTTATAACTCTCGGGGGTGGAATACATGTTGCATACGTTTAAATGGTATGAATTGGCTATGAAATGAATTATAGACCATGTGAGCATAGATTGAAATTGAAATGCCATTAACTCTTAATTATGGACGAAGGTTAGATCTAACGGGTACGACCGAGCCCCACTCATGGTCCTTATGTGACCACTTGAGTGCTTCGGTGTCCCAGTCGAGGTAAATCGACAACGGTCAAGGGTAAAATTGACACTGTCAAGGTAAATTGACATAGTCAAGGTAAATTGACACAGTCGAAGGGAAATTCAACACAGTCGAGAGGAAATCGACAAGGGTATAAGCCTACTCATATTGAGTACTCCTTATGTCTCCACATGTATTAATGTCCTTACAAAACATTAATTTGATCTGTTCATAGATGCTTTTCATACCTGTTTTCAAAGGAGTCTCTCAAATGTTTACAAACTTATCAGTACTCACACAAAACGCACGAACTCGCTCAACTTTTGTTGATGTTTTCCAAAATTACATGTATTTCAGGTAACAAGTTGGATCTTGGGCGCTGGTGTAGTTTCTAGAAGTAAATTCCAAGTTTAGGTGTCATCCACTTTTGTTGGTTTGTAACTTAGACAAAGTTGTGTTGTTTGAAACTTAAATGACTAGTGTTTGTAATATTTTAAACTTAATGAATGGATGAACATCATTTTGATCATATAGTTGTTTATTATGATTGAATGCAATGATATTGAACAAGTCACATATCATACGCTTCCGCAAAAGTAAGGGTGTGACAGACCCCTTTTTGCTTTACGCACTTTTGGTGTTACATACGTTACTTATTCTAAATCACATCGAACACACAATGCAACACCTTCTAACGCTAACCGTTACTGCATGTTATACGTGACTCGATGAATGCCTGTTTGTTATGTTTACATATTGATTGCTGTCTACCTGCCTTAGCAACGATAGTACTATAGTTTGGACTCAGCACCTGTTCATTCAGGGGTTGTTAAGGATCTTACTTCACGCGTTCACAGTGGTGAACATGCGTTGCGCACTCGCTACTCGCAGTCAACTTGCTGTCATTGGTATTGATAGGATCTTTCTCGATAACTTACATGCTTCACATTATACGTTGTACATGCTGGTTATGCGTAAACGATTTCGAACTCTATTATACTATCAAACTTGTATGCTCACCTTTACACTATGTGTATTGACTTTATTTTAACGTATGTGACAGGTGTTTAGGATGATTCGCTTGCTTGCTGTGGAAACCAAGTAGGAGAGTCTAGAAACAAAAGACAATTTATTTTATTTAAAAATCTGAGTTGTCGAAACATGTTTTGTTTTGAGAATATCGATGTCTGTAATAATAAAATTTCTTGGTAGGTTATGGTATGGGACATAATATTAACTATCTGGTAATTTAGTCGTTATGGAATTTCTCTTGACAATCTGTTTCGCTCAGTGCCATGCCCCGATGATTCCGCCATTGGTTGGGGTGTGACACTACAACTGTGGCGAGATGGGCCATTTCAGAAACAATTGCCCAAGGCTTAATAATGCAAATCCAACCCGTGGATGAGCATTTGGCTAACTGGAAGACGATGCTGCTTTGAAATAACTGAACTTTATGTTTTATTTCTTTTGTTATCCAAGTCTATGAAACAATTATTTTGCTTTATAAATAAATCTTTATTCGCATTACGATGTACGAAAACAAATGTGGTTACATGTATGAATGACATACCCCTATGATATCGACACCAAGGAACCGTGTTCCTTGCAAGACAAACTATTCTCATAGTTCTTCCATTTTGAGATCGCTCGCAATCTCCACGAAAATCCTAAGTACTCGTTTCTTCTATGAAATAAAGTACAAGGTACAAGTTACAACTCTAGACGAATACCCAAAGTAGCACTTTAAATCCTTGATTGGATACCTAAGGGTACTTCCGTAAGTCCTTAATTGGTCTTACGCAATATGTCTATGTACACATCATTTCTTCCTAGTTTCATGACATTATACATAGTATATGATTTCAAAAAGATTATACATGTTTTCAAAAACCTCATACATGATTTCAAAATCATCTCACATGATTTTAAAACATTTTATAAACATATTTATCTAATATACCTAGTATAAGATTTCGAAACAATTTCTCGCTACACGGATTCCAAAATCCTTATAGGATCCTCCTATCTTCAGAGTTAGATCCTTGTGGATGTTTAAAGCGCAAAATCAAAATCCTTAATTGGATTCTTTGTGCTATAATGCGTATGTTACGATTCAATGAGGACGAAACCGAATCCTTATAAGATCTTCCTATCTTCATAGTTAGATTCTTGAGGATGTTTAAAGTACTAATTGAAGTCCATTGATTGGATTCCTGGTGTACTTTAAATGCAAGTGTACAAATCGATAACAAATTGATAACAAGTCGATGACCAAGTTGACAATTATGTGATTATGTCATTATGTGATTATGTGTTTATGTGTGATCCAAATGCTCGCTATCTAAATCCTTGCGGAATCTTCCATATCTTCATATGATGGATTCTTAGAAGGATATCCAAAAGTACTATCTTAAATACTTAATGGGCTTCTATACAATAGTTAAGACCCTTGGATTTTAAAAGTACTATTCCAAAGTTAAAGAAACCCTTTGGTGGTCTAGTTAAAGAGATTGATTCGTCAATCTAGTTAAAAAGATCATGTGTTGATCTAATTAAAGAGACCCTATGGTGGTCTAGTCAAAGTTATCACAAGGTTATTCATTTGATTCTATCCCCTACACATTATAAAATAAACTGTGCGGACTGTGCAAGGAATTACGTAATTATGGATGCATACATAACTATGGAATTCAGTGCACAGAAACCACAGCAAGTTTTGTCACGTGTTAACTTAAACAAGAAACAAAAGTTATCTATATTCATTTTCGTTTCCGATGAAGTATCCACTGAGGAAAAATGAACTAGCTACTTATTTTTCGCTTCTGAAATAGATATCCACTGGGAAATGAATAATCCATTAGAGAACTGTGTTCATTTTCGTTTCTGATGAAATATCCACTGAGGAAAATGAACTATCCATTCATTTTCGCTTCTGAAGAAATATCCACTGAGGAAAATGAATAAATTCATTCCGTTTCTTATGAAGTATCCACTGAGGAAAATGAATTATCCATTCATTTTCGCTTCTGAAGAAATATCCATTGGGGAATGAATAATCCTGTATTGATTCTTTCATTTCCACTTCTGACGAAGTATCCACTAAGGAAAATGAATTATCCATTCATTTTCGCTTCCGAAGAAATATCCATCAGGGAAATGAATATTCTTTACAACAATCCTTCATTTCCGCTTCTGACGAAGTATCCACTGAGGAAAATGAATTATCCATCCATTTTCGCTTCCGAAGAAATATCCATCGGGGAAATGAATATTCTTTACAACAATCCTTCATTTCCACTTCTGACAAATTACCCACTGAGAAAAGTGAATTATCCATTCATTTTTCGCTTCCGAAGAAATATCCATTGGGGAAATGAATAACTTATTCAACAATCCTTCATTTCTACTTCTGACGAAGTATCCATTGAGGAAAATGAATTATCCATTCATTTTCGCTTCTGAAGAAATAACTATTGAGAAATGAACAACTTATACATTCCTTCATTTCCGTTTCTGATAAAAGTATCCATTGGAGAAAATGAATTATCCATTCATTTTCGCTTTTGAAGAAATATCCATTGGAAATGAATAACCTACTCACCTTTCATTTCCACTTCTGATGAAGAATCCATTGAGGAAAAAGAATTATCCATTCATTTTCGCTTCTGCAGAATATCCATTGGGTAAAATGAAATACAAATCCTTGTAGAATCTTCCTTAATAGTTAGATTCTTAAAGGGGCACTTAAAGTACTTCTTTTAAAACCGTGATTGGATTTCTAAGAATGCTTTACAAGACACTGAAACAAAGGGCCAAATCCTTACAAGATCTTTCTATCCTAATAGTTAGACTCTTAAAGGATACTCACAAAACTATTGGTTGATTTGGTTTTACCATTAATCAAATCCCTCATCTCCACTTCCTGCTTTAATCAAGGGAGTATCCATTAGGGGATGAGCTTCATAGGTATAACAGCCCATTCCCATTTCCCGCATTACCCGAGGAAGCATCCACTAGGGAATGATAAGGTTATGCCTTATGTGGAGATCCTTGATGGGTTACTCTATTCAAATATATAACACCCTAGATTCCATGCAAGACAATTGTTTAACACAATTATACAGACAGACTCCAACGAATAAATTTCAGGACGAAATTTCCTAAAGTAGGGGAGACTGTGACATTTGTGCCTCTACGACCATCATACAAATACGAATCCAATGAAATCTTTTGTTTCATTTTTGGGATTTGTACAATTACATGTGACATTTGCACATATCAATTCTTGTTCGATTTCGAGCTCTTAATCACTTTCTAGAAAGTTATACGCAGACTGTTACGCAAACATAATCAGTTTAACGCGACAAACACTCCGAAATAGTGACATAAGCTTAACATACCTTAAATAACCTTTACATAACTTAGAAATAAGTTTTG
This sequence comes from Helianthus tuberosus, assembly GCA_030545235.1. Taxonomy (NCBI): domain Eukaryota; kingdom Viridiplantae; phylum Streptophyta; class Magnoliopsida; order Asterales; family Asteraceae; genus Helianthus; species Helianthus tuberosus. Next base: position 151,489,211 of record CM060357.1, on the reverse strand, counting down.
AAGGGTTTGGTATGTCAAAAACAAGTTTATTCGATCACAAGGACTATTTGCGAGAAACTGCAAAAGCCTGCCAATTCGTATAGCAACGTACATTCCGGAACAAGATCATAAGCTAAAAATACCCTAAATACCCTTAACATAGCTTAGAAATAAGTTTTGAGGGGTTCGGTATGCGAAAATACGCTTATTTGATCATAGGGACTAAAAGCGTCAAAACTGCGTAAGTTTGCATATACGTGCATATCTTACGTTCTGACCATATCCGGACAACCAAATATTTTTGTAATCATTAAAATATTATATTTTAATGATTGGAATGCAAAAATACCATTCGTCGCTTAATTTGGATCGTTTTCGCGTCCGTTCGAGTTTCGTCGTAATTAACCGAATAACGTGACCGTACGATCAAACGAACCGACATCCGGAATATTTTCAAGTATGTTTCAAATCCCCTATGCTTTAACATCCTTGTAGAGCCTTGAAATTGGGTTAACGGGGGTTAAACACGTCGAAAAACAAGTTTAGAGCTGTAGGGGCCTGTTCTGCCAAAAACTGAAACTTCTGGCCTGAAGTACTAGGCGGGGAGCGAGAGATTTTGCTATTTCTTTCACGGGGGGTGAGAGCAGGTGCTGGGCAGAAACTTGTTTTCAGCAAAAACAACCTGCTGAAACTAGTTTTAAACATGGTTTTTGAGTATTGTGGGCTGGTTTATGTGTTCCCCAAGTTGCCTAATCGTATCTTAACAAGTGTAAGGTCAAGATTATGCTTTGATCAACTCAAAAACACTTGCAATGATCCTAATGGTTCATGATTTCCTATAAATACCAACCTCTTTTCCTCAACTCATTGCTCATTCCATTCTCTTTCACTCTATCTCTGATTGGAGGCTATCACAATTGTTGAAGGCCTCCTACTTGAGTTTTCTTAGTCTTCTTTCCAAGCATTGGACTATTGTAAGTGTTCTTTCATGCTTGTTTAGTTAATTCAAGCAAGAAAGTCAAACAGTGTTTGACTTTCAGCTTTGACCATGTTTTGGTCAAGACAAAGTTCGTTTGAACTTTGCAACGTGAGCGTAATCACGATGGTTATAGTCCCTTGTGACTATACCTACTGATTACCACGTTGACAAGTCGAAGTGACGAGTCAAAGTTTTGGTCAAAATGCACGATTATGTGCATTTTGCGATGAAACTATTTTCGGGTATCAAAACGCTTTGTTTTGATATCAAATCAGTTTTCTAACTTAGTTAAACATGTTTTAACATGTTTAACTCGTCACTGTTAATTTAGTGCTTGTATAGGGTCGTAAGTCAAGCGGTCTCGACAGCCGCTTAGACTTTTGAACCCGACCCGTTTGGTCGATCATTAGGATCTGACCAAGCAAAGTTTGTGACTATAGTTGTATAGGGATTAACCTTCCGAGGTTATAGCTTATGGTCACTTAGTTTGATTAGTTGTATGATAAGTAGTTTATATGCCTTAGGAAAATGACCAAAATACCCTTTTCATGCATAATTTGAATTTAAGCAAATGTAACTTAAATTTTGACACTTAAACTAATTATGCAACATCTTTAAACATGTTAGGGCATATAATACTTGTCATAGGACTAGTTAGGCTAGTCAAACGCGCTTTTGCGCAAATGACGCGTTAAAGTAGCGTAGACTACCTTAATGGGTCATAAGCACTTAGGATAGGTTCCAAATCAGAATGTAGGCTTTGTTAAACCATATCACATGAGTTCCAGTACTCATTTGGTTTACGAGACCTCATTCTACCCGATCTCCCGATTTAGGTCCCGATTATTAACATAGTGGTCCGATACTAGGTGCCACTTGATTCCTTGATTGCCCGAGCTTTGTTAGTTCACCTAATCGAGGATACCTTACAATCTCAAGTGAGTACATAGTTCCCCTATTTTTCTGCTTTCAATTGTTTTGGGGTGATTCATATGTGCTAAAACGATTTCGAGTTTTCAAAAACAATTACTATGGTTTATATTAAACACAACGATTTCAATAATGTGAACGAACTTGTTGGGGCGTTGGTCGAAAGACATCCGAATGACATTTATTAACTATGATCAAGCCGACCGGTAGTATGTTATGGTACCATAGGATCTGAAAATCCCGTTATCGGACTATCGCCATGGTTATGGGGTAATGTGGGTAACGACAGAACCTGATGAATTGTTAACTAACCCTTTGGTGGTTTGTTAATACGATTGAACGATGGACGAGTCACACAGGTTTGAATGTGTTCAACGAGATGACCAAAAGTTAGTTTTCACAATTAAAACACGAACGATAAGAATGATGATTTATAACACGATGATTTATAACACGAACGAGTTGAACGATTTGGAACGATTGGTTTTGATAACACGAACGAATTGAACGATTGGTTTACGTTAAGTGATTAGATAACGGGACAAGTGTAATGTGATAAAAGCATGGTAGATACGCCGCTGGTACTTCTTATATATAAGTGCTTTTATCATATTACATTCCGTGGCGTTATTTAGTTCACTTGAATGATTGATTTCAAATAATGACATGCAACGATGTTTACTAAATGATATAAACCATACGAGTTTTATTACAAGAACGATTTACGATTTGGTTTACAAAAGTAAATGTTTTGGGTCAAGATTCATGGCAACGGGGTTTTCTTAAACATATAACCAACTTGTTTTAAGTTGGTTAAATCATATTGCAATACAAAACACTTTTCAAAACAAGGATTTCAATTATCGACTCTAATAGTCGTACGAGGTATTGCAACATGTATACAAGCCATGAATCTGACACACTCACAAAACCTATGTGCTCGCCGGCATTTTTATGTTGACTTTATTTTCACATATGTTTCAAGTGGTGTTTGATGATGTTGATGATGACTAGGATGCATGCTCACATAGGATCGGATGAGGCCTTAGTGACTTAATAACAAAGATAGACAACATGTTTGTGTTATGCTTTTAAATTTCAAGACAATGTAAATAACTTAATTCAATAAAACGAAACTTCAATCCATGTGTTGTGAAACAATGATTCTGTTACGACACTCCCCGACGTTTCCGCCGCGGTTTTGTTCGCAGGTTTCTCTAAAATCGTCGTTCCTCTCACTGCCCTAACGCAAAAAGACAAACCTTTTGTTTGGGGAAACGAACAAGAGGATGCCTTTCAAACTCTTAAGCGTATGCTTTGCAACGCTCCCGTACTCGCGCTACCCGATGGAAACGACGACTTTGTTGTTTATTGTAATGCCTCTAACCTAGGTCTTGGTTGTGTTCTTATGCAACGAGACAAGGTTATCGCGTATGCATCTCACCAACTCAAGGTCCACGAGAAGAACTACACAACCCACGATCTCAAACTCGGTGCGGTTGTTTTTGCGTTAAAGATATGGCTACACCACCTGTATGGTACCAAGTGTACGTTCTTCACCGACCATAAGAGCCTACAACACATTTTGAACAAGAAAGAACTAAACATGCGCCAACGCAGATAGGTTGAACTTCTCAACGACTACGACTGCGAGATATGCTACCACCCAAGCAAAGCAAACGTCGTTGCTGACGCTCTTAGCCGACAAAGCTATTTACTTAGTGTTTGAAATGTTCAAGCCCAACACAACCTCGAAGCTCTCATTCGTGATGCTCAACATGCTTGTTTTCTCGAGAACGCCCTGAAGGAAGAAAGAATCTGTGTAACCGAAAATCAGTTAGTGAATAAACCGAATGGTATTTTTCACTATCTCGACCGCATTTGGATTCCTAGTCGCAATAATCTCCGAGGGATTTTGCTGACTGAAGCCCACAAATCCCGATACTCCATTTACCCCGGTGCCGACAAGATATACCAGGACCTCTGTGACAGTTATTGGTGGCCGGGAATGAAAAAGGATATCGCGCTGTACGTTTCGAAATGCCTAACTTGCTCGAAAGTTAAGGCCGAACATCAACGACCCTCTGGCTTACTCGAACAACCCAAAATCACGATGTGGAAATGGGAGAGTATAGCTATGGATTTCATTACAAAACTCCCTCGCACTCCATCAGGTCACGATAGCATTTGGGTTATCGTTGATCATCTTACGAAATCCGCTCACTTCTTTGTAGGTCCACTTGGAGGATCAAGATAACCTACTTCCTTATTTGTTAACACAAAAATGAGTGTGGAATCCACGTAGTTATGCAAACCAAAGAAAAGTAAAGCAAACACAAGTAACCAAAGATTCACAAGCTTTGATTAAGTGAAGAGAATCAGTACAACACATACACACAGTGCTTACAACTTCACATGGACTCTCTTGCTGAAATGAGAATCAAGTGTTTGTATTTATAGGCCCAACACCCAGTAACCCTACGAAGAAAGTTACTGGGCTCACGAACAGTAAACATACCCACGAAGACTAGGAGTCTTCGTGGACAATACCAACGAACAACTATCACCACGAAGAATGATTCTTCGTGGTGAACAAACTGATGAGAAACAATGTTCGTGAAACATGCCATCCCACAAAGACTATGGATTCTTCGTGGGGAATCTAAAGATAGACAACACTTGCAGCCAAACAACAAAAAGATCCAAACAGAAACTAACAGCCAACAGTTGCACACATGCAAACTGTTTTACAATACTAACAAAAGAAACATCACGCTAAGTCAAGATAGGAGGATATCTTGACTTGGCCGACTCGACCAAAAACTATACAGACTATAAAAAAAGACCGTACAAATTACAACGTAATAATAACAAACTACAGACACAAAACTGCACCAACAAACTCCCCCTTGTCTGTTGCTTGGTCTTCGGTCTTCATCCCTTAGTGGCCTGTCTCGGACCACGAGCTTCCCGCAAGAATATCTCGGTCGTAGCAGAAACAAGCGACGCGTTGAAATAGTAACGCTTGATGCGCGTCCTTGTCTTCATAAAAGATATCGTGTTTAAAGAGGATCTTGATGTCACCAGCTGACATATTTACAATCCACATTGGATCAAGCATTCGAAAATTATCTTCGTCATTCTTGAATACAATGACCGCTTCATGAGTGTCTGAATCATAGCACCACAGCTTCATGTTACCCAAAAAGTCTTGTTTCATCGGCATGAGATGTATCTTTTCCATAACCTTCACTGGTTGGTATACAAGCTTGTACCGAGCAGTGTTGGTGTCCGGATCCAGTGTATACTTTATCTGCTCATGCATTGAGAACTGAGGCTTGTACAGTTCATCCTTCCATCCCTTGCGACGTTCAATCCGTAGCTTCCTTGCAAACAGCGTTGCACCTTCAAAGTTGGATCTGTTAATCAGTGTTAACTTCGCCAATGCTGCAATATCATAGAAGGGCAAAGTTAAGATGCTAAGGAGTGAGTTAAAGTATTGGATTCCATTTTCACGTTTCACCGGCACGCAGTGAATGTCTTTAACAAACAGCCTACTAAGGATTTTTCCTTGCGGTCTATCCTTCTAATGCTTCAAGTAGTCGACATGCACAGGAGGAGGAGTTGGCTTTTGAAACTTCGCCAAGAACTGTTTTCTCCACTCTTCAAAGGTATCAGTGGGAATTGCAGATGTGTCACGACTGTTCATTTTTTCATCGATCTCATCTACATTCTCACGAAACCAGTCACCATCAAACGAATTAAACTCAGTACCATCTTTACGAACATAAGTTGACTTCATTGCTTCTCCTTCAAACACGATTTCTTCCAAAACTTCCAAGTTCACTACCAGTTACAGGGTGACACACCTGTAACGCCAAATCTTCTGATCTTAAAACTGTTCACCACCTCCCGTTGAACTTTCACCAACAAAACCACTTGCGCTTTCAACCAATGCTAACTGAAGTCCCATGTCTTCAATAGCTTGCATTCCTTCTAACTTTTTATGTTCCTCTTGAGTACCACCTGAGGCAACAGGAGTGGTCACGACCTGCTCAGAACTAGAACCATTGACAATTAGAGTTGACATAGACCCCTGTGGTCGTGTAGATGTTGTAGGAACATCAGGATTTCCGGGATCTTCACTATCGTGATCTCGTTTTTTTAACACTTCCTGAGCTTTGCATTTTTCAGACCAAAGAATGTTAACTCGCTTTCTTGTCATTTCATAACTGCTAGTCATTTGCTTTACGTTGTCAGCTATGTTTTTATTCCTGGAGTCATACCATTTCGTAATCTCATCATACTTCCCAAACAACTTATCCGCAGTTTGTAAAACAAGAGTGCCTCGTTCCTTCAGTCGATTCATCTCAATCCACAAGTATTGTCGGCAGCCCTCAACTGAGCATTCTCAGCTTGCAATTGCTCAATCTCTGCATGTTGTCTCCCCACAATTTCTTTCAACGTATTAATCTGTAATTGTTGAGCAATGTTCGTTTGGCGATTTGATGACATGACTTCCGTATGTCAATTTATCTGAAGTGCTGCTGCTTGGAGTTGTGAGAATAAAAATGTTACTTTCTCACTCTCGGACATACGCTCGAACGTCGAACCACGTCGATCTGCACTTTCTTTTTGAACCCTTTCCCGAGTTGCTTGAGATGATGATGTTGCATGTTGTGGTTGAACTGTAGGTGGTTGAACTGGGGGTGTCTCAACAGATGTGGTAGTAGGCGGTGGCTCTGAAGCTGTTGTGGGAGATGACATTAGTGCCTCGGTTTCTTTAGCAGTTAAGCCAAGATCAGTACTAACAACGGCTTCATGAACGGGTACTGATGGCTGTGTGGAAGCAGGTTGAGATTGTGACGCACCAATCGATTTCTGACTTTTCTTCTTGCGTTGAATAGCAACTTGCTTCTTTCTCGCCATCTCGGACTCGGTATCAGATGGAACATAATCTTCATCTTGTTCTGTTCGAATCCGTCTGATTTGTCTAACACCTTGTGCATCAATATACCACTCATATCCGGGTTCAAGTGGATTATCATCAGAATCCGACTTGTCATCATCACCTGGTTTCTTGCTTTGATCACCGCCGGTAGAGCCTGTGCCACTTGCACCAACAACTCCACCATCACCACCTTGGTTATCACCGTCATCACCTTCATCATCACTGTCATCATCATCACCGTCACCCTTCTTACCAAATTTATCATCAATTATCTTCTTCAAAGTAAGGTCTTCATTGTCGGAATCACTGTTATCATGTCGCCACTTGTTGTTCTCCGACGCTACATACGTGTTGCTTTCTAAGAACCCGAACAACTTTCGTGGAGGATCGCTTTCCTTGTAGATCTTAACACTATATCCTCTAAATATTCTCAAAGAAATTTCTTTCATGACATCAATCTTCAGAACATCATTGTTATCTTTAGGGAGATCTGGATGTTGGAAATTCATAATCATCTGAAGAAAATGTGGGTACATCCAAAACTTGCTACCTCTCATAACGCTTCCAGTTCTTCCTAAGTTTTCTTTCATGTTAGAGAAGATATACTTTGAGATATTGAACGGTTTTTTCAATACTAAAGCCACCGTTAACCCAACCAAATCATTGTTCGCCATAACGTATCCACTTCGGTGATTACTCAAACACTGAATCAGAACATGGAGCAAGAACTTGTAACGGAGCGGTAACCATGATTTGTTCATTTGATTTCCCAGAATATCTCCAATGCACTTCATACGTAGCAGACAACCTCTTTGACATTTAATTGGCACAGAATATGAAGCTTTAGGATCATCACCAAGTTGCAACACAGTGTTAAGAATTTCGACAGAAACAATAACGTCTAGATTGTTAACACGTCCTCGCATCACCTCCTTGCCATCCACTTCAACTACTTCCGCCGAATCCCAGAAAGCTTTTATCAATGACTTGTAAACGGTAGTCTCATGAGTAATAGCAAAGTTGATCCTCGATTCACGTAACCACTTCGTAATCCCTTTGTATTCAATGAGCTTGTCTCCCGGATCCAGATAAGCAATCATGTTGTGACGAGGTTCCGACATGATCTCCACTTCTGACTTATCAGTTCTCTTCGTTGCGGGTTTTCTCTTCTGTGCTTTAGGTGCCATTCTATACACAAGAAAACGTCCACAATAAGAGAGTAAATAAGGATACTTCACAAAAATATGAACATGTGAATTGGAACAGTGGACTTAACACTTAGTGAGAAACCAATATTTTGCTAAGTATAAATCCCACGAAGAATCTATTTACACTAATGATAGAACTAGACGAAGAATCAAATCTTGGACGAAGAATCAAATCTTGGACGAAGAATCAAGGACTGCGAAGAATCAAGGTCTACGAAGAACCCTGGTCAACGAAGAATGGATTCTTCGTTGACTACGGTTCTTCATCTACCTTTCTTGTTACTACGAAGAATCCTGGTCAACGAAGAATGGATTCTTTGTTGACTACAGTTCTTCATCACACATATTCTTCATCACATATTCTTCTTCACATATTTGTCTGTAACTGATTCTTCGTCTGTTGCTGAATCTTCGTCCCCAATCAATTTTCACAGCTCACAGTCCCTTAATTTGAAGTATTAAATTCAGTTTTTGAAACAATCTCATAGGAACTATTTAAAACATCAAACCGACACAAAGAACCCAAATCATATCTAGATCTGTTCATTTACTTCACCTATCAACCTAAGTCTTTAACACAAACTGACAAGGATCCATTTAAAAGCAAACTGACAGATCGAATCCAAAACGCCCCGACATTTAATCCATTTTGATCAAACCAAAACAACATCTTTATGCCAATAAGAAACATTATTAAAAAAAAAACAACAATAAAACCCCTGTTTTTCTTAATATCTTTCAAACAAACATTCAACGCCCAAACACTGTAAATACACACTTTAACAGACCTAAGAGTAGAATGATTCGGTTTTATTTTTAGATTTTATGTTTCATCAGAAAAACATCATCAAATAATAGTCGAACTTTAAATCCTAGGGTTTCGTTTTTGTTTACTTGATCAAACAGGTGAAATGTTTCGATTTTGGTATTAATCGACATTACAAAGCATGTGGTAACAATGATACCTTAATGTTTTAAAAACAAAGATCCAAATGCAGTCGATATGAGAGATTTCTTTCCAAAGAAGAAGATGAACAGTTGGGGTTTTTGTTTGGTGAGAGAAAAGTGAAAAAGGTGAAAAGTGAATTGTGATAAGTTAGAAACCGACAACATCCCTTCTTTACCGCCTCACCCTTACGAACAATCATGGTCGACGAAGACTTATATGGGCCGACGAAGAATCAGGGATGGGCTAAAAGTTGTTAAGCCCAAACTAAGACCCAACGAAGAATGATGATTCTTCGCCGATTGACCACCCAGTGAACAATCTGTCACGAAGAACGATTCTTCGTTGACCAAAAGTGATTCTTCGTTGACTGGAGTGATTCTTTGTTGACCTTATATGGTCTTCGTTGACTCTCACACACTTTGATCACCAAACTTATGAAGAATTCATGAACAGATTTAAGCAGATTTCGTTTTCAAGTTTACCAGATTTGCAAAAGGGTTTTTATTACATTGTGACATTAAGACAAGTTGGTTTTGGACTTTATCCCGGTAGAAAACATTCGAGTGACAACTTCGGCTAATCAAGAAAATTAAACTTTCACAAATAAATAAATAAAAGACCTAAAGTCTAAATGCAAAAAGGTAAACTAAAACAAACATCAGCACATTAAATACTTGTTCACTAAAATATCATCTTTTTTGAGTTTCAAGGTAAGAGAATCATACCAGCTTACGGTCTTGTCAAACACAGATTTTGTTTGTTGTAAAAATTAGGATAAGCATCCTACCACAATTATCGGTAGTGTTGTCCACATAAGCTCAGCTTATCAGATGTAATCACGATTAGGAGATACGCTTTAATGTATGATTTATACTACTCGCCGTTGTTTATCCACTCACGACACATTCCCATATCAAGACATGCACGAGAATTCATCTTACCGGTGAGTATACTGTTTATGATCTGTTTTCAACGTATAGATTGTGAGATACTCACTTATTCTTGATTGAAAACAAGCCCTATCTAATTAAATCACTTATTGATAAGGAACTTGATTTTCAGATGCATAAGGGCACAGGAGCAAGTCCGTGAACATGTTAGTACCATCGTACAGACAAAGAGACGAACTTGACTCCCGGATAAATGTGATATTTTATCACTTATTCATTTTGGACATGTGATTGTTTATCACTTATTGAGGTCGTATGCAATATTTACACGTATGTATGGTCTCATGATAGCTTTTGACTTGCATCCCCGTTATTTTTCGGTAAAAGATTCAACCATGATACCCAGATGATAAAACAGTATAAAGACCGTATATCTCAGAACCTCGGCATACTATCAAACGAAAGTTCGGTACCAAGACCATATGCCAATGAATGGTTCCCACCTGTCTTGCAGTTCGTAATGTTTATATTAACCTGCACGTTTTAATCTGATTGTGAGCCTACCGATACATCATTAGTAGAGCTGCCTATCGTTTTTCATTTTGCATTTTTAACCGTATTTGACCGACCACTGGTGTATCATCATCTTCTCTTATCTTTCTAAGAAGCTCATTTTTTTTTTTGAATTTTTTTTTTTTTGTATTTTTCTGAATTTCTCCCCCTTAAATGTAGAAAATAAATAACTAAAAGACATATTTTTGGATTTTTGCAAATTTTCTGATGTTTTTAGGTTTTTTAATTTTTCAAAAGTAAAGACAGAAAGTAGTAAATAAGTAAAACATATTTTTAGATTTTTGAAATTTTCTGATGTTTTTGTATTTTCTTAAATTTTCTCCCCCTAAAATGCAAAAAGTAAATAAATTGAAAATCTTTTTGTATTTTTAGTTTTTAAGAAAATATTTACAAAAATGATTTGCCGAAGATGATCTACTCGGGTTTCACCTTGATGCCATTGACCAAAAGAAGATAATCAAAACGTGATTTATCAAAAGCTTTTGTAAACAGGTCGGCACGTTGGTGATCCGTATGGATTTTCACAACATCGATGAGTTTCTTTTCATAACAATCTCGTATGAAGTGATACTTAATTTCGATGTGTTTGGTCTTAGAGTGTTGTACAAGATTACGAGTGATCTGTAAAGTAGCTTCATTATCAACATAAATAGGATTAGTTAGGAATTCAAAACCGTAGTCGTGCATTTGCTGTTGGATCCATAAAACCTGGGAGCAGCAACTAGAAGCCAAAATGTACTCAGCCTCGCATGTTGAAGTCGCCACACAGGTCTGCTTTTTACATTGCCACGTGACTAGACGATTCCCCAAAAACTGACATCCCGCTGATGTTGACTTTGCATCAATCTTGCAGCCGCCATGATCAGAATCACTGAATGCAATCAAATCAAAGTTATCATCCTTAGGATACTAAAGACCGGTGTTTGGGCAACCCTTCAGATAACGAAAAATCCTCTTAACAACCATCATATGAGAAACCTTCGGATTGGACTGGTAACGAGCAAGAAGACACCTTGGATACATAATATCGGGCCTTGAAGCGGTAAGATACATGAGAGATCCGATCATAGCACGATAGAGAGATGGTTCCACATGTTCACCCGTTCCGTCAGGAGTAATCCCATGATTTTGAGCCAGAGGAGTTCCCGCTGGTTTCGAGTCTTCCATCTGAAATTGTTTCAAGATATCCCCAACGTACTTGGTTTGATGAATGAAGATTCATTTCTCAGACTGATGAACCTGCAAACCTAAAAAGAAATTCATTTCTCCCATTGCGCTCGTCTCAAACTTCTCTTGCATCACCCACTCGAATTCCTTGCACATTTCATCATTTATAGACCCGAATATGATGTCATCCACATACACTTGAACCAGCAAGAAATTCTCGTTTCTTTCCTTGATGAAGAGAGTACAGTCGATCAAACTACGTCAAAAGCCATTCTGCAACAGATAGGATGACAACGTTTCGTACCAAGCCCTCGGAGCTTGATGAAGATCATAAAGTGCCTTGTTCGGAAGCCAAACTCTATCAGGATGAATTGGATTTTCAAAACCAGTCGGTTGTTCAACATATACCTTTTCTTCGACCACACCATGAAGAAACGCATTCTTCACATCCATTTGATAAACTGTAAACTTCTTGAAGGACGCATAAGCCAAGAAAATCCTTATCTCCTCAAGACGTGCCACTGGTGCATAAACTTCATTATAATCAATACCTTCTACCTGATTAAGGCCCTGGACAACCAATCTCGCTTTGTTTCTCACAACAACACTTCGATCATCCTTTTGCACTTATAAACCCATCGAGTACCAATCTTCTTGTAGTTCGGGGGCCTGTCAACCAATTTCCACACGCCCAATTTCTGAAACTGCTGAAGTTCCTCTTGCATTGCTTCTACCCATGAATTGTCTTTCATTGCCTCTTTCCACGATTTTGGCTCAACTTGACAAACATAGCAGGCGAAAGACCAATCATTTTGTTCCCCAGATTCTCTAATTGCCGAATATAACCCAGCATTCTGGTTGTTTTGAAGCTGATTGCGTGTCTACACACCACTTTGGACATCTCCAATAATATTATGCGGAGGATGAGTATCATGAATTCGAGTTTCAGGAACATCAGGAACTCGAGTATTAATACCCAAATTGTTGATGTTCAAATCAACCACCAAATCGATTCCTGGAGATGCGGTAGATGTGGATGCATTCCCTTCAACATTGTCTTGATTCTGCACCTGAGAAGTTGCTTCAGAAACACCTTGAACTGGAGTATGAACAGGACCAGAACTTGCTTCATTTGCATCATGAAACTCCTCATCTTCTGACGAAACATTATAATCAGATGCATTTTCAAATTCCTCATTTTGAACAACATAATTAACTAAAGTCGACTCTTGTTGGTTAACAATGATCGGTCGCACTAATGATGAGTCAACTGCAGTATCCCTTTCAAGTAACATCTGTGCTGCTGCAGATGCGTCATCAAAAGTTGACAGATTAAAGGAATCAAACAGTCCATCATAATCAAACATCCAAGGAGCACCCGGAGCTCTCACACATTCAGTGTACCTTTGAACCTTAACTTCACCCCATTCCTCAATCTTTTTAGTTGTCAGATTCCACACCCTGAAATTTGGAGTAGCATACCCAAGAAAGAAACCTTCTATACCCTTCGGACCAAACTTGCCATGTGGATCTATCATAGTGCATGGAGCTCCAAATGGTTCTAAGTACGACACATCCGGTTTCCTTTTGTGCAATAATTTGAAACTTGTTTTCCCATGACTTTTAACAGTAAGAACTCTGTTCAAAGTGTAACATGCAGTAGCCACAGCCTCCCCCCCCCCCAAACTAAACAGGAAGCTCTGACTCAACTAACATAGTTCTTGCTGTCTCGATAAGCGTTCTATTCTTCCTCTCAGCGACACCATTTTGTCGAGGAGTATATCGAAAACTGTATTCATGCAGAATTCCCTTAGAAGTACAGAACTCGTCCATCACTTGATTCTTGAACTATGTGCCGTTGTCACTTCTGATTCGCTTTACCCTCAAAATGTACAAGTTTTCAAGTAAAGTGAGAAGATTTTTTAGGATTCCCGGAGTCTCACTCTTGTGTGCCATCATTAAGACCCATGAGAATCTTGAATAATCATCAGTAACAACCAAAAAATAAGCATCTCCAAACGTAGTTTTGTGCTTCATAGGTCCAAAAAGGTCCATATGAAGACGTTCAAGAGGCATGTTGACGGTATTGACTTTCTTGATCGGATGGGACTTCTTCGCTTGTTTTCCTTTTCGGCACGATACACCGACATCTTGTAAGTGAAACTCTTGACTGACACACCATTCACAAGATTATTTCTCACCTAATGGTTCATTTTTCTCAAGTGAATGTGACCCATACGTCTGTGCCAAGATATGGACTCCTTTTCAGTGGCCTTTGAGACAAAACATGTAACTTGTGCAGACGTGGTAATAGCTTGGCTCATTTCAAGAATATACAAATCATTAATTCTTGGAGCCGTCAATAGAATCCATTCTTTGGGAATTTTGAAACCGGCCTTCAGCACATAACAGCCGGTATCATCAAATGAACGGTGAACTTCTTGTCACAGATTTGTGAAACACTAAGAAGATTGTGATCAATTTGTCGCACACAATTGATCTTGTCAAAACTAACAACACCATTTGAAATCATTCCTTCTCCAGTGATATAACCACCTTTATCACCCGCAAAGGCAGCACAACGTCCCCTAATGCTTTTCACATCATACATGAGCCTTAAGTCACCTGTCATGTGTCGGGATGCCCCACTATCAACAATCCAAAGACTACTGATAGTTCCTCCTGGAACACCCTGCACAATACACTACACGATCAATTTGAGATGGGGACCCAAGCCTTAGTGGTCTTGGGCCCTTATCATCAAGAAATGTAACTTCTATTTCTTGATGATTTGGAAATGGTGTGCCTCCCCCTGAAACTGTACCGGTTTTTGGTTTCCAAGTTTGTTAACGTTTTCCAGATTGAAAATTATTTACAGGTTTAGACACTTCTGGTTTTATCACGTTTGATGAACTTGGTTCCTTTTCTACAACATCCGGTTTTAAAGCCTTCTCGATTACCTTAACATTTTTCGTCTTTGTTTTGCGTCTTGTTCCTTAACAGTACGTTTGTCTTGTTTAGGTGACATAGAACGACGTTGGTAATCCTTTTCAGGAGGGGCTTTTTCAACAAACTTTTCTTTTGGTGGATTTGTACAATTTATGATTATATGACCAAATTCCCCACATTTAAAACATGATCTCCTTTCAAAAAATTTAGGAGATTCCATTTGACGTCCCGATGTTGAACTTGTAGGCCTTGAGATACTTGTTTCATTATCACACCCATTTGTATGTTGAGTGTAATTGTTTTCACTGTTACGTTTCAAAATTATGATTTGTTGTACAAAACCAGTATTAGATTTGTTTTCAAAAGTTTCAACTTTGTCAGTACCGCTTGAGGCCACAAATTTAACCTCATTTCCCTTTTTCTTGTTTCGAGCTCCTTTTGGTTCACACTTAGGTTTTTAAGCTCGATTTTCTTGTTGTTTACCTTTAGGGGCGATTGGTTGTTTATCAGTTTGTAATTTTTGATTTTCGTATTGTTTTCTAACTTCAGATTTTGGAATAGGATCACACTGAGTTACTGTAACTCTCGGGATCACCTTACCCAAAAACTTACTGGTAGAATCTTCCAAAACTCTTTCAATCATTGATGGGTTAACATTTTTAATTGGGAAATCCTTGTTTGAGTAAAGTTTATCATCACCAATCAAAGTATACAACACATTATCGCCCTTAAACGTAGACATAGATTCATCCACAGATTTGATTGAATCAATCTCTTGTTTCGCAACAGATTGTGCAACGGGGGCAACTGGAGTATGAGGATCACACAAGATATGATTCTTAACTAGAATTTCTACTCCTTTCTTCTTATCAAGAGATTGATCCTGATAACTCTCATCTGATTCATGAGATTCATCATCTGATTCATCAGATTCATCATCTGACGAAACATAATCCTCAGTTATTGGAGGACTTAGTTCCGCAACACAGGACACATTTTCTGTCTTTTCAGATTCCTTTGATGAATCATCCAGTTTGAACCCTAATCCTGCTGCAAACTCTTCGGGATTTCTTCCTCATTAGGTAACTTGGTATAATTGTGTCTCAATGGAGGTGGACACGATTTATACCCAATGCACTTCACATCCCCTTTCAGCTTTTGGACCTCGATGATATGATCAAGCACATATCGGGAGTTAGAATACCTCTCCAACTTGAGCTTGATCGCATCATGCTCGCATTTGGCAATGGCTAACTCATTCTTTAATTCTTCAATGATGTTAACATAATTATTAATGCCCGTTTGCTTGTTCAAAACTGTTTTTGTTAATTCAGATACACTTTTCTTAAGCGTTTCAATAACAGATTTGAATTCTTTTTCATTATGAGTTAAAGCCATATTTGCCTCCTTGCATTTTGAAAGGTCAACTACCAATCCCTGATTGTGACTAGTAACAACTTCTAGCTTACATTTCAATTCTACACAATCATTGCATACATTAGGAGTTTCGGTGGGTACCTTGCTAGTCGAAGCTGCAGCAGTTACCATAAAGGCAGTTTGATAAGAGAAAGATCCATCCTCAGTGAAGAATTTTTCCATTTCCTTGGATGAGACTTCAGCTTTCCTTATCAGCACAGATTTCTGACTTTTAAGTTCTTCAGCTTCTTTCAGCTCCTCAGCTTCCTTAAGTAAACTTTCAACCTCCGCATCAAGATTTTCCTTCACTTTCGAATCTGAACCATAACCACCCGCATTGGAGCTTTCCTCATCAGAGCTGCCGCTGTACCCAGAACTGTCATCATCCTTAGAGAACTCCTCACTGTGAACATGCTTGATATACTTGATGATCTTAGCATAACAAGCAGTTCCTCCATTTCCTTCTGTTCCCTGATTTCCCAGTTGAACTGACCAGTCACATCCTTCATCTTCATGAACTACTAAGGCCCTGTTTGAATTGGAAGGCCCTGACTGATTTGAGTTGCCAGGGTTGTTAACTGCTACAATGCTCCTTTCATTGTTCGCTTGATTGGCATTGGATGAGCTTGCCTGGTTTCTAAAAGGATTTTGATTTCTTTGTCTGCTGGGTCGAGTGCATTCCCGCTTGAAGTGACCTTTCTCACCAAAATTGAAGCACGTAACTACATCCTTATTTCCCTTTTACTCTCCAAGCTTGTTCTACCCGTTCTTCTCATGTAGTCCTTAGCTCTTCTCACCGTACTTACAAACGCCCACTTAATGTCCATCAGTTCCATTTCCTCCCTGTCTATTTGTTGATAGTCTTCATCTGTCAAATTGATGTCTCCAATCTGATCGGTGACTAATCCACAATAGGCACTCACCATTGTGTTTAGAAGCTCTATGTGTTCCCGAGCACCTTCCACACTTACTTTGGTGAAGTTTGAGGTGTCAAATCTGACAGTGTTGGAGTTTGAAGATTGAGTGTTGTTGTTTCCATAAAAGGCTTGTTGAGGAGCTGGTTGACAAGGTTGTTGTAGAGTAGTTTGTGTGAATGGAGAGAGTTGTTGTTAGGTTTGTTGAGGAGCAGCTTTTGAAAAAGGAAGATAGGCGTTCGGATCGAATGGTCTTCCATAAGGATCTGTGGGAGGACCAGGGGGTTGTGCGGGTTTGGGTGGTGGTAGATAGGCACTTGGATCAAACGGTCTCCCATAAGGATCTGTAAGAGCACTAGACGATTGACCTGGTTGACCATAAGGGTTTGCACTTGAAACAAATGCGGTTTGAAGCTTCGGTTGTTGTTGATTGGTACTAACTCCCGTATTAATACCTCCAAAGTATATCTCGGGGTTTTGTGGAACTGGAAGTCGTTTAGCCTTTCGAATTTCCTCTTCATCCTTGTTCTCGAGCTTTTGGACGAATTCATAAATGCTAACCCTATCTAAAACACCAGTATGCTTCAACAAGTCAATGAACTGACTCCACTTGGGTGGCAAAGCGTCAGCAAAACGCATGACCATATCTTGTTGTGTAGCCGTAACCTTGTATGAGTGCATCTCACTAAGCAAGTGATAGTACCGAGTAGCCATCTCGTAGAGTGTTTCATTTTCCATGAACCAAAATCCTTCGAACTCTTTCTTCAACAAATCATGACGAATCTTTCTCGTTACAGCATTTCCTTCTCCTCTAGCTTCCAATACGTCCCACAGATTCTTTGTACTTGTACAATAAGCAAATTGATGATAGATATCCTTATGAAGTGCTTGCGTAAGGATAGCAAATGCTTTCTTCTCGAGATCGTAAGCCTTTTTATCATTCTCGCTCAATCCCGCCAAAGCTTGTGCATTGGAACCTGCTTCTTCGAGAGCTATATTGTACGGTGTGATAAAGCATGTCCACAATTCAGTATTTTGCCCTAGAACATACGTATGAAAACGAATTTTCCATGATGGATAATCGTTCATGTGATTCAATTTTGGTGGACGATTGTTGCTTCCCATTTCACTCTCGCTTAAGAGAAGATTCTGAATGCTATTGTTTAGATTCGCGGCACATGCCTATTGATGTTCGGTAATTTCCTTTTGGGGATCAATCCTTTGACCCATTGTGAAGGATCTTGTGGTGTACTTGAGTTATCACTCCAATTCCATGGATTTGAACTCATTATGAAGTTTTATAAATGACAATTTAAGTTAAAAGACAAATTTGTAAGTTTTAACAAAGTTATAAACTCTCTGTGAAAAATACAAAGAATTGCCCATTAAGAATGAGTTCCACGAAGACTGGTTCTCCACGAACAATACTCTACGAAGAATGGTCTACGAACAATTTTGGTCACGAAGACTATGATTCTTCGTAGACTGGTTGAGCCACGAAGATTCTGATTCTTCATGAGATTGGTTTCCCACGAAGAGTGGAATCTTTGTCCAGCAGATGCTTCATCCACTAACTCTTCGTAGAACTTGATTCTTCGTGAAGTGAAAGGTTGTTCGTGAATTGGATGGTGAGATTCCTCCTTTTATAGTAACTTCCTTTTTCTGATTTTAAGAAAGGTGGTAGCTGGATATCCTAACTTAGTTAAAAACAAACATTCGAAAAGATTGCCTTTTTCAGTAAATCTTTTGAATCTTATCCCTACCAACCAAAATCTAGTGACTTTTCTAGTTTAACGACTCGCCGGAAAGTTTGACGAAACCAATTTTTGCAATAAATTTTAAGAAAAACCAAGTCCTAACATGTCTCCATGTTTTTTAACTGGGTTTTTGTAAAAATTATCTTCAAATAACAAGTCTTAACTAAGTTTTAAACACTTTTTCTGGATAAACTTTATTTTCTTGTTTTCAAGCTCGAAAACAACTTCAAGAAACTTCACAACTTGCTCAAACACAAGGTTTTGCTTGGTTTTAAACAAGGAAGAGAGCCAAAGCTCTGATACCACTTGTAGGTCCACTTGGAAGATCAAGATAACCTACTTCCTTGTTTGTTAACACAAAAACGAGTGTGGAATCCACGTATTTATGCAAACCAAAGCAAAATAAAGCAAACACAAGTAACCAAAGATTCACAAGCTTTGATTAAGTGAAGAGAATCAGTACAACACATACACATAGTGCTTACAACTTCACAGGGACTCTCTTGCTGAAATGAGAAGCAAGTGTCTGTATTTATAGGCCCAACACCCAGTAACCCTACGAAGAAGGTTACTGGGCTCACGAACAGTAAACAGGCCCACGAAGACTAGGAGTCTTCGTGGACAATACCAACGAACAACTATCACAACGAAGAATGATTCTTCGTGGTGAACAAACTGATGAGAAACAATGTTCGTGAAACATGCCATCCCACGAAGACTATGGATTCTTCGTGGGGAACCTAAAGACAAACAACACTTGCAGCCAAACAACAGAAAGATCAAAACACAAACTAACAGCCAACAGTTGCACACATGCAAACTGTTTTACAATACTAACAAAAGAAACGTCGCGCTAAGTCAAGATAGGAGGATATCTTGACTTGGCCGACTCGACCAAAAACTATACAGGCCATAAACAAAGACCGTACAAATTACAACATAATAAGAACAAGCTACAGACACAAAACTGCACCAACATTCTTATCATTGCGAGAGGTCTTCAAGGTAGAACGATTAGCACGAATCTATACCGACGAAGTCATTTGTCGACATAGTACACCTCATGACATCATCTCTGACCCTGATGGTTGATTTACCTCACGTCTCTGGGAGACATTCCAAGCTGCTCTCGATACTACTCTTAATCTCAGTACCGCATTCCATCCCAGACTGACGGTCAGACTGAGCGCACGATCCACACCCTTGAAGAGATGCTTCGCTCGTGCGTTATAGATTTTGGTGGTAATTAGGATTCGCATTTACCTTTAGTAGAATTCTCGTACAATAACAGTTATCAAACTAGTATACAAATGGCACCCTTTGAGGCATTATATGGTAGAAATGTCGATCGCCTATTGTATGGAACGAGATCGGAGACGCTCAAATCATCGGTCCTGAGTTATTACAAGAAACGACTGACAAGATCCTCTAAATACGAGACAATCTCTTGAAAGCTAGGAGTCGTCAGAAGAGTTACGCCGATAAATGCCGCAATGTAACAACCGTCAATTTTCCATGTAATTCCGTACATGTTAAACAGTAATTTATGGTTTAACAATTTGCTTGATTTGAATTAATGGCATGAATGCTTTCTGATTATTGTCATACACATACAAGTGCATTACATGTTGCATGATTTCATATCATTATTGCATGCAACACATGATGATCCAATTAGTGCACAAAACAAAGTTAGCACAGTTATCAGTCAAACTAGAAGTACTGATGGGAGCTCAGTACTCAGACAGACATGATATTAAGACACAGAATGAGCCCGAAACCAAGAGTTACACTAGTATAGTGTGTAGGAAAGTAAGGATCATAAAACTGCCTTCCTAGTGATAATTTAAGTGCCAGAAAGTGCCTAAAACTCACACAAACTGCAGAATTCTGCATTTTTCAGCAAAAATCAGCATTTTAACGACACAATATAATGCAGAATTATGGTTTAATGGTCCAGAATACCTTCCTAAGTATCGGGAATCAAAACTGTCACAAAAGGGAACATAAAGCACACTAAACTGCGTAATTAAGCACCTTAACGAACCGGTAACCAACCGAACAACCGGACACTACCCGAAACACCAAATTTTCAATAGAAGCATTGTTTTATCATTTCTGAGCTAGTTATGGTCACCGAACATCATAATTCATTCTCTAAACATTAAACACATATAACCTTAACTAAATTACCCTAGAATCTAACTAAACCATATAACTAGCCATTGAAACTTAACCAACACCCCCCCCCCCTGTTCGACGGTTACCATGGGTGGACCCACCCATGGATTTTGTTGATTTGTTTATGTGATTTGTTGGTTCCTTTAGAAACATTAAGACCATTGGTTTAAGAAATGTTGGAGACTTTGTTCTTAAAAACCACAAGACCTTCACATTAACATATTTCACAACACTTCACAACTTCACTCTCCTCCCTCTCTTCCCCTCTCGACCGTGAACCACCACCCACAACACCACTACTTTCACTTCTTGTTCATGCAATCCAAGGTGATCCCAAGGTGCAAGAAGCTCAGTTAAGGAGCTTGGAGCCATTGGAGCTTGAAGGACCACTCTCTAGAGATTTTATCCACCTTGTTTATCATCTTGTTCATCTTTGATTTCTTCCCTAGCCTTGTGCTAGTAGTAAGACTCTTATAACTTGGTTTTACTTCTTATTTTGAAGGATAAAAGATTATGAAAATGGTTAAACATAAAGATCATGAAGAAACAAGAAGATGAACTCTAACATAAAGCTTAAAATCATAAGAATCTATGTTGATTTAGTATATGTATGAATCTTGATTATTGATTTCTTGTGATTATGATGTTGATCATCATAAGAAACTTGCTAGATTGTGATTAAACACATGATCTAGCAAGTGAGAGGATGAAACTTGTGAAAATCCAAAATGATCATCCTTTATGTGAACATGAACTTGAAAAATGAAGATGTTTTTGTGTAAGATGATGATGAATACATATTATAAGTCTTGTACATGGATGATTTCAAAAATGATTTTCTCAAGAAACCAAAGTTATTTACAAGATTTACAAGATCATGATTTTTAAAGAAACTAACCATGTTTTAAGTGTTTAATCAAAGCTAGAAACATGTTTGTAACAAGAAAATACAAAAGAATTATTTTTAGAAAAATCATCTTGTAAGTTGTAAAAGACTAAATTTTACAAGAAAGGGAATTATGAACAAAGAACCATGTTTTAAAGGGGTAACTAAACCTACTAAATAACATAGCAAGTTACTACAAGTTTTTACAAAACTTCAAGTTCATGTTGTAGTGTAAATTGTATGATTTTGGCTCATGTTAAGTCTTGAATGATTTATTGATGATTGATGATGATTTTAAAAGAAAATGATATGCTTTAAAAGAATGGAAACCTCCATTTTTTAGGGGAAACTATGGCAAAATTTTTGTAGAAATTTAAACACTTAGAAAAATATTTTTAAACAAGTGTTTACAAGTAAATTTTGAACATGGTTTTCATATAAAAACTTGCCATAATTTTTGTTACAAAAATTACAAATGTTGGAGGTTGATTTTATATAAATAAAAGTGACTAGGTATATATTTAGGGAAATATATATTTAGATGTCACAATTTGTGTGATTACTTGTATATTATGTGTATTAGTTATATTATTTTAGGACTTGAAAATAATATAATTCACCAATGTTACCAAAATTGTAATACAAAATATTACCAAAAATTCCAAGAAAACAAATATATAAGTTATACCCGAATATTTGACAAAACAAACAATGACTATGGACAATATATATATTCCGGAATCAAATTCATATATATTTTGACAAATGAGTTAAACAGTATTTTGGAAACCAAGGAAACGGAAAGTATGATTTTTACAAATATTACAAGACGTATCATATTTTATTTAGTAGAAAATATATTATTTTTAGTGGAGAAAAATATATATATTTTCTTGAACAATTAGAAGATATATTATTTTTGGAGAAAATATATTTTCTTAAACAAATTAAGAATATATTATTTTGGGTGAAAAATGGATTTATAAATATTTTGTAAATTAATCTAGAAAATATATTATTTTTGAAGTTTATATGAAAATATAATTATTTTTGCCAAGGAAGATTTATGGATAATTTTTCTATAAAATGTTTTCTTAAAATACATATATTTTAAGAATACAAATTGGTGATTTTTAGTTGATTAAAAATAATATTCCGAAAAGTTTAATACAAAAATTAATTATAAGAATACTTGATAAATACAAGAAAATACGTATTCTCGTATGTACAAATACACACCGGAATACGCCACCAATACTTAGCAAAATACACAAGTATAAAAATACACAAGTACAATTACACCCATACTTGGGAGAATGCATATGTATAAATACATATTATACCAAGTTAAAGTATATTATTCTAACAAATATTCCAATAATTGACGAATATAATTTAAGTTAAAATGTTATTATTTTAACCAATAATTATATACTTTGGAATAATATAAAGTACACCAAAGACGTAACTCAAAGAATGCTAAGTCATAACAACTAAGACTAAGAGTCGTTACACGACCTAGCCGTCTAATAAAACATAGCACGTGTGTAGGTAGTTGCACGACTTCGGGGCAGGATCTTTGAGTTACACCGGATTACAGGACGCAAGATTGTGAGTTCATGTCCTCCTTTTCTTTTAACTGTTTTCAGTTTTATAACTTCGGGGGTGAAATACATGTTACAAATGTTTCAATGATTATAAATGGTATGGTTAGCTAAGGAATGAAGTGTTAGATCATGTGAATGGATAGGCGTTAATTTGAGACCATTAATCCTTGAATAAGGACCGAGGGGCATGAGAGATAGATCTATTTGGGTGTTGCGAGCCCCACCCATGGGTCCGCGAGTTGGCCGCATGTGGTGACTATGTCGTTCCAGCCGGGTGGCCCGGTACGAAATACGCAAAGGGTTGAGCCTTCCTACACCGTTGCACACATATTAATGACCTTGCAAATCATTAATTGATCTGTTCCTAGTTGCTTTCATACCGGTTTACAAATACATACATACAAATGTTTACAAGGTTTCTCGTGCACACAAACAAAACACATGAACTCACTCAACTTTTGTTGATGTTTTCAAACTACATGTATTTCAGGAAATTGAGATGGATCTGGCGGGCGTTTAAAGTTTACAAGCTGTGTTTACATGGAGTGATGTCATCCCATTTTGAAGGGTTTGAATTGTGTATCCTATCTTTGATAAGATACATGAATCAAAGCCTTGTGTTATTTGTGTCTTCTGTTAAAAGTCCTTTGTTGGAACTTGATTTATTAAATGGTTTGTATGTTAAACTCGAAGTCTCTGTTTGGGATTAAACAATGTGGTTTGTATTACTTTGAAACTTTTAATGGATGAACATCATGGTTTAATGATATAGTTGTTTGTTATAATTGAATGCAATGATATTAAGCAAGTCACACATCACACGCTTTCACAAAAGTCAGGGTGTGACAGTTTGGTATCAGAGCCAAGTTTGTAGCGAACTAGGATTCCTTCTCGAGTCTAGACTACAATCATTAGGGCTCTCTCACGAAAATATTTTCACAGAATATTTAATTGCATTTACAAAACGCCAAGATCCATGGAACAAACATTTTACAAAGGAAAGACAAAGAAACACGAGCAAGGACCATTGGCTAAATGGTCTAGGTTGCATGGGATAGACTTGTTGAGTTAGAAAGATCTCATGTAGGGATAACATGAACACATGATTAAGTGATACTTGTCTTTGTTTACATACACCGAGTGTTAGTGGTTAACGTACATGCCCATGTCATGATTGTTGTGTTACAGGTACACATGTCCTCATCTGAGAGCGGTCTATCAGAGGAGCACGATCCGATGGCGATCGTCTCTGACGACGAGGTGGCGCCTATACCAGAGGTTTTGACTTCGGACACCGATAGCAACCCAGAGATGTTATCTGATGAAGATGATGACTTTCAGCCCTTCGTTCTCCCGGACTTTCGAGACGACGCACCTATAGCTGATGGCATTCCTGTCGAGGATCTTTTTGATTTCCATGCTCCTATCCATGACCACCTCATCATCGGTCACCCCGATGGTGAGCATATTGTTGCACCTATCCCCGACGTTGTTCCATTAGTGGTCATTCCCCTGGAGGATTGGCCCTTTGATAATCTTTTTTATTATGATGTCGATTTGTTTTTGGATGGTCCCCCAGCTGATGCGCAGGGTGACAGGGAGTTTGATGATGATATTGCTGTGCTAGATATACCACCTCCTGTCATACCGGTTATCGAGATATCTTCAGACTCCAGCATGCACTCAGTTGCAGACTCCTTTGAGTCTGTGACTTCGTCGGCCCTGCATGCGGCAGGACTACAGCTCTACGCTACTGATTTAGACGATGACGATGCGATGTCTGCTGCACCGTCATCTCCTGTTCGAGTCCCTACACCCCCCTCACGTCCCAGAGCATATTCCTGATCCGGACCCTGTTCCGTTTGGCGTACCCGATATTGCACCACTTATCCCAGGTCCGATTCCTGCACCATTTGATCTCCCACTTGCTGATCCATTTATACCACAGCCCCCACCTATCAGTGTTGCTCCCCCACCTCCTGTTATGTTTGATGCTCACTGTACTGATCTTCCGATCGTCTTTCTTCAGGAGATCCCTGCACCCCGTCCGGCGGAAGGCACCTCGGGACAGCCCCCGAGTTTTGACCCATTTGCTACATCCGATTTCCCACCTATCCCTCGGACCTCACCTTTTACTCCATTTACATCTGCATCGCTTGATGAGCCATTTCGATGGTTCCCTCCTTATACCATGCCTATCTCTGACCCTTACCATCCCTCTCATTACGGCGGGTACACACGTGATGAGTTGCTTTTGTCGTTACAGTTACAGTTTGAGATCTTGAGTCATGGAGTTCTCGAGTTGGAATTCGGTGAGGGTGCTAGACGGTCACCATGTCCCTTTCATCCTACTTTTGTCCCTCCACCATCATCATCAGCTTCATTTGTACCTCCACCTGCTGCTCCCGCACCTATTCCGGGTTTTGATGCCCGGTTTCTCACCGTCGAGCAGCAGATTAGCTTTTTGCTTCGCCGTGTTTATGAGCTCGAGGAGGAGCTCGCACACGTCCGCAGTTTGGTTTTCTTCCCTCCTCCTCCTCCGCCATCAGTATCGTAGGTTTTTAGTCTTACGCAGGTACACTACTTTTGGTGAGAACACTACAATTGAGCCGAGATTAAGAAGATATGAAGACCACATTTTGATTATTACTTTTGTACATTGACAGACTTATTTGACAGGGGTAGTGTGACCCCATGTCTCTTTTGATATGATGCACTCTGAAAACAATGTAACTTGTGGTTGGTAATTAATGAAAGCTCAATAGTCGTGTTCTCATTAAATACAATGTTGACTTATCTGTTTATGTGATGATTATCTTATTGTGCGATTGTTTAATGTGATGATTGCTTATGTGATATATATAAATATATGTACGCCCCTAAACGATTATTTAATGAATAAGGCCTGACCTATCCGATCTTCTTACCAGAAGAACAATGCCGCCTCAAAGAAACACCAACAACGACAATGTACTGCCAAGGACTGAGGCAGAACTGCAAGAGTGCATCTCACAAGCTATTGCCCAGCACGAGGCCAACCGCTCCGAACATAGCGGTGGTTCCTCTAGAAATAACCCCCCAATCGGTAATGTTTAATCACCTAAGATACATTACAACACGTTTGGATATTTCCAATTGTGCTTTGTCAATGCTTAATGTGGATCGTGTTGCTTATAATACAGGCTGTACCTACAAACAATTCTTGGACTGCAGGCTCCTTTATTTCGATGGCACTGGGGGTCTGTTGCGTTTGTACGCTGGGTGGAGAAGACTGACTCTGTATTGAGGATGAGCAAATGTGCTCCAGAGCAAAGAGTCACCTATATTTCAGGGTTGTTTCTAGAGGGAGCGCTTTCGTGGTGGAACCTCCAGGTGCAGACGTTGGGTGAAGCTGCTGCGTACGCATTAACATGGGATGAACTGAAGGAGTTAATACGCAAAAAGTATTGCTCGCGGGCGGAGATTCAGAAGTTGGAGACAGAATTCTGGAACTTCAAAATGGATGGTCCGAAGGTGGCAGAGTATATTCAGCGATTCCATGATTTGTTGAGAGTTGTTCCTTATCTGATGGAGCCAGAGTTTAAAAGGATTGAGCGCTTTATCTAGGGATTGGCACCTCAGATTTTGAGCATGGTGACAGCTTCCAAGCCTCCAACTATTTTTGAGGCTATTGATTTAAATGTGGCGCTTACCGAGGAAGCAGTTCGTTTGGGAAAGTTTTCGATTTCTGAAACTAAAAAGAAGGAGACTCATGTGGAGTCATCAGGGGATAACAAAAGGAAGTTCACTAACTTTAAGAAGAGCACTCGAGTGAACAACAACAATGCCAACAAGCGTAGGGATACCAACCAGCCAGCCGAGGCACGAGCTGGCGCTGCAAATACTGAACCCAAGGGAAAAGGATACATGGGTACCCTACCTAAGTGTGACATCTGTCAGCATCATCATACCGGACGACGCAGGAATGGAAAATGTGAGAACTATGGCAAGGTGGGGCATGCCAGGGAGGCATGCTGGTATGGTGCTGGACGTGGAAATGGAGGACAAGGTGGTAATGGAAACCGTGGTGGGAATGGAAATCAGACAGGAAATCGAAACCAGGGAGGAAACGGTAATTTTGGGGGAAACGGGAATCGTGGTTGTTATGGAAACCAGGCTGGTAACGAAAATAGTGGAGGAAACAATAACAACAATAATTAGGGCGGAAACGGAAATGACAATGGACGCGGCCAGGGTTGTTTTGGCTGCGGTGACTTGGGGCACTTCAAGAAGGACTGCCCTAAAAACAATCAAGCTCGTGGAAGGGTGTTTAACATTGGCGCCATGGAAGCATGCCAGGATCCAAACGTGGTTACTGGTACATTCCCTATTAATCAACAATATGCATCTGTGCTGTTTGATACTGGTGCCGATTTTAGCTTCGTATCCCTAGAATTTAAGAATATACTTGGGTTAGTTGTGAATAAGCTAGACGTCCCATATTCGATAGAACTGGCTAATGGAAAATTAGTAGAGCCGAACGAAGTAATTAAGGGTTGTATTTTAGAGCTTGGGGAACGCGAATTTTCTATAGATCTTCTACCGGTTGACTTGGGAAGCTTTGATGTCATAGTCGGATGGATTGGTTGTCTAGCAACCGTGCGGAGATAGTTTGCCATGAGAATATCATTCACATTCTGATGGCGAATGAGGAGACGATCGTGATTCATGGAGAGAAGCATGATACGCCTTTGCGGATTATCAGTTGTATGAAAGCATAGAAGTGTCTACGTAAAGGATGTGTTGCCTTCTTAGCTCATGTGGTGGATAAGGAAGCCGAAGAGCCGAAGATTGAAGATATCCCAAGGACTTGCCAGGATTACCCCCCAACGACAAGTCAAGTTCCACATTGACTTGGTTCCAGGCGCTGCGCCTGTAGCCAAGGCACCTTATCGACTTGCGCCTTCCGAGATGCAGGAGTTATCTACGCAGCTTCAGGAGTTATTGGACAAGGGATTTATAAGGCCGAGCTTCTCCCCTTGGGGAGCTCCGATGTTATTCATTAAGAAGAATGATGGTAGCTTTCTAATGTGTATCGACTATCGGGAACTGCACAAGTTAACCATCAAGAATCGGTATCCCTTACCGAGGATTGATGATTTATTCGACCAACTGCAAGGATCGAGCTACTACTCTGTAAGGACCTTCAAAAATGTCCTAAAAACGACCTATAAGTGAAAACCCGGACGCCTAAAACCCTAATGTGCATCAAAAACCAAAAAAACAAGAAATTTGGTCTTCTCGCGGGGCGCGTAAAGATTCAGCATATCCTTACGCGGGCCGCGTCAAAGCTGTGTTGACCGGATAAGCGTTCCATGTCCACGTGTCACACACGTGGCAGCACTACTGATGACACGCTAGCCCTAGTCTACAACTAGACCTCCTCGCGGGCAGCGTAAGGGTCAAGTGTGGGTTTACGCGGGCCGCGTGAGCCTCAAATTTCAGCTATAAATAGAAGAGGTCATGAGAAGTTCACTGATGTCGAAACCAAAACTCAGAAACGAAGTTTGTAACAACCTTGATTTTCAAACATGTACTTGTTTGATACTCATATCACATTTGAGATGCAATCTGTTTGATACATGTTTACTTGTTGCTCTTTACATGGTTTACCAGCCCAAACGCGTGAATAATTGCGATAAGTCTTAATTTTATACTTGTAAACAAGGCCACACTAATTACAAGGGCCAAACACATCATTTTGTGAAAGCATAAGTTGAGGGACCAAATTGTCATTTCTTGAAACTAGTTTGAAAACTTCAATTTTAAATCCGTAGATAAAACCGTCACTATTTTACAAAATATAAAGTTCGGGGACTAAATTGTAATTTTTGAAACTTACATTTTTATAAAATAAAATACATGTATTTTTAAAAATTAGAGTCCAAGGACCATTGGGTCATTTTACCAAAGTTGAAGTCTAGGGACCATTCTTGCAATTCTTAAAACTGTTTTCCAGTTAAAAACCTTAACCAGGTTAAAGTTTATAAAAGGAATTCAAATTTTAAAACTAACTCAGTTAACTTTTCTAGTTAAGCAAGTACAAGGACCATTCCTGTCGATTTCAAAGTTATTTAACCGGATTATTTAACCTAGTTAAACCTTTTATAAAGGAAACATGTATTTAAGGTTAACCTAGTTAGACTTTATAGTTATAAATTTAGGGACCTGTTCAGTATTATACGGAAACCTCAGGGACTGATCTTGTAACTCTGATTCAAACGGTTTCACACCATTTACTCCGCCGAAAATCGTTCCAATTAGCAAACCAACAAAGCTCTCTGATCCACGTTCAATTCTGCTTGTTCTCCTCGACATTTAGAATAGTCCAAATACCTTAATTGCACCAAACCATGCAGTATTGTCTACGAAACCAGAAATCGTTTTTAAATTTTTAAGTGGGAATCGTTTGTCTGCTTCCGGTTGTTTGAGGATCAAATTGAACATGTTATATCGTTCCTGCAAGCTTCACGAACATAATGAACTACTCAAAACGCACAAAAACTACGTAAATTCTCTGTTCTAATCTCTGTTACGTCGCCGGAAGTTTGAGCTCACCGGACTTAGCCGGAACTGCATTCCAGCCGATACCGGAGCTATATTCTCGATCCTTTCGGTACACCCTTGTCTATCTTATGTTCCTACAAAGCTAATTTGGTTTTAACCGAGTTTTGATCAAGTAATCGGACGTGTTGACTTCTGTTGACCGTCAAATTGGGGAAGATGGTTGAATAGTAAACACATTTTAATTTTATTTAAAACAGTTGTTCTTTAATTCATATTAAATCAGTTTTAAACATATAAAATCTGCAAATTTTAACATATACACTTTAAATACTGATGTATTTAATAAAAATAATATGTAAGTCAAAATGTTTATAAACTTACTTTTATAAATTAAAACAGTTTTATTCATTTAAAACTCATATTAAATTAGATTTTCAGAAATAAAACCTGAAAATTTTACGATAATTATTTTGAGTATTATTCTTTAAAAAAATACTTTTTTTTTACTAATATTTAATGTAGTTTTGATATTTATATGAAATAATTAGTAATTACACTTTTAAAGCATAGTTTAATTTAATACAATTAAATTAAATAACTATATAATTTATGTCCGAAATTATTTTTGTGATAACACATGCATTATTCTGAGTTGATATAAATTATGTTACTGTTTGGTTATTCACGGATTATTTTACACAATTAAATCAATTAAATCACTTATTTAAACTTAATTAGTTTAATTATGCAAATATACAAATTTTGCCCAAAAATATTTTTATGATAAAATACATATATTTCTAAGTTTATAAAAATTCAGAAACTATTTTGGGCATTTTCAGATTATTTTTAATAATTAATCTGATAAATACTAATATTTTAACTATTTTAATTCCATTTACTTATATAGAATTATTCCAGAACCCTAATAATTACTGTAAATCAGTAATACTACATGTTAATAATTAAAAATGTTATTTTTAATTTATCTGACTCAAATTAATTATTTAGATAATTAATTATAGAATTGCAGATTCGAGTTAAATACATATTTACTTTCTGTTTTAACCATACAAATATTAATTCTATATCCAGTAATTATATAACTTAATTATTGTATAAAATACACTGTTCTTAAGTAATCCATGTATACTTATTCCCCGTTTCCCCAAACAAGACTGTTTAAAACCATAGTTACCTTTCTGGTCAAACCATACCAAACACCATTGACTTAGATTCCAGTTTACAATTAACAATATTTGTTGATACCAACTGCAATATTTTGTGCATGTTCATACAATTAGAGTGAAGTGGAAATCCTGTTCCCGCCAAACTTTTACCCATTTACTTGTTTGAAATTTATCCGAAATCAAGGTGAGTACATAGACCCCTCTTTTACTGTTTTCCAAACTGTTTTGGGGTGAAACACATGTGCCTACTTGTTACTTTCATGCTTTTCATGTTTTCACATCATATACTTGCTATGTTCGTTAGTACATTTATAGCACATGATTTACATTACATTGTTTTGCTATGTATGTTTACTTAGCATACTTAGTACATTTTTTTTTACTTTACATTTCTGCTATGTATGTTGACTGAGCATGCTAGCACATTGATTTACATGACTTTTCTGCTTTGTATGTTAACTTGGCATACTTAGTACATTGTTTTCATATATCATGTGAACATTTGGTATAACATTTGGTTTGTACAAACGGGACTTATATACGTTCATTAACATTAGCTACGCCGCTCGGTAGTAAGTAATGGTACCATAGGACTTGACAACTCCCGTTCCTAAAATCCTAGGTTTGTTTGGATGGATGGAATGACTGAATCCGAAAACATTTTGATAACCCATTTTTACATGGTTATCCGACGAGTCACAAAGGCTTGAATGTATGCGTTAACTTACCACATAAATGTTGTACCAACAAAACATGCATTTACTTTACAAAACATAACTTTTTGATATATTCAAAATACCTTGTTTTGTACATTTTTTTTATTTGATGTATGTGACTACACTTTACTTACTATACATAACAATTGTTACGTATTACTTGACTATAATGGGACTTTTAACAATTTACAAGGTTCGTGACTAACTTTTACTAAACATTTCTTTAACTCAAGTCATGAATC
The DNA here is from genome assembly GCA_030545235.1 of Helianthus tuberosus. Lineage (NCBI taxonomy): Eukaryota > Viridiplantae > Streptophyta > Magnoliopsida > Asterales > Asteraceae > Helianthus > Helianthus tuberosus. The sequence continues at coordinate 151,457,181 of CM060357.1, read as the reverse complement.
CTATTGTCACAAAACCTATGTATCTCACAGGCATTTTTATGCTGACGTACCTATTTTTTTCACATGTGTTTCAGGATATGATGCGTAGGATTTATCAAGATACACCTAGGCTGACTTGGACTTTAGCAACAATAAAAGATGCAAGACTAGTTAACTATGTTATAATTCCCGTTTTGTTAAACATGTAACCCTCTTAAACAATAAAACAAAATTTTATTCTTCCATGTGTTATGAAACAATGATTCTGTTACAACACTCCCCGACGTTTCCGCCACGATTTGTTGTTATTACGTGGTCGGGGTGTGACAGAAAAGTTGGTATCAGAGCTCATGGTTATAGGGAATTAGGTTATTAGTAAAATCTTGACCTAGACTATAACCTTCCTAGGACCCTAACACAAGTTACCTTGTGTTTAGATCTTAAAACAATACTATCGCCTATCCTTAGGTGATTACCAAAACAAGTACACAAATCTCAATCCCATTTGAAAATCAATCATCTATCCTTAGATGATTTATTTTTAGACTTTACGCCTTTAAAGTTTTCAAAATCTCTTCCGATTTTTAAACTCTCATCAAAGTCTTGGGCTCTAATAACGAACTCGTGCAATCTGGAAGGGTGGATGCCTGTATTCTGAGTTTTCTGTCTAGGCAAGCACTTCGTATAAATCTCATCAGACGCGAGACCAGTTGTGCTTACCTGGGAATTCTCGGGTTGAGTGTCCACTTATAGGCTAAAGCATGACTTCATTAAGTTATAAGAAACCAACTACTTTGATTAGTCACTGATATTGTTTATTCGTGGAATAAACGATGTCCATCTGTTGTGCATTGCTCTCGTCTTCATTGATTTTATGAAACTATTCTCATTCCGACTCCTATGACCTTATATTTTCCCCTACTGCTTGTAGACACGTAGCTGGTCCAATGACTCTCTTGCCCATGATTTTTCCTAGCCATTAAAACACAATCACACTTCATCATTTTACCAAAGACATTTGTTCTCAAACAGAAACCAAACCAATTTTTCTCATACCTATAGATATTATAACATCGTTTTATATGCCTAAATTTGTTTTATACTATATACATAATCATTTTTATTCGCATTTACACTCATAGTCATATTCATAACCATACGTTTTTAAGCTTAACCTCATACTCATATCCACGTTGTTATACTCATAAGTGTTATTAGTCACACTTATACTTATATCCATACATTTATAGTCCAAAGTTTATACGTTGTACGTTTATACCCATACTCACAATGATACCATTACATCACACGATATTAATATTCATACTCACATTCATGCATTTTACGTTTATATTCACACTTATACTTTACGCTTGTACCTACACTCATACTCCCAAGTTAACAAGGGTTACGGATCAGAACCTCAAGACTTAGGAGTTTACAACCCGTAAGTATATACGACCGTTGTATAACGGTCACATACAACGGTTACATAGCCGTTGTAAAACGGCTATATTCCACCTCTATAAATAACCAATCAACAATCTCATTTTATTCGCAACAAAACACCCTTTATTCCCACTCTCTTCAAAGATGCATCCTAGTCGCCTGGTTCTGGTGCTCACTGGTGTGATGCTTGGAGTATTGCTATTTTTAATTCTTAACCTTCCACCAGAAGAAATGGGTCACTTTTTTTTCGTATACTGTTTCGTTGTTGCACCATTGTATTATATTTGTGTCATGATGAGTCTATGAATGTTGTGTTTAGTGTATTTATTTTAGAAATAAAATATTAATGTTTTCAAAGTGTGTTGTGTTGTGAATAAAACCATTTAGTCCATATACAATCATGCATTACGAATTCACACTTATATACACTTCCCCTCGTTTGCACAAATATTCCCATACGTACTCACACTTATACGCTTTTTATACTTAAACATGTTTTACACATATATTCATATGCATTTCACTTATCCCTACACCGTCTTTTTCAAACTTATTATCACCAATTTTTTTTTCCGGCTTCTGATCTTTCTTTTGGAAAATGCCTCTACGACAAGACCCACGTCTGCCTATCTGGGAACTACCGATGAGAGTACAGTATGCCTATAGGCTCAAGGCATGTTACCCTAATTCAAAAGAATTGTTTTCTTTTTCTCCGTTTCAGAACAATCCAAGTTCTAATCAACCTACGTTGTACTATTATCAAATTATTACGTTACGATTCCCTCTTTTTCAAAGTCCAAAATTTTCTCGAGACCATACCTGTCAGATTCAAATTTTCAAACTAGCTGTAGGACGTAGCAGGAAAGCTCTAACCGATCCTATGGTGTAATCCGGAATTTCCTTATCTATTTAAGGGAATCACCACCCAAGCTAATCTACACAAGAACTACAATTTCTGATATAATCCAATACCCCATACCCAAACTTTTCTTAGCTCAACAAAACCCCATGGCAAATCTCCCAGCAGCATATGCTGAATCTTCAAATGCAGCAAACATTCATCCCTTCCTTCAGTTTACTAAATTACACTATCAAGAGAGGTATCAAAAACTCAAGTAGCATGAAGTTCTTAATATTAGTGGTATTGATTGGCAACATATGGGAATGATTGATCCCAGTGGTTTACTGGCGAGATCACTACTACCTAATACGCCCTGGCGTCGTTTCTTCGATATCTTAGAACCATCATACGATGAACTGGTGTATGAGTTCTCGTCCACTTTCTATTATAAATATAATAGAAACCTTACCGATGAATCCATTCATTTTCAACTTTGTGGACAACATCATACTATGTCATTGACAGAATTCGCAGTTCGTCTAGGCATATATACAAATGAAGAAGCTAAACAACCCATTTTTACGGAGGCATCAACCTCTTATTCCTCCGCTGATATGGTAAGTTATTGGCAATGCCATTCATCAAAAGCATGGTGTGGCCACAATAGTGCTACGAGCTTCACAAACCCTTGTTATCAATATATGCACCGTGTGTTAGCCAACACTATCACGGGGCGCAAGCATAATCCACAAAGGGTTAAAAAAATCGAACTTTTCTATCTGCGTAGTATGTTTGAGCAAGTTCCTTGTAATATTGCCCGCGGACTTGCTGAATATTTTTCTAGTAAAAAATCACAACCTCTGAAAAGTCTCATGGGAGGGTCTTACGTCACAAAGCTAGCACAATCATTAGGTGTCTTAAGTGATCAGATTATCCAGGGATTATCTCCACCAAAGGCACCTGGGATTGTAAATCCTCACACCATGAGGCTAATCCCTGTTCATATTGACACACTAACTCAACCATCCCAATCGGAGGGAACTTCAGTTACCTTAGAGAATACCTTCCCACAAAATTTACAACAATCGTTTTTCCAATTTCCACCATCATCTTCTTATCAATTTGATATGCAGCCACCGCTGCCATACATACAAGAACCTATTACACCTAACCTATCCCAACCTTTAACACTGAACGTCTTACCAAGCTTCCCACCGTCATTTTTCGAGGAGAATTCAACAATGCAAGGAACTTGGTTTGATGAAAACATGATGACACAAGAACAGTTAGCATCAGAACCCTTTTTGCAAGCACCATTACTGTCACATTCTTTCCAGTCACTGTTGGACGAAGTAGAACAACTGCCAACAACTAATATAGCAGGCCCAAGTACGGTGCCTCAAATGGATCTACATCCAGATCAAATGGTAGTTGAAATGGCTAGGCTAAACAATCAGAACCAAGATTTGCTACGGCAAGTACAATGGTTGACAGAAAGAAATCAATGGTTGGAAAGTATGTTGGTTGCTCGTATGCAACTGGATCCACTACCTCCACTACCTGATAGTTTTGAGCCTGAAATTGATCCATTACATGACTTATTTCAAATGTAATTTGTCTACAACATACTAGACCATCAAACAAACAATGTTATCTATGTTTTGATTCAATTAAGGTTGTGTTATATTGATGCCTATTTGATTTAAACAATGCTTCAATCTTATTTGTTTTCCTCACTTAACTAGAAGTGCTATGTGGACCATGCAACGAAACGCGTAATTTTGGGTGCACACTTAATTACGAGGTTCGATGCATGAGAATCATACTAAGCCTTGTTAAGTAAGGTAGCATATAAAAACATCATGTGATTATGTGATCATCCATTATTTGCTTACTTGTACACACAATTGTTTGCATAATATTTACATTACAAATCCAGCATAACATAACAACATGCAAAACAATTTTTATACAATGATTCTCGTAAATTCCTCGGAAATTGCAGCACCAAACAATGACTTGATTATCATTGCAATTACATTCTACGGTCTCTTTCGAATAAATTTCGGGACGAAATTTTCTAAAGTAGGGGAGACTGTAACAACCTTGATTTTCAAACATGTACTTGTTTGATACTCATATCACATTTGAGATGCAATCTGTTTGATACATGTTTACTTGTTGCTCTTTACATGGTTTACCAGCCCAAACGCGTGAATAATTGCGATAAGTCTTAATTTTATACTTGTAAACAAGGCCACACTAATTACAAGGGCCAAACACATCATTTTGTGAAAGCATAAGTTGAGGGACCAAATTGTCATTTCTTGAAACTAGTTTGAAAACTTCAATTTTAAATCCGTAGATAAAACCGTCACTATTTTACAAAATATAAAGTTCGGGGACTAAATTGTAATTTTTGAAACTTACATTTTTATAAAATAAAATACATGTATTTTTAAAAATTAGAGTCCAAGGACCATTGGGTCATTTTACCAAAGTTGAAGTCTAGGGACCATTCTTGCAATTCTTAAAACTGTTTTCCAGTTAAAAACCTTAACCAGGTTAAAGTTTATAAAAGGAATTCAAATTTTAAAACTAACTCAGTTAACTTTTCTAGTTAAGCAAGTACAAGGACCATTCCTGTCGATTTCAAAGTTATTTAACCGGATTATTTAACCTAGTTAAACCTTTTATAAAGGAAACATGTATTTAAGGTTAACCTAGTTAGACTTTATAGTTATAAATTTAGGGACCTGTTCAGTATTATACGGAAACCTCAGGGACTGATCTTGTAACTCTGATTCAAACGGTTTCACACCATTTACTCCGCCGAAAATCGTTCCAATTAGCAAACCAACAAAGCTCTCTGATCCACGTTCAATTCTGCTTGTTCTCCTCGACATTTAGAATAGTCCAAATACCTTAATTGCACCAAACCATGCAGTATTGTCTACGAAACCAGAAATCGTTTTTAAATTTTTAAGTGGGAATCGTTTGTCTGCTTCCGGTTGTTTGAGGATCAAATTGAACATGTTATATCGTTCCTGCAAGCTTCACGAACATAATGAACTACTCAAAACGCACAAAAACTACGTAAATTCTCTGTTCTAATCTCTGTTACGTCGCCGGAAGTTTGAGCTCACCGGACTTAGCCGGAACTGCATTCCAGCCGATACCGGAGCTATATTCTCGATCCTTTCGGTACACCCTTGTCTATCTTATGTTCCTACAAAGCTAATTTGGTTTTAACCGAGTTTTGATCAAGTAATCGGACGTGTTGACTTCTGTTGACCGTCAAATTGGGGAAGATGGTTGAATAGTAAACACATTTTAATTTTATTTAAAACAGTTGTTCTTTAATTCATATTAAATCAGTTTTAAACATATAAAATCTGCAAATTTTAACATATACACTTTAAATACTGATGTATTTAATAAAAATAATATGTAAGTCAAAATGTTTATAAACTTACTTTTATAAATTAAAACAGTTTTATTCATTTAAAACTCATATTAAATTAGATTTTCAGAAATAAAACCTGAAAATTTTACGATAATTATTTTGAGTATTATTCTTTAAAAAAATACTTTTTTTTTACTAATATTTAATGTAGTTTTGATATTTATATGAAATAATTAGTAATTACACTTTTAAAGCATAGTTTAATTTAATACAATTAAATTAAATAACTATATAATTTATGTCCGAAATTATTTTTGTGATAACACATGCATTATTCTGAGTTGATATAAATTATGTTACTGTTTGGTTATTCACGGATTATTTTACACAATTAAATCAATTAAATCACTTATTTAAACTTAATTAGTTTAATTATGCAAATATACAAATTTTGCCCAAAAATATTTTTATGATAAAATACATATATTTCTAAGTTTATAAAAATTCAGAAACTATTTTGGGCATTTTCAGATTATTTTTAATAATTAATCTGATAAATACTAATATTTTAACTATTTTAATTCCATTTACTTATATAGAATTATTCCAGAACCCTAATAATTACTGTAAATCAGTAATACTACATGTTAATAATTAAAAATGTTATTTTTAATTTATCTGACTCAAATTAATTATTTAGATAATTAATTATAGAATTGCAGATTCGAGTTAAATACATATTTACTTTCTGTTTTAACCATACAAATATTAATTCTATATCCAGTAATTATATAACTTAATTATTGTATAAAATACACTGTTCTTAAGTAATCCATGTATACTTATTCCCCGTTTCCCCAAACAAGACTGTTTAAAACCATAGTTACCTTTCTGGTCAAACCATACCAAACACCATTGACTTAGATTCCAGTTTACAATTAACAATATTTGTTGATACCAACTGCAATATTTTGTGCATGTTCATACAATTAGAGTGAAGTGGAAATCCTGTTCCCGCCAAACTTTTACCCATTTACTTGTTTGAAATTTATCCGAAATCAAGGTGAGTACATAGACCCCTCTTTTACTGTTTTCCAAACTGTTTTGGGGTGAAACACATGTGCCTACTTGTTACTTTCATGCTTTTCATGTTTTCACATCATATACTTGCTATGTTCGTTAGTACATTTATAGCACATGATTTACATTACATTGTTTTGCTATGTATGTTTACTTAGCATACTTAGTACATTTTTTTTTACTTTACATTTCTGCTATGTATGTTGACTGAGCATGCTAGCACATTGATTTACATGACTTTTCTGCTTTGTATGTTAACTTGGCATACTTAGTACATTGTTTTCATATATCATGTGAACATTTGGTATAACATTTGGTTTGTACAAACGGGACTTATATACGTTCATTAACATTAGCTACGCCGCTCGGTAGTAAGTAATGGTACCATAGGACTTGACAACTCCCGTTCCTAAAATCCTAGGTTTGTTTGGATGGATGGAATGACTGAATCCGAAAACATTTTGATAACCCATTTTTACATGGTTATCCGACGAGTCACAAAGGCTTGAATGTATGCGTTAACTTACCACATAAATGTTGTACCAACAAAACATGCATTTACTTTACAAAACATAACTTTTTGATATATTCAAAATACCTTGTTTTGTACATTTTTTTTATTTGATGTATGTGACTACACTTTACTTACTATACATAACAATTGTTACGTATTACTTGACTATAATGGGACTTTTAACAATTTACAAGGTTCGTGACTAACTTTTACTAAACATTTCTTTAACTCAAGTCATGAATCCTATTGTCACAAAACCTATGTATCTCACAGGCATTTTTATGCTGACGTACCTATTTTTTTCACATGTGTTTCAGGATATGATGCGTAGGATTTATCAAGATACACCTAGGCTGACTTGGACTTTAGCAACAATAAAAGATGCAAGACTAGTTAACTATGTTATAATTCCCGTTTTGTTAAACATGTAACCCTCTTAAACAATAAAACAAAATTTCATTCTTCCATGTGTTATGAAACAATGATTCTGTTACAACACTCCCCGACGTTTCCGCCACGATTTGTTGTTATTACGTGGTCGGGGTGTGACAAAGTTTGGCTGCTCAAATTCGAAATTTACTTTTATAATAGCGAGGCGCTGCTACGATACAGGGTATTAACTCGATCACTGCTACGATACAATATCCGATCGATTGAAACTATCCGATAGGATGTTTAAGTGCTGCTCAAATTTGGGTTATACTTTGTCATTCGTCGTGAATCCGACAGGATGTTTGAGTGCCACCCGAACTCGGGCTATACTTTGCCATTAACCGTAAAACCGGTGGATGTTTAAGTATTGCACTCTGTCATTCGTTGCGAATCCGCTGGATGTTTAAGTATCGCACTTTGTCATTCATCGTAAAGGTTTTAATCTCGTGAGCTTATCGTAAAAGTCGTATTCAGTTACTTACCTAGTTTTCGTGTGCATTATTATTTAAACTAGGTATCAAGGCTAATCAGTAGGCTAAGCTCTGCCCGTTTAAAATTGCAATGTGAGTCATTCTCTTTTTATCAAATTACTTTACAAAACCCTATTTATTTTCAAAGTTATAATTACAGGGATTAAGTCTTTGTAATCTTCAATTACAGCCGGTATGTGGGGTTTTGTATACATTACTTGATAACCGTCACCATTGGACAACGGGTTAGCCAATGGGTGATATGACCATAGTCACAGACACCGTTGGACAACGAGATAGCCAATGGGTGGTCGAGTGACAAATATCGTTGGGTAATTGATTGATATAGAAACATTGTAATCGCTCTTAATACTGTAGATTATAACAATGTGTCGTTTTATATAACTTGAGTGACTCGCCAGTATTTCTCGCTGATAAAATCTTTTTAAAACATGTTTCAGGTGATCTGTTGTGATCCAGGAAAAGTGCCGTGTAGCACTGCAAGCTTGAAGAAGTGGCTTAATAAAAGTAAAGAAACATGTTTTGTAAAATAGGAGTTTCCCAGTGAAATTTCCTTATTGTAAATTACGGGGTTGGTCCCTAATTATGAAATAAAATAATCGGGCATTTTTAAGTTTTAAACGATCCTGTTAATAATTCCGCTGCCAAATTAAATAAATACCACGGGATTTCTGTCCCGCGGCTCCTGGACCAGGTCAAACCAGGACGGGGGCCGTGACAGAAAAAGGTGGTATCAGAGTCACTGATTTAAGCCAATTAAGTATTTAAAAATACTTAATTTTCCTGATTGCCATTTTGTGATTCTGTGAAATTTTCATTTACAAAATTTTAATTTAGAATTTGGTGTGTTTCTTTATATCTGCAAACAGCATGAATGAGTTGTCTGAAGCTCTTCAGAATCTCAACATCCATACTGTTGGTATGGAAGTTTCCGGAGGTTTTTCTGGCTATCAGGCCGACACCGAAGAACCCATGATATTCCAGGCTCAAGCCCAGGAAAAACCCAAGCCGAAAAAGAAAAGAAGATTTGTGGGCTGGAGGCGTGTGCGTAAGAAGAAGCCAGCCACACGAAAAATTATAAAGACTGAGGATCCGATGGATAAAGGAAAAGGAATCGAAATCGGCGAAAGTTCAGGGCAAGCCCAGGAAATGCCATCCTGGGAGGAGTTGGATCAACAACTGGCAATTAACGACCTCATCAGACCTGCCAATGAAAACCTTGAACCTGCCAATGAAAACCTCGGACTTGCTGAAGAAGACCTTTTCAACTACCCAGCCGAAGCCCAACTTCCAGTCAATCTGGAACCTGCTATCCCAGATCCTATTATCCATACCCGACCTCTCGGAGAGCTGGAAGAATGGTGGACCACTGACTGGCAATTTCAAAATCTCCTGAATAGCCCTAATACCTTTTTCCCTCAGTTTGACCCTGAGCCTGCACCATATCCACCTATGAGCAAAGAGAATTTGGCTGAACTCCGTCATTATGGTGAGGAGTTGATAGATGCAGGAAACAGGATTAGGGATGTGGGAGAAAGAATCACCTGGAAGTACGACGAGAGGGAACGTCGTTTCTAAAAGGCCATCTGAAGGGAATCGTGTGTAGTTGTAGGAATATGTGTTTAATACTAAATTAATCATATAAAATAACTAAAAAAATAAAACTTCTGTAAGATAACTGGTGTGTACGGACGCATATTATAATATATAAAAAAAATGGACGTCGCAAAGTCGACAATTTTGGGCTATATATGTTAACATGATTATGTGCGATTATTTTATTGTGTTTGGTTGTTGTTCATTTTAGGCTAATTACAAATGTATATTAAACTATCAGATGGAACATGCTGATAATCAACCAGTCAATGAACCCGTTAACGAAGTTAACCAATCCGAACAACCCAACGACGATCAATTTCTGAATCGGCAAGATATAGAAAACATCGTTGCTCAGGGAATAGCTAATGCTATTCCAGCAATCCTTGCTGCTGCTCGAAATCCAATTGAACCTCCTCCAAATACTCCCAGCAGACGTACCCGTGATGACAACTTCAGTAATAGTGTAAACGGAGGTGGCAACAATAATAATAACGATGATGTGGTACAAGCCCCACTTCCTAAGAGAATGAAAGATGCAACGCCTGGTTGCACTTATAAGGAATTTCTTGCCTATAAACCGGTTGAATTTGCAGGCAACGAAGGGGCGACTGCTGCACTGCGTTGGTTAGAGAAACCCGAAGCAGTAATTACAATAAGTAAATGTGCCGAGGAAGATAAAGTCATGTATGCGTCAAATCTTTTTAAAGAAGGAGCACTCGAATGGTGGAACACCGTGCTACAAGCCAAAGGAAGTAATGTGGCATATGCTATGAACTGGGAAGAATTTAAAAGTCTAGTAGAAAGAAAATTCTGTCCTGAATATGAAAAGGAACAAATGAAGAACAAGTTCCTGAACCACCGGATGGTGGAGGTAGACTGTCGAGGGTATACTTCGACATTCTTCGAGTATGCTAGAGTTGTACCTACCCTGGCTTCGCCAGAACTGGTACTTATTTCTCGCTACATTTGGGGGTTGATTGGCGAAATCCGTAATATTGTCAAAGCTGCGAGACCCCGCACGATCGATGATGCGGTGGAATTAGCCAACACTCTGACTAACGAACGGGTGCGTACGCGAGAAGAAAACAGGAAGAAGGAATTGGCTCAGAAAATTTCCCAAGGATTTCGTGTGGGTAATAATAGCAATTTCAAGAAAAGAGGAACTGGGCAATCTTCCACTCCGCCATTCTGCAGGAACGGCAGAAAGAAACATTTTGGAAAATGTAATGAACCCTGCAACTTTTGCAAAGTTGCAGGACATCGTGAAGAAGATTGCAGAAAGAAAACAAGGGTCTGCTTCAACTGTGGAGAAGCTGGGCATTTTAGACCAGAATGCCCTAAATTGGTCAAACCAGCAGATAACAAGGCTAAGCCTGCAGAAGGAACTATTAAGAAAAACGCAAGAGCCTTCCAGTTGACAACTCAGGAAGCCGAACTGATTCCTGACGTAATAGCTGGTACGTTTCTAGTTCATAACGTTTATGCGAAAGTATTATTTGACTCCGGTGCAAACCAAAGTTTTATAAATACTTCATTCTGCCAAGCTCTTAACTTACCTTTAACCAAACTTAGGCAGATTTATACGGTAGAAATGGCAGACGAGAATTCTGTTAACATAGATACGGTTTTGCAAAAAGAAAATATAGAAGTTTCAAGTCATAAATTTTCTGCAAACCTATTCCCCATGAATTTAGTTGGATTCGATGTTGTCTTAGGAATGGATTGGTTAGTAGCCAACCATGCTCGAATCCTTTGTGATAAGAATTCCATAGAGATTCATACACCCATAGGAGAAACAGTAGTGATTACAGGAGATAAGCCACGAAAGCCAATAAAATTCATTTCAGTAATGAAAATGGCCAGTTATTCAAGAAAACAAGGAATAGTGTATATGATTTCAGTAATCATTAACACTAAAGGCAAGAAACTTAAGGAAATTCCAGTAGTATCAGAATACCCAGAAGTATTCCCAGAAGAACTACCTGGATTACCACCCGATAGGGAAGTAGAATTTAGAATTCATCTAATTCCCGGAACTACACCGATAGCTAAGGCACCTTATCGGTTAGCACCCACCAAAATGTTAGAACTGAAAAAGCAATTAGATGAATTACTAAGCAAAGGATTTATACAACCTAGTTCGTCCCCGTGGGGAGCACCTGTGTTGTTTGTAAAGAAGAAGGATGGTTCAATGAGAATGTGTATCGATTATAGAGAACTAAACAAGGTTACAATTAAGAATCGATACCCATTACCTAGGATTGATGATCTTTTTGATCAACTTCAGGGAGCTAGATATTTTTCTAAGATAGATTTACGCTCCGGATACCATCAGTTGAAAGTACAAGAGGAAGACAGACCTAAAACTGCCTTCAGAACGAGGTATGGTCATTACGAGTTTACAGTCATGCCCTTTGGGTTAACGAATGCTCCTGCAGCATTCATGGACATGATGAATAGAATCTGTAAAACATATTTGGATAAATTCGTAATTGTCTTCATCGACGATATACTTATTTATTCCAAAAGTCAGGAAGAACATTGTGAGCACCTACATGCACTCTTAACTTTGTTAAGAAAAGAAAAGCTCTATGCCAAATTCTCAAAATGTGAATTTTGGTTACAGGAAGTGCAATTTTTAGGACACGTGGTGAATCACGAAGGTATTCACGTAGATCCTTCTAAAATAGAAGCAATCACTAAATGGAAGGTCCCTCAATCAGCCATGGAAGTTAGAAGTTTTATAGGATTAGCTGGGTACTATAGGCGCTTTATTAAAGATTTTTCTAAAATAGCTGTGCCATTAACTAAGTTAACCTGTAAAGCAGTGAAGTTTGAATGGGGACCTAGGCAAGACGAAGCTTTTAGGATTTTAAAACAAAGGTTAACAAACGCACCTATTCTAGCCTTACCAGACGGAACAGAAGATTTTGAAGTTTACTGTGATGCTTCTAAGTTAGGACTAGGATGTGTATTGATGCAACGCAAGAAGGTAATTGCGTATGCCTCAAGACAATTGAAGAAGCACGAAGAAAATTATACGACTCATGACTTAGAATTAGGGTCGATAATTTTTGCTCTTAAGATTTGGAGACACTATCTGTATGGAAGTAAATTTACCATTTATACAGATCATAAAAGCTTAAGGTACATATTTGGGCAAAAAGAATTGAACATGAGGTAAAGGAGATGGATGGAAATTTTAAGCGACTACGACTGTGATATTGACGTGTTTGTCGTGGGTCACGCAAATTTAATCCCAAATACAACTATAGATAGCGGTAATAGGGTATCGAACTCAGGGAGTATGTGGAAAGTGTGTTGATTTTATAGCTTTGCAATTAACTACAATTAACCTAATTTGCAGAAAAATAAAGATCAATGAGTTGGATTGTTGTTTTAGAAAACTAAATTAATAACTAATTGCAAATCAAATGTTGGATGTAAAACAAATTAGGGAAGAACAATGACCATCTTAGGATTCAGTTTCTTTAAACAATTGTGTGAAATTCCAACTAGAAAGAGTTACATAGACATAACTCGTGTATGAATAATCGAAGTGATAAAAGGGAACAAAGTACTCGGATTTATCAATGCGAGGTTGTTTCCCGATGATCAATTAATCAATAACCAACCCTAACCCTTCCCGTGATATCTCGATTGCCAACGGCACCAAGAACGTACGATTGAGACTAGAAATTGTAATATCGATTAACACGCTACAAATAATTAAACATACACCATGATATTCAAGCAACGCAAGTTATCATTCTAGAAATTCAGAAATAAACACACCAAAGTTCAAGAGAAACCTTCACCTAAGATGATCACCGAAAGGTTTAGCCGGACATAGCTTGGTGAATCATCATAGTAGCAAATCCAATGTTCATGCGAATCGAAATTACAAACCGAATGATAGAAATTGTTTGCAACCAAGTAAGAACAAGCCAAATCGCCCCCAAGGTGTTCTCTAACCATCCAATCATGAGAATACTTGAAAAGACACAATAAAACTGACTTTAATGAGGCAGTTACAAGTTTGATCGCAGCCGCCACCGTAAATTACGGCTCCACCGTAATTTACGGTGGACTTGAAACATTTATGGTGGATGAATACTGAATTACGGTGAGCACCAGGTGAAACTCAGGTCCACCGTAAATTACGGTGGGACCGTAATTTACGGTGGTGTCTTGACTTTTCTTCTTTGTTTCATCTTTTGTTTCCTTGCGCACGACCCGTTCATCTTTAATCCTTCCAAAGCTGCATTCTCTCCTCTTTAAGCTCCAGAACCGCACCTAAGACATAAGCAACAGTAGTTATCTAATTCGAGATAATTACACACTTAAATGAGGGATTAATTCGACTTTTAACCTGATTAAGGGTTGTCCCATGGACCACCCGTCACATCCCCACACTTAACCGTTGCTTGTCTCAAGCGACTCATCAAATCAATTTTAAAACAAGTGATCAATGTAACCAAGCACAAACAAGCAAACCTTTTACTAACCCCTTTTCAACACCCAAAGCAATGCACCCCTCTCTAAATCTCTCCTCTCGGCTACAAGTGAAAACTAGCAAAGATAAGCTAGACACACACTAGGCAAACGGGTGGTTGCACAAATATAAGCTTGTACCTAAATCAATCTTCTCCTAAAATGCGTCAAACATGAATGCAAATCAAAGGGACTTTCAAGGTTGTAACGTGGCTAGGTGTATGGGTAGGAAATGGAATATATATGAAGTAGCGAAAACTTGACCCGGTCTTTTTATTACACAAAGAAACAACGAACAATTATCAACTTAACTACTATATACAAGACAACTACACATCACTTCTTTTTTTCTTTTCATTGCTTTTTTTTTTCTTTTCATCGCTTCTAAACTTTTTTTTTTTTTTTAACTCATAAAACTTTCAACATAACATCAAATAACATTACATACTACTAAACAATCACTAATCACTTTAAAACCGGGTCAAGTTGGGTAAATTTTTAGGTAAGTAGCTAGGGGTAACAATTGATAAGCTTTTAGGCACAAAATTGGGCAACTAAATGTCCAAACCCCCGCCCCTCTCACTACCATGCTCATATATATAAGTTATGAGGTCCAACCCCCCAAATCCCACACTCACTCACACCAATGACGAAGCTACCTAAATGCCCTTATCCTTTTTGCATTCATGTCTAACTAAGGACTCAAATCGCATTCAAGCACAAGTTCTAATGCACCCCCACCCGTAACCACTCTCATCAAAGATAAGCATTATTTATATACAAGTGTGGCTACAACTCTCACCAAGAATGAAAAAGGTATCAAGGGTTTCCGGTGCATCAAATTGAGGTTAATTTAGGGTGTTCAAATTTTCACATAGTTTCACTTGGCTCAAAATTTTTCAAAAACTTCAAAAAAATTCCCCCCATCCCCACACTTGGGATACATTGACCCCAATGTATGGTTTTAGGCGGCTTTGACCACTAAAATTCTTTTTCCACATCAACAAAAACGCTTTTCCACTCAAACCCCAAATTTCTTTTTGGATTTTTCATATTATATATTTTTTTTTTAAAAACATGACACCACCATCACGCACCAACCCAACAAAACAACAAAATCATAACACCACCCAACCGCCCAACCGTAAACATAATAAACTAGCACATATACACAATTTATACAAAGAAAGAACACAACCTGACTAATAGTAGCGCGGTCCGGGAGGTCCAAAAATGGAAGACATCATGTCGTTCCATTCTCCAAACGCGAATGAGCCGCTACTACTTCCACCTTGTTGTTGTTGTGCTCCTTCTTGTTGCCTCGGGTCAATCCATTGTGAGTGGTGGATCGGTGGGGTTGGATACGAAACACTACCATCATAAGGTGGTAGAGACGCATAATCCACATGTTGTGGATCCACAACCACCGGCCGCCCGGCATGCCAGTCCGCGTGCATTCTTCTTTGTTGATCGTCATGATAGCGATTATTCATTTCCACTTCTTGGGAATACGCATGTGTGCGATTCCATGTCTCTTGACGATCAAAACTATGTTTTAACGACCGCTCCAAACTTGCACTATTCCTCGTGTTTTGATCATACAACGTCCTCTCCGACCCCGACCACGTATCAAAAATAGATGCCGGAGGACGTTGATTTTGGATCACTTCTTGCATTGTGCCATCGTAAGCCCAACCCGGCTCATAAGACTGCTGCGTATAGTCGTAAAACATACCACCATAACCTCCACCATAACCCCCTTGACCTACATTTTCACCTCCTTGCGGTTGCTCCGCATAATCCTCGTCACCACTCGGAATAATTACTTCTTCATCACTTTCGGGTTCATCAGGCTCACCCGGTAAAAGAGCTCGTGCATCTACCTTTAATGCCCTCCATCGCTGCCCTTCTGATTTAAGTTTATGGTACCGTTCCGACTGTGTGTACGTCCAACCATACCCCAACTTGTCTAGAGTAAACGACTGATGCCTTTTTGTTACTCCCCGATCTTCAGACGTAATTGCCTTTTGTTGTTTCATCAACCCCGTGATTATTCGACAATACGGGATGATATCTCTTCCATATTTATTCCGGCAAATCCACAAGTGGTTCATGATCAGATAACGAATCGGAAAACGTGGAGACCCATGCATTAGCGAATAGAGGACAGGTACCTCCGGAAACCTCACCTGCTCTTTATCTCCCCTTCGCGGTATAACATTGAAAAGGCAAATCGTCAACAACAACTTTGCTTCGATTCTCAAATTCTTTCGATACAAAATTCCGCTATATGTACCGGGTAGAAATAATGCAGCCAACATCTCGTTCCAACGTGGGTGTTTCTCCGGCTTTAACAAAAGATCATCGAGAGTAGGTATCATGTAATCACGGGCTGGAAGACTATCATATTTCCCAAGCTTCTTCAGTGTGTCAAAAGACATCTCCACTGGAATCCCGTTTACTATACCCGTCAGCTTCATCTGTGATGGCCTGTCGTACCGGTTACATTTCAAAGTTGCCATCCATTCTTGTATTTCCGTCATGAACAAATTGTTTTTATCTTTATCAAAGCAACTTAGCGCCCCTTCCCATCCTAAAGCACGGAATTTCTCAAACACACCAAACGGCCCGAATTGAACCTCAATAACTTCTCTCTCGCAAAGGAACGCAGCAGCCTTGTTTTTCAACTTATTCATACTGTCATGGTAGAGTGTAGGTTGCCACTCCTCTGCTTGATCATCCAACGGACCCGAACCCCATTTCGGCTTCTCGGAAGGGTCCAATTCCATCTCTTCTTCGCTTTCACTTTCGCTTTCATCCACTCGACCCATGTATTGTCTCTTTCGTGGTTATTGTTCCGGCTGTTTACCCTTTCCTTTCGAAGAAGAAGATGAACTTCCTCCGGTTTTTTCCTTTGTTCATGCCATTTCCTACACACATTAGAGCAAACAACACAACCACACGAAACAAAATTAGACTCTCTTATCCAACATATCCCCACACTTGCTTGTCATCACGGTTGTAGATGTTAATAAACCAAAAATGTAACAAGAATTTTTCAAAAATCGGGCATGATGTCTCTAGAATGTAGAGCATCCCAAAAGTTCACTACTTTAACCACAATTCCTACATCTACAACCATAACCATGTTCAAATAATCAATTTCATAACCATATCTAAGAACAAGCAAGTAGGTATGGGCAAATAACCTAAATCACCTTACTTTTCACAATGTAGCATCAAAATACAACAAATAAGCTTTCATACCTTTACTTGAAGATGCTAAAGTACTTGTGAAACAAAAGCTCCAAAAACCCCCAAATTTTTTTCGAACTAGGGTTTTGATTTCGGACCCTAAAACTGCGTTTTCTTGCAAATCTCTTGGCAAAATCAGAAACTACGTGAAAAATTAGTCAAGATAGACTCCGATTTCACTTAGTTTGGACAAGAATTGAGAAGGTTATGGAGGATTGAAGGTTTAAGAAGAAGATGGGGTCTTGTAGATCTTGATGATAATGATAGATGGTGATAGATGAAGAAAGAGTTGTGTGGATAGGGTTATGTCACGTAATCAGATGTTTTTTTTATATACATATAGAAAACGAAACGATAGTTTGACATAATCTGCGTACCGTAAATTACGGTCATACCGTAATTTACGGTAAAACCTGCATCACAAACCTTCACCGTAGTTCAGTAGAGCTGCACCGTAAAACTCAGAAAATTTCATCACTCACCGTAATTTACGGTCATACCGTAAATTACGGTATACTCTGAATCCTCAATTCCTACCGTAATTCAGTACAAACTTACCATAAAACCCAAACAATTTTTATCTCTACCGTAAATTACGGCCAAACCGTAATTTACGGTACACTCTGGGCATTCGTGATTTGCTCAAAACTTGATTTTTAAAGTCCATTTTTTTATATTTTTCAAATTTTTTTCTCGATTTTTTTATGGTTTTAAATTTTTCAAAAGCATGTAAAAATCACCCTACCCCCTCGAAAATCCCGTGTTGTCCTCAACACAATGTTAGAGTAATTCGTGACCCGAATATCCCCACACTTGTTTCAAACACAGATTTCAAGGAAATACGGTAATTGTGCAACTATACAAAACAAAATGAAATGCTAACTATTTACACTACCAAACCTGGGCCTCTCATGGTTGTTCCTCATCGACCGGGCGTAATATGTAGCCCGCTTTGTCAAGCTCCAAAGTGTTGATGTCGTTCCCATCCAAGTACGGCTTTAACCGGTGACCGTTCACCGTTTGTTGCTTTAGCGTATGCTCATCTTGGATATCTACATCTCCAAACCTCCCAACTCTCCAAACGACATACGGGCCCATCCATTTGCTTTTGAGCTTGCCCGCGAACATCTTGAGTCTTGAGTTATACAACCAAACTTTTTGCCCAACTTCAAACGTTTTCTTCCTCAATTTCGCATCGTGTACTTTCTTGAGCTTGTCTTTATACGCCGATGCACATTCATACGCCTCGTCTCTAATCTCTTCGATTTCGCTTAGTTGCAACTTTCTCAACTTCCCCGCCTCATCATAATCCGCGTTGACCGTCTTAATTGCCCAATGTGCCCGATGTGCTAACTCCATTGGCAAATGACAACCCTTTCCATACACCATCCGGTAAGGCGTTGTGCCAATAGGAGTTTTGTAAGCCGTTCGGTATGCCCACAATGCATCGTCCAATTTACTCGACCAATCCTTCCTATCCGTTCTTACCGTCTTCATGAGAATTTCTTTGATTTGATAGTTGGACACTTCGACTTGTCCACTCGTTTGCGGATGGTAAGGTGTGGCAATCCGGTGATTCACACTATACCTCTTCAATAATTTCCCGAAGTTGAAGTTCTTGAAATGCGAACCACCATCGCTTATAATAACCCGCGGAATGCCAAAACGAGAGAAGATATTGGATTGAACAAATTTACAAACAACCGAATGGTCGTTTGTGCGTGTTGCAATAGCTTCAATCCACTTCGAGACGTAATCAACCGCTACCAAAATGTATAAGAAGCCATTCGAATTCGGAAAAGGACCCATAAAGTCTATACCCCATACATCAAATATCTCTACAACCAAGATTGGTTGTAATGGCATCTCATCCCTCTTCGATATGCTTCCCATCTTTTGACAATTTATGCAATTTCTAGCAAACTCACATGCATCCTTGAAAATTGTGGGCCAATAGAACCCACATGAGAGCACCCGATAGCCTGTTTTGTGCCCACTAAAATGACCCCCACATGCGGACGAATGAGCATGGGTCAAAATTTCCAACACATCTGTCTCGGGCACACACCTTCGTATAACTTGATCCGGTCCAATCTTGAAAAGATCCGGCTCATCCCAAATGTATTGCTTCACTTGGACCATAAATTGTTGTCGACGCTTCTTGGTCCAATGACTTGGGATGGCACCCGTGGCTAAATAGTTGACATAGTGAGCATACCACGGTGCAACAAAGGTAGAAACGGCTAATAGTTGCTCGTCGGGAAAACTCTCATTGATTTCACTTAGATCATTGATACCTTCCACCGGAATCCGAGACAAGTGATCCGCCACTACGTTCTCACTTCCCTTTTTGTCTCGGATTTCTAAATCAAACTCTTGTAACAATAATACCCACCGAATCAACCGAGGCTTCGCGTCTTTCTTCTCCATCAAATATCGAACTGCACTATGATCCGAATAGACTATCACTTTGCTCCCCCAAATATTAGCACGAAACTTATCCAAAGCATACACCACCGCTAGTAACTCCTTTTCGGTTGTGGTGTAATTGAGTTGCGCTTCGGATAAAGTTTTGCTTGCGTAATAAATTACCACCGGCTTTCTATCAACCCGTTGACCCAAAACTGCACCAATAGTAGTGTCACTTGCATCACACATTATCTCAAACAGCTTTGACCAATCCGGTGGTTGCAAGATAGGAGCTTTGACCAAGTGTTCCTTCAAAACAGTGAAAGCTTGCATACACTCGTTAGTAAAATCAAATGGGACATCTTTTAATAACAAGTTGCATAAAGGTTTGGTGATAACACTAAAACCCTTAATGAAACGTCGATAGAACCCCGCATGTCCCAAAAATGACCTTACACCCTTAACATTTTTCGGAGGTGGCAAAGATGCTATTACCCGTATTTTTGCCTTATCCACCTCCATTCCTCTTTCAGAAATTACATGACCCAACACAATGCCCTCTTGCACCATGAAATGACTTTTCTCCCAACTTAGCACTAGATTTTTCTCAACACACCTTTTTAAAACTTTTTAGAATTCGTTGAGACAAGCGTCAAAACTAGTGCCAAAAATGGAGAAGTCATCCATAAATACTTCAAGCGACTCTCCAACCATGTCCGAGAAGATACTCATCATACATCGTTGGAAAGTTGCCGGAGCATTGCACAAGCCAAATGGCATTCGCCGAAAGGCGAATGTGCCATATGGACAAGTGAAGGTGGTCTTGTGTTGGTCATCCGGGTGTATTGCTATTTGATTGTAACCCGAATACCCATCCAAAAAGCAGTAATATTATTGACCCGATAATTTTTCAATAATTTGGTCAATGAAAGGTAGCGGGAAATGGTCCTTAGAAGTGGCGGCATTCAATTTTCGGTAGTCAATACATACACGCCACCCGGAAACCGGTCGGGTGGCAATTTGTTCACCACTTTCATCCTTGACTACTTGAATGCCGGCCTTCTTAGGTACAACTTGGGTGGGACTCACCCAAGCACTATCCAAAATCGGATAGATGATTCCCGCATCCAACCATTTGATTACCTCCTTTTTTACTACTTCCCTTAGGTTGGGATTCAGACGCCTTTGAGCTTCTCGTGTCGGTTTAGCGTCTTCGGTGGTAATAATTTTGTGCATTACAATTGATGGACTGATTCCTTTGAGATCGGCAATTGTCCATCCGATAGCTCCCTTGTTTTCCTTTAAAACTTCCAACAGTGCTTGCTCTTGCGCCAACTCCAAATTAGAGGCAATAATGACCGGTAGAGTGTCATTATCCCCTAAAAACACATACTTCAAATGGCTCGGCAAGTCTTTGAGCTCCAACTTTGGCGGTTCCTCCAATGATGGTTTAGTACCCGAATCAATTTCCGCCGGTAAACCTTCAAACTGGTGGGTCCATGGCGGTCGACCTTCTTTCAACGCCATCGCATCTTGCTTTTCCTCTTCAACTCGAAGTGCATAAGCATGTACCTGTTCCGAAAAATCACACAGGAAAACATCCAAACCATCCTCCTCATACTCATGCGGGTTGCATCCGTCAACTATATCTGCCATGAAACACTCATCAACACCATTAGCATTAGAATTGTTAGTGAAAACATTCAAACGCATTTTTCGATTTCCAAAAGTCATATCGACTGTACCAAATCTACAATCGATGACTGCATGTGCGGTGCTCAAAAATGGCCGACCCAAAATTACATTTTGTTGTTGTTTTGGGTCCGCCGATGAGTAGTCCAAGACTAAAAAGTCAACCGGGTAATAAAACTCATCAATTTTGACAATAACATTTTGAACCATACCCCGGGGTAACTTATGAGACAAATCGGCTAAAACAACCGTTATCTCCACCCTTGCTAACGGACCAAAATCATATTGGTCATATAAGCCCCCCGGTAAAATGCTAACTCCGGCTCCAAGATCTAGCAACGCCTTAGCCATTTGAAAATTACCAACTTGTATGTTAATCAATGGCGTGCCCGGATCTTGGAGCTTAGGAGGAAGCTCCCCGTTCAAAACCGCACCCACTTGCCCGGTTAAATCGACCCGCTTAGGCATTTTCTTTTTATTTTGCCTCTTTTGTGTACACAATTCTTTTAGAAATTTTGCATAGGCGGGTACTTGTTTTATTGCATCAAGGAGTGGAAGGTTAATTTTAACTTGTTTAAACATGTCCCACAATTCTTCTTTTTGGGGACCTCTTGATGCAATGAAGTTTTTCCTACCCGGGTCAAGTAGAGCCGATGGAAACGGGACTTGACTCGGTTCACCCTGAACTTTTTCATTCTTTTCGTTTTCACCTAACCCCGGTTTGTTAACATTTGTTTCTTTTGGTTTAACCGGTGAAACTTCATCATCACTATCAATACCCGTGACGTCCTCAACTACCCCCTCAACCAATTCGGGTGACAAATTAGCTTTAAACTCTTTTCCACTTCTTAAAACACTAACCTGATGAACATTAACATTACCTCGTGACGTACCATGCGAAGGATTTACCTTAGTGTCGCTAGGAAGTTGACCTTTGTTTTTCTTCAACTCCGCCACATCGGTTGCTAGTTGACCCATTTGGGTTGTTAGTGATTGGATGCTTTTGTCACGAACCTCATCCTTTTGCATTCGAACTTCATCAAGTTGATTCCGTTTTTGCATATCTTGTTGCATCGTTCGAAGCATATCCATGACCTCATTCCCACTTGATGAAGGTTGACCCGAACCACCTTGACCCGTTTGTTGAAGTTGCCCTTGATAACCATAATTGCTTCCACCTCGGTAATTGCCTTGATTGTATTGTTGGCGAGGTGCAAAGTTACCTTGAGCTCCTTGAAAGTTTGGATTTGCTTGATTCGACGGGTTCCCATACCTAAAATTTGGGTGGTTCCTTAACCCGGGGTGGTAAGTATTAGAGTTCATGTTGTTGTAGTTTCGACCACCCCCTCCTTGACCTTGACCTTGAATCGCATGCACTTCTTCATATTGCCCTTCCAACATTCCTTGGCAATTTTCAGCCGCATGACCTATTTCATTACACAAAGCACAAACATCATAAATTTGGTTAGTAGTTTGAATATTACCATCATCTATGGCGTGCACTTGAGGTCGGGCAATGGCCGGTCGCGCTCTCCTCGATGCTTGGGCTTTTCTCTTTGATGTACTTGCCATATTCTCCAAAAATTCCCAATCATCATTCTCATAGTTTGTGCCAAAAGTCCCACCGGTAATGGACATTAAATCTCGAGCATCCTCAGCACTCAATCCCTCGTGGAAGGCATTCATCAACTCCCAAAGTTCAATCCCATGGTGAGGGCAATTTTTAATCATCATATTAAAACGTTCAAATGCCTCATGGAACATCTCACCATGTTGTTGTTGAAAGCTCCTCAACCCCTTTCTAGCATCGTTGGTCTTTTGGGCGGTGTAAAATTCATCTAAGAAAATTTGTTGCATCTCCGCCCAAGTATATATGGATGCTGAAGGCAAAGTGTAGAACCACTTCTTTGCCTTGTCCTCCAAAGAGAACTGAAATAGGACCAACTTGATATCATCAGCTGAAAAACCTTGACTTCCAAGAGTGTTGCAAATGGAGTCATAAGCTTCTAAGTGGAAATACGGTTCTTTCGTTGCTAGCCCCTTGTATTTTGGCAAACTTTGCAAAGAATTCGTCCTAACTTCAAAGGTCCTTCCTTCATTATTGTGAGGGATAACCACCGGTGAAGGGTTTTGAGTAATTACCGGCCTGAAATGTGCTTCTATTCCCCGTGCTTGTTCCCTAAGATGCCTTCTTGGAACACCACCTCGACCCCTTGGACGAATAAGACCCATGGGTCTTTGCATAGGCCCTTGTGGTGCGAACGGTGGTTGGAATTGTTGTTGTGGCATCGGTTGGTGTTGAATCGGCCGTTGGAATTGGGGTTGTACGTTTTGTGGCCGAACTTGTTGCAATGGAATAGGGCGTTGCACTTGTGGCCCTTGTGGTCTTGGCCGAATATGTTGCGGTATGAGTTGTTGTTGTGACATTCCACCTACACTTGCCATCCCTTGAGATTGGCTTTGCACATAACTGAAGTCTCCTTGATCACCATAACCCCCATAAGCATAAGCATACCCATCTTCATCATAACCCTCAAAATCTTCGTATCCTTCTTCATATCCATCTCCTCCTATACCCGAAATTTGCCCAATTGGAATGGTCGAGTATTGAAAACCCGACTGGTACGATGGTCTGAATGTAGAGGTAGTATGGACAACAGTTGAACCTTGTGGTGCTGTATAGGTTGAAGAGGATTGCCCTGAAACTGGGAAGAAGTGGGTGAGTGGTGGAATAGTGGATGATGGGCTAAGAGTAAGATTGGGTTCGACTTGAGTAGTGATCGGTTGTGTTGTATTGGTTGGTGTAGTATCATGGAGTGGAGTAGGAATTGTGGTGATGTTTGGAATAGTGGTGTTTGGTGATGGTTGTGTGGAAGTAGGTGTAAAAGATGAGGTCGTTTGACCCGTTGTGGGTGGTACTTGTGTTTCAACCATGATGTTTCTTGGTGTAATAGGTGAAGTAGGTGAACCAATGATTCTGTTTTCGCGTAGTAAAACTCGGTTTTGCCTTAGCGTTCTTTCAATCTCCGGATCAAATGACAATGGTGAAGCTTTGTGAGAGCCTCTAGTATGCATGCACCTGTAGAACCTGCACACTAAACACACCAGTGTAAACCCGAAAATAACAAAGCAAAACTAACAAACTGACACACGTTGCGCACTACTCCCCGGCAACGGTGCCAAAATTTGACGTGTTTGTCGTGGGTCACGCAAATTTAATCCCAAATACAACTATAGATAGCGGTAATAGGGTATCGAACTCAGGGAGTATGTGGAAAGTGTGTTGATTTTATAGCTTTGCAATTAACTACAATTAACCTAATTTGCAGAAAAATAAAGATCAATGAGTTGGATTGTTGTTTTAGAAAACTAAATTAATAACTAATTGCAAATCAAATGTTGGATGTAAAACAAATTAGGGAAGAACAATGACCATCTTAGGATTCAGTTTCTTTAAACAATTGTGTGAAATTCCAACTAGAAAGAGTTACATAGACATAACTCGTGTATGAATAATCGAAGTGATAAAAGGGAACAAAGTACTCAGATTTATCAATGCGAGGTTGTTTCCCGATGATCAATTAATCAATAACCAACCCTAACCCTTCCTGTGATATCTCGATTGCCAACGGCACCAAGAACGTACGATTGAGACTAGAAATTGCAATATCGATTAACACGCTACAAACAATTAAACATACACCATGATATTCAAGCAACGCAAGTTATCATTCTAGAAATTCAGAAATAAACACACCAAAGTTCAAGAGAAACCTTCACCTAAGATGATCACCGAAAGGTTTAGCCGGACATAGCTTGGTGAATCATCATAGTAGCAAATCCAATGTTCATGCGAATCGAAATTACAAACCGAATGATAGAAATTGTTTGCAACCAAGTAAGAACAAGCCAAATCGCCCCCAAGGTGTTCTCTAACCGTCCAATCATGAGAATACTTGAAAAGACACAATAAAACTGACTTTAATGAGGCAGTTACAAGTTTGATCGCAGCCGCCACCGTAAATTACGGCTCCACCGTAATTTACGGTGGACTTGAAACATTTATGGTGGATGAATACTGAATTACGGTGAGCACCAGGTGAAACTCAGGTCCACCGTAAATTACGGTGGGACCGTAATTTACGGTGGTGTCTTGACTTTTCTTCTTTGTTTCATCTTTTGTTTCCTTTCGCACGACCCGTTCATCTTTAATCCTTCCAAAGCTGCATTCTCTCCTCTTTAAGCTCCAGAACCGCACCTAAGACATAAGCAACAGTAGTTATCTAATTCAAGATAATTACACACTTAAATGAGGGATTAATTCGACTTTTAACCTGATTAAGGGTTGTCCCATGGACCACCCGTCAGATATTCAATATCACGAAGGTAGAGCAAACGTAGTTGCAGATGCTTTAAGTCGTAAGTATCATGAGAAACAACGACGAGTTCGTGCTCTTAGAATAAATCATCAATTAGATTTAATGGAACAACTAATGAAGGTTCAGGAAATAGCAATTGAGGATAGTACTGAAAGAATGAAGGGACGGATTAAGGAGTTAGGACGAGGAAATGATGGCATCTGGATATTCCATAGTAAAAGGATTTGGGTACCTAAGCAAGGAAATTTAAGAGATAAGATTCTAGAGGAAGCTCATAAATCTAGGTATACTATACATCCTGGTAACAATAAGATGTACCAAGATTTAAGACGTAATTTTTTGTGGATAGGAATGAAAAAGGATATAGCTAGGTATGTTTCTAAGTGTTTAACTTGTTCGCAAGTTAAGGTAGAACACCAGAAACCTTCAGGTCTATTGCAGCAATTAGAAATGCCTGTATGGAAATGGGAACTCATAACAATGGACTTTGTTACTAAGTTACCCAAAATCAGAAAAAGTAATGATGCAATTTGGGTAATTGTGGACCGATTAACCAAATCAGCTCATTTTCTACCCATGAAAGAAACCTTTAGCATGGAAAGGTTAGCAAAGTTGTACGTAGACGAAGTCGTATCATTACATGGAGTCCCACTCTCTATTGTATCAGATAGAGATAGTCGTTTCACTTCACATTTCTGGACAAGTTTCCAAGAAGCAATGGGAACCAAACTGAATTTAAGTACGGCATATCATCCCCAAACAGATGGACAAAGTGAAAGGACGATTCAAACCTTGGAAGACATGCTCAGAGCATGTGTTATAGATTTTGGGGGAAATTGGGACGACCACTTACCTTTAATTGAATTCTCCTATAACAATAGTTATCATTCTAGCATCGAAGCTGCCCCGTTTGAAGCACTATACGGACGTAAGTGCAGAACTCCAGTCTGTTGGGCAGAAATAGGAGAAAGTCAATTATCAGGTCCCGAAATTGTGCAAGAAACTACCGACAAGATCACTCAAATCAAGGAAAGAATAAAGACGGCTCGAGATCGCCAGAAAAGTTATGCAGACAATCGACGTAACCCATTAGACGATTCGGTAAGAAAGGAAAACTGAGTCCAAGATACGTAGGACCATTTCCGGTAATTCAACGCGTAGGACCAGTCGCTTATCATTTACAACTACCAGAGGAGCTAGCCGGGGTACATGATGTGTTTCATGTATCTAACCTCAAGAAATGTTTATCAGACGAATCACTGGTAGTACCTCTTCAAGACATAGAAATAAATGAAAAGTTGAAGTTCGTGGAAAAACCGCTTCAAATAGAAGACAGAAAGGTCAAGTTTCTCAAGCATAAAAGACTGGTACTTGTCAAAGTCAAGTGGAATTCAAAAAGAGGACCTGAAGACACTTGGGAGCTGGAATCAGAGATGAAGCGAAAGTATCCTCACCTATTTCAATAAATCTCGAGGACGAGATTTTAAATAAGGTGGGGAGGATGTAAGGACCTTCAAAAATGTCCTAAAAATGACCTATAAGTGAAAACCCGGACCCCTAAAACCCTAATGTGCATCAAAAACCAAGAAAACAAGAAATTTGGTCTTCTCGCGGGGCGCGTAAAGATTCAGCATATCCTTACGCGGGCCGCGTCAAAGCTGTGTTGACCGGATAAGCGTTCCCGGTCCATATGTCACACACGTGGCAGCACTACTGATGACACGCTAGCCCTAGTCTACAACTAGACCTCCTCGCGGGCCGCGTAAGGGTCAAGTGTGGGTTTACGTGGGTCGCGTGAGCCTCAAATTTCAGCTATAAATAGAAGAGGTCATGAGAAGTTCACTGATGTCGAAACCAAAACTCAGAAACGAAGTTTGGCTGCTCAAATTCGAAATTTACTTTTATAATAGCGAGGCGCTGCTACGATACAGGGTATTAACTCGATCACTGCTACGATACAATATCCGATCGATTGAAACTATCCGATAGGATGTTTAAGTGCTGCTCAAATTTAGGTTATACTTTGTCATTCGTCGTGAATCCGACAGGATGTTTGAGTGCCGCCCGAACTCGGGCTATACTTTGTCATTAACCGTAAAATCGGTGGATGTTTAAGTATTGCACTCTGTCATTCGTTGCGAATCCGCTGGATGTTTAAGTATCGCACTTTGTCATTCGTCGTGAAGGTTTTAATCTCGTGAGCTTATCGTAAAAGTCGTATTCAGTTACTTACCTAGTTTTCGTGTGCATTATTATTTAAACTAGGTATTAAGGCTAATCAGTAGGCTAAGCTCTGCCCGTTTAAAATTGCAATGTGAGTCATTCACTTTTTATCAAATTACTTTACAAAACCCTATTTATTTTCAAAGTTATAATTACAGGGATTAAGTCTTTGTAATCTTCAATTACAGCCGGTATGTGGGGTTTTGTATACATTACTTGATAACCGTCACCATTGGACAACAGGTTAGCCAATGGGTGATATGACCATAGTCACAGACACCGTTGGACAACGAGATAGCCAATGGGTGGTCGAGTGACAAATATCGTTGTGTAATTGATTGATATAGAAACATTGTAATCGCTCTTAATACTGTAGATTATAACAATGTGTCGTTTTATATAACTTGAGTGACTCGCAGTATTTCCCGCTGATAAAATCTTTTTAAAACATGTTTCAGGTGATCTGTTGTGATCCAGGAAAAGTGTCGTGTAGCACTGCAAGCTTGAAGAAGTGGCTTAATAAACATAAAGAAACATGTTTTGTAAAATAGGAGTTTCCCAGTGAAATTTCCTTATTGAAAATTACGGGGTTGGTCCCTAATTATGAAATAAAATAATCGGGCATTTTTAAGTTTTAAACGATCCTGTTAATAATTCCGCTGCCAAATTAAATAAATACCACGGGATTTCTGTCCCGCGGCTCCTGGACCAGGTCAAACCTGGACGGGGGCCGTGACATACTCCAAGATTGATCTTCGATCGGGTTATCATCAGTTGCGGATTCAAGAGGAGAGCATACCAAAGACTGTGTTCAGGACTCGTTATGGACACTACGAGTTCCTTATGATGTCGTTCGGATTGACTAACGCGCCAGCAGTGTTTATAGATTTGATGAATCGTGTATGCAAGCCATATCTCGATAAATTTGTAATTGTATTTATCGATGATATTCTGATTTATTCGCGGAGAAAGGAAGAACACGAGCAGCATCTCAGAGCCATTCTAGAACTATTGAAGAAAGAAAAGCTCTATGCTAAGTTCTCGAAGTGCGAATTCTGGATTCGCGAAGTACAATTCCTTGGTCATGTGGTAAACGAGAATGGGATACATGTGGATCCCACAAAGATTGAAGCGATAAAGAACTGGGAAACTCCTAAGACACCGACGGAGATTCGACAATTTTTGGGTTTAGCGGGTTATTACTGTAGGTTCATTGAGAATTTCTCCAAGATAGCTCAACCGCTAACCTCCCTTACTCAGAAGGACAAGAAGTACGACTGGGGAGACAAGCAAGAAGAAGCCTTTCAGCTACTCAAGAACAAACTATGTGATGCACCGATACTATCCCTACACGAAGGCACAGAAGACTTCGTGGTATATTGCGACGCTTCGCGTCAAGGATTGGGTTGTGTGCTCATGCAACGCCAAAAGGTTATCGCCTATGCGTCATGCCAGCTGGAGGTACATGAGAAGAATTATACCACTCACGATCTGGAGCTAGGTGCAGTGGTATTTGCCTTGAAGATTTGGCGACATTATCTGTATGGTACCCGGTGTACTATCTTCACAGATCACAAAAGTCTGCAACACATTTTTGATCAGAATGAGTTGAATATGCGTCAGCGACGATGGGTTGAGTTGCTGAATGACTATGACTGCGAAATCAAGTATCATCCTGGAAAGGAAAATGTGGTAGCAGAAGCCCTAACTCGAAAGGAAAGGGTAAAGCCAATAAGGGTTCGAGCTTTAGAAATAACTATTCAAACGGATCTCACTTCATGCATACGTGATGCACAACAAGAAACTCTTAAGAAGGAAAACCTTAAGGCTGAGTATCTCCGAGGAATGGAAAAGAAGTTAGTGCTAAATAAGGAAGGATCCTTATGTTTCATGGGACGCATTTGGGTTCCGCTCTTTGGCGGTATACGAGAGGTTATTTTTGACGAGGCTCATAAGTCAAGGTACTCGATCCACCCAGGATCGGACAAGATGTACCAAGATCTGAAAGATTATTATTGGTGGCCAAGACTCAAGGGTGACGTAGCTATTTATGTTGGGAAATGCCTAACCTGTGCTAAGGTTAAGGTCGAGTATCAGAAGCCTTCCGGTCTTTTGCAACAGCTGGAAATACCCATGTGGAAGTGGGAACAAATTTCGATGGACTTCATAACAAAGTTACCCAAGACTCCTAGAGGACACGATATGATTTGGGTAATAGTGGATCGATTGACAAAGTCCGCACACTTCCTACCGACTCTAGAGAAAGATAGCACTGGAAAGCTAGCCGAGCTTTACCTCAAAGAGATAGTAGCACGTCATGGAGTGCCTATCTCGATAATATCAGATAGAGATGGACGGTTCGTATCAAGGATTTGGCAATCCTTTCAGGAAGCCTTTGGATCTCAGTTGAATCTGAGTACGGCTTTTCACCCACAGACAGACGGACAGAGCGAACGGACTATTCAAACACTGGAAGACATGCTTCGTGCATGTGTGATGGATTTAGGTGGCAGTTGGGATACTCATCTACCTCTAGTTGAGTTTTCCTATAATAACAGCTACCATACGAGCATTCAAGCCGCATCGTTCGAAGCTCTCTATGGCTGTAAATGCCGCTCACCGTTGTGTTGGGCAGATGCTGGAGATAGACAGATGGTTGGTCTCGAACTGGTTTAAGAAACGACTGACAAGATCATGCAGATCTGAGAGCGCATCAATGCAGCTCGTGATCGACAAAAGAGCTACGCGGATCAAAGACGAAAACCTTTGGAATTCGAAGTAGGAGACATGGTTTTGATGAAGGTCTCACCTTGGAAAGGTGTAGCACGATTTGGGAAACGTGGCAAGTTAAATCCACGTTACATTGGGCCATTCAAGATATTGGAAAGGGTTGGTACCGTCGCGTACATGCTAGAATTACTAGAGGAACTTAACGGTGTTCACGATACATCTCATGTATCAAACCTGAAGAAAAGCCCAACTCAGGAAACAGTTATCATCCCTGCGGATGAAGTGCATATCGACGACACTCTACACTTCACTGAAGAACCCGTTGAGGTTACAAACTGGAAAATCAGCAAGACTCGGAGGAGTCGTGTTAAGCTAGTCAAGGTTCGATGGAATTCACGTCACGGCCCAGAGTTTACTTGGGAGCGTGAAGATCAGATGAAATTGAAGTATCCACACTTGTTCCCTAACTCCCCTGCGACTGATGATGCAGCTTAAAATTTTGGGACGAAATTTTCTTAACGGGGGAAGAATGTGACAACCGTCAATTTTCCATGTAATTTCGTACATGTTAAACAGTAATTTATGCTTTAACAACTGTGCTTGATTTGAATTAATCGCATGAATGCTTTCTGATTATTGTCATATACATACAAGTGCATTACATGTTGCATGATTTCATATCATTATTGCATGCAACACATTATGATCCAATTAGTGCACGAAACAAAGTTAGCACAGTTATTAGACAAACTAGAAGTACTTACGGGAGTTCAGTACTCAGACAGACATGATATTAAGACACAGAATGAGCCTGAAACCAAGAGTTACACTAGTATAGTGTGTAGGAAAGTAAGGATCATAAAACTGCCTTCCTAGTGATAATTGAAGTGCCAGAAAATGCCTGAAACTCACACAAACTGCAGAATTCTGCATTTTTCAGCAAAAATCAGCATTTTAATGACACAATATAAGGCAGAATTATGGTTTAATGGTCCAAAATACCTTCCTAAGTGTCGGGAATCAAAACTTTAACAAAATGGAACATAAAGCACACTAAACTTCGTAATTTAGCACCTTAACGAACCGGTAACCAACCGAACAACCGGACACTATCTGAAACACCAAATTTTCACTAGAAGCACTGTTTTATCATTTTCGACCTAGTTATGGTCATCGAACATCATAATTCATTATCTAAACATTAAACACATATAACCTTAATTAAATTACCCTAGAATCTAACTAAACCATCTAACTAGCCATTGAAACTTAACCAATACACCCTCCCCCCCCCTTGTTCGATGGTTATCATGGGTGGACCTACCCATGGATTTTGTTGATTTGTTTATGTGATTTGTTGGTTCCTTTAGAAACATTAAGACCATTGGTTTAAGAAATGTTGGAGACTTTGTTCTTAAAAACCACAAGACCTTCACATTAACACATTTCACAACACTTCGCAACTTCACTCTCCTCCCTTTCTTCCCCTCTCGGCTGTGAACCACCACTCACAACACCACCACTTTCACTTCTTGTTCATGCAATCCAAGGTGATCCCAAGGTGCAAGAAGCTAAGTTAAGGAGCTTGGATCCATTGGAGCTTGAAGGACCACTCTCTAGAGCTTTTATCCACCTTGTTCATCATCTTGTTCATCTTTGATTTCTTCCCTGGCTTTGTGCTAGTAGTAAGACTCTTATAACTTGGTTTTACTTCCTATTTTGATGGATAAAAGATTATGAAAATGGTTAAACATAAAGATCATGAAGAAACAAGAAGATGAACTCTAACATAAAGCTTAAAATCATAAGAATCTATGTTGATTTAGTGTATGTATGAATCTTGATTGTTGATTTCTTGTGATTATGATGTTGATCATCATAAGAAACTTGCTAGATTGTGATTAAACACATAATCTAGCAAGTGAGAGGATGAAACTTGTGAAAATCCAAAATGATCATCCTTTATGTGAACATGAACTTGAAAAATGAAGATGTTTTTGTGTAAGATGATGATGAATACATATTATAAGTCTTGTACATGGATGATTTCAAAAATGATTTTCTCAAGAAACCAAAGTTATTTACAAGATTTACAAGATCATGATTTTTAAAGAAACTAACCATGTTTTAAGTGTTTAATCAAAGCTAGAAACATGTTTATAACAAGAAAAATATAAAAGAATTATTTTTAGAAAAATCATCTTGTAAGTTGTAAAAGACTAAATTTTACAAGAAAGGGAATTATGAACAAAGAACCATGTTTTAAAAGGGTAACTAAACCTACTAAATAACATAGCAAGTTACTACAAGTTTTTACAAAACTTCAAGTTCATGTTGTAGTGTAAATTGTATAATTTTGGCTCATGGTAAGTCTTGAATGATTTGTTGATGATTGATAATGATTTTAAAGAAAATGATATGCTTTAAAAGCATGGAAACCTCCATTTTTAAGGGGAAACTATGGAAAAAATTTTGTAGAATTTAAACACTTAGAAAAATATTTTTAAACAAGTGTTTACAAGTAAATTTTGAACATGGTTTTCATATAAAAACTTGCCATCATTTTTGTTACAAAAATTACAAATGTTGGAGGTTGATTTTATATAAATAAAAGTGACTAAGTATATATTTAGGGAAATATATATTTAGATGTCACAATTTGTGTGATTACTTGTATATTATGTGTATTAGTTATATTATTTTAGGACTTGAAAATAATATAATTCACCAAAGTTACCAAAATTGTAATACAAAATATTACCAAAAATTCCAAGAAAACAAATATATAAGTTATACCCGAATATTGGACAAACCGAACAATGACTATGGACAATATATATATTCCAGAATCAAATTCATATATATTTTGACAAATGAGTTAAACGGTATTTTGGAAACCAAGGAAACGGAAAGTATGATTAATACAAATATTACAAGACGTATCATATTTTATTTAGTAGAAAATATATTATTTTTAGTGGAGGAAAAAATATATATTTTCTTGAACATTTAGAAGATATATTATTTTTGGAGAAAATATATTTTCTTAAACAAATTAAGAATATATTATTTTGGGTGAAAAATGGATTTATAAATATTTTCCAAATTAATCTTGAAAATATATTATTTTTGAGGTTTATATGAAAATATAATTATTTTTGCCAAGGAAGATTTATGGATAATTTTTCTATAAAAAGTTTTCTTAAAATACATATATTTTAAGAATACAAATTGGTGATTTTAAGTTGATTAAAAATAATATTCCGGAAAGTTTAATACAAAAATTAAGTATAAGAATACTTAATAAATACAAGAAAATACGTATCCTCGTACATACAAATACACACCGGAATACGCCACCAATACTTGGCAAAATATACAAGTCTAAAAATACACAAGTACAAGTACACCCATACTTGGGAGAATACATATGTATAAATACATATTATACCAAGTTAAAGTATATTATTCCAACAAATATTCCAATAATTGACGAATATAAATTAAGTTAAAATATTATTATTTTAACCAATAATTATATACTTTGGAATAATATAAAGTAGACCAAAGACGTAACTCAAAGAATGCTAAGTCATAACAACTAAGACTAAGAGTCGTTACACGACCTAGCCGTCTAATAAAACATAGCACGTGTGTAGGTAGTTGCATGACTTCGGGATAGGATCTTTGAGTTACACCGGATTACAGGACGCAAGATTGTGAGTTCATATCCCCATTTTCTTTTAACTGTTTTCAATTTTTATAACTTCGGGGGTGAAATACATGTTACAAATGTTTCAATGATTACAAATGGTATGGTTAGCTAAGGAATGAACTGTTAGATCATGTGAATGGGTAGGCGTTAACTTGAGACCATTAATCCTTGAATAAGGACCGAGGGGCATGAGTGATAGATCTATTTGGGTGTTGCGAGCCCCACCCATGGGTCCGCGAGTTGGCCGCATGTGGTGACTATGTCATTCCAGCCGGGTGGCCAGGTATGAAATACGCAAAGGGTTGAGCCTTCCTACACCGTTGCACACATATTAATGACCTTGCAAATCATTAATTGATCTGTTCCTAGTTGCTTTCATACCGGTTTACAAATACATACATACAAATGTTTACAAGGTTGCTCGTGCACACATACAAAACACATGAACTCGCTCAACTTTTGTTGATGTTTTCAAACTACATGTATTCCATGAAATTGAGATGGATCTGGCGGGCGTTTAAAGTTTACAAGCTGTGTTTACATGGAGTGATGTCATCCCATTTTGAAGGGTTTGAATTGTGTATCCTATCTTTGATAAGATACATGAATCAAAGCCTTGTGTTATTTGTGTCTTCTGTTAAAAGTCCTTTGTTGGAACTTGCTTTATTAAATGGTTTGTATGTTCATCTCGAAGTCTCTGTTTGGGATTAAACAATGTGGTTTGTATTACTTTGAAACTTTTAATGGATGAACATTATGGTTTAATCATATAGCTGTTTGTTATAATTGAATGCAATGATATTAAGCAAGTCACACATCACACGCTTCCGCAAAAGTCATGGTGTGACACGCAAGCCCCCTGAGTTTGAAGTTGGTGATCACGTAATCCTAAAGGTTTCACCTTGGAAGGGGGTGACCCGATTCGGCAAGAAAGGAAAGCTAGCGCCACGATACGTAGGTCCCTTTAAGATTCTGGAAAGAATTGGCAAGGTAGCCTACCGACTCGAATTACTAGAGGAACTATCGGAATTTTCATGTCTCAAACCTCAAGAAGTGTCTAGCTGAAGAAAATCTTCACATGTGTAACACCTCGCAAAATTATGTCCAATACAGTGGTGACACGTGTCATAAACCCTAATCATGTTAAAAGATAACTTAAGGGACTAAAGTTGTCGAATAGTGAAAAGATGTAAATAGAAGGACCAAAAGCGTCAACATGCCAAACTCGTGCCTCTGAATGACCTCATATGGTGTTCGTATTCGTTATTGAATAATTTGTCGGACGCAAGAAGCCGTTTGTGCTTAAAATCAAAAAGTTTATTAAATACAGGGGTTAAAAGTGTCAACATGTTAATTCTTACCTCTAAGTGACCTTTTAACGTCCCCGAAGCTTTGTAATATATTATTATGCTCTCAAGAATATCAGATATTGATTTCATGAAGTTTCGGTGCAATTATGTAATATAATTTGCAATTTTCAAAGAATAAGGGTCAAAAGTGTAAATATGATAATTCTTCATTCGGGAACCTTTTTCAACAAGTCCAAAACATGTGATTGCATGGCCTTACTCCCAAGAACATCTCAGACCTATTTATGAGGGCCCCTCATGCTGAAAATGTCAGTTATACGAGTTCAGAAAGTACAGGGACTGATGTTGCAAACAAACAAAACAACTTTTAACCTTGTAGCCTCGCGTGGCGCACCAGGGTTAGCCTGGTCTGGCGCGTGGCGCGACGGTGACCCAGTTCCAGCCAAAACTGGCAGCTGCCAGCATGCAATCCATGCAATCCCTGCTCAATCTTTGCAACCAGATTCGAAAACAGCAGCTAGTTAACAGTTTTGCAAAACCACTAGGACACTTGTGAGAATCAAAATTCACTTGGGGACACTTGTAATCATCTTGATCACCCAATTCCCCTATAAAGGGGCTCCTTTACTTCACTTGTTCTTGATCATTCAAAGAAATTCTCATATAAACTCTCAAGCTGAGTTCTCTGGAGCATCCTAGTCATTAAGGAAGCTCTAATAGTTCAAATCTTCGTGCTAAGGACCCTTATAAGCAGAGGCGGACCCACGTTAAGCGGAACGGGGTCCCCAGACCCCAATATTTTTATAAAAAGTAGTAGAAACGGTATATAAAATTTTTTATGGACCCCATAAAATAATTTAGTTGGACCCCATAACAATGAGAGTGAGCCTGGTGCATTGGTAAAACCCCTTGTTTACACACAAAAGGTCCCGGGTTCAATACCCGTTGCTTTCATTTTTTTGTGTTTTTGTTTTTAAACTTGACTTTAAAATTGGGTATTCTAATAGCTGAATGTGTAGTAAATGAAACTCGTAGTTTAGTATGTTTCTCGACCCGACCCGAACAACGACCGATCCAAAAAATTTGAACACCGAAAAAATGGGACCCCATTGTCCAAAAATCTTGGGTCCGCCACTGCTTGTAAGTGTTCTTAGCTTCTGTAATTAAGTTTTTATTAGCTTAATGACCGAAAGTCAAAGATATCGTAATAATATTTTGACTTTGTGATTAATCACTAACGGTCCAGCCATTATTCGAATTGAAAGTGGCTATGTGTTGGTAATTAAGTAGGTGATAATCCCTCAAAAGGGCACCTCCTAATTATCACGTTTACTTAGTCAATTGTCGGGTCAAAGTAATGAACAGAAAAGTCAAACGAGTCAGTTTTTATAAAATAATTCATAACTGATAATGTAGAAGCTATAAAATACGTTTTATCACTTAAATAACTTGGTAAATAATATAAGAACATGTTTAGGCATGTTCAACCCGACAATTCTGAGTATTAGGCTCGGTTCGCAACCGAAAGTCGCAAAAGTAGACTTTTGCTTTGACTTTTAGTTCTGACCCGAATTAGCTTAGTTTAGTTATGCTTTAGGGTTCCTTTGTGACCATGTTATATGTTAGGATAACCCTCTAGGGTTATACTCCATGGTCCATTAGAAATCATAGTACATTGCATTTTTCGTTATTTGCTTAAAAGTTGACCATTATGCCCTTATGTTATAAAAACGAGATTTTTGAAAATGTGAGAGGAAAAAAAGCCTTATTACTAAAATATAAGTATGTCCACAAAATTTGATATCAGTTTCTGGTCTCAAGCTAAGGTTATGCAAGATATCGTAAAATGAAACTTTTTTGTTAATTAAATGGCATTTTAGCATAAATCATATTTAAACCCAAATTTTGGCACCAAACTCATTACCTACTGTCTTAATATAATTTTTAGGGAAGTTTGGAATTTTTGGTCAAATTTTATACTGACCATAACATAGAGTTCTAGCATGAACTCGGTAATTGACAATAATGCCCTTTTCATTAATAAAATGAGTTTTACACATCATTTACATACCAAACCATTTCCTACTGATGTTATATAAAATATTTTAAGCATTCAAGACTGATCAAGACTTCAGAATTTTATAAACATCTCAAAAATCGACAATTACCGACTTTTACGCTAATTAGGCGCATAGTATGGTTTAAAACCATATTTAATGCCTAAGACTTGTTACCTACTGATTTTATAAATAAATTTTTATACTTTAACAGTAAGTATAAGTCTTGAACTCAGATTTCCAAATTTGACCTTAAAAGCATATGTGAAATGGCCAAAATGCCCCTACGGTGCATAGTTTGGCCATAAATGATAAACCTCACATATGTATGATATCTTACTGATGTAACTTAATAAAATAAATATTTTTACTGAATATTTTAGACCAGAACCTCAGTTTGCTATTAAACCTCTTTTATATACTTTAAAATGACCAAAATACCCTTACGGGGCTCAAATTGGTTTTAAATTCGTTTTGGGCATAATTGAAGATATCCTACTGATATCACAACATACTTTAAGCATAATAACTTATGGAACTTGTACTTGTCTCATCCGGTTACCCGTTATGCTTATACGCGCTCGGTACGGTTTATGTAACTAGTTTGCATAAAGTAGCCGAAACGGGTCAAACCTTATCATTTTTACTTCAAAATCCAGAATGTATTTAGTTTACCCATTTTATACAAGTCTTCATACTTGTTGGGTCTAAATCACATTCCAATCCGGTCATCGCTTAATCTTGCGTCTTGTACCGTAAACCTTTCTTTAAAACTAACCGGTCTAAATTACAACTTGAATAAGACCCGTTAGGAATCTAATAGGTTAATAAAACCTTCGTTCCAGATTAAGAGCCCCAGTTGAAGTATTTGCACTTGTTTGAGTAGGATTTACGGCTGAGAATACTAAATTGGCAATTAAGCTCAGGTAAATACTTTTAACTTATTTTCCCTTATACGGGCTTGGGATACGGTAAATTATTACCGCTTGGTCGGGTGTAGAAAACTTTTAAATCGAATATGGTTAAATTGTATAATCCCGCTTTAATCAGTATTTCTTGATAACAAATAACATTGGGGGTTAACGACCGTGTCCTGGATATCCTTGGCTCATTCAAAAAGCGTGAATGACCACGACTTAAGCACGGGGTGTAGGCATGCACCTGTCCGTTGCGTATGTAAAAGATATGCTCACTCGCGAGGAAACTTCTTGTGAGTTTATATTTGTGGTGTGTCGATTAATCTTGTTCGGCTTTTATACCGGCCCTAAATGTTGGACAAACATGTGAATCTGATACAAGATTGTTATTAATATAATTGTCGCAAGTTATAAAATGTTTGTGCCTTGTGCATTTAATCCAATTTTTATAAATGTTTTCAAAAGAGTCGGTTAATTGTATTTACCAGTGTAAACTGACCTATTTTTCCAAAAAGACTAAGTGACAGGTACCGTACGTAATTGGCTGGGAGCTCGGGACGTTAATAAAGAATCTTGCAAGTTCTGAACGTCTAAAGTCTGTTGAACAAATATTTATATTTCTGTTTTATGATCCGCATATGGATCCACTGCAACCGTTTGTATAATATTTATTTATACTTTGAATTTCGGTTTGTAATATTATTTTCATCCAAGACTTTCGCTGTGCATTTAAACTGTGAATATTGACTATGATGATATCAACTACGTCACGATACTCCCCACCGGGCCCACCGGTAATACGTGGAAATATAGGGGTGTGACAGGTTGGTATCAGAGCCAACATTGAGTGAATTAAACACTAGCCTTTTGTGTTTAATCTCAATGACACAGTAGCACATTCCTTGACTTCCGAGTCTAGGCAAATGACATAGGATTAATCCTAATCTTAAATCGTTTTGGCTTTGTCTGTTTTTGTCTTGACAGGATTATTTCAAACATGCCGCCTAGAGTAAAAGGACGTGGAGGACGAGGCAAGGCACCTATAGTAGCTAGGAATGATCACGAGGCCGGACCATCTCATCGGCGCACACCTTCTACATCACTCGGATCAAGTCCTCATGAAGACTGGAGGACCTACCTTGAGCCGGCAAGACGCTCTGTCTCGCTTATCTCCTCACCATCTTACCATGACTCCTTCGGGCTGCATCAGGACGACGGGTCCCACAACTCTCACCATTCTTACATTCCTTTGCAGCGTTCGGGTTCACACCATTCCTTTCAGAACCCAACAACCTACTTTCAGAGCCGGTTCAACCCAATGAACCAAATCGAAGAACCAGAGGGCCAAAACCCTTTGGGACCAGCTGACCATTTTCCTGAGTACCAGGATGTGGAGATGGACGAGGATCCAGATCCTGAAATGCCGCCTTCTGGGACGCCGACGCATCCCATCGAGATTTCCAGCGGATCATCCTTTCATGGTTCGCCTTACAGGGGCCCTGATATCTGGGCCGGAAGGTGGGGCTCATACAAGTGGGAGTTCACACCACCTCACAACCCACCGCACCAACAAGTTCCCTCAGAGGACCCACACTTTGAGGCGGTCACGCCACCACCACCACCAGCGCCAGAGCAGCCACCGCCTCCAGAACCATCAAGGCGAAGAAGAAGTGCACAGATGTCCGTGCGTGGGGGTTTTCATTTCAGCGCCCCCCAACACTCCGGCAACTACCCGCCGCTGTATGAAGACCCACAAATGGGTGGGCCTTCAAACGCCATTTCTGAAGTCGACTCTGCACCAGTCGCACCTGCACCGCCACCACCACCCATGGGTTATGAAAACCCGATCCCCGCTTACACAGATGCAGCTGGGTATAACCTGTTTGAGCAGCAAGCTTACTCAGGTTATCAGTACCATGCACCTGCTGTCGACCCATACTTCAAGGCAGCAAACTTCAATGCTCTTTACCCCTCGCCCTTTCCACCAGCGTACCCAACTGGGTACCCTGCATATGGGTATCAATACCCACCACCTCCACAACCTCAGCAGCAGCAGCCGCCGCAGCCACCACAAATTCAACCACCGCAGCAGCAATAAATCCTCCAAAGGTTGCACGAGGTGGAACAAAGGGTAGACGAAGAGCATAGAAGTCGCCACGGTCTTCTAAAGGGTTTAGCAAACCTCATTAAGGGGAAGAAGAAGAAGAAGAGGGATTATAGAAATCTTTATTTATTGTTTTGTAATTTCATTTTCAATTAAGTCCCTGTGTGGACATTTCAATTTTGTACTTGGTCCCTGCGTGGACTTGTCATTTTATTTTAGCCCCTGTGTGGGCAAGTTATTTATTTAAAAGTCCCGTTTAGGGCAACTATTGTACTTCTTAGGACAATTTATTGAATGTTTCATTTAATTTATATTGTCGTCATACATATACATATACATTATATCGCAAATCAAAATATCATTTCAATTTATAATTTATCTGCCATTGAATAATAAAATAAAATCTTAAAGGTATAACCTATCCTATATGTCATTTAAAGACATGGCCATGGTGGTGAGACCTTTTAAGACAATAAATCCTTGTTAACATGTTGGTGCATATGTCTGTTGACTTCGTCTTGTATCGAGTCATGTTTTAGTATAGATAGACCAGAAAGCACGAAAGTCCAGAAAGCACGAAATGCCAGAAAGCATGAAAGTTCGTGAGGACTGTCCAGAAAGCATGAGTTCGTGAGGACTGGCCAGAAAGCATGGAAGTTCATGAGGAGTGGCATGCCTATAAATAGGTGTCTTGGGTCTTTCATTCCATTAGCGAAGCTCTGCTGAAGTGTCGGAACGGTCTGTAACCTTGTCAACTCAATACAAACGACATTTAAACTACTTCTAAGTGCAAATCAAGCTGATTCAACATCAATACGTCTGATTACGCCTCTTGTTTTGATCAAGAACTCTTCTTATTGACTCGTTTGATCGATTCAACGATCCTACAAGTGGTATCAGAGCTCAGGAGGAAGAATTCTTACCGTTTCAGCTTGATTTCATCAAAAACATCTGATTTCTACTCATTTCTACTCATTCTTCTACACCTTTTCTTCGACACCTTTTCTTCAAATTAACGAGATTTCACGGTT
The DNA here is from genome assembly GCA_030545235.1 of Helianthus tuberosus. Lineage (NCBI taxonomy): Eukaryota > Viridiplantae > Streptophyta > Magnoliopsida > Asterales > Asteraceae > Helianthus > Helianthus tuberosus. Next base: position 151,415,074 of record CM060357.1, on the reverse strand, counting down.
AAAATGGACTGATTTTCACATATAACACGCGAAACATTGTTTTAAACAATCTGTGAACATATCAGACCCTAATTCAGCCTAAAACTTGATCAATTTGTCAAAAAAACCTTCCGATCGTTCGACATGTCTTCAGTTCGCACGAAGTGACATCTTCAGTTCGCAAGAAGTGGTCCAGGTCGCACGAAAACGCTCCAGGTCACACAAAAACGCTCCAGGTCGCACGAAAACGCTCCGGGTCGCACGAAAACGCTCCAGGTCGCATGAAAACGCTCCAGGTCGCACGAAAACTCTCCAGGTCGCACGAAAATTCTCCAGGTCGCACGAAAACTTGCCAGGTCACACGAAAACTTGCCAGGTCGCACGAAGTTATATTCCAGGTCATTTGGAGGTGAATCAGGTCGTGTGGGGTGAATTATAAGCTACCAGGTTGTGTGAAGTTTTGGTCCAGGTCGTTTGAAACATCATCAGATCGCTTGAACTTCAGACTGTTTGAACCTCATCTCGTTTGAACAATCAGTTTGTGTGAACTTTCAGGTCGCACGAAAACGCTCCCGGTCGCACGAAAACGCTCCGGGTCGCATGAAAACGCTCCGGGTCGCACGAAAACTCTCCAGGTCGCACGAAAACTTGCCAGGTCGCACGAAGTTGTATTCCAGGTCATTTGGAGGTGAATCAGGTCGTGTGGGGTGAATTATAAGCTACCAGGTTGTGTGAAGTTTTGGTCCAGGTCGTTTGAAACATCATCAGATCGCTTGAACTTCAGACTGTTTGAACCTCAGCTCGTTTGAACAATCAGTTTGTGTGAACTTTCAATACCGAAACATGGATTCTGAATTTTACAATGCGTTTGCTACTGCTCCGACTACTCCAGTTACAGTTGCTCAGAGCGTGAACATGGAAAATGAAACGGGAACGTTACAAAAACCTCCAAAGTTGATGAGCATTGAGGAATATTATAGTTGGAAAGAACGATTCGAAAATTGGGTTCAAGCAAACCATTTAAGGTCTTGGGAATGTATTGAAACTAAGTACGTTAGACCTCGTTCTGATGTTGGAGTTATAAAGATTATTTCGGAACTTTCGGATAAAGAGAGAGATATGTATAAGGCAGAAAAAATGATGATCAGCCTACTTCAACAAGCTGTGAAAGAGGACATCTTCATACTACTTCAACATGATGGTAGTTCACGTTCGATTTGGGAAGCACTTCGCATTAAGTTTGAAGGAAGTACGGAGATGATCAAAAATAAAAAATCATTATTAAAGAAAGAATTTGATTTGTTTACAAGCTTGCAGGGTGAAACTACAAAGAAACTGATTGAGAGATATTGCCATTTAGTGCGTTCAATGACCTGATTGGATATTAATAAAGAAAGAGAAGAATGGGTTGACAAACTAGCTGATGCTTTACCTCAGAATGAATGGGGTACTTATCTTATGATTTTGAAGAATACCGGAGAATATGATAGGTTATCAATTGCTCAATTCATTGAAAAGCTTGAAGGACAAGATCTTGAACAACAAAAGATTGCCAGAATGAACAATTCAAATGGTCAACAAGATGTCAAGATGTATTTCAAAGGTAGTGTTCAAAATGTTGAAGCTAGTCCAAAGATCCAAACTGCTTTCAGTGCAGAAAACTCATCCGGATCACTCAATCAAAGCTCAATCAACAACAGTGGATTTTCTTCATATCCTGGTGTTAATCCAAATGTTTCAACTTCAAGTTATCAGTCTCAAAGCTCGAACAATGGTAATGGTCATGTGCTACAATGTAACATCGCGTTGCATCTTCAGAACGGTCAGAATTTCTCTGAAGAAGTCGCTAAAGGTCATATGGCATTACTAGTCACAGTGTTAGAATCATATGAGAGCTTGGTTGCAGGAAGAATCGGAAATCCTATGTTAACAAAAGAGGATTACGATCAAATTGATGCTGAGGAAATGGAGCTAATGGATATTAAATGGTGTTTGGAAAGTGTGTTGAGGAGAGCTGAGAAATTTAAGCAGATTACGGGAAGAGATGATTTACGTGATGCTAATGTTTCTACTTTAGGTTTTGATAAGTCTAAAGTTACTTGTTTTCGATGCAGGGAAAAAGGACATTTCAAGAGGGAATGTACTAATCGAGAAGCAGGTGGAGCTCAGAATCCCTTCGGGAACAATGAATATTATCGGAAAGCAATATATCATCAGGTAGCTCAACAACCGTCATCATCCCGAAATGTTCAAATTGAAGATGGAAAGAAGAAAGCTTGTATTACTATGACTCCAGATGAAGAAGATGAAAGATTGCCAGAGGGTTTCAGCTGGGACAAATATATTCCGGCTGATAGTAATTCAAAGTTTAGATCGTTTGTTGCACAGATTATTCAAGAACCAGAGTTGACGAAAGAATGGATGGATGTGTTTGCAGATAATGAGAAAAGTCAAGATGGAGAGTCTGTTTCTTCAAAAGATAGCTCAAGAAAGACACCAGTCTTTGATCAATCATCAATTGATAGCAGTGATGATGAAGAAGAAATTAATCAAATTAACATTGGTAAAACTCATTTATCTACTGAAAGTTTCAAATTCTATTTTGCAGATAGATTGGAGAAACTAAAGGAGAAACGAGCAGCAAAAGAGAAGAAAAAGGTAAAATGTGAGAATGTTGCTCAGGAAGAGAAGCATGAACAGAGTGAAGAGTTAAAGTTGCTGAGAAGATTGTTGAGATTGAAAAGATTGTAGAGGTCACAAAACCTTGTCTGAAATGTTTGGAACCATGCAAACATTGTGAAGAGAAAGACAAGAAGTTTAGAGAGCTAGACAAGATGAAAGAAAAGTTGTTGTTCGATGTTAAGTACGTGAAAGAATCTTATGATGTGTTAAACAGAACAGTCAACCAGTTGGAAAAGACAAACTCAGAAAGGGAAGATGCTTTGACAATGATGAATGCAGTGATGATGTCTAAGTAGAAGGCCATCAATCACTATATTGAAGAGTGTGCAAAGTTGAAGCAGGAATTGGAGACTGAAAAGATTGAAAATGAAAGAATCAGAAGACTGCTGCAGAGTTACTCAAGTTCTGATTACTTGATTGATAGAATTAATCCGACTGTAGCAGGTTTTGAAGCCTTTCAAGATAAGAAGTCGGAAGATACGGATACTGGTAAGAAACAAAGTGCAAATCAAGCTGATTCAACATCAATACGTCTGATTCCGCCTCTAGTTTTGATCAAGAACTCTTCTGATTGACTCGTTTGATCGATTAAACGACCCTACAAGTGGCACGAAAATTATAAAAGGTGTCTGCCTCCGATCTGGGAAGGTTATTCTCCTAGAAAACCTATTTCAGATAAAGTCAAAAAGGCAGTCAATATAAAGTTAAAGTCTGAAACAACTGATGAGTTACCAGACAACATTGACGTCACATTCACATCGTCTGACACTGATCATGAGTCTGAGTTAATAAAGAAAGTGGTCGATCAGGTGTTGGATAAGGATGAGGAGTCAGAGTCAAAGTCTAAGTCTGAAACTTCGAGTTCATCAGTCAACAGTTCGAAATCATCGGTCAAAAGGGTTTATAATAAAGAATTTGTGTTATCAAAAAATAATTTGAATGACGAAACACTCAAAGTTGCATATACTTTGAATGATTCAGACAAATTATATTTTGATGAAGAATTTCCAATAAGAAGTGTTAAAACAGAATTGATTAAAAAGGTTTTCAAACTAACAGAAATTAATATTTCTGAAATAAAAGATGTAAATCTTACTGAAAAACCTAAAAAATACACTTCAAGAGTTCAACAAAGATTGAACAAGAAAAAAAGATACAGTTCTGGTTCGGGTTATCGAAAGAAACCAAACCATAACAGTAATTTTAAAAAGAAGGGATTGGGTTTTGATGTTGAAAATAATCAAAATATTAAAAATTCTAAATCAAAAACAGTATTTGTTTCAGGAACAAGTTCTGAGGAAGAAGAAAAGAGCTCATTCTGGAAGCAATCGAACAAAGAGTTTGTTGCAGAAAAACAGAAACATGAGAAGAATGAAGCTTATCAGAAAAAGGAGACAAGAACCTGTTACCGATGCAACGAAGTTGGTCACATTGCCAGGAATTGTCCAAAGGCAACCAACACACAACAGGAAGTGTTTTCTAAACTAAAAGAAAAAGTTGTTGATAAAACTGAACCACCAACTGAACAATTTAAAGTGTTTAAAAATTCAAAATTTGAAGTTGGTGAGAGTTCAAAACGTTTTTACAAGAGAAGAGTGAATCTTAACAACCAAACGTGGTTTGCTAAGAAATCAGATGTTAAATCTGGCGATGAATCTGACTCGTCAAAGTCAGAGGAGCCACAAGTTGAGCTAAAAAGAGAAAATTCAGTTCCGCCAATGGATGACGCAAACTTTCCACCATTGCGAACTGAAAATTTAAAACAAAAAGTTGGAAAAGTAGAGATTTTGAATCAATTCTATTCTGAAAAGAAAGAATTTGACGTCGAAAAAGCGTTTAATGGCAAAGTGAAACATATTTTTGGTAAGATGGTTGATGGAAAGGCCCAAGGGGTAAAGGATTTCTATGAATCCAAAAGGGAAGTTCAAAGACCCATTGAAAGTGCACAGGTCACACCTAAAGCTGGTCAGGCTTGGGTGTCTGTATTCTTTGCTTAAAAATCCTGACTTGCCGGAACTCCCAGGTTGCTAATTGGGGAGTAGGAATCGGCATCTTTCTTGAGAAATTCAAAACTGTCATAGTTTTACTTACAAGTGGTATGGTTGATAAGAACCTTCAAGTGGTTAATCAAGGTCATTAAGTTGAACTTGATTTAACTATTCATACAAGTGATTGAAAAAAAAAAGGAAAAGTGTTTTTACAAGTGATTGAAAGAACAAAATGATGAATTAAACCCCATGATGTGTGAAATCAACAAAACTAATTTTCCAGAAAAAACCATTTTGATTAAAACAAACTTAAGTGTTTTGAAATCATAATGGGAAAATAGTTTGTTGTCAGGGGGAGTTCTGATTGTTTAAGCCATGTGGATGGCGAATTGAAGCGATTCACTTCAGTTTGTCATTTTATTTGTACTGTTTATTGCGTTTGTTTTCAAATTTTCTCGGAAAATCAAAAATTGAAACATATTTTTGATTTTAGGGGGAGTAAAAAATTTAAAAATTTTGAAAATTTGAAAAATCAAAAAACATGATAAAATCTAAAATTCAAAAACATTGAAAAATCAAAAATGAGTTTTGTTGTGAAAAAGAGGAAATGATAGTACATCAGTAGACAATCACAGCATGCTAAAGAATTGGAAAGTTAAATATGTGATAAACGGTGTCACTGATGATATGCCAGTAGGTTTTTACACGCTTAGTAGATTGTTTTCGAGATATAAACCTAAATATCAATACTTACTTATCTCGTGGGGAACATCTCTCGGATATATGGGTAACCCCCGAAATCTTGTTTGAAAGATCCCTCTTTCTGAGATACTAGGTCTTTATACTCAGTGATATCTGGGGTATTATCCCGAGACTTCTGATTTTGCGGAAGCAATGGCCTAGTCCCCGTATAATACTTTTCGCTTGCTTGAAAGAAAAGCACACCCTCAGCACAAAAATTGATGAAATATCGAAAAGATAAAGTCAAGTACTGTTGAAAAGAAGATCCCCAAGGGGGACACACCAAAAGTCGAACCTTCAACTCTGCAAAAAATTGAGCTCTCAAGGTTTCGCAATTCACCCCTTACAGATATCATCTAGGTATACTCACCTGTAAGACTGAATATTGGGATCTGGATACGGGAGTATATTCTGAGGTGGGACACGTGAATAAGTTTAAGTCCTTAAAACACTAATCTCGTATCTCGAAGCAGTTGAACTTTGTGTGAAAATTTAAGTGGATCAGTATACTGACAATCTAAGTGAATCGTTTAGAACTTAAAGTCTAAGGTCAACGGTGCTAGTAATTTGTCATAAACTGATATGATCCTCTTACACAAACTCACAAAAATATTGTCTGTAAATATTTCTTTATTTGCATTTTTAACATACTGAAAATATTAAAAGAATATGTTTTAGCATAAAATTTTGAAAAATCAAAAAGATTTTATTTCCTCTTATTTTCGACAACTGTTGTTGGAAAGCTGATTTTCAAAATTCCAAGTGCTAAACATGATGGACAACAGGGTTGGGAAAGTTTGTTTGAAATGAGAAATGATTTTGAAATGATTAAATGGTTCATTGATTTGAAACCAAATTTATGTTTACAAGTGAATTATCAGAGTTCATAAATGTCATAATTGTGAATGATACCAGCAAGTGATTTCTAAAATTTGTTACATTTTAGAAATTGTGAAACTTATGTTTTGGGTAGAGTATGTGCAGGTATGCAGATTGTGAATTCCAGACTGCGATCCCAGCTGATTGAAAGGGGGAGTCTGATGACGTAAAAGCCAGGTTCCTGATCCTGCTGCTACGGAAAGCCAGGAGACGTTTCTGAATTTGTGAAGATCTGTGTTTAAGCCTGAGCAGAGTTTGAGCCAGGTCACGATCTTGGAATGTGTGCTATGTCAGATTGCGATCCCGGAACAACTTAAGGGGGAGTCTGTTAGCATAGAGTCAGATTCAGATTCTGGAACAAAGCTAGAGAAAGAAATTGTTGATGCTAATGAACTTGAGGAATCAAGAGATCTGATCAAGAGAATGTGAAGAGTCAGATTACGATTCTGGAAGAGTGGGAGAAAGAATAGAGCCAGGTTAAGAGAGAGATTGATGACGATGCTTACAGAGAAAGATACTTTGGAGAGAGCTAGAAGACTGATAAAGACTGAAGACTCAGTGTACTGAAGACTCGTCAACATCCAAGGGGGAGTTTATTGGTGCATATGTCTGTTGACTTCGTCTTGTATCGAGTCATGTTTTAGTATAGATAGACCAGAAAGCACGAAAGTCCAGAAAGCACGAAATGCCAGAAAACATGAAAGTTCGTGAGGACTGGCCAGAAAGCATGAGTTCGTGAGGACTGGCCAGAAAGCACGAAAGTTCATGAGGAGTGGCATGCCTATAAATAGGTGTCTTGGGTCTTTCATTTGTAACTTTGAGATTCCAGTAGCGAAGCTCTGCTGAAGTGTCGGAACGGTCTGTAACCTTGTCAAATCAATACAAACGACATTTAAACTACTTCTAAGTGCAAATCAAGCTGATTCAACATCAATACGTCTGATTCCGCCTCTCGTTTTGATCAAGAACTCTTCTGATTGACTCGTTTGATCGATTCAACGATCCTACATAACACCTAAGAACGTGTTAGCACTCTTGACAAATGTGATTCGATAAAGTCACACTAGTCTTCCTTGTATTGGATTCTTCCAATTCCTTATTTAGCCAAATGATCTAGAAATCATGGCTTATATCATCAATGAGATGATCACATTATAAACATCCATTAGTGATGAAGTGCCTACGGGCTATATTGATTGTCCTATAAGACAAATGACAGTTGTAGTCTATGACTCCCTGTCAAGAAAGGTAATGAACTATGTTCAAGCCTAAATGCCTCGATCCTATAAGATCGTAGCTTATAAATTAAAATTGTCCTTGTGACAAGACCTTTTGTGCCATTTTAATATCCTTGATGGTTTATAACTGGGTATAACTATAATGAAAAGTTTAAAATAAATCTGATTATCAAATTAACCAAAAATGGTTGGTTAATGAATCATCGAAAATGGTGATCCCATAATAAAATTCTAAACAAATTATTGTCAATTGTTTTATAGAAATCAAGCTTCAGCATGCCTGAATCAGACGAGGTTAACAGTCTCCCCAATATGGGGAATGACAATACCAGAATGAATATAACGGGTGCGGACCTACAAGCAATGATAGATAATGCTGTCACCAGAGCTATTGACAGACAGTTCAAGGAACCAAGTAATACCCACACTAAGACACAAACTGTGGCTCATAGTAAACCCCCTTCTAAAACACATGAATCAAAGAAAGACGACTCTCAGCACTCGTCGAATCAGAAAAGTCAGCCATCTAAGAGAATAGTGTTCGATCAGGAACCGCGTTCAAAGATTTGTTCTTACAAATACTTCGTCTCTTGTAAGCCAGGGGATTTTACAGGTGAAAAAGGTGCCATAGACTGTATGACATGGCTTGATGAAATGGATACTGTTGTGGATATCAGTGGTTGTGCGGAGCGGGATATTGTGAAGTTTGTTTCACAGTCCTTTAAAGGAGAAGCATTGGCTTGGTGGAGATCGTTGGTTCAAGCCATAGGAAAAATCCCACTTTATAACTTGTCTTGGGAACAATTTGTGGCACTGATCAAGGAAAACTTATGTCCTCAGCATGAGGTTGTTGGTGCATACGTCTGTCGACTTCGTCTTGTATCGAGTCTTGAATTAGAATTGTTAGATCAGGGCACGTAGTTCGAGAAATTAGGGTTTAGAAGTAATTTTGCATGAGGTATGTAATTTCGCTTGAAAGTGTCATATGGGTAATTCCGTGCGAAATTAGATTTCGCTTGAATCTAATTTTGCTTGGAACATTTTCAAGCGAAATTAGCACCACTATATATACCCTTGGAGCGAAATCATTTGTAATGTTCATGTTTCCGGTACCGAAGTGCTGCCGACGTGTCAACTGATCTGTAAACGTGTTATATCAATAAAACAAGACAATTAGAAGTGAATCAAGCTGTTTACAAAGTCTAAACAATGAATTCCGCCTCTGTTTAGACCAAGAACTCTTCTGATTGACTCGTTTGGGTCACAGATCGATCCTATAAGTGGTATCAGAGCTCAGGAGGAAGAGTTCTTACCAATTCAGCTTAAAAATCTGTTTTCTACACTTTCTTCTCAAAATTAAACTTGATTTTACGGTCAAAATGACTTGAATTTCACATATAATAAGCGAAACAGTGTTTTAATGAATCCTTGAAAGAATTGGACCTTAATTCGATCTAAAACTGATAAAATTCGTAATTTCGCTTGAAAATCAGATCGAATTTGATGACATCAGCAGCAGTTCACACGAAATTAGCACTTGATTCCGCTTGAAAGTGCTATTTCGCTTGAAAAATATACCTATTTCACACGAAATCGGGTTATTTCGCACCAAGGTGTTATTTCGCTTGACTGATTTCGCACGAAATTAGTAATTTCATTTGAAAGTTGTATTTCGTGTGACTGATTTTGCTTCAAATGGTTATTTCGTTTGAATTTGGTATTCCGTGTGAAAGGGTATTCCGCTTCAAAAGTTGATTCCGTTTGAGTTTGGTATTTCGTGTGAAACTTGAGTTTTTGAGAAACAATTTTCCGAAACATGAAAGAGGAATTCTACAATGCGTTTGCTACACCAGTTGCACCAGTTACAGCTGCTGAAACATTGTACAATGAAAATGAGACAGGAACTTATCAGAAACCGCCAAAGCTTATGTACATTGAAGATTTTAAAGGATGGCAAAAACGATTTGAGAACTGGGTGCAAGCTTATAAGTTTGATGCATGGTGTTCTTTAGAAAAAGATTACGAGAAACCGATAAATGAACGCGGGCTTGAAAAAGCATTTTGTGACTTTTCAGAAAGTGATAAATTGAAATATACAAGTGAAAAAATGATGATATCTTTGTTTTGCTCCAACATGAGGGTACTGCTAGGTCAATCTGGACGGCGTTGATTCAGAAATTTAAAGGAAGTGCAGATATGATTAAGAACAAAAAGGCATTATTGAAGAAATCATTTGATATGTTTGTAGCTTTTGATCATGAAACAACAAAGATGACCATTGACAGATATTGTCATCTAGTTTTGGAAATGGGAAGATTGGATATTAAGAAAGATGATGAAGAATGGGTTGATAAACTATCTGATGCATTACCACAGCAGAAATGGGGAACTTATTTGTTGATTCTTAAACACATGAGAAAATCTGAAAATATGAATCTGGCACAGTTTATTCAGAAGATTGAAGAGCACGAGTTGGATATTCAGAAAACAGCAATCATGAAGAATCCAAATGCTCAACAAGATGTCAGTTTATACTACATAGGAAACAAATTTGAAGTTACTCCCAGCCCAAAGATCCAAACTAGTTTCAGTGCTGATAGTTCTTCTGGAACGAAAGGTAGTAATGTGACTCAGAGTGGGGGGACATTCATCTTCGTATTCAAACTTTGATCCAAATTATTCAACACCAAGTCCTCAACAACAGAATTCTACAAATCTGCAGTGCAATGTCACTTTGAACATTCAAAATGGTCAAAATTTGTCTCCAAAAATAGCTAAGCAACACATGGCATCACTCGTTGCTATGTTGGAATCATATGAAAGTTTGATTGCTGGCAAAATTGGAAATCCAATGCTTACTAAAGAGGATTATGACCAAATTGATGCTGAAGAACTTGAGTTGATGGACGTCAAGTGGTGTTTAGCCAGTGCTGTTCGAAGAGCTGAAAAGTTTCAACAAATCACTGGTAGAGATGATTTTCGTGATATTGCTACATCTCCGATAGGGTTTGACAAATCAAAGGTTACTTGTTTCCGTTGTCGAGAAAAAGGGCATTTTAAGCGTGAGTGTAAAAACAAAGAAGCAGATGGAAGACAAGATCAGTCTGGAAAGAACAATTATTATCAAAAATCAATTTTCAATCAGATTGCTCAACAACCACAAACTGCACATGCACGTGCCATTGAAGAAAGAGAGAAAAGAGCTTGTTATGGTATAATTGACCAAAATGATGAAAAGGTTGCAGAGGGATTTAGTTGGGATAAATACATTCCACCTGGTTCAGGTCTTGTTGCCAGAATTCTGGAAGAAGATGAAGTAAAATCTAGTCGGAAAAGAATACCGATTTTTCCAGATTTAGGAAGTGATATTGATACCGATGATGAAGAAGAATATCTTAATAAAGCTAGAAAAGGTATAGATCCTGATAGTTTTAATTTGTTTTTTGCAGATAAAGTTGAAATGCTGAATGAGAAGAAGATTGCCAGATTGAAAAGAGAACTGGAAGCAATAAGAATGGCTGATGACAAGACAAAGATGAAAGCTGAAGAACAAAATGTTGAATTAGTGACTGAAAAGGTGGTAAAAAAAATTATTGAAGTTGAGAAGATTGTTGAGGTCATTAAACCTTGTCTGAAATGTTTGGAGTCTTGCAAACATTGTGAGGAGAAAGACAAGAAGATTAGTGAACTGGAAGAGATGAAAGAGAATTTGTTGTCTGATGTGAAGTATGTAAAAGAGTCATACGATGTTTTGAACAGAACAGTTGATGGTCTGAATAAAACAAATCAAGAAGTTGATGCTGCTATGACAATGATGAGTTCAACTTTAATGACAAAGCAGAAAGTCATCAATGAGTATATCGAAGACTGTGCTAAGCTGAAGCAGGATTTGGAACTTGAAAAGATTGAGAGTGAAAGAATCAAAAGATTATTGTTGAGTTATACAACTTGTGATTATTTGATTGATCGAGTTTATCCTACTGTTGCAGGTCGTGAAGCTTTCCGAGATAAAGAAAAGGAAGAGGATACTGGTAAGAAACAAAGTGTCAAGTATAACAAGTGTCCGCCCCCGATCTATGAAAGTTATGCTCCCAGAAAACCAAATGAGGAACGTTTAAATAAGGCTCTCAACATCAAGTTAAAGTCTGAAACCATTGATGAGTTACCAGACAATATTGATGTCACATTCACAGCATCTGACACTGATCATGAGTCTGAGTTGTTAAAGAAAGTGGTCGATCAGGTGTTGGATATGGATGAAGAGTCAAAGTCGGAGTCAAAATCTGAAAGTTCGAGTTCGTCAGACAAGAGTCCGAGTTCACCAGTCAAACGGGTTTACAATAAAGAATTCATGTTATCAAAATGTAATTTGAATGATAGATTAATCAAATTGGCATATACTTTGAATGATTCAGACAAATTATATTCTGATGAGGAATTTCCAATAAGAAGTGTCAAAACTGAAATGATCAAACAGGTTTTCAAATTAACATAAATTAATATTTCTGAAATAAAAGATTTAAATCTTTCTGAAAAACCTAAAAAGTACACTTCAAGAGTTCAACAGAGATTGAACAAGAAAAAGGGTTACAGTTCTGGTTCAGGTTATCGGAAGAAACCAAACCATAACGGTAATTTCAAAAAGAAAGGGTTAGGTTTCATTTTCCCAGAAAGTTATAAAAATGAGAAAAATTATAAACCAAAAGCAAAATTTGTTGCAGGAGGAAGTGCTGAAGAGGAACAGAAGAAACCATTCTGGAGACAATCAAATCAGGAGTTTCTTGCTGAAAGAAAGAAGAATTTGAACCAATTTGCACCAAGAGTTGACAGAAGAACTTGTTTTAAATGTCAAAAAGTTGGACATATTGCCTGGAATTGTCAACAGTCCAACAATACAAAACAGGGAGTTTCTGTTAATTCAAAATTGAAAGAAAAACGTGTTGATGAAAAGAAACAACAAACTGAGAAAACTAATGTGTTTGAAAATTCAATTTTTAAAACTGGTGATGTTTCAAAACGTTTTTACAAAAGAAAAGTTGATTTGAACAAACAGAGATGGGTTGTTAAATCTGAAAATAGTTCTGACAATGAATCTGATTTCATAAAATCAGAGGAGTCATCTGTTGAGAAAAGTGAGAAGAATTCCGTTCCAGAGATGAACGATGAAAATTTTCCGCCATTGTCAAAGGAAAATCTGAAGTTGAAAGTTGGAAAGACAGAAATTTCAAATCAATTCTTCGCTGGTAACGGAGAATTTGATGTTGAAAAGACTTTCAATGGAAAAGTCAAACATATTTTTGGGAAGATGGTTGATGGAAAGTTAAAGGGTGCAAAAGAGTTTTACAGATCAAAAGGAGGTTGGGATAGAGTTGAATCCAGTGTTGTAAAAATCGAGACTATGCGACGATTAGTCGGTGATTAATCGCTAGTCGTCCAGTTACTGAGTAATTTTTCTTAAATCGGTCCATTAACCGACTAGGTCCGACTAGGCCAGCCAAAAGTCGACGATTCCAGCAAAAAACCTGTATATTCCGGCCAAAACCTCTAAATTCCGGCCAGTTTCCAACCAAATCATTTGAATTCCAACAATTAACCATGTATACTTAAATAAATGAGTTGAGTAAGATTTAAAACCTAGCTACTTAAAACTGAAAATTACATATAAAAACCCGATCCGATTAATCCTGATTAATCCCGAGTAATCCCGAGTAGTCGCTAGTCCCCACTTCACCGGCCGACTAGCGACTAGCGAGTTCTCCAACCTTGGTTGAATCTAAATCACCCAAGGCTGGTCAGGCTTGGGTGGACATCTTTTTTGAATAAAAACCTGACTTGCCGGAGCTCCCAGGTTGGTAATAGTGGAGCAGGAATCGGCATCTTTCTTGAGAAATTCACAGAGGCGATATTTCGACATACAGGTTTGATCTACAGGTGGTAATTTTTGAAATTGTTATATATTTACAAGTGATATGATTGATGTGAACCTACAAGAGGTTCCTGATATTACAAGTAGTTAATCAAGGTCATTAAGTTGAACTTGATGTAACTATCATACAAATGATTTAAAAACAATGTGATGAGTTTATCCCCTAGCCTACAAGTGGTAAAATCAACTAAACTTATTTTCCGGAAAAACCATTTGATTAAAACAAACTTAAGTGTTTTGAAATCATCATGGGAAAATAGTTTGTTGTAAGGGGAAGTTCTGATTGTTTATGCCAAGTGGATGGCGAATTGATGCAATTCACATCATGTTGTCACTTTATTTGTACAGTTTGTTTTCAAATTTCCTTTGAAAATCCAAAAACATTAGAAAATTTGAAAATGTCAAAAACATGATAAAATCAAAAATGAGTTTTGTTGTGAAAAGAGGAAATGATAGTACATCAGTAGACAATCACAGCATGCTAAAGAATTGGAAAGTAGAAATGTGATAACGGTCTCACTGATGATGTGTCAGTAGGTTTTTGCACATTTAGTAGATTGTGTCGAGATATAAACCTAAATTTCAAACTAGCTTATTTCGTGGGGAACATCTCTCGGATATATGGGTAACCCCCGAAATCTTGTTTGAAAGGTCCCTCTTTCTGAGATACTAGGTCCTTATACTCAGTGATATCTGGGGTATTATCCCGGGACTTCTGATTTTGCGGAAGCAATGGCCTAGTCCCCGTATAATACTTTACACTTGCTTGAAATATAGCACCACCCTCAGTACAAAAAATGATGAAACATTGCAAAATGCTAATCATGTGCTGTTGAAGAAAAGATCCTCTAAAGGGGACACACCAAAAGTCGAGCCGTCATCTCTCTGCTGAACGGAAGTTCTGACCTGAGCTCTCACGACCTCGCATTTAACCCCTTATAGATATCATATGTGGTATACTCACCTGTAAGACTGAATATTGGGATCTGGATATGGGAGTATATTCTAAGGTGGGACACTCGAATAAGTTTAAGTCTCTAAAACATTAATCTCGTATCTCGAATCAGTTGAAATTTGTGTGAGAATTTAAGTGGATCAGTATATCGACAATCTAAGTGAATTGTTTAATTCTTAATGTGTAACTAAGCTCAACGGTACTTGTGACTTGTCATAAAATGATATGATCCTCTTACACAAACTCACAAAAATAGTGTCTGTAAATATTTCATTATTGCATTTCAATTATGTTCCTACATGTGGTATAGTTTAGATTTTGAAAAAGCCAAAAAGATTTTCGACAACAGGTGTTGAAGAGCTGATTTTCAAAATTCCAATTGCTGAGCATGATGAACAAATGGTTTGGGAAAAACTGTTTAGAAAAAGGAAAAATGATTTTCTGCAAGTGGTCATCAAAGATTAATATTGTTACCCAAAACATAAGTTTTGAAAAGGAATACCTACAAGTGGATTCTAAATTTGTTAAATTTTTAAAAAAAATGAGGAATTTACTTTTGGGTAGAGGATGTGCAGGTTGGCCAGGTTCTCGATCCTGAACCTGTTAAAGCTGCAAAATCTATGAAAGCCAGACTACGATCCCATCACAACTTAAGGGGAAGTCTGCTAGTAATGGGGAGTTTGTTAGGAAGAGAGAATGATCAGATGAATAGAGCCAACTCCAGATTCTAAAGATTAACATCCGAGGGGAGGTTATCTGTTGGTGCTGATAGTAGAGAAGATGGATAGAAGAGAGAAGATTGAAAGAAGAGCCCAAAGACTGATAAAGGCAGAAGACTCGACATGCTGAAGAATGATACTGAAGACTCGTCGACATCCGAGGGGGAGTCTGTTGGTGCATACGTCTGTCGACTTCGTCTTGTATCGAGTCTTGTATTAGAATTGTTAGATCAGGGCACGCAGTTCGAGAAATTAGGGTTTAGAAGTAATTTCGCATGAGGTATGTAATTTCGCTTGAAAGTGTCATATGGGTAATTCCGTGCGAAATTAGATTTCGCTTGAATCTAATTTTGCTTGGAACATGTTCAAGTGAAATTAGCACCACTATATATACCCTTGGAGCGAAATCATTTGTAATGTTCATGTTTCCGGTACCGAAGTGCTGCCGACGTGTCAACTGATCTGTAAACGTGTTATATCAATAAAACAAGACAATTAGAAGTGAATCAAGCTGTTTACAAAGCCTAAACAATGAATTCCGCTTCTGTTTAGACCAAGAACTCTTCTGATTGACTCGTTTGGGTCACAGAACGATCCTATAGAGGTAGAGAAGATTGAAACAGACTTCTTGACTCTGGTCATGAAGAATTTGGATTGTCAGGCGTATGTGACGAGTTTCAACACCATGTCCCATTTGGTTCCCTATTTGGTCACACCAGAACCAAAGCGCATAGCGCGTTTTATTGGAGGCCTGGCACCAGAAATCAAAGGAAATGTTAAAGCATCCAGGCCTACCACGTACAGGTCCGTGGTGGATTTGTCCTTATCCCTCACTTTAGATGCAATCAGGAATAAGTCTGTTAAGACTTTTGATGAGGGAAAGAGGAGAGTTCTCATCATTCTGACAAGAAGAAAAAGGGGAATTCTGAGCATAAGAAAGGTTCCGAGTTCAAGAAAAACTCGAGTCTGTCACACCCGCTCGTAGCGGAAACGCAAGGTGTGATCTGTCTGGTTTTCATTGCATAAATATCGATGTACATGAACAAACTATATGAATAAAACATACTCCAATGCCATTACATAGTGTTTCAAAAGATTACAACATAAGTTTAGTGTGTCGGTTACAAACCATTAACATGAAAATAAAGCGTTATTGTTTCATACATTAACTTGAAATAAACTACTAAAGGTTAAGCCATCATATTTCCTCAAAGAGGCAGAATATAATAGTTAAACCCTCCAAAAGATGGCATGGAGTTCCGGTACTTGTTATCTTGACTGGGAAATCCGACATGGTCCTTTAATTCCCTGAAATACATGTTAAGTTTGGAAAACATCAACAAAAGTTGGTGAATTCATGCAATTTAGTTGTAAACGATGTATGAAAAACGTGAGTTGTAGTATGTAAAGCGTCAATGAAATCGTTGATCATTAATGTTTTGCAAGGACATTAATATGTGTGCCGAAAGAGGAAGCAAACCAACCCTAGACGATTTTATGCCGATTCCTATCGACTGGGACACAAACGCACTCTCCGTAGGGGTCCATGACCAAGAGTGGGGCTCGCCAAAACCCATTAGATCTAAGCCTTTGTTCCTTGGTCCAATCTGGATTAATGGTGCTTATAGTAAGGCCCTAATTCGCACATGATCTATGGTGTTTCATTACCTAACTTTAACATACCCTGAACATGTATCCTCCTCGATAGTTGTAAAGTTTGTAAAACATTTAAATGAATAGGGGAACATGAACTCACAGTATCGCGTCCTGAAAATAGATGTAAAATAAGACCTCACGTGCGGTCGTCCTGTATAGCGTGGCGACCTACAAACGTTCTTATTTTTGTTAGACACTTCGGTCTTTGAAAAGAACTTGAGTACAAGTCTTGTGTCTTGAGTATATGTAAGACTTGTATGTCTTTACTGTTCGTTAACTGTGTATTCGATGTATGAGTTGTTCAAATGTTCGTTAACTGTGTATTCGATGTATGAGTTGTATAGTCGGATCTCGTCCGCTGAATCTCGTGTCTTGTATGTATCACTTGTATAGTTGTGTTTCCAAAAATAGTATCATTGGGCCAAGCCCATGTTTTCAAGTTATTGGGCTTAAATAGTACTGGGCCTCAAATAGTGTTGGGCCTCAAATAGTGTTGGGCCTCAATAGTGCTGGGCCTAAATAGTGCTGGGCCTCAATAGTGTTGGGCCTCAAATAGTGCTGGGCCTAAATAGTGCTGGGCCTCAATAGTGTTGGGCTTGAATAGTATTGGGCTTTGGCCCATATGTTTGTATTGGGCTTAGCCCATGTGTTTATGTTAAGCCCATTATGAAGTATAAGCCCATTAAGAAAACTAAGCCCATTAAGTGTAAGTAGCCCATTTGTAAAAATAGTCTATTAAGTAAAATAAGCCCATTTATAAAAATAGCCCATTAGTATAATAAGCCCATTTGTTATATGTATAAGTCTTTCATTTTTTTATAAACACATTTTCATAAAAATACTAAGTATAGATGTTAATAAATAAAAACACACTAGCTTTTATAAGTTTATAAACATCCGAAAATTTGTTATCGATAGTATATTTATATTTCGTGTCGAAAGATCGTCTAACGTCGTAGTAACTCCCCGGATTGGCAATTAGCTTAAGTAGTCGTCCGTCGTTCATTTTGACCATATTTGGTGTCCGATTATAGAATCGTCCGCCACTCGTTTTAAGGCGTTATTATGTGAAGTCTCATAGGACTTTTGTTATAACGTGTTTTGAGTTTAAAGTTGACATGATATTCAAGTTCCTATCATGATATATATAACTAATACTCCAAGTAATATATCACACAAAAATTGTTTAAAGTAACCAAATATATATTTTCAAAAAAAAAATATATATTTTCCTTGTCTTTTATTTTGTAAACCATTCTTTAATAACCTTTTTAAATCTTGTAGAGATTTACCCAAAAATGTTGTTATTTTATAAAATAAAGTTTTTATAAAAATTGGCCATATAACCTTTGTATTCTTGTCTTAACCATGTTTCATTAAACATATCATTTTCTTAATCAAATCACCAACAATTTACCCAACATCATCACTAAACATATGAGACTTTTATAACATGAAATTATCAAAATGATATCCAAATCATGTAGGGTTTTAACCATGATCATTTCATATACTATCAAGTTCAAAAACCAAGTTACATTTTAGTTTTTAACAACTTTTATAAAAATCTTTAGTTGTATGTTAATTTTTATAATCTTGTGAAAGTCTTGTTTTTGAATATAAACCCTTAATACTTTCACAAGGTTACTAGATATGATCATCCATTTAATCCCTTATGTTAAACCCTTTAACATAAACATGTATAATTTTTAGATCATATCTTTCAACATCTTCTAATACTTTATTTGTAGCATAATCATCATAACAAGATCTAATAAGCATATCACATGTCTAAGATCACAATATAAACAAACATAATTATATGATAATTTTTATCTTTGCTTCTTGGTATTTTTCTTGTTCATTATGTATGATTATATATGGTTATTATTAATATAATAACAATCATAAACATAATATGCATAAAAAAAAATAAAGAAGCTTACTTCTAGCACAAGGCTAGGGATGATCTTAGAGATTAATAAGAACTAAGAAGATGATGATCTTGTGGTTAGAACACTTTTGTATGGATAAAAATCCTTCCTTTCACTTCCAAGGGCTTTAGATCACTTCATGTTCCAAGGAAATCCATGTTGATCATGTAGGAGATGATAAAAATTATTGGGTTTTTGTGGGTGTTCTTGAGAAAAAAAGATGAAGATGTGAGAGTGTTCTTGGTTGGTGATGGATAAAAATGTGAAGTAATGAGGTTTAGACTTAATGGCTAAGTGTTGAAAATAATCACCAACTTATCCCACTTGCAACACTTAGTAATTACCAAGATATTTTTCAAACATAAACAAGGGGTGGGACCCCCTTGTTCACGGTTACAAGGTGGGGGGGGGGGGTCTCATGTGGTAAAAAGTGTTAGTTATTTTTTTAGATTTCTCAAGAATAAGAAAATGTAAGTACTTTGGTGTTTAGGGTTTTGCAATTTTCCGAGATGATTCGAGACTTGTAATAACCATAAACTAGCTCCGCAAGACCAAAAAAAATATTAACTAGTTCGCTAGTTGTGCCAAAATGTAGTTCGGATAATTGTTTAGTGCTTGTTTCACTAATAAATAGTCGAAACGTTCGCTTATGGAAGTTGTAGGGCAAATTTCCGTTATGCGTGAAATTGTTATTCCATAAGTATGTTTATATGAAATTGGTGCCTAAACATCAATTTTTGCATCTTGTATTAAAAATACAATTGCTGAATTTTGCGGACAATTCATGAAATGGTCATTTTTAGCGCGTTTCGGACAGTTTTTAGTGCTACCGGGCATTGGTAAATTATTGATCGAACTCTTGTATTCCCATATAGGGTTTAATATATAAATGATATTGGACTCTCACTCGAGTCCTAAAGATGTCATTTTAGATGTTTTCTGCGAATCCGGAGTTTTCGTCAGCACTCTAGTTCACTAGGCACTACTCTAGTTGTTTCGGTGAATTGTTTGCACTATTTCAAATGTACCCAATAAAAATGAATCATGTGTATTAACCAATGAATATTCCATGAGTTTTCTAAGATGTATACCATATAATCATGCAGTCAGAATATTCAAAACACATGCTTGTATAATGTAAATCACTGTTTTAAATGTAAGTAAATTACCCGAAAGTGGCAGTTGTCACATTCTCCCCTTGTTATTTAGAATTTCGTCCCGAAATTCTAGCTTTGTTATTCTTTGCAGGAGTTTTCGGAAATAGGTGGGGATATTTTTCCTTCATTCGGTCTTCACGTTCCCAAGTATACTCGGGTCCGTGACGAGAGTTCCAACGAACCTTTACTAACTTGATACGACTTCTCCGTGTTTTATTGACCTTCCAGTCCGTGACCTCAACAGGTTCTTCAGTGAAACGGAGTTTGTCGTCAATGTGAATTTCATCCATAGGAATAGCAACGGTTACTTGTATTGGACTCTTTTTAAGATTCGTTACATGAAACGTGTGGTGTACACTGCTAAGTTCATCAGGTAACTTCAACTTGTAGGCAACAGTGCCAATCTTTTCTAAGATTTCAAATGGTCCAATGTAACGCGGGTTAAGCTTTCCACGTTTACCGAACCTCACTACGCCTTTCCAAGGTGAGACTTTCAATAAAACTTTCTCTCCAACCTCGAAAGATGCTTGTTTTCGTTTTCCATCAGCGTAGAACTTTTGTCGATCGCGAGCCGCCTTGATACGGTCTCGGATCTGAAAAATTTTATCCGTAGTATCTTGGACTAGTTCCGGACCAATTAATTGACTATCGCCCGTTTCCGCCCAACATAGCGGAGAGCGACACTTTCGACCATAAAGAGCTTCAAACGGTGCAGCTCGTATACTTGTATGGTAGCTGTTATTGTAGGAAAACTCAACTAGAGGTAGATGATTATCCCAATTGCCACCTAAATCCATAACACATGCACGAAGCATATCTTCCAGTGTTTGGATAGTCCGTTCGCTCTGGCCGTCAGTTTGTGGATGAAAGGCCGTACTTAGATTCAATTGAGATCCAAAGGCCTGTTGAAATGAATTCCATATTCTTGAAACAAAACGACCGTCTCGGTCCGAAATGATTGAAATAGGCACTCCATGACGAGCCACTATTTCTCTGAGATAGATTTCCGCTAGTTTCTCAGTACTATCCTTCTCCCGAATCGGTAAGAAGTGTGCGGACTTTGTCAATCTATCCACGATTACCCATATCATGTCATGACCTTTCGAGGTCCTGGGTAACTTCGTAATGAAGTCCATGGATATTTGTTCCCATTTCCAAGCGGGAATCTCGGGTTGTTGTAATAACCCAGATGGTTTCTGATACTCTGCCTTGACCTTCGCTCAGGTCAAGCAATTTCCAACATAGAAAGCGATATCCTTTTTGAGGTTAGGCCACCAATAGTACTCTTTTAAGTCGTGGTACATCTTATCTGATCCAGGATGGATCGAGTACTTTGACCTATGTGCTTCCTCAAAAATGAGATCTCGGAGACCTCCAAAGAATGGAACCCAAATTCTACCCGCAAAGTACAAAGTTCCATCCTCCTTTGGTACTAACTGTTTTTCCATGCCTCGAAGTGATTCTTCTAGAATATGTTCTTCCTTGAGCGCTTCTTGTTGTGCATTTTGAATTCGTGCGGTAAGATCTGTGTGAATCGTCATCTCTAGTGCTCGCACTCTTAGTGTTTTAACTCGTTCCTTGCGGCTCAAGGCGTCTGCCACAACGTTCGCCTTGCCCGGATGGTACTTGATTTCACAATCATAGTCGTTTAATAATTCAACCCAACGTCGCTGACGCATATTTAATTCTTTTTGGTTGAATATGTGTTGTAGACTCCTATGATCCGTGAAAATAGTGCACTGTGTACCATATAAGTAATGCCGCCAAATTTTCAAAGCAAATACCACCGCGCCTAGCTCTAGGTCATGAGTGGTATAGTTCTTCTCGTGAACTTTCAGTTGGCGGGACGCGTACGCGATAACCTTTTTACGTTGCATGAGCACACAACCCAAACCTTGATGCGAAGCATCACAGTATACCACAAAGTCATCGGTACCGTCGGGTAATGATAAGATTGGTGCAATGCACAACTTGTCTTTAAGATGTTGAAATGCTGCTTCTTGTTTCTCTCCCCAATCGAATTTCCTGTCTTTCTGTGTAAGAGAAGTTAGCGGTTGAGCAATCTTTGAAAAATTCTCAATAAATCTCCGATAATATCCCGCTAAGCCCAAAAATTGTCGCACTTCAGTAGGAGTCTTGGGCGCTTCCCAATTTTTAATCGATTCAATCTTCGACGGGTCTACTTGAATACCCTTCTCGTTCACTATATGCCCGAGAAATTGTACTTCACGAATCCAAAACTCACATTTGGAAAACTTCGCGTATAAGTTCTCCTTTTTGAGTAGTTCTAATATGGTTCTCAAATGTTGTTCATGCTCGGCTGCCGATCGTGAGTATATCAAGATGTCGTCAATGAACACTATGACGAATTTGTCGAGATACGGCTTGCACACGCGGTTCATTAAATCCATGAAGACCGCCGGTGCGTTCGTTAAACCAAAAGGCATAACGAGAAACTCGTAATGACCGTAACGAGTCCGAAAAGCCGTTTTCGGTATGCTTTCTTCTTGAATCCGTAACTGATGATACCCCGATCGTAAGTCTACCTTTGAGTAAAAACTCGACCCTTGAAGTTGATCGAATAAGTCGTCAATCCTCGGTAGTGGATACCGATTCTTGATGGTGAGTTTATTCAACTCTCTGTAGTCGATACACATTCTGAATGTCCCGTCCTTCTTTTTCACAAAAAGAACTGGAGCTCCCCAAGGCGAGAAACTCGGTCTTATGAATCCCTTATCCAACAACTCTTGAAGTTGTGTGGACAATTCCTGCATTTCAGAAGGTGCTAATCGATATGGAGATTTAGCTACGGGTGCGGCTCCAGGCACCAAGTCGATGTGAAATTCGACTTGTCGATAAGGCGGTAGTCCTGGCAAGTCTTCAGGAAAGACTTCAGGGAATTCTTTTACTACCGGAATATCGGTCAACTTCGGCCCATCGGCCTTCTTGTCTACAACATGCGCTAGAAAAGCAATATAACCTTTCCGTAAGTATTTCTGCGCTTTCATGCAATTGATGATCCGCAATGGGGTGTCACGCTTCTCTCCATGTATAACAAGTGTCTCTTTGTTCGGTAGTGGTAGGCGAATGATCTTCTCGTGGCAAACGACTTCGGCTCGATTGTTGGATAGCCAATCCATGCCAACCACTACGTCGAAACTACCCAATTCAACGGGTAAGAGATCGATATTGAATTTTTGTTCGCCAAGTTCTAAGGTACACTCCTTAACAACTTCTCCCGTCTCTATTAGTCTACCGTTAGCCAATTCTATAGAATATGGAACATCTAGTTTACTAGGTTCCAAGCCCAGAATATTTTTAAATTCTATAGAAATAAAACTAAAATCGGCTCCGGTATCAAATAATATGGATGCGAAATGATCATTGAGGAGAAACGTACCAGTGACCACATTAGGGTCTTGGCGCGCATCCTTGGCCCCAATCACAAAAGATCGACCATGAGCTTGAATTTCTTTAGGACAGTCTCTCTTGTAGTGATCCTTGCTTCCGCATCCAAAGCATCCTTGATTACGACCATTCCCGTTTCCATTCTTGTTACCAAATCCACTTCCCGATCCAGTATTATTTCTCGTTCCCCAACATGACTCAGTACGGTGGCCAAGCTTGCCACACTTATCACACTTGACAAGCCGACAATCACCCACGTGATGAAATTTGCATCGTTCACACATAGGTAAAGTACCAGCGTACTTCTTAGGACCAGTGTCGTTTGTGGCTACAAACGCCTTTGCATCCCTTTGCGAGTTGTTCTGTCGCTTGTTGTTGTTGTTGTTGTTGTTGTTGTTGGGGTTATTGTTATTGTTGTTGTGGTTGTTGTTACTGTTGTTGTTATTACTACGGGTTCCCCTCTTGAAATTCGAGTAATTTCTCTTCCCACGGTTGGAAGACTCAACATGTGTTTCCTTCTTGTCATCACCTTTCTCAGTGAATATCTTCATCCTGACCCCGTCTTCAGTAAGACTCACGGCTATAGTCACAGCCTGAGTAATAGTCGTGGGTTTAGCTGCAGTAACCAGACTTCGAATCTTGTCAGAAAGTCCCCAGATGTAGCGTTCGATACGCTTGTATTCTGGTGTTACAAGATACGGAATCACGCGGGACAGATCGTGAAATCTTTGCGTATATCCCGTGATATCAGCTCCGACCATGGTAAGGTTCCAAAACTCGTTCTCCAACTTCTGGAGTTCAGCACGAGAACAGTACTTTTCCCTCATACGTTCCTTCAGTTCCTCCCAAGTCAACGCATAAGCAGCGTTATCACCCAAAGTTTGCACTTGTAGGTTCCACCAGGTAAGGGCCTCGTTAAGAAACAAGCCAGTAACGAAAGTGACTTGCTGATTAGCAGAACATCTGCTCATTCTGATAGTAGAATCCGTTTTCTCAGTCCATCTCACATAAGCCACAGCACCGCCTGTGCCATCATAGTTAAGCGGCTTGCAGTCTAGAAACTGCTTGAATGTGCACCCTGAAATTGGACAACGGATTTTGAATGAGCAAACAGTGAATCGCACGAATAGATTAAGAAAGAAATTTGATGTGTTGCAATAAAACAAATAAACGTTACCCGGAATATTTGTTCCACCAGAAGTACCGCCTGGACCCTGGCCTCCCGATCCGCCGGTGCCACCACTTGTTTCGACACGGGATGCCTCATACAGTGCGATAGCTTGAGCGATTCTCTGTTCTATAAGTGCATTCAGTTCTGCCTCGGTCGTAGGCATTGGTGGAGGTGGGGGTGGATTAACTGTCCGTGAACGTAAAACTTTCCTCGGTGGCATGATTCTTCCAAAGGAGAAATAGGACAAAGATTAGACGTTGATTTTGTTTGTTCAAAAAGAAATATTCATAACATTAACAATAATATCACCACCAAATATATAATGCGAGTAAATAAGTTAACATAAATAATAAGAGATGTCCAACCAGACCTCTCATTTGCATTTAATAGATAACACCAAGTTTTATTTATATATATAGTCAACCGGTTACATAATCGTTTGAAAGGAACAAAAATAGACTCGGGCTACATAACCCGGTCATACTAGTCTAGTACAACAAAAGAGATAATAAAGTCTTCCTTCCAACTACGTGTTCCGCTGTATGTCGGCTGTCTTTAAACTTGGTGGAGCATCAAATATGTACACAAAACGACTATAATTACCCGTCCCAAAAGTATACTACCGGTAACCATAGTCTATGCTGGGGGAAAAACTGGTGGTGGAATAGGGAATAACAACCTGCGAACCTCAGAAACTCTACCCTCCAAATCAAGCACCAAATGGTGAAGGAACACACTCTGCTGCTCGAGTGTCAGTACCCGAGTAGGTAAATCCACTGGCGGTAGATCCGCTGGTGGCATCTGTGGGGGTAGTGGGGGTAATGGTGGTGGTCCTGGTGGTAGTGGTGGACCATGAAGTACCATACCAATGAGGTGAGTAAGCTCATCCTCGAGTTCACTAACTCGACGGATAATAAAGTCTATCTGATGCTCAAGTGTGAGCACACGAGCCGGTAACTCGGTAGTAGCAACTAAGTAATGCAGTGGGTGGTATGGGTCTGTGATGGGCATATCATGTGGGTATAGGTCCATGTCTCCGGGTGGTACATGGGCGTGTCCTGAGGGTCCTGCCTCGTCCGTATGGTCTACATGTGGTAGAATAGGAACAACCTGATCATGTGCAGGGACAACTGGCTCATCAGGTATGACATCATCCAGCTCAATGTCTGCATTGCGCTGTAGGCCAATGGCCTGCAGTGCAGAGGAAGTAACAGATGCATAAGAAGAAGCATCCGCATCAGTATCGGAATCAGAAGAGATAATAATAATCGGAACCACCGGTGCGGCAACCTCTAGAATAACCAAGTCATGAGCATCACTGGAATAACAGGAACTACAGCATCGTCCTCCTCGTCGAAGTCGCCAATGAAAGGCAATATGGCAAGAGGAAGGACATCCAAGGGTATAACCTCTATAACATGTTCACCCACTGGGTGACCTATGATAACAACCTCGTTGAGTAGAGGGGGCACCTCTAGCACATCATCATTAATGATGTCTCCTAACATGTAAGCGTCCAATATGTCACCACCAATTGCGAACGGCTGGAAATCATCCATGTCGCTGTCAGAAGTAGAGTCGCTATCAGATAAGATAACCTGTACCTCCGGCACAACGTCATCGTCAGACACAATCTCCATGGGGTCTACATCGTCGTAAATGTTACTTCCTTCGGAGGAAGACATGATATCCTGAGAAATAAGTTGTTCGACACGTATGAGCATTTGTTACGTTACATATATACACAAAATGTATTTTTCACATAGAGTTCATTTTAAGTTATCCTAATTGAGTTGTGTGGATTAACTTAAAGTTGCATGTCTACCATTTAGATAACTAAGACACTAATGTCCTTGCTTGACTTGTATGAGATGAATTCTTGTTGAAAATGGACCATGAAAATGTTTATGCAAATGAAAACATGTGTTTGTGTTTAAATGGTTTTCATGAGAGATCCCTAGTGATTGTAGACTTAGACTCGGTAAAGAATCCTGGTTCACTACAATCGATGCTCTGATACCAGTCTGTCACACCCGCTCGTAGCGGAAACGCAAGGTGTGATCTGTCTGGTTTTCATTGCATAAATATCGATGTACATGAACAAACTATATGAATAAAACATACTCCAATGCCATTACATAGTGTTTCAAAAGATTACAACATAAGTTTAGTGTGTCGGTTACAAACCATTAACATGAAAATAAAGCGTTATTGTTTCATACATTAACTTGAAATAAACTACTAAAGGTTAAGCCATCATATTTCCTCAAAGAGGCAGAATATAATAGTTAAACCCTCCAAAAGATGGCATGGAGTTCCGGTACTTGTTATCTTGACTGGGAAATCCGACATGGTCCTTTAATTCCCTGAAATACATGTTAAGTTTGGAAAACATCAACAAAAGTTGGTGAATTCATGCAATTTAGTTGTAAACGATGTATGAAAAACGTGAGTTGTAGTATGTAAAGCGTCAATGAAATCGTTGATCATTAATGTTTTGCAAGGACATTAATATGTGTGCCGAAAGAGGAAGCAAACCAACCCTAGACGATTTTATGCCGATTCCTATCGACTGGGACACAAACGCACTCTCCGTAGGGGTCCATGACCAAGAGTGGGGCTCGCCAAAACCCATTAGATCTAAGCCTTTGTTCCTTGGTCCAATCTGGATTAATGGTGCTTATAGTAAGGCCCTAATTCGCACATGATCTATGGTGTTTCATTACCTAACTTTAACATACCCTGAACATGTATCCTCCCCGATAGTTGTAAAGTTTGTAAAACATTTAAATGAATAGGGGAACATGAACTCACAGTATCGCGTCCTGAAAATAGATGTAAAATAAGACCTCACGTGCGGTCGTCCTGTATAGCGTGGCGACCTACAAACGTTCTTATTTTTGTTAGACACTTCGGTCTTTGAAAAGAACTTGAGTACAAGTCTTGTGTCTTGAGTATATGTAAGACTTGTATGTCTTTACTGTTCGTTAACTGTGTATTCGATGTATGAGTTGTTCAAATGTTCGTTAACTGTGTATTCGATGTATGAGTTGTATAGTCGGATCTCGTCCGCTGAATCTCGTGTCTTGTATGTATCACTTGTATAGTTGTGTTTCCAAAAATAGTATCATTGGGCCAAGCCCATGTTTTCAAGTTATTGGGCTTAAATAGTACTGGGCCTCAAATAGTGTTGGGCCTCAAATAGTGTTGGGCCTCAATAGTGCTGGGCCTAAATAGTGCTGGGCCTCAATAGTGTTGGGCCTCAAATAGTGCTGGGCCTAAATAGTGCTGGGCCTCAATAGTGTTGGGCTTGAATAGTATTGGGCTTTGGCCCATATGTTTGTATTGGGCTTAGCCCATGTGTTTATGTTAAGCCCATTATGAAGTATAAGCCCATTAAGAAAACTAAGCCCATTAAGTGTAAGTAGCCCATTTGTAAAAATAGTCTATTAAGTAAAATAAGCCCATTTATAAAAATAGCCCATTAGTATAATAAGCCCATTTGTTATATGTATAAGTCTTTCATTTTTTTATAAACACATTTTCATAAAAATACTAAGTATAGATGTTAATAAATAAAAACACACTAGCTTTTATAAGTTTATAAACATCCGAAAATTTGTTATCGATAGTATATTTATATTTCGTGTCGAAAGATCGTCTAACGTCGTAGTAACTCCCCGGATTGGCAATTAGCTTAAGTAGTCGTCCGTCGTTCATTTTGACCATATTTGGTGTCCGATTATAGAATCGTCCGCCACTCGTTTTAAGGCGTTATTATGTGAAGTCTCATAGGACTTTTGTTATAACGTGTTTTGAGTTTAAAGTTGACATGATATTCAAGTTCCTATCATGATATATATAACTAATACTCCAAGTAATATATCACACAAAAATTGTTTAAAGTAACCAAATATATATTTTCAAAAAAAAAATATATATTTTCCTTGTCTTTTATTTTGTAAACCATTCTTTAATAACCTTTTTAAATCTTGTAGAGATTTACCCAAAAATGTTGTTATTTTATAAAATAAAGTTTTTATAAAAATTGGCCATATAACCTTTGTATTCTTGTCTTAACCATGTTTCATTAAACATATCATTTTCTTAATCAAATCACCAACAATTTACCCAACATCATCACTAAACATATGAGACTTTTATAACATGAAATTATCAAAATGATATCCAAATCATGTAGGGTTTTAACCATGATCATTTCATATACTATCAAGTTCAAAAACCAAGTTACATTTTAGTTTTTAACAACTTTTATAAAAATCTTTAGTTGTATGTTAATTTTTATAATCTTGTGAAAGTCTTGTTTTTGAATAT
Source organism: Helianthus tuberosus (assembly GCA_030545235.1). Classification (NCBI taxonomy): domain Eukaryota; kingdom Viridiplantae; phylum Streptophyta; class Magnoliopsida; order Asterales; family Asteraceae; genus Helianthus; species Helianthus tuberosus. The sequence continues at coordinate 151,386,306 of CM060357.1, read as the reverse complement.
AAACCCTTAATACTTTCACAAGGTCACTAGATATGATCATCCATTTAATCCCTTATGTTAAACCCTTTAACATAAACATGTATAATTTTTAGATCATATCTTTCAACATCTTCTAATACTTTATTTGTAGCATAATCATCATAACAAGATCTAATAAGCATATCACATGTCTAAGATCACAATATAAACAAACATAATTATATGATAATTTTTATCTTTGCTTCTTGGTATTTTTCTTGTTCATTATGTATGATTATATATGGTTATTATTAATATAATAACAATCATAAACATAATATGCATAAAAAAAAATAAAGAAGCTTACTTCTAGCACAAGGCTAGGGATGATCTTAGAGATTAATAAGAACTAAGAAGATGATGATCTTGTGGTTAGAACACTTTTGTATGGATAAAAATCCTTCCTTTCACTTCCAAGGGCTTTAGATCACTTCATGTTCCAAGGAAATCCATGTTGATCATGTAGGAGATGATAAAAATTATTGGGTTTTTGTGGGTGTTCTTGAGAAAAAAAGATGAAGATGTGAGAGTGTTCTTGGTTGGTGATGGATAAAAATGTGAAGTAATGAGGTTTAGACTTAATGGCTAAGTGTTGAAAATAATCACCAACTTATCCCACTTGCAACACTTAGTAATTACCAAGATATTTTTCAAACATAAACAAGGGGTGGGACCCCCTTGTTCACGGTTACAAGGTGGGGGGGGGGTCTCATGTGGTAAAAAGTGTTAGTTATTTTTTTAGATTTCTCAAGAATAAGAAAATGTAAGTACTTTGGTGTTTAGGGTTTTGCAATTTTCCGAGATGATTCGAGACTTGTAATAACCATAAACTAGCTCCGCAAGACCAAAAAAAATATTAACTAGTTCGCTAGTTGTGCCAAAATGTAGTTCGGATAATTGTTTAGTGCTTGTTTCACTAATAAATAGTCGAAACGTTCGCTTATGGAAGTTGTAGGGCAAATTTCCGTTATGCGTGAAATTGTTATTCCATAAGTATGTTTATATGAAATTGGTGCCTAAACATCAATTTTTGCATCTTGTATTAAAAATACAATTGCTGAATTTTGCGGACAATTCATGAAATGGTCATTTTTAGCGCGTTTCGGACAGTTTTTAGTGCTACCGGGCATTGGTAAATTATTGATCGAACTCTTGTATTCCCATATAGGGTTTAATATATAAATGATATTGGACTCTCACTCGAGTCCTAAAGATGTCATTTTAGATGTTTTCTGCGAATCCGGAGTTTTCGTCAGCACTCTAGTTCACTAGGCACTACTCTAGTTGTTTCGGTGAATTGTTTGCACTATTTCAAATGTACCCAATAAAAATGAATCATGTGTATTAACCAATGAATATTCCATGAGTTTTCTAAGATGTATACCATATAATCATGCAGTCAGAATATTCAAAACACATGCTTGTATAATGTAAATCACTGTTTTAAATGTAAGTAAATTACCCGAAAGTGGCAGTTGTCACATTCTCCCCTTGTTATTTAGAATTTCGTCCCGAAATTCTAGCTTTGTTATTCTTTGCAGGAGTTTTCGGAAATAGGTGGGGATATTTTTCCTTCATTCGGTCTTCACGTTCCCAAGTATACTCGGGTCCGTGACGAGAGTTCCAACGAACCTTTACTAACTTGATACGACTTCTCCGTGTTTTATTGACCTTCCAGTCCGTGACCTCAACAGGTTCTTCAGTGAAACGGAGTTTGTCGTCAATGTGAATTTCATCCATAGGAATAGCAACGGTTACTTGTATTGGACTCTTTTTAAGATTCGTTACATGAAACGTGTGGTGTACACTGCTAAGTTCATCAGGTAACTTCAACTTGTAGGCAACAGTGCCAATCTTTTCTAAGATTTCAAATGGTCCAATGTAACGCGGGTTAAGCTTTCCACGTTTACCGAACCTCACTACGCCTTTCCAAGGTGAGACTTTCAATAAAACTTTCTCTCCAACCTCGAAAGATGCTTGTTTTCGTTTTCCATCAGCGTAGAACTTTTGTCGATCGCGAGCCGCCTTGATACGGTCTCGGATCTGAAAAATTTTATCCGTAGTATCTTGGACTAGTTCCGGACCAATTAATTGACTATCGCCCGTTTCCGCCCAACATAGCGGAGAGCGACACTTTCGACCATAAAGAGCTTCAAACGGTGCAGCTCGTATACTTGTATGGTAGCTGTTATTGTAGGAAAACTCAACTAGAGGTAGATGATTATCCCAATTGCCACCTAAATCCATAACACATGCACGAAGCATATCTTCCAGTGTTTGGATAGTCCGTTCGCTCTGGCCGTCAGTTTGTGGATGAAAGGCCGTACTTAGATTCAATTGAGATCCAAAGGCCTGTTGAAATGAATTCCATATTCTTGAAACAAAACGACCGTCTCGGTCCGAAATGATTGAAATAGGCACTCCATGACGAGCCACTATTTCTCTGAGATAGATTTCCGCTAGTTTCTCAGTACTATCCTTCTCCCGAATCGGTAAGAAGTGTGCGGACTTTGTCAATCTATCCACGATTACCCATATCATGTCATGACCTTTCGAGGTCCTGGGTAACTTCGTAATGAAGTCCATGGATATTTGTTCCCATTTCCAAGCGGGAATCTCGGGTTGTTGTAATAACCCAGATGGTTTCTGATACTCTGCCTTGACCTTCGCGCAGGTCAAGCAATTTCCAACATAGAAAGCGATATCCTTTTTGAGGTTAGGCCACCAATAGTACTCTTTTAAGTCGTGGTACATCTTATCTGATCCAGGATGGATCGAGTACTTTGACCTATGTGCTTCCTCAAAAATGAGATCTCGGAGACCTCCAAAGAATGGAACCCAAATTCTACCCGCAAAGTACAAAGTTCCATCCTCCTTTGGTACTAACTGTTTTTCCATGCCTCGAAGTGATTCTTCTAGAATATGTTCTTCCTTGAGCGCTTCTTGTTGTGCATTTTGAATTCGTGCGGTAAGATCTGTGTGAATCGTCATCTCTAGTGCTCGCACTCTTAGTGTTTTAACTCGTTCCTTGCGGCTCAAGGCGTCTGCCACAACGTTCGCCTTGCCCGGATGGTACTTGATTTCACAATCATAGTCGTTTAATAATTCAACCCAACGTCGCTGACGCATATTTAATTCTTTTTGGTTGAATATGTGTTGTAGACTCCTATGATCCGTGAAAATAGTGCACTGTGTACCATATAAGTAATGCCGCCAAATTTTCAAAGCAAATACCACCGCGCCTAGCTCTAGGTCATGAGTGGTATAGTTCTTCTCGTGAACTTTCAGTTGGCGGGACGCGTACGCGATAACCTTTTTACGTTGCATGAGCACACAACCCAAACCTTGATGCGAAGCATCACAGTATACCACAAAGTCATCGGTACCGTCGGGTAATGATAAGATTGGTGCAATGCACAACTTGTCTTTAAGATGTTGAAATGCTGCTTCTTGTTTCTCTCCCCAATCGAATTTCCTGTCTTTCTGTGTAAGAGAAGTTAGCGGTTGAGCAATCTTTGAAAAATTCTCAATAAATCTCCGATAATATCCCGCTAAGCCCAAAAATTGTCGCACTTCAGTAGGAGTCTTGGGCGCTTCCCAATTTTTAATCGATTCAATCTTCGACGGGTCTACTTGAATACCCTTCTCGTTCACTATATGCCCGAGAAATTGTACTTCACGAATCCAAAACTCACATTTGGAAAACTTCGCGTATAAGTTCTCCTTTTTGAGTAGTTCTAATATGGTTCTCAAATGTTGTTCATGCTCGGCTGCCGATCGTGAGTATATCAAGATGTCGTCAATGAACACTATGACGAATTTGTCGAGATACGGCTTGCACACGCGGTTCATTAAATCCATGAAGACCGCCGGTGCGTTCGTTAAACCAAAAGGCATAACGAGAAACTCGTAATGACCGTAACGAGTCCGAAAAGCCGTTTTCGGTATGCTTTCTTCTTGAATCCGTAACTGATGATACCCCGATCGTAAGTCTACCTTTGAGTAAAAACTCGACCCTTGAAGTTGATCGAATAAGTCGTCAATCCTCGGTAGTGGATACCGATTCTTGATGGTGAGTTTATTCAACTCTCTGTAGTCGATACACATTCTGAATGTCCCGTCCTTCTTTTTCACAAAAAGAACTGGAGCTCCCCAAGGCGAGAAACTCGGTCTTATGAATCCCTTATCCAACAACTCTTGAAGTTGTGTGGACAATTCCTGCATTTCAGAAGGTGCTAATCGATATGGAGATTTAGCTACGGGTGCGGCTCCAGGCACCAAGTCGATGTGAAATTCGACTTGTCGATAAGGCGGTAGTCCTGGCAAGTCTTCAGGAAAGACTTCAGGGAATTCTTTTACTACCGGAATATCGGTCAACTTCGGCCCATCGGCCTTCTTGTCTACAACATGCGCTAGAAAAGCAATATAACCTTTCCGTAAGTATTTCTGCGCTTTCATGCAATTGATGATCCGCAATGGGGTGTCACGCTTCTCTCCATGTATAACAAGTGTCTCTTTGTTCGGTAGTGGTAGGCGAATGATCTTCTCGTGGCAAACGACTTCGGCTCGATTGTTGGATAGCCAATCCATGCCAACCACTACGTCGAAACTACCCAATTCAACGGGTAAGAGATCGATATTGAATTTTTGTTCGCCAAGTTCTAAGGTACACTCCTTAACAACTTCTCCCGTCTCTATTAGTCTACCGTTAGCCAATTCTATAGAATATGGAACATCTAGTTTACTAGGTTCCAAGCCCAGAATATTTTTAAATTCTATAGAAATAAAACTAAAATCGGCTCCGGTATCAAATAATATGGATGCGAAATGATCATTGAGGAGAAACGTACCAGTGACCACATTAGGGTCTTGGCGCGCATCCTTGGCCCCAATCACAAAAGATCGACCATGAGCTTGAATTTCTTTAGGACAGTCTCTCTTGTAGTGATCCTTGCTTCCGCATCCAAAGCATCCTTGATTACGACCATTCCCGTTTCCATTCTTGTTACCAAATCCACTTCCCGATCCAGTATTATTTCTCGTTCCCCAACATGACTCAGTACGGTGGCCAAGCTTGCCACACTTATCACACTTGACAAGCCGACAATCACCCACGTGATGAAATTTGCATCGTTCACACATAGGTAAAGTACCAGCGTACTTCTTAGGACCAGTGTCGTTTGTGGCTACAAACGCCTTTGCATCCCTTTGCGAGTTGTTCTGTCGCTTGTTGTTGTTGTTGTTGTTGTTGTTGTTGGGGTTATTGTTATTGTTGTTGTGGTTGTTGTTACTGTTGTTGTTATTACTACGGGTTCCCCTCTTGAAATTCGAGTAATTTCTCTTCCCACGGTTGGAAGACTCAACATGTGTTTCCTTCTTGTCATCACCTTTCTCAGTGAATATCTTCATCCTGACCCCGTCTTCAGTAAGACTCACGGCTATAGTCACAGCCTGAGTAATAGTCGTGGGTTTAGCTGCAGTAACCAGACTTCGAATCTTGTCAGAAAGTCCCCAGATGTAGCGTTCGATACGCTTGTATTCTGGTGTTACAAGATACGGAATCACGCGGGACAGATCGTGAAATCTTTGCGTATATCCCGTGATATCAGCTCCGACCATGGTAAGGTTCCAAAACTCGTTCTCCAACTTCTGGAGTTCAGCACGAGAACAGTACTTTTCCCTCATACGTTCCTTCAGTTCCTCCCAAGTCAACGCATAAGCAGCGTTATCACCCAAAGTTTGCACTTGTAGGTTCCACCAGGTAAGGGCCTCGTTAAGAAACAAGCCAGTAACGAAAGTGACTTGCTGATTAGCAGAACATCTGCTCATTCTAATAGTAGAATCCGTTTTCTCAGTCCATCTCACATAAGCCACAGCACCGCCTGTGCCATCATAGTTAAGCGGCTTGCAGTCTAGAAACTGCTTGAATGTGCACCCTGAAATTGGACAACGGATTTTGAATGAGCAAACAGTGAATCGCACGAATAGATTAAGAAAGAAATTTGATGTGTTGCAATAAAACAAATAAACGTTACCCGGAATATTTGTTCCACCAGAAGTACCGCCTGGACCCTGGCCTCCCGATCCGCCGGTGCCACCACTTGTTTCGACACGGGATGCCTCATACAGTGCGATAGCTTGAGCGATTCTCTGTTCTATAAGTGCATTCAGTTCTGCCTCGGTCGTAGGCATTGGTGGAGGTGGGGGTGGATTAACTGTCCGTGAACGTAAAACTTTCCTCGGTGGCATGATTCTTCCAAAGGAGAAATAGGACAAAGATTAGACGTTGATTTTGTTTGTTCAAAAAGAAATATTCATAACATTAACAATAATATCACCACCAAATATATAATGCGAGTAAATAAGTTAACATAAATAATAAGAGATGTCCAACCAGACCTCTCATTTGCATTTAATAGATAACACCAAGTTTTATTTATATATATAGTCAACCGGTTACATAATCGTTTGAAAGGAACAAAAATAGACTCGGGCTACATAACCCGGTCATACTAGTCTAGTACAACAAAAGAGATAATAAAGTCTTCCTTCCAACTACGTGTTCCGCTGTATGTCGGCTGTCTTTAAACTTGGTGGAGCATCAAATATGTACACAAAACGACTATAATTACCCGTCCCAAAAGTATACTACCGGTAACCATAGTCTATGCTGGGGGAAAAACTGGTGGTGGAATAGGGAATAACAACCTGCGAACCTCAGAAACTCTACCCTCCAAATCAAGCACCAAATGGTGAAGGAACACACTCTGCTGCTCGAGTGTCAGTACCCGAGTAGGTAAATCCACTGGCGGTAGATCCGCTGGTGGCATCTGTGGGGGTAGTGGGGGTAATGGTGGTGGTCCTGGTGGTAGTGGTGGACCATGAAGTACCATACCAATGAGGTGAGTAAGCTCATCCTCGAGTTCACTAACTCGACGGATAATAAAGTCTATCTGATGCTCAAGTGTGAGCACACGAGCCGGTAACTCGGTAGTAGCAACTAAGTAATGCAGTGGGTGGTATGGGTCTGTGATGGGCATATCATGTGGGTATAGGTCCATGTCTCCGGGTGGTACATGGGCGTGTCCTGAGGGTCCTGCCTCGTCCGTATGGTCTACATGTGGTAGAATAGGAACAACCTGATCATGTGCAGGGACAACTGGCTCATCAGGTATGACATCATCCAGCTCAATGTCTGCATTGCGCTGTAGGCCAATGGCCTGCAGTGCAGAGGAAGTAACAGATGCATAAGAAGAAGCATCCGCATCAGTATCGGAATCAGAAGAGATAATAATAATCGGAACCACCGGTGCGGCAACCTCTAGAATAACCAAGTCATGAGCATCACTGGAATAACAGGAACTACAGCATCGTCCTCCTCGTCGAAGTCGCCAATGAAAGGCAATATGGCAAGAGGAAGGACATCCAAGGGTATAACCTCTATAACATGTTCACCCACTGGGTGACCTATGATAACAACCTCGTTGAGTAGAGGGGGCACCTCTAGCACATCATCATTAATGATGTCTCCTAACATGTAAGCGTCCAATATGTCACCACCAATTGCGAACGGCTGGAAATCATCCATGTCGCTGTCAGAAGTAGAGTCGCTATCAGATAAGATAACCTGTACCTCCGGCACAACGTCATCGTCAGACACAATCTCCATGGGGTCTACATCGTCGTAAATGTTACTTCCTTCGGAGGAAGACATGATATCCTGAGAAATAAGTTGTTCGACACGTATGAGCATTTGTTACGTTACATATATACACAAAATGTATTTTTCACATAGAGTTCATTTTAAGTTATCCTAATTGAGTTGTGTGGATTAACTTAAAGTTGCATGTCTACCATTTAGATAACTAAGACACTAATGTCCTTGCTTGACTTGTATGAGATGAATTCTTGTTGAAAATGGACCATGAAAATGTTTATGCAAATGAAAACATGTGTTTGTGTTTAAATGGTTTTCATGAGAGATCCCTAGTGATTGTAGACTTAGACTCGGTAAAGAATCCTGGTTCACTACAATCGATGCTCTGATACCAGTCTGTCACACCCGCTCGTAGCGGAAACGCAAGGTGTGATCTGTCTGGTTTTCATTGCATAAATATCGATGTACATGAACAAACTATATGAATAAAACATACTCCAATGCCATTACATAGTGTTTCAAAAGATTACAACATAAGTTTAGTGTGTCGGTTACAAACCATTAACATGAAAATAAAGCGTTATTGTTTCATACATTAACTTGAAATAAACTACTAAAGGTTAAGCCATCATATTTCCTCAAAGAGGCAGAATATAATAGTTAAACCCTCCAAAAGATGGCATGGAGTTCCGGTACTTGTTATCTTGACTGGGAAATCCGACATGGTCCTTTAATTCCCTGAAATACATGTTAAGTTTGGAAAACATCAACAAAAGTTGGTGAATTCATGCAATTTAGTTGTAAACGATGTATGAAAAACGTGAGTTGTAGTATGTAAAGCGTCAATGAAATCGTTGATCATTAATGTTTTGCAAGGACATTAATATGTGTGCCGAAAGAGGAAGCAAACCAACCCTAGACGATTTTATGCCGATTCCTATCGACTGGGACACAAACGCACTCTCCGTAGGGGTCCATGACCAAGAGTGGGGCTCGCCAAAACCCATTAGATCTAAGCCTTTGTTCCTTGGTCCAATCTGGATTAATGGTGCTTATAGTAAGGCCCTAATTCGCACATGATCTATGGTGTTTCATTACCTAACTTTAACATACCCTGAACATGTATCCTCCCCGATAGTTGTAAAGTTTGTAAAACATTTAAATGAATAGGGGAACATGAACTCACAGTATCGCGTCCTGAAAATAGATGTAAAATAAGACCTCACGTGCGGTCGTCCTGTATAGCGTGGCGACCTACAAACGTTCTTATTTTTGTTAGACACTTCGGTCTTTGAAAAGAACTTGAGTACAAGTCTTGTGTCTTGAGTATATGTAAGACTTGTATGTCTTTACTGTTCGTTAACTGTGTATTCGATGTATGAGTTGTTCAAATGTTCGTTAACTGTGTATTCGATGTATGAGTTGTATAGTCGGATCTCGTCCGCTGAATCTCGTGTCTTGTATGTATCACTTGTATAGTTGTGTTTCCAAAAATAGTATCATTGGGCCAAGCCCATGTTTTCAAGTTATTGGGCTTAAATAGTACTGGGCCTCAAATAGTGTTGGGCCTCAAATAGTGTTGGGCCTCAATAGTGCTGGGCCTAAATAGTGCTGGGCCTCAATAGTGTTGGGCCTCAAATAGTGCTGGGCCTAAATAGTGCTGGGCCTCAATAGTGTTGGGCTTGAATAGTATTGGGCTTTGGCCCATATGTTTGTATTGGGCTTAGCCCATGTGTTTATGTTAAGCCCATTATGAAGTATAAGCCCATTAAGAAAACTAAGCCCATTAAGTGTAAGTAGCCCATTTGTAAAAATAGTCTATTAAGTAAAATAAGCCCATTTATAAAAATAGCCCATTAGTATAATAAGCCCATTTGTTATATGTATAAGTCTTTCATTTTTTTATAAACACATTTTCATAAAAATACTAAGTATAGATGTTAATAAATAAAAACACACTAGCTTTTATAAGTTTATAAACATCCGAAAATTTGTTATCGATAGTATATTTATATTTCGTGTCGAAAGATCGTCTAACGTCGTAGTAACTCCCCGGATTGGCAATTAGCTTAAGTAGTCGTCCGTCGTTCATTTTGACCATATTTGGTGTCCGATTATAGAATCGTCCGCCACTCGTTTTAAGGCGTTATTATGTGAAGTCTCGTAGGACTTTTGTTATAACGTGTTTTGAGTTTAAAGTTGACATGATATTCAAGTTCCTATCATGATATATATAATTAATACTCCAAGTAATATATCACACAAAAATTGTTTAAAGTAACCAAATATATATTTTAAAAAAAATATATATATTTTCCTTGTCTTTTATTTTGTAAACCATTCTTTAATAACCTTTTTAAATCTTGTAGAGATTTACCCAAAAATGTTGTTATTTTATAAAATAAAGTTTTTATAAAAATTGGCCATATAACCTTTGTATTCTTGTCTTAACCATGTTTCATTAAACATATCATTTTCTTAATCAAATCACCAACAATTTACCCAACATCATCACTAAACATATGAGACTTTTATAACATGAAATTATCAAAATGATATCCAAATCATGTAGGGTTTTAACCATGATCATTTCATATACTATCAAGTTCAAAAACCAAGTTACATTTTAGTTTTTAACAACTTTTATAAAAATCTTTAGTTGTATGTTAATTTTTATAATCTTGTGAAAGTCTTGTTTTTGAATATAAACCCTTAATACTTTCACAAGGTCACTAGATATGATCATCCATTTAATCCCTTATGTTAAACCCTTTAACATAAACATGTATAATTTTTAGATCATATCTTTCAACATCTTCTAATACTTTATTTGTAGCATAATCATCATAACAAGATCTAATAAGCATATCACATGTCTAAGATCACAATATAAACAAACATAATTATATGATAATTTTTATCTTTGCTTCTTGGTATTTTTCTTGTTCATTATGTATGATTATATATGGTTATTATTAATATAATAACAATCATAAACATAATATGCATAAAAAAAAATAAAGAAGCTTACTTCTAGCACAAGGCTAGGGATGATCTTAGAGATTAATAAGAACTAAGAAGATGATGATCTTGTGGTTAGAACACTTTTGTATGGATAAAAATCCTTCCTTTCACTTCCAAGGGCTTTAGATCACTTCATGTTCCAAGGAAATCCATGTTGATCATGTAGGAGATGATAAAAATTATTGGGTTTTTGTGGGTGTTCTTGAGAAAAAAAGATGAAGATGTGAGAGTGTTCTTGGTTGGTGATGGATAAAAATGTGAAGTAATGAGGTTTAGACTTAATGGCTAAGTGTTGAAAATAATCACCAACTTATCCCACTTGCAACACTTAGTAATTACCAAGATATTTTTCAAACATAAACAAGGGGTGGGACCCCCTTGTTCACGGTTACAAGGTGGGGGGGGGTCTCATGTGGTAAAAAGTGTTAGTTATTTTTTTAGATTTCTCAAGAATAAGAAAATGTAAGTACTTTGGTGTTTAGGGTTTTGCAATTTTCCGAGATGATTCGAGACTTGTAATAACCATAAACTAGCTCCGCAAGACCAAAAAAAATATTAACTAGTTCGCTAGTTGTGCCAAAATGTAGTTCGGATAATTGTTTAGTGCTTGTTTCACTAATAAATAGTCGAAACGTTCGCTTATGGAAGTTGTAGGGCAAATTTCCGTTATGCGTGAAATTGTTATTCCATAAGTATGTTTATATGAAATTGGTGCCTAAACATCAATTTTTGCATCTTGTATTAAAAATACAATTGCTGAATTTTGCGGACAATTCATGAAATGGTCATTTTTAGCGCGTTTCGGACAGTTTTTAGTGCTACCGGGCATTGGTAAATTATTGATCGAACTCTTGTATTCCCATATAGGGTTTAATATATAAATGATATTGGACTCTCACTCGAGTCCTAAAGATGTCATTTTAGATGTTTTCTGCGAATCCGGAGTTTTCGTCAGCACTCTAGTTCACTAGGCACTACTCTAGTTGTTTCGGTGAATTGTTTGCACTATTTCAAATGTACCCAATAAAAATGAATCATGTGTATTAACCAATGAATATTCCATGAGTTTTCTAAGATGTATACCATATAATCATGCAGTCAGAATATTCAAAACACATGCTTGTATAATGTAAATCACTGTTTTAAATGTAAGTAAATTACCCGAAAGTGGCAGTTGTCACAGAGTCAGTCGGATAACAAACCCAAGTGCAGGAACTGTAGAAAGCGTCATTCTAGAAAGTGTACAATCGACCCACATGCTAAACTTTGTGTAATTTGCAAGACCAAGGGTCACAAGACTTTAGAGTGCAAGGAATTGAAGAATGCAACTTGTTACAATTGTAACGAGAAAGGGCATATCAAGACCAACTGCCCCAAATTTGCAAAGAAGCCTGAAGAGGGCAAGAAGACAAACGCTCGAGTCTTCCAGATGAATGCCCAGGAAGCAGTACAGAATGATAATGTTATAACAGGTACTTTCCTCATCAATTATGTTTATGCTAGAGTTTTGTTTGATTCTGGCGCAGATAAGTCTTTTGTAGACAATAATTTTGTAAATTGTTAAATCTGCCTGTTAAAACTCTAGACATAAAATATGAGGTAGAATTGGCCGATGGCACTTTAGAGACTGCTTCAACGATTTTAGATGGATGTTTCATATCCATTAGGAACCATTCTTTTCCGTTGACTTTGTTGCCAATGAAACTGGCAGGATTTGATATAGTTATTGGCATGGATTGGTTATCTTTTAACCAAGCTCAAATTGCATGTGATAAGAAGCAAGTGGTTATCAAAACTCCTTATGGTGAGTCACTTACAATTCAAGGAGATACACAGTATGGATTGCCAAAACAAGTATCTATGCTTAAGGCATCAAAGTGTCTGAAGAAAGGTTGTGTCATTTACATGGCACAGGTGACCATAAATGAGCCAAACCCAAGATCGAAGACATCCCTGTTATTTCTGAATACCCAGACGTTTTTCCTAAAGAGTTACCTGGTTTACCTCCAGACAGACAAGTGGAGTTCAGGATCGATATCATTCCAGGAGCAGCCCCTGTAGCACGAACTCCATATCGGTTAGCACCGACCGAGATGAAATAATTAAGAACACAGTTGGATGATTTGTTGGTAAAAGGTTTTATTCAGCCTAGCTCGTCTCCTTGGGGAGCGCCCATTCTATTTGTGAAAAGGAAAGATGGTTCGATGCGTCTATGCATCGATTATCGTGAGCTGAACAAAGTTATAATCAAGAATCGATATCCATTGCCCAGGATCGATGATCTATTCGATCAACTTCAAGGGCAAGTTTCTTTTCAAAAATTGATCTAAGGTCAGGATATCATCAGTTGAAGGTTAGAACCGAAGATCTGCACAAGACTGCATTCAGAACAAGATATGGCCACTACGAGTTCTTAGTGATGCCTTTCGGGCTCACTAATGCACCTGCAGCATTCATGGATCTCATGAATCATGTTTGCAAGCCGTATCTAGACAAGTTTGTCATTATTTTCATCGATGACATTCTTATTTATTCAAAGAGCCAAGCCGATCATGAAAAACATCTCCAATGCATTCTTAAACTTCTGCAACAAGAAAAGCTCTACGCAAAGTTCTCAAAATGTGAGTTCTGGCTCCGAGAGGTCCAATTACTTGGACATATGGTAAGTGAGCGTGGTAGCCAGGTGGATCCCTCTAAGATTGAAGCAATTATGAATTGGCAAGCACCTAAAACGCCCACGGAAATCCGCAGCTTCTTAGGTTTGGCAGGTTACTACAGGCGCTTCATTGAAAACTTTTCAAGAATTGTTGCACCTTTAACTTCGTTAACACGCAAGAATATAAAGTTTGATTGGGGTTCCAAACAACAAGAATCTTTTGAGATTCTTAAGCAGAAATTAAGCAATGCTCATGTGTTGACATTGCCAGAAGGGATAGAAGAGTTTGTTGTTTACTGTGATGCATCACACACATGTATGGGTTGTGTGCTTATGCAGAGAGGCAAGGTTATTGCCTATGCTTCACGTCAATTAAAGGTGCACGAAAAGAACTACACCACCCATGATTTGGAATTGGGTGCCGTTGTATTTGCACTAAAGCTTTGGAGGCATTACCTATATGGAACCAAGTGTGTAATCTATTCCGATCATAAAAGCCTTCAACACTTGTTTAACCAAAAGGACCTTAATATGAGGCAGCGACGCTGGATGGAAACATTAAATGATTATGACTGTGAGATACGCTATCATCCTTGCAAGGCAAATGTGGTCGCTGATGCCTTGAGTAGAAAAGAAAGAATTAAACCAATAAGGATCAACGCTAAAAGCATTGAATTAAGGAACAACTTGAATGAAAAGCTATTAGCTGCTCAAAAGGAAGCTATACTGGAACCTAACTTTCCGAATGAGAAGTTAGGCGTAACTGCTGATCAATTGTCATGTGGCAAAAATGGAATCCTAAGACTGAATGGTCGAATCTGGGTTCCAATCCATGAAGGACTTAGAGATGTGATCCTCCGAGAAGCCCATAGTTCTAAATATTCGGTACATCCGGGCAGTGATAAAATGTACCAGGATTTAAAGGCAAACTATTGGTGGATAGGTTTGGAGAAATCTATAGCCACGTATGTGGCTAAATGTCTGACGTGTGCACAAGTTAAAGCTGAGCATCAAAAGCCGTCAGGTTTACTGCAACAGCCTGAACTTCCCACTTGGAAATGGGAAATGGTAACTATGGATTTTATCACCAAGTTACCAAGGACGAAGCATGGGAACGATACAATATGGGTCATAGTCGACAGGCTGACCAAGTCAGCTCACTTTTTGCCCATTAAAGAAACGCACAGCTCCGATAAACTAGCCCAGCTGTATGTAGATGAGGTAGTATCTCTCCACGGTGTGCCAGTATCTATTATCTCCGATAGGGATACTAGATACACATTTCATTTTTGGAAAAGCTTTCAGCAATCTTTAGGCACTCGTTTAAATTTCAGTACTGCTTATCATCCTCAGACGGATGGGCAAAGCGAGCGTACGATTCAAACGCTTGAGGATATGCTCAGGGCTTGTGTTATTGATTTGGGTGGAAGTTGGGATGACCATCTTGCTTTGATTGAATTTTCATACAACAATAGTTATCATTCGAGCATCCAAGCCGCACCTTTCGAAGCTTTGTATGGAAGAAAGTGCAGAACGCCAGTTTGTTGGGCGGAAGTTGGGGAAACCCAACTATCAGGACCTGATATAGTCCTTGAGACAACGGATAAGATTGTTCAAATCCGTGATCGTCTGAAAGCTGCCAGGGATAGGCAGAAAAGCTACGCAGATAAGAGGCGCAAACCTCTAAAATTCGAGGTAG
Organism: Helianthus tuberosus; assembly: GCA_030545235.1. Taxonomy (NCBI): domain Eukaryota; kingdom Viridiplantae; phylum Streptophyta; class Magnoliopsida; order Asterales; family Asteraceae; genus Helianthus; species Helianthus tuberosus. The sequence continues at coordinate 151,371,252 of CM060357.1, read as the reverse complement.
GTGATAAAGTATTACTCAAGGTGTCACCTTGGAAAGGAGTAATGAGATTTGGCAAAAAGAGCAAGCTGAGCCCAAGATATATCGGACCATTCGAGATTATCGAATGTGTCGGAACTGTAGCCTACAAGCTAAATCTACCTGAAGAACTTAGTGGAATTCATAACGTGTTCCACATCTGCAATTTAAAGAAATGTCTAGCCGATATATCGCTAGCAATGTCACATAAGGACATGCAGATTGACGAAAGCTTGAAGTTTGTTGAAAAACCTTTGTCGATCGAGGATTGACAGGTTAAAAATCTTCAAAGAAAGCATGTGCCGATCGTCAAAGTAAAATGGGATGCCCGTAGAGGCCCAGAATATACGTGGGAAGTTGAAGCCACAATGAAACAAAAATACCCTCATTTATTCCAGTAAATCTCGAGGTCGAGATTTCTTTTAAGGGGGTGAGGATGTAACACCTCGCAAAACCATGTCCAATACAGTGGTGACACGTGTCATAAACCCTAATCATGTTAAAAGATAACTTAAGGGACTAAAGTTGTCGAACAGTGAAAAGATGTAAATAGAAGGACCAAAAGCATCAACATGCCAAACTCGTGCCTCTGAATGACCTCATATGATGTTCGTATTCGTTATTGAATAATTTGTCGGACGCAAGAAGCCGTTTGTGCTTAAAATCAAAAATTTTGCAAAATACAGGGGTTAAAAGTGTCAACATGTTAATTCTTACCTCTAAGTGACCTTTTAACGTCCCCGAAGCTTTGTAATATATTATTATGCTCTCAAGAATATCAGATATTGATTTCATGAAGTTTCGGTGCAATTATGTAATATAATTTGCAATTTTCAAAGAATAGGGGTTAAAAGTGTAAATATGATAATTCTTCATTTGGGAACCTTTTTCAACAAGTCCAAAACATGTGATTGCATGGCCTTACTCCCAAGAACATCTCAGACCTATTTATGAGGGCCCCTCATGCTAAAAATGTCAGTTATACGAGTTCAGAAAGTACAGGGACAGATGTTGCAAACAAACAAAACAACTTTTAACCTTGCAGCCTCGCGTGGCGCGCCAGGGTTAGCCTGGTCTGGCGCGTGGCACGACGGGGACCCAGTTCCAGCCAAAACTGGCAGCTGCCAGCATGCAATCCATGCAATCCCTGCTCAATCTTTGCAACCAGATTCGAAAACAGCAGCTAGTTAACAGTTTTGCAAAACCACTTGGACACTTGTGAGAGTCAAAATTCACCTGGGGACACTTGTAATCATCTTGATTCACCCAATTCTCCTATAAAAGGGCTCCTTTGCTTCACTTGTTCTTGCTCATTCAAAGAAATTCTCATATAAACTCTCAAGCTGAGTTCTCTGGAGCATCCTAGTCATTAAGGAAGCTCTAATAGTTCAAATCTTCGTGCTAAGGACCCTTGTAAGTGTTCTTAGCTTCTGTAATTAAGTTTTTATTAGCTTAATGACCGAAAGTCAAAGATATCGTAATGATACTGTGACTTTGTGATTAATCACTAATGGTCCAGCCATTATTCGAATTGAAAGTGGCTATGTGATGGTAATTAAGTAGGTGATAATCCCTCAAAAGGGCACCTCCTAATTATCACGTTTACTTAGTCAATTGTCGGGTCAAAGTAATGAACAGAAAAGTCAAACGAGTCAGTTTTTATAAAATAATTCATAACTGATAATGTAGAAGCTATAAAATACGTTTTATCACTTAAATAACTTGGTAAATAATTTAAGAACATGTTTAGGCATGTTCAACCCGACAATTCTGAGTATTAGGCTCGGTTCGCAACCGAAAGTCGCAAAAGTAGACTTTTGCTTTGACTTTCAGTTCTGACCCGAATTAGCTTAGTTTAGTTATGCTTTAGGGTTCCTTTGTGACCATGTTATATGTTAGGATAACCCTCTAGGGTTATACTCCATGGTCCCTTAGAAATCATAGTACATTGCATTTTCCGTTATTTGCTTAAAAGTTGACCATTATGCCCTTATGTTATAAAAACAAGATTTTTGAAAATGTGACAGGACAAAAAGCCTTATTACTAAAATATAAGTATGTCCACAAAATTTGACATCAGTTTCTGGTCTCAAGCTAAGGTTATGCAAGATATCGTAAAATGAAACTTTTTTGTTAATTAAATGGCATTTTAGCATAAATCATATTTAAACCCAAATTTTGGCACCAAACTCATTACCTACTGTCTTAATATAATTTTTAGGGAAGTTTGGAATTTTTGGTCATATTTTATACTGACCATAACATAGAGTTCTAGCATGAACTCGGTAATTGACAATAATGCCCTTTTCATTAATAAAATGAGTTTTACACGTCATTTACATACCAAACCATTTCCTATAGATGTTATATATTAAATAAAATATTTTAAGCATTCAAGACTGATCAAGACTTCAGAATTTTATAAACATCTCAAAAATCGATACTTACCGACTTTTACTCTAATTAGACGCATAGTATGGTTTAAAACATATTTAATGCCTAAGACTTGTTACCTACTGATTTTATAAATAAATTTTTATACTTTAACAGTAAGTATAAGTCTTGAACTCAGATTTCCAAATTTGACCTTAAAAGCATATGTGAAATGGCCAAAATGCCCCTACGATGCATAGTTTGGCCATAAATGATAAACCTCACATATGTATGATATCTTACTGATGTAACTTGATAAAATAAATATTTTTACTGAATATTTTAGACCAGAACCTCAGTTTGCTATTAAACCTCTTTTATATACTTTAAAATGACCAAAATACCCTTACGGGGCTCAAATTGGTTTTAAATTCGTTTTGGGCATAATTGAAGATATGCTACTGATATCACAACATACTTTAAGCATAATAACTTATGGAACTTGTACTTGTCTCATCCGGTTACCCGTTATGCTTATACGCGCTCGGTACGGTTTATGTAACTAGTTTGCATAAATTAGCCGAAACGGGTCAAACCTTATCATTTTTACTTCAAAATCCAGAATGTATTTAGTTTACCCATTTTATACAAGTCTTCATACTTGTTGGGTCTAAATCACATTCCAATCCGGTCATCGCTTAATCTTGCGTCTTGTACCGTAAACCTTTCTTTAAAACTAACCGGTCTAAGTTACAACTTGAATAAGACCCGTTAAGAATCTAATAGGTTAATAAAACCTTCGTTCCAGATTAAGAGCCCCAGTAGAAGTATTTGCACTTGTTTGAGTAGGATTTACGGCTGAGAATACTAAATTGGCAATTAAGCTCAGGTAAATACTTTTAACTTATTTTCCCTTATACGGGCTTGGGATACGGTAAATTATTACCGCTTGGTCGGGTGTAGAAACCTTTTAAATCGAATACGGTTAAATTGTATAATCCCGCTTTAATCAGTATTGCTTGATAACAAATAACATTGGGGGTTAACGACCGTGTCCTGGATATCCTTGGCTCATTCAAAAAGCGTGAATGACCACGACTTAAGCACGGGGTGTAGGCATGCACCTGTCCGTTGCGTATGTAAAATATATGCTCACTCGTGAGGAAACTTCTTGTGAGTTTATATTTGTGGTGTGTCGATTAATCTTGTTCGGCTTTTATACCGGCCCTAAATGTTGGAGAAACATGTGAATCTGATTCAAGATTGTTATTAATATAATTGTCCCAAGTTATAAAATGTTTGTGCCTTGTGCATTTAATCCAATTTTTATAAATGTTTTCAAAAGAGTCGGTTAATTGTATTTACCAGTGTAAACTGACGTATTTTTCCAAAAAGACTAAGTGACGAGTACCGTACGTAATTGGCTGGGAGCTCGGGACGTTAATAAAGAATCTTGCAAGTTCTGAACGTCTAAAGTCTGTTGAACAAAGATTTATATTTCTGTTTTAAGATCCGCCTGTGAATCCACTACAACCGTTTGTATAATATTTATTTATACTTTGAATTTCGGTTTGTAATATTATTTTCATCCAAGACTTCCGCTGTGCATTTAAACTGTGAATATTGACTATGATGATATCAACTACGTCACGATACTCCCCACCGGGCCCACCGGTAATACGTTGAAATATCGGGGTGTGACAGCGTGCCTCTCGAAGATTTACAAATAAACGAGACTCTGCACTTTGTGGAGAAGCCAGTAGAAGTCATGGACCAAGAGACCAAGAAACTTCGACGCTCTCGCATTCCTATAGTGAAGGTTCGCTGGGAAGGCAAATGCGGCGCCGAGTTCACCTGGGAACTCGAAAGTGATATGAAAGCTAAATATCCACAACTCTTTATTACGCCTACTCCTTAATTTTAAGACGAAATTTCCTAAAGTAGGGGAGGCTGTAACAACCCGACTTTTCGGATCGTTACCTGACGTTGTCATTTCTTTCGTAAACGCTTGTACTCTTGGGATTCGATTAACGCTATGGGTTAAACTATATTTTCAACGCATTTAAACGCATATTACAACGCTTACTTAATCACGATTGTCGCATTTAAACGTTATTTATATCACTTATTTAAACTAAACGCTATCGCAATGCAAACTCAACACAGACTCGAAACGCGGATTTAATTATATTATGTGTGTTATTTGTGTGATTATTTGTTGAATGTTATGTGGTTATCAATGCAATGCTTATACGCTCAAATGCTCACTCGCAACTCGATTAAACGCAACGCAACGCTCAACAAACAAACCAAAAGTTGTAAAACTAACAAACGCAACCCGGCCGTCCGAATGGCCATCCGCCCGGATGACCATTCGACCGGATGAAGCCATCCGGACATTGCCAGTCGCGCACCGCCTTAAATCTCGCCCTTCCCCTATAAATACTAGCCGTACACCCTTATTTCAACACTTTGACACCCCCATCTGCTCCCCAAGTTCCAGACGCAATTCAAGGCCCTTTTGTAAGCTTTTTCTCCCAAATCTTCGTCAATCTTCATCTCTAATCACTTCTACTCCATCTTCTCCATCAAAATCACACACACAATAACTTTTTCTTGAAATCATCTGATTTGGACCTCTTGAAGGTGGATTCCACTCGTTTTGCTTAGGCAAACTGTTGTGGAGCACCATTCAATCGAGATTGGCTCAATATCTAAAGGATTTTCACACTTTTCAACTTAGTATGAAAGATTTCAACACTTTTTCAACTTATTTCTAAACTTCTTTTCGGTTTTTACTCATTATTGATGGAATCTGGACTCAATCAGACTCTTCCTTAGTCGAAAGCCAGCTTGAAAACGGATTTCCACCGGAGAGATGGATCGATTAATGGGTCAAACATGAATCTTCATCAGGAACAGCTCGTCGTCTGAATGGGCGGGACCCATCCGGCCGAACGAACTGGTTTTGGTATTTTCCGTTGTTTAATACGTCGTCACACCGTCTCCGTTAACTTAAGACTTTTACTTGGAAAATTTTTCAAAACTTCAACCACAGATCATCTGCCCGAATGGCCATTCGTTCGGATGACCATCTGACCGGATGACCTGACCCTGATAATATCCATTGCTTAAACCCTCTAAATCAAAACTTCGAAAATTTTAACGGTTCATAAACATCCACACACGATCCGAATGGCCATCCGCTCGGATGACCATCCGTCCGGATGAGACCCATCCATTCGGATAGAATGTTGAACACTTATCCCGTTTGACACTTTGTTTACAACCATTCAGCCCCGAGGAAGACTTAAGCTTCTGTTTCCGTGCACAGGTTGACCCGACGCGCTCCCTTCAATCCAATCCAGATTGTGTTTACTTGCTAAACACATACTGTGAGTATACTCGAACCCATTTTCATTTAAACGCACTTTTGGGTGGTACATACGTTCTATATCAAAACACAACACACAACGCAAACACTTTATAAACACACTTTTGGACGAGTCACACAAGTCTCGTTACTCGGTACATCCTGGTTCTGATAAGATGTACCATGACCTCAAAACCATATACTGGTTGCCTAGTATGAAAGCTAGCATTGCCAAGTATGTTAGCAAATGCTTGACCTATGCTAGGGTCAAAATCGAGTACCAAAAGCCATCATGGTTACTACAACCACCAGAGATACCAACATGGAAATGGGAGCAAATTTCCATGGATTTTGTCACTGGTTTACCTAGATCTCAACGAGGGAATGACACCATCTGGGTGATCGTAGATCGACTGACCAAGTCTACACACTTTCTGGCAATCAAGGAAACCGACAAGTTTTTTACACTCGCAGACATCTATTTGAAGGAAGTAGTCACCAGGCACTGAGTGCCAACTTCCATCGTTTCTGATCGTGACCCACGCTTTGTATCTGAATTGTGGCAGGCGATGCATAAATCCTTTGGCTCACGTCTAGACATGAGCACGGCTTATCACCCGCAAACGGATGAGCAGACTGAGCGCACCATCCAAACCCTTGAAGACATGTTGCGGGCATGTGTTATTGAGTTTGGTAATGGCTGGGAAAGAAATCTGCCTTTGGTAAAATTTTCCTACAACAATAGTTACCTTACCAGCATTAAGGCTGCTCCGTTCAAGGCTTTATACGGATGGAAATGCCGATCACCTCTATGCTGGGCAGAAGTTGGCGACAGCCAAATCACTGGCCCAGAACTCGTTCTCGACACAACAGAGAAGATTGCCTAATCCAACAATGAATGCGGCAGCTCGTGACCGTCAGAAAAGCTACGCTGATAAGCGTAGGAAACCTCTCGAGTTCTAGGTTGGGGATCGAGTACTACTCAAAGTCTCACCTTGGAAAGGTGTGGTTCGCTTTGGCAAACGGGGAAAGCTAAATCTGCGTTATGTCGGACCCTTCAAAATCACTGAGAAAATCGGCACAGTGGCGTATAGACTGAACCTTCCAGAAGAGCTCAGTGGTGTACACAACGTTTTTCACGTGTCAAATCTGAATAAGTGTCTGTCAGATGAGACTCTCATTGTTCCTGTCAAGGAACTTACGATCGATGACCAGCTACGATTCGTCGAGGAACCGGTGGAAATTATGGACCGGGAAATCAAAACTCTTAAGCGTAGCAAGATACCCAAAGTGCGAGTCCGTTGGAACTCACGTCGTGGCCCAGAGTTTACCTGGGAACGAGAAGACCAAATGATGCACAAGTATCCTCAGTTGTTTAAGAACAACACAACCAGTACTGAAGCTACTACTGAATTTCGGGACGCAATTCCAAATCAACATGGGGATGATGTGACACCCCACGAAAACGCTCAACCGCACTAGCTTCTTCAGTGACTGCATGCTAAATTTCGAGACGAAATTTCTTTCAACTTGGGGATGATGTGACAACCCGTGCTTACGAGGTTAGCGCCTTATAATTATCTTACTTTTATATATACATGAACTTGCGTGAAGAATTAACTGTACACATCAAATTTAATTTATACAAACGAATACTTGAAGCTAAACCCTTAATGTGTCTAACCAACCCGAACCGTTTGAACCGTGGCTTAACTCGCGTAACTCGAACTTATGAGGCCCGAACCATAGCTTGATTAGTATTCTTCGTATTAGCATCATCATAACACATTAGATTAGATGATTTATATACATATTAGTGGATTCGTGATAATTGTTTAAAATAATAATAATAATAATAAAATACATAAGTAATCAAAACCCAAACCAAATTCTGCACCCCCTTGTACGTAAATATTGGCAGCAGCCAATATATGTGCTGCATATTTCCATTGTGTTCGGCCCATACTAAATAATAATAATAATAATAATAATAATAATAATAATAATAATAATAATAATAATAATAATAAAGATCCTCATGTGCAACTAACAACCCAACCCCTTCAACCTATTTTATTTACCCTTGGGCCGCAAGAAAGTCTCCACCGCCACACTTGTTTTATTATATACGTATGTATGCATGGAGAAACCAAAACCCTAGTTCCTTTTCTTTGTGTGTGTGTGATGGCAGAGGCGCAGCAGCCCCCCCCCCCCCCCACTCTCTTGATCACATCTCGTTCTCCCTCTAGTTCTCGCATTCCGCTTCAAGGTTAGTGATGTCTCTTATGTGTTTAAAGCTGCATTTTCTGCGATGTTTATCATGTTACATCCCTAGGGTTGTTCTGATTTTTTTATATGCTAGATGATATTTGATGAGCTAATTTGCTATTAGTCGTTGGTACTAGGATTGCATGATCGTTTAACTCGTTTTAACATCATAAAGATGAAAACTGAATGCTGATTAGCATAAACAGCCAACTTCAGTTGGCTGTAAACAGGTCGTTACATATCGAAAAATTGATATTCAGAAGTTTAAAACATACGTTTTTGAAAAACGCTTCAAATGGCGCTGGAATCGCATTTTTCTGAGGTCGTTTACTATCTTTAAAGTACTGTTTTGTACAGCAGCTAAAGGTGCGTATTTTCTGCAGAAATTACATGTTGTGTTTTACGTTATATCCTGCAAACTGAATAGAGTTAGGTCGTGAAATTCATAAAGTAGCTGGGCACGGATATTACCGAAAAACTCCCGCTAGAATTTCACCAATCGGGCTGACGATGATTTTTAAATAAATTGTTCCGTGGACTGCAGTCAGAAAGTGACGAATCTGACTTCAGCCTAGTAGATGATTTTTAATAAATAAATGATAATGATTTAGGTCTTGAGATTTTTACACAAAGTGATGCAGACCACCTGGAACGTTCTGTAAATTATTTAGAATTTTTGGGATAAGACAACTATTTTATAAAAATACCCGAAAACAGCCAGTTCTAGACGTCAAAGCTGAAACGTAATAAGTTGTTGTGTGCATATCTAAGTGTTGTTTATGCTATCTGAGAATGATCAAACTTGATAGATGTCAACAAAAATGTTATGTGAATCATTGTGTGCTATGATCACAAGAAATTATATGTGAAATAGGTATATGTAGGTGAGTTGTCAACGTGATTGCATGATACTTGTTAGATACGTGTACGAGCTTTGTGCCTTGCTTGAACACACTAATAAACTAAATGGTAATCGTATTAGGACGTGATTGACCTACCTTGACTCCTAACCATTTTAAGAGACCAACCGAGCAATCGAAGGTGAGTTCACACTTTTCTTAAAAAGCATGTGATTCCTGGTGGTTTAGGAATGGATTAAATAACAACTATCCCCCTTAGGTGGGATGCAACCTACATATTCTCCTTGGGTAGAATACGTACTATCATCCTCCAAGGTGAAGGACGACAACCGTTATAATACATGTCTTAAGCATACTAGACAACAACTCTATCTTAAAGTCCCCACTCATTTTATATCGACTTAATCGCCGAGCCAATGGTGAACGGGTTATTAGTTAAATAGCGCTATTAGGTTTGACAAGCCTCACACCGTGCCACAAAGGACGGGAGTGGACTAATATACTTGGGCACTTAGTCACAGATGATAGACATTGACTTGGGGCACTCAACATAACTTCAGTCAGTAGTCGATATGGTAACGGGTCTAGTGGTTTAAAACAATGGGGTAGCTCCCCATAACATGTTTTTATAAGAACAGAGTAATTTAACGAACTTATGTTTTTGGAATAACACTAAACAACTATGAACTCGCCAACATTTTTGTTGATACGTTACTACATGATTTGCAGGTCGTTAGGTTATTTGCTGGAGCTTGCATGGAGAATGAGTCGTTGTGGGACATGAACCGTTGTGGTGTTCATGATAAACTTTATGCATTCTAAACTTATACTTTGGTTTTGAACTTAATGCTTCCGCTGTTAACTTAGACTTTGTTGAACTGTTTGACACTAATCATATTGATTGTGTTGGGTTTTATTTACTTTATTAAATTGTTCAATATGATTGGTGTCTTGATCCTGGTCAGTCACACGCCTAGTGGTAATACTCCGCATGTGGATTTTGAGGGTGTGACAGATTGGTATCAGAGCCATTGTTTATAGTGAACTTGGTTTTAAAAAGGGGAAAAATCTTTTTGACAAAACCAGACTATAACCTGCTCAGTGCTCAACGATCCACAACGACGTTTCGCTCCACGTGCAAGGCTCAACACTTTAGGTGGTATGATTTATGTTAATACTACCTACTTGATAGTTTACTTTTGCATGGTGTGTTGCTTATGTATGCCTAGTTAGGGTAGTAGCATGGTGTCTAGTAGCCCTAATGTGCTCTTTTTGAACATTCAACTGTTTGCATGAAACCTTATGTGCTCACTCTCATCTGTCATTCCTTTCGCATTCTTGTGTCAACATTCTCACTTGTGTTTTCTGACTGTGAAGATCATGAGTGGACGCCTCAACTTGACACAGGCTCAACTGACGGCCTTAATCAACGAACGGGTTGCTGAGGCTCTAGCAGCAACCCAACCAAGAGGTAAAGCCTACCATTTCAACCTATCCTAGGATCTTAGATCCTACTCTCGTGATGCTCTGTCATTCTTAACCTTACCCCCTTTTCTTTCTCACGCAACAGGTCAACCTGCTCAGCCTCGAGCATGTACCTTCAAGACCTTTATGGATTGCCGTCCCAGTTCCTTCAGCGGTATAGAAGGAGCTGTGGGTCTACTGCATTGGTTTGAGAAGATTGAGTCTGTATTTGAGATGTGCGAATGCCCCGTCAACAATCGAGTGAAGTTTGCAACTGGAACACTCGAAGGTAGTGCGCTTTCTTGGTGGAACGCACAAGTGCAAATGCAAGGGTTGGCAGCCGCGAACGCCACCCCATGGAACGATTTTAAGGAGCTGATCAAGGAGGAATATTGTCATCAGGATGATATTCACAAGTTGGAGATAGAGTTCTACAACCTCAAGATGGTAGGGTCTGAGATTGAAGACTACATGAAAATATCAAATGATCTGGCAGCACTTTGTCCCAACATGGCTAATCCTGCTTACAAACGCATCGAGCTCTACATCAAAGGTCTAGTACCGGAGATTCAGAGCATGGTAACTACAGCAAACCTTCCGACGATCCAGCAGATCATACGATTATCGCACCGTCTCACCGATCAGGCAGTCGAGCACACAAGTCTCGTTACTCGGTGCATCCTGGTTCTGATAAGATGTACCATGACCTCAAAACCATAAACTGGTGGCCTAGTATGAAAGCTAGCATTGCCAAGTATGTTAGCAAATGCTTGACCTGTGCTAGGGTCAAAATCAAGTACCAAAAGCCATCAGGGTTACTGCAACAACCATAGATACCAACATGGAAATGGGAGCAAATTTCCATGGATTTTGTCACTGGTTTACCTAGATCTCAACGAGGGAACAACACCATCTGGGTGATCGTAGATCGACTGACCAAGTCTACACACTTTCTAGCAATCAAGGAAACCGACAAGTTTTCTACACTCGCAGACATCTATTTGAAGGAAGTAGTCGCTAGGCACGGAGTGCCAACTTCCATCATTTCTGATCGTGACCCACGCTTTGCATCTGAATTGTGGCAGGCGATGAATAAATCCTTTGGCTTAAGTCTAGATATGAGCACAGCTTATCACCTGCAAACGGATGGTCAGACTGAGCGCACCATCCAAACCCTTGAAGACATGCTGCGGGCATGTGTTATTGACTTTGGTAACGGCTGGGAAAGACATATGCCTTTGGTAGAATTTTCCTACAACAATAGTTACAATACCAGCATTAAGGCTGCTCCGTTCGAGGCTTTATACGGACGGAAATGCCGATCACCTCTAAGCTGGGCAAAATTGGCGACAGCCAAATCGCTAGCCCAGAACTCGTTCTCGACACAACAGGGAAGATTGCCCAAATCCGACAACGAATGGCGGCAGCTCGTGACCGTCAGAAAAGCTACGTTGATAAGCGTAGGAAACCTCTCGAGTTCCAGGTTGGGGATCGAGTACTACTCAAAGTCTCACCTTGGAAAGGTGTGGTTCGCTTTGGCAAACTTGGCAAGCTAAATCCGCCTTATGTCGGACCCTTCAAAATCACTGAGAAAATCGGCACAGTGGCGTATAGACTGAACCTGCCAGAAGAGTTCAGTGGTGTACACAACGTTTTCCACGTTTGAAACCTGAATAAGTGTCTGTCAGATGAGACTCTCATTGTTCCCGTCAAGGAACTTACGATTGATGACCAGCTACGATTCGTCGAGGAACAGGGGGAAATTATGGACCGGGAAATCAAAACTCTTAAGCGTAGCAAGATACCCATAGTGCGAGTCCGTTGGAACTCACGTCGTGGCCCAGAGTTTACCTGGGAACGAGAAGACCAAATGATGTACAAGTATCCTCAGTTGTTTAAGAACAACACGACCAGTACTGAAGCTACTACTGAATTTCGGGACGAAATTCCAAATCAACTTGGGGATGATGTGACACCCCACGAAAACTCTCAACCGCACTAGCTTCTTCAGTGACTGCATGCTAAATTTCGGGACGAAATTTCTTTCAAATTGGGGATGATGTGACAACCCGTGCTTACGAGGTTAGCACCGTTATAGTTATCTTACTTTTATAAATACATCAACTTGCGTGAAGAACTAATTGTACACATCTAATTTAATTTATACAAACGAATACTTGAAGTTAAACCCTTAATGTGTCTAACTAACCCGAACCGTTTGAACCGTGGCTTCACTCGCGTAACTCGAACTTATGAGGCCCGAACCATAGCTTGGTTAGTATTCTTTGTATTAGCATCATCATAACACATTAGATTAGTTGATTTATATACATATTAGTGGATTCATGATAATTGTTTAAAAAACTAATAATAATAAAATACATAAGTAATCAAAACCCAAACCAAATTCCCCACCCCCCCTTGTACGTAAATATTAGCAGCAACCAATATATGTGCTGCATATCTCCATTGTGTTCGGCCCACCCTAAAAAAATAATAATAATAATAATAATAAAGATCCTTATGTGCAACTAACAACCCAACCCCTTCAACCTATTTTATTAACCCTTGGGCCGCAAGAAAGTCTCCACCGCCACACTTGTTTTATTATATACGTATGTATGCATGGAGAAACCAAAACCCTAGTTCCTTTTCTTTGTGTGTGTGCAACGGCAGAGGCGCAGTAGCCCCCCCCCCCTCTTTTGATCGCATCTCGTTCTCCCTCTAGTTCTCTCATTCCGCTTGAAGGTTAGTGATGTCTCTTATGTGTTTAAAGCTGTGTTTTCTGCGATGTTTATGATGTTACATCCCTAGGGTAGTTCTGATTTTTTTATATGCTAGATGATATTTGATGAGTTAATTTGCTATTAGTCGTTGGTACTAGGTTTGCATGATCGTTTAAACTCATTTTAACATCATAAAGATGAAAACTGAATGCTGATTAGCGTAAACAGCCAACTTCAGTTGGCTATAAACATGTCATTACACATCTAAAAATTGATTTTCTGAAGTCTAAACATACGTTTTTGAAAAACGCTTCAAATGGCGCTGGAATCACATTTTTCTGAGGTCGTTTACTATCTTTAAAGTACTGTTTTATACAGCAGCTAAAGCTGCGTATTTTCTGCAGAAATTACATGTTGTGTTTTATGTTATATCCTGCAAACTGAATAGAGTTAGGTCGTGAAATTTGTACAGTAGCTGGGCACGGATGTTACCGAAAAACTCCCGTTGGAATTTCACCAATCGGACTGACGATGATTTTTAAATAAATTGTTCCGTGGACTGCAGTCAGAAAGTGACGAATCTGACTGCAGCTTAGTAGATGATTTTTAATAAATAAATGATAATGATTTAGGTCTTGGGATTTTTACACAAAGTGATGCGGACCACCTGGACGTTCTGTAAATTATTTAGAATTTTTGGAATAAGACAATTATTTTATAAAAAACCCGAAAACAGCCCAGTTCTGGACGTCAAAGCTGAAACGTAATAAGTTGTTGTGTTCGTATCTAAGTGTTGTTTATGATATCTGAGAATGATCAAACTTGATAGATGTCAATGAAAATGTTATGTGAATCATTGTGTGCTATGATCACAAGAAATTATATGTGAAATAGGTATATTTAGGTGAGTTGTCAACGTGATTGCATGATACTTGTTAGATACGTGTATGAGCTTTGTGCCTTACTTGAACACACTAATAAACTAAATAGTAATCATATTAGGATGTGATTGACCTACCCTGACCCCTAACCATTTTAAGAGACCAACCGAGCAATCGAAGGTGAGTTCACACTTTTCTTGAAAAGCATGTGATTCCCGGTGGTTTGGGAATGGGTTAAATAACAACTATCCCCCTTGGGTGGGATGCAACCTACGTATTCTCCTTGGGTAGAATACGTACTATCGTCCTCCTAGGTGAAGGACGACAACCGTTATAATACATGTCTTAAGCATACTAGACAACAACTCTATCATAAAGTCCCCACTCATTTTATATCGACTTAATCGTCGGGCCAATGGCGAACGGGTTATTAGTTAAATAGCGCTATTAGGTTTGACAAGCCTCACACCGTGCCGCAGAGGATGGGAGTGGACTAATATACTTGGGCACTTAGTCAATGATGTTAGACATTGACTTGGGGCACTCAACATAACTTCAGTTAGTAGTCGATATGGTAACGGGTCTAGTGGTTTAAAACAGTGGGGTAGCTCCCCATGACATGTTCTTATAAGAACAGAGTAATTTGATGAACTTATGTTTTTGGAACAACACTAAACAACTGTGAACTTGCCAACATTTTTGTTGATACGTTACTACATGCTTTGCAGGTCGTTAGGTTATTTGCTGGAGCTTGCATGGAGAATGAGTCGTTGTGGGACATGAACCGTTGTGGTGTTCATTGTAAACTTTATGCATTCTAAACTTATACTTTGGTTTTGAACTTAATGCTTCTGCTGTTAACTTAGACTTTGTTGAACTGTTTGACACTAATCATATTGATTTTGTTGGGTTTTATTTACTTTATTAAATTGTTCAATATGATTGGTGGCTTGATCCTGGTCAGTCACACGCCTAGCGGTAATACTCCGCATGTGGATTTTGAGGGTGTGACAATGCTTATAAAGTGTTACACTAGACCGCCTCTAGCAACGATAGTACTATAGTTTGGACTCAGCACCTGTGTGACAGGGGTTGCTAGGGATCACATTACTTTACTTCACGTGTTCGCTTCGGTGAACATGTGTCGCGCATACTCTACAACGCAGTCTCGTGGTTAGGTTGTATCATTTTTTATAGTTACATGGTTCGCCCGTTACGTATTACATGCTGGTTATGCGTAAACGCGTTTCATACTATACCTATGCAAACTTGTGTACTCACCTTTACTTTATGTATTGACTTTTATTTTAACGCATGTGACAGGTTGATTGGATGATTGTGCTGCAAACAAGTTAGGAGTCTAGAAACCCACTAAATAAAATCTGAGTTGTCGGAATGGAACTTGTTTTTGAGATTGAATATTTGTAATGACTGTTATGCTTTATTTGTTTAATAGTATGGGATAGTGAACCTTAAAAATATTGTCATTAATAGTTGTTATGGATTCTCATAAACAATCTGTTTCGCTCAGTGCCACGCCCCGATGACTCCGCCATCGGTTGGGGTGTCACACACATGGTGGTGATAACGAGTGGTGGTGTGGCGGTGGCTGATCGTGGTGATGTCAGGTGGTGGTGGCTGGTGACGGAGAAAAGGGAGAGAAGTTGATAGGTGATGGTGCTCGTGGGTGGAAGTCGGTAGGTGACGGTGGAAGTTGGTAGAGACAATGCCTTCTCTAGTTCCAGTGTCATAGGTGATTGAGTTTTCTAAACAAATCACCTATGTTAAGGCTTTCATGGTATTAGGCCTTCTCTTGTTCGAGTGAGAGAGATAGACAATTGATAGACCAGCGAGTGTAGATTAGGGTTTGCAGGTTGTAGTGGTGGCTGGTGGTGGTGGTGGTGGACGCTGGTGTTAGCATATGGTGGTAGCTATGGTTTAGAAAAAAGAGAATGGTTTTAATGAAGAAAGGCTGGGGTTCATTAATAATAATTAAATCTTTATTTCTAAACTACCAAAATACCCTTCTAACTATATGTAAATTACTAAGATACCCTTCTAGTTAACATACAATTTGGATGGAGTTAGGGTTAGGGAGCAAAATAAAGTAAAAGTATTAACCGTGGGTAGCAAAAAAAGCCATTTTTAAACTACTAGGACAAAACCATTAAAATGACCAGACCACGGGGAGCAAAACAAAAGTTAACTCTCACGATCGGCCTTAGTCCTAGTGTCCAACGGTACTCATTAATAACGATTTTTGCATCTACAAGTTGGTAATTGCTATGGGTCGAAGCCTTCTCACAACAGGAAGCATGAATAGAGTTTGAGCCATGCATGTTCTTATGCATATAAATGGATCATGCTGGTGGTTTGAAGATTCATTCATGTGGAACAAGGAGTGCACTGTGCACGTGCTTATATCTATTTTATAATCCATTTATTAGTCTTATATTTATTATTAGTTTTTATTTGAATGTGGAATATGGGGATGCCCATTCGTAACGTTTTTTCCATAAAATTAGGAAATGGATAGAGATAGTAGAGTTGTGGTTTAATGGAGTTGTGGTTTTAGTGTGTCAGTAGTTACGTTTGACTGTAAGGCTATATAAGCCATGTTTAGTTTAATTAATTGGTATGGAATGAAAATTATTAAGTCTAATCCTTTCTAAATTGCTTTCTGGATTCCTCCTATTTTCTTTTTGGCCAACGAAAGCGTTGGAACCACAACATTGGTGTTCTGCTTCTACCTTTTTTTTGGACGGAAAATTGTAATTTATTCAACACCAAGAGAAAACACACAAAAAGGAACACCAGCAAGTTACTGGTGCAAACCTAGCACCCCCACATTACAGTAAAATCACCCAAAACAATACACAGAATACATTTAATCTTCAGAATCCAGTTCGCCCATTCCAGCCTTTGTTTTTTGGCCCGATGCTTGGCCCATGAAGGGGTATGGTCCCAGATCTCGCGTCAGCACGACCGCGAGTGACCATTACCCTTATCAAAAACCCCCACCAGCAAGAACTTACCTGTGTCCATAGACACACGCGAGCGCAGTGGTCCAATCGGTCCACTGATGAAAACTACACATAGCGATGCGGCCTAGCACCGCATCCTATGAACATTTTCATCACGACAAAGGATCTGGACAACAGTAACAGTCAACAAGCGGCGATGCGGCGTAGCACCGCATCCCGCATGTATCATGACCAGAACAAGACAGCAAGCAGTGATGCAGCCTAGCACCGCATCCCGCAAGTGTCTTGGATAGAACAAGGAACGCGGGAACAACATTAGTTACCGCAAGCAGCGATGCGGCCTGGCACCGCATCCTGTCTCCAAAGCAAGTGGGTCTGACACCACAGTACAAGTGGCACTGTGAACAGTCGCCTGTCAACCCACGTATGTGCAACAGTCTGACACCACAGTACAAATGTCACTGTGAACAGTTGCCTGTCAACCCACATGAGTGCAATAGTCTGACACCACATCAAGGCGTGGCATCACCACCATAACCGACAGGTCTGACACACCTGCAAGAGACTGTGCGATGTCAGACTAGCTACTCAACCACCCTCCTTCACTCCTTGGCTATATATACCCATCCCAAACCAGGTTTGAGGTATATATCTCTCACTCTCTCAATACTACTATCACACACTTTGCTTCCCAAGCAAATTACTGATTCTCACGCCGGAGAGTGGTAACAAGGAGCACCCCCCACCCCATCCTCCTTGTTGCGAGTCACGGTTTGTTTCCTTGTGCAGGAAACCCACCACCAGACGATCCGGCCAGCGATCCTCGGAAAGAAGGGATTAACCCTCTTGACAAGACCAGTGAGTTAACCCCACCCGGTTAACCATTGTTTCATCATTGGCGCCCACCGCTACTCTTAGCACTTTTTCCAACCATCCTTTTTCTTTCCAAAAAATCATGTCTGATCGTCTAAACAACACTACCGGGGATAACATACACCCCGCCAACCAAGGGCCGACGGAGAACACCCCCCTACCCCCACACGCTGAACATATTGGTACATCGGGACAAGGGGGTGCATCCCTTACGTTTGGTCACGATCTGTCACAATACGCTGCTACCATACCTCCAGGCATGAACCTTCATACCTGGTATGACCAACAAACAGCCCTTCTAGCCGCAACATACAACAGAGCGTGCGCAGAAGAACAAGTAGGTGTCGGGCCTACCCCGATACCACGCACACCTGTCGGTCGTATTTTACGATACGACGACAGGGCCCCCACACATCCAGTCTCCAGAAGCAGGCAAGAGGACCGTGGCTCCTCTTATTGTGATGTCCAAACACTCGATGAGGACGACTCCTCATATGGGTCCCGCCGCAGGGGCCCCGTACATAGCCGTTTAGGCCCCCATGACGAAAGAAGGCGACAGTCTACAACTCGCCGCGACACCAACGTTCACAGCCGTTTGGGACCCCAGTCCAACCGTGAAGGGTACGGCCATACCGATCCAGACGATGTTACATACCGTGGGGAATCCCATTCCACTAACAGTAGACCGGGAGGACGCAACTATGTTCCTCCCACTCAACCCCGCACCACATACCTTCGTGCTGCAAAGCACCCTCAAGGCCAACCCTATAGGCTGAAATATGCGGCCGAAAACTCGAAGTTTGTCCCAGAGATTGCCAACGTCGATGTCACCACCACAAAATTCCCATTAAACATTGGGAAATACAACGGTTCAACCGACCCAGATGATCACAACAACATCTTCGTCGGCGCAGGGTGCAACGGTAGGTGGGATGAACCCACCTGGTGCCATTTTTTTCCCACAGACCCTAACAGGTCTGGCCAGGGCATGGTTCGATTCCCTACCACCAGGGTCACTGACCTCATTCGAGGACTTACAAGAAAAGTTCCTCGCACACTTTAGCCAGCAACGACGCCATGAACGTGATTCCATGGACGTCATGAACATCTGGCGCAGAGACAACGAATCGCTTGACGCATTCGTTGTCCGTTACAATAAAGAGATCCTAGAGATAGGCGACGTTGCCGACCAGATGGCACGTAACCATTTCATTGTTGCGGTCAAAGACGAACAAATGGTTATGAATATTTCCGGCGGTACCGGCCTGCCTAAGAAATGGGAAGATGTCATGGCTGCGGTCAAGACATACGCCTGGACTCAGCGGTCTCTCAGACCGCATATGTCAAAGGCACAGCCCCAAGCGGAAGGCCAGTCTTCCCGCCAAGAGCCCAAGCGCAACAACAAGCGCAACCGGGACACATGGAATCGCGGCAGTGATTCCAGCACATATGTCCCACGTAACAACCAGCCCGATGCAAGGGCCACAATCAACGCCCAACGTGAAAACCGGGCGTCAAAGAAAGAGTCTCGGGACCGCAGCTGGACCCAAATCAACCAGTCGCCAAGCGACGTCCTCCTCATGGACGCGCAATACCTGCGACCGGCCCAACCAATGAAGTCCAAAAAGAATCAAGATCCCGCACTCTTCTGCGAGTATCACAAGGACTCGGGCCACACCACAAACAACTGCATCAGTCTCCGACTGGAGATTGAGCGAGCCCTAAAAGAGGGGAAGCTGCAACATATGTTGCCAGCCGCGTAAAAAATAACAAAGCGCATAACCCCGCACAACGAGGGCCCCTCCACTGGTAAAAGGACCAATTATGTGGCCTCCACCCACATGATCAATGGAGGACGAGGAAGGCCGCGCAAGGCGGCGAGAAGACCGGACAATGATTGGAAAGACGAGCAAGTGGTCTTTCTAAGAGTTCGAGGCGGACCGCGCGACAGACGCGCCGTGGTTATTACAGGCCACCTGGCTCACTACTGCACCGAGCGATTATTCATCGACCCGGGCAGTACATCGGATATTATATACGAGCAATGCTTCAACCA
Source organism: Helianthus tuberosus (assembly GCA_030545235.1). Classification (NCBI taxonomy): domain Eukaryota; kingdom Viridiplantae; phylum Streptophyta; class Magnoliopsida; order Asterales; family Asteraceae; genus Helianthus; species Helianthus tuberosus. The sequence continues at coordinate 151,351,379 of CM060357.1, read as the reverse complement.
ATTTGATCAAGAAGACAAAGATCGGTTGCAGCCAGTGGACTACCCGTTGGCCGGGTTTGCAGGAGAAACCGTTTTCCCCCTGGGCCAAATCACTTTTCATGTGCGCCTCACCAATGGAAGGCACACACTAACGGAGGAGGTAAACTTCATGGTTCTACCTCACACCTCCAAATACGACGTACTTCTTGGGAGAGAATCCCAGGGCGACTTCAACATGATCACATCCGTCCCCCACTCTGCCATCGAGTTCCCAACAGAGACGGGGATCGCGATAATATACGCCCGAAGAGAAGTCATGTCAACCGACGAGCTGCGTCCAACCAAGGTAGCAAAGCCTACCCCCAACACTCAACCAGAAAAATGGGTTCTTAACGCAAGACACCCAGAGCAAACAGTTACGTTGGGTCACACCTTGTCCCCTACTATCAAAGCACGCCTGAAGCAGGTCCTCTTCAGGAACCAAGATATTTTTGCGTGGACACCCGCAGACATGACAGGGGTACCACGCGAAATTGCGCAGCATGTCTTGAATACCATGCCAGGTATCAAGCCAGTGATCCAAGGCCAACGCCACCTTGGATCAGCTAAAAACGCGGCGATGGAAGAGCAGGTACAAGAACTGCTCTCCGCAGGCATCCTGCGGGAAGTCAAATACCAGACTTGGCTGTCTAACCCAATCATGGTAGAAAAACCAAACGGGGGATGGCGCATGTGCGTCGATTACAAAGACCTCAACAAGGCCTGCCCCAAAGATTGTTACGCACTTCCGGAGATCGACAAGAAGGTCGATAACCTTGCACCATTCCGATGGAAGTGCTTCCTCGATTGTTACAAAGGCTACCATCAGGTACAAATGGCAATCGAGGACGAAGATAAAACGGCATTCCGCACTCCTACCGGGAACTACTGCTACACAAAAATGCCGTTCGGATTGCGTAACGCGGGCGCGACCTATCAGAAGTTGATGAACGACACTTTTCGCGGCCAGGTCAGCAAAAGTGTCGAGATCTATATGGACGACCTAGTCGTCATGAGCATGGAAGAAGACACCATGCTCAACGATATCGAAAGAACATTCCAAACTCTGCGAAGCGTTAACATGAAGCTCAACCCAGGGAAATGCTCGTTTGGAATGGAAGAAGGCAAGTTCCTTGGATTCATCGTAACCAAGGATGGATTCAAGGTCAACCCGGAAAAAGTACAGGCGATCGAACGCATGCCATCGCCTTCTACGATGAAAGAAATGCAACGACTAGCCGGCAGGCTGGCAGCACTTAACAGATTCTTAGCGAACCATGCAGCTAAGTCTTATCCTTTCATCAAGACCCTGCGGAGCTGCTTAAAAAAGGAACAATTCCAATGGACCGCAGAGGCCGAAAAAGCTTTCCAGGAAATGAAAGAGTGTTTGATTCAACTCCCAACTTTAACCGCACCACGCAAGAATGAGCCACTTATCCTGTACCTATCTGCAGCAGACAACGCAGTAGGCGCAGTACTCATAGTGGAACGGGAAGGAATTCAAACACCCATCTACTACATCAGCAAAATGCTCAACGACCCATAGACAAGATACTCCATCATGGAGAAGTTGGTACTGGCACTAGTGCACGCGTCGAGACGATTACGACGTTACTTCTCAAACCACGTCATCACAGTGTTAACCAACTACAGGATCGGCCCGATCCTATCCAAACCCGACATCTCTGGGAGGTTAGCAAAATGGGCAATCGAGCTGGGCGCACTTTCACTAAATTATAAGAGGCGCCCCGCAATCAAAGGCCAAGTCTTGGCTGACTTCGTTGCTGAAATACCAACAAACCGCATTCAAGAATGCGAAGAAGAACAAAACCCTGCACTACCACCATCCTCAGCTGAAACCTGGGCCCTATATACAGATGGTGCGTCCAACGAAGAGGGTGCAGGTGCAGGCCTGCGACTCGTCAGCCCCGACGGCCAAGAACTTACTTATGCTATCCGCCTCGATTTCCAAAGCACCAATAACGAAGAAGGTGCAGGTGCAGGCCTGCGACTCGTCTGGCAGTCAAACTCGACGTTAAACATTTGGAAGCACACGTCGACTCATTATTGGTTGCAGGGCAGGTACGCGGCGACTATGCTGCAAGAGGGGATATTATGATCCTTTACCTCGAACAAGCCTTGCAACTAAAATCAAAATTCACTTCCTTCAATATCCGTCATATCAACAGGAGTGAAAACAAACCCGCGGATGCACTATCGAAACTCGCATCCACCAGCTTCCAACACCTGGCAAAAGAGATACGCATAGAGATTCTGCAGAATCCCTCGGTACCCCTACGCCAAGTCAACGTCATCCAGTACGGTACAACATCCTGGATGACACCAATCATTGCATACTTGCAATCAGGTGTGACTCCCGGAAGCAAGGCAGAGGCACGTAAGTTGCAACACAAAGCATGTCACTACCAAATGGGAGACGGTATCTTATACCGTAAATCATACCTGGGGCCACTCCTAAGATGCGTCGACCCACAAGATGCCACATACCTTATCAGAGAAATACATGAAGGAATATGTGGCATACACACAGGCCCACGCATGGTGGTGGCCAAAGTCATGAATGCTGGGTACTACTGGCCCGGCATGCACCTGGACGCAGTTAAAATCTTGCGCAAGTGTTTCAATTGTCAGCGGCATGCTCCCAAAACCTTGCGTCCTAAGAACAACCTTATCCCCGTAACCACCGCATGGCCATTCCAAAAATGGGCTATCGATGTGGTGGGACCATTTCCAGATGCACCAGGTGCGGTAAAGTTTATCATAGTGGCGGTTGATTACTTTACAAAATGGGTAGAGGCAAAACCGCTTGCCTCGACCACCGCTATGATAACAAGGAAATTCATCTGGGAACATATCATCTGCCGTTTCGGTCTTCCAATGTGCATCGTTACAGACAACGGCACCAACTTCGCTGCCGATGACTTCCAAAAATAGCTCAAGGAATTAAACATTGAACACATATTCTCTTCAGTGGCGCATCCGCAAGGGAATGGCCAAGTCGAGAGTATCAATAAAAGCTTAGTCGAAGGCATCAAAGCACGGTTGGGAACAGCGAGACGTGGCTGGGTTGATGAACTCCCAAGCATCCTATGGGCCCACAGGACAAGCCCAAAAACAAGTAACGGTGAGACACCCTTCAGCCTGGTCTATGGCACGGAAGCGGTGATACCCGCGGAAGTCGGTCTCCCATCACCCAGAATGTTGTCTATCAACAAGATAGACAACAATGAAGAACGCAGGGTCGACTTGGACCTCCTGGAAGAAAGGCGTGAAAACGCTGCCATCAACGAGGCCAAGTACAAAACCAAACTCGAAAAATACTACAATACACGCGTCCGCATTTGTACATTCAACCCGGGAGACTACGTCCTTCGTGACAATGAAGCATCTAACGCGGAACGCCCAGGGAAACTTGCCCCCAAGTGGGAAGGACCCTACCTCATCCAAGAGGTCCTGGGAAAAGGCGCGTATAAACTACAAACATTAGATGGCGAAACTATCGCACGTACATGGAATGCACAACAGCTTCGACGTTGCTACATGTAAGCCATGTTCATTCACCATGTAACCTATCGGGCCGCAGGCCATTTGCAAATAAATAAATAAACGATTCAATGCAATATTGTTTATTTACTTCTATTACAAATGCGTGTTCCACTCTGCGGTATCCACAAAAACAGATTGGCAAAATCTTCATTCGCGATACCCACACAGAAGGGCAACCACACGCAACTATTGTAATAGACCAGCAATAGCAAATACCGACTAATTATCTGGCTGGATATAGTTTTCGTACTTGCATATCATCTAGATATGCAAAAGGCAATTACAGACTCGGTGTTATTTACAATAACATTAAACTCATACAAGTTCAAACATGCAAGTAATGAAAACACTTGTACAAATGGGTAAAGAACGGTTAAAACTTTATATTCAAAAAATCTCTACACCTACGCGGTGCAAAAGGGATTTACATAAAGTTCTTAACATTTACATAAAGAAACAAAAAAGGCACGCAAGCCAGCCTAGTCTTTCTTTATACCGCTGGGGCCTGCACCATCTTTTCCTTCAACAAAAGGTTTCTCCTCATCCTCCTCATCAGCATACAGCACCCGCAAGCGGTCCACATAGTCCTCCGCTTCTAGACACTTTTCAAGCTCCTCAAGACTAGAAAGGGTTGTTTCGTTATACGCCACAACCGCAGCATCAAGAAGCGCTTCAGTATCTACACCGTGGAACCCGGATCGCTCATCAGTATATTGGCCCTGGGCCATAACATTCATATGGCCAATGCAACGATTATAGCTAGCTTTAAAAACGGCATCCCGGGCACGCTCCTTAATCTCATTAACACCTGATACATTCTCAGGTGCGTCAAGGATAGCTGTAACAATCTGTGAAACAAGAATACAACGGTTATCAAAGGGAAACCTACAACAAAAATGACAAAGGCAATGAATGCTTACATACCCGATACCGTGCATACGCATCCATTCACGGTCAGCCTTGAGCAATTCAAGTGACGAAGCGAGGCTATCTCTAGCCTCTTCAGCCTCTCTTGCCCGCGCTTCAGTTTCAGCAGCACGGGCAGAGACTTCCTCAATAGCGGCCCCCCGGGTCCGCACTTCAGCCTTTTAAAGAAAAAAACAAGCATACAAAAATGATCAACATACTTGTAAGACATGAACACATTCAAAAAACAGAAGACTTATACCTGGAGGCCCAGGATAGTTTTCGTTAGGTTGGTGCGGTCAACATTTGCCCCGTCAAGAGCCCTTACAGCGCGAGCCTCCGCCTCCTTGGCCTCTTCAAGAGCCTTGGCAAGGCGAGCTTCTGCTTCCTTGGCCTCTTGGGCAGCCGCAACAGCTGCAGCTTTCTCCTTAACTAAAGCAGCATTCGCTGCCTTAGCATTGGTAAGTTCCTGACGAACACGAAAGAGAATTTCATTCTGTTTGGCCCAAGATTCTTTCCAAGTCTTGCGCTCACCAAGAAGTGTCTCGCGCTCATTAGAAAGAGATTCTTTCCAACTCTTGCGCTCAGTGGAAAGCAGTTTTGCAAGGGTACGAACCTGTTTAAGCTCAGCAGTTGCAGCCCACTCTTCAGTCTGCTTACGCTTTTCAAACGCAACCCTATCCCTTTCAAGCTGCTCTGCACCCTCACGTGCAGCCTTCACCAACTCCTCAGCCTCGGCACGCAAGCGCACATTCTCCCCCTCCCTGCGCCCCAACACCTTATAATTTTCCATAATGGCATTGGCCATCACGGAACTCCCAACAAGCATGGAGGAGAGTTGGTTAATCTGGACCTCGGTTGGCAAAGCACGGGCCCGATTGACTTCAAATGGGGTACCCAAACCACCCAGAATCTCCCTACATGCGGAGGGGTCAGCAGAAATGTCATCCCCTTGCATGACGGTCCATGGGGGGCGATGATAGTTCATGGCCCGATCTTCAGTATAGGTGCGGTAATAATACTCCAATTCAGACTCTTCAGGCTGAATGGGAGTCTCTGCAAAGCCCGCACCCCCCGAAGCAGAACCAGAAACCTTTTCAGCAGCAGGAGACTTCTTCCTCTCAGTATACGCAAACTTCAGGCTCATATCATCAGTATCCTGCGGAGATATCAGATTATCCCCAGAGTCTACCGTATCATGAATCTGAGTCGCAGGCCCCTTCCCAACATCCTCCGCCTGAGCAGCCGGCTCAGGTACCACCTTAATCCCCTCATCCGCAGCAGTGTCACGCGGAGGGGAGTCAGGAGAATCAAAGAATGAGAACCCTTCATCTTGCGGTTCTGCAATCAAAGCAAAAAGACGTTCAAGAACAAATAAGTACAAAGACAAGATACTTTGTAAAGGGTATGAAGTACTTACTAGAAGCAACCACAGGCTTCCCAGTCTTCAGAACAGCTTTCCGCCGAGTCTGAATCTTCGGCTTCTTCTCACCAACATCAGCAGCCTTCTCTGCTTTTCTCTTCTTCTCATCCGCAGGCTTGGAACCCGCAGTGGTTCCACCTGTGGCCACACCCGCACCTGGAACACCCAAGCCCTCAAGGGTGTCAGATACTACCACGTAATCGGTATATCTGCGGAAATGAGAACGAGTGATACCTGCTGCATGCGGAACCAAAGGCGGAACAAAAGGAGCCTCAGTTTTCTTCTTGGTACGACCCCGCGCGGGTTTATCCACTTGCTTCTTCTCCGCATGCTTTTTGGGAGCACCCTTTGACTCAAACTTACCAAGGGCCCCAAGAGTACCTGCATGTAGAATATCAGCAACATGAAACTTATAAGGCAAGAAAAGAAGGCTGTGAATTATACCTTTGCCCTGCGGCAGGGGTGCCCTCAGTGCCTCGCGTGTAGGAACGCGGAAGTTATGGAGAATGGTCAAATTAAAACCTGCACCTTCAGCAGTCTTGACAATATCAACCTTGCCAGTAAAGGTTGGATCAAATATCTTCCACAGCTCAACAACAACTTCTGATAATACACGTTCAAATTAATAGCAAACAAAGGAATAATGAAACCGCACAAGAGTAAGACCACTTACCACCGGTTTTCTCCCGCACAACGGGCTTTGCATGCTTATCAGCCCTAGTCAATAACATCCGCAGCATCCACAATTCATTGTTCCCCAACGGCCTATGCTCAATAGTCCTTAACCTTGGGAACCACTCCGCATTCTCTACATTAGGAATGGCAATATCCTCCGCAGGGATAGGCTCATTAACATTCCGAAAATTCATGTTAAGAACAACCGCGGCAGCCTTAACATAGAAGAACTTGCACTTCCACTTTGTAATACCCTTGGGAGGGGTCATCAACTTGGTACTTCCTTACCGTTCTCTGAAAGAGAAGAACCCAGTGTTCACCGTCAACTGATAAAACCCCCGGAAATTATCAACGGTAACCAGCAAACCAAGAGCACGAAAAGTCGATTCAAAGTGCCTAATACGAATAAACCCAAAAGGACTCATCTGGGAGATATGGACCTGGTAAAACTCCAACAAATCGGAAATAAAAACGGTCAAGGGTAAACGAAGGTTACCGTCAATGAAAGAATCGGCCCACATGGTCACATGACCGGCTGGAGCACAAGCACCGGTGTCACCATTTTGGGGATAAACAGCCCCAAACTCGGGGGGCATCTGAATACTGGTCATTAGTTGGTCGAACGACGCTTTCGACCACCTCAAGGGTGGCAAGCCACCACCAGGGGCACTACCACCGTCATCTTCTACTTCCCCGGCCACCGGAGAAGAAGTTTCAGGGTTTTCACCCTCCACATTATGTGGATTAGATGGTTCCGCCATCAAGAAATATGAAGAAGAGAATGATTGGCTTGTACAAAAACTCAGAAAAATCGCCGGAAATACAGACAGATTGACCGGAGAAGACAGAGAGCACACTCTATTCACCGGAGAAATTTTTAAATTTTGAAGAAAGTGGGGAAACCACGAAGGGTTTCCCCTTATATACTCATCGTAATTAATGCGATGCAGTAAACCGACTTACCACGTTCAAAATAAACCAATTACGCGTTGCCACGTGTTCAGCGCCGTTTCCGCTGACGGTTATCACGCGCGCGTGGCGGCCCACGCGCCTGACAGAATGGACTTTTACTCCATGCTACAGTGACCTCGGGCAGTGCAAACGTCTTTTCATCTCAACACGTGACACAATCCTACCAACTTTCACCAACCAACACGTGCAATCATGACGTATGCAACAAAAAGCGACAACATTATCCAAACATAAGCGGCATGCAGTTTCTCTGGTTAACCGCACCATAACCCATACCGCATGTCGTTTTTTACATACCCTCAAAAAAGGCGAAAATATATATCTTTACATACGCAAAGGGGGTATAACCAATAATCCGCATATACCCACGAGCACACGCGGAATATGCGGATATGACACACACGCACAGGTGTGCCAGATACTCAGAACCAGCACGGTTCTCTGGACTGCGAAGACCGCTCCTCAGGAAGAGCACAGACCGCAATACCTCGCGGCTCTTCAAGCGTCAAAACCAGATGAACAAGGCTACTTCAAGAAAAACTGCTTTACAACAAAGCATGAAGGAAAGTGGATACAAAACGGTTGCGGGCAAGTTTCACCCAGATTCCTAAAGACCTTAGGAAATCCCATTGAGCAATAAGCAAAGGAGCAGTGGTAACAAGTCTGCTTATGAGCTTGTTACCCCACCGGCGAACCGCACAGAATAAACAATGGTGGGTACTAGCATACCTATGACCATGTTTATCTACCCATAGTCCAGATTCACATTGTTCGACCAAACACGGCCAACAATGACGCAACTACCTCAAGTAGCTCAAACACACATGGCCAACCAGGTGCAGCAACGAGGTAACCGCAAAGAAAGTGCGGTTACTTGAGAGCTAAACCGCAGAGGACGTGCGGTTACTTGACAGCTAAACCGCAACATACGTGCGATAAACTGGAAGAACACGAAATCCCCTCAGAATAGGGATCATCGTTAAAGGCCCAGTTGCTGAACATAGAGCTTGAGCAAAGTACCTAAAACATTGCTCCAACTGACGCAGAGGTTACAATTGGAGTGGCGGAGATGACATCGACCGTCACCATCTCAAAGGTTGGTTCGAACCCTGCTAACATCTTCAGTCACCATCTCAAAGGTTGGTTCGAAACACCAACAGGTGGCTGATGACACCAGAAAAAGGTACACCTTGGTACCACGTCAAATCCATTGGTTGAGAATTCCGCATCAGACGGAACTTAGTCACCGGTACGGAAGAGACGCAACCAAAAGGAGCCATCTGCATGGCCCATATTCCACCTTCTAGACACCATAGTCCAGTATCCCTCCCACATGCAACTTGCATAAGGAAGGCACACTAGACTGGGGGGACTTGAAGGGGTATGGTCCCAGATCTCGCGTCAGCACGACCGCGAGTGACCATTACCCTTATCAAAAACCCCCACCAGCAAGAACTTACCTGTGTCCATGCGGACACACGCGAGCGCAGTGGTCCAATCGGTCCACTGATGAAAACTACACATAGCGATGCGGCCTAGCACCGCATCCTATGAACATTTTCATCACGACAAAGGATCTGGACAACAGTAACAGTCAACAAGCGGCGATGCGGCGTAGCACCGCATCCCGCATGTATCATGACCAGAACAAGACAGCAAGCAGCGATGCGGCCTAGCACCGCATCCCGCAAGTGTCTTGGATAGAACAAGGAACGCGGGAACAACATTAGTTACCGCAAGCAGCGATGCGGCCTGGCACCGCATCCTGTCTACAAAGCAAGTGGGTCTGACACCACAGTACAAGTGGCACTGTGAACAGTCGCCTGTCAACCCACGTATGTGCAACAGTCTGACACCACAGTGCAAATGTCACTGTGAACAGTTGCCTGTCAACCCACATGAGTGCAACAGTCTGACACCACATCAAGGCGTGGCATCACCACCATAACCGACAGGTCTGACACACCTGCAAGAGACTGTGCGATGTCAGACTAGCTACTCAACCACCCTCCTTCACTCCTCGGCTATATATACCCATCCCAAACCAGGTTTAAGGTATCTATCTCTCACTCTCTCAATACTACTATCACACACTTTGCTTCCCAAGCAAATTACTGATTCTCACGCCGGAGAGTGGTAACAAGGAGCACCCCCCACCCCATCCTCCTTGTTGCGAGTCACGGTTTGTTTCCTTGTGCAGGAAACCCACCACCAGACGATCCGGCCAGCGATCCTCGGAAAGAAGGGATTAACCCTCTTGACGAGACCAGTGAGTTAACCCCACCCGGTTAACCATTGTTTCATCAGCCCACATGAATGGCATAGCCTGTACTTCTCCGAAAATCCAATCGATACACACTCGCGTTCCTGAGAAGATTAAATTATTTCGCGCTTTCCAAATCGCCTAGGTAGGTTGCTGCAAAAATAACTAGTTAGCTTGTGTTGCTGACCAACATGGTGTTTCGGTATGTTTTTCATTTTTCACATGAAAGTTTCATGCATGATTGCTTATTTGTTTTAATAAGTTACGCATTGATTAAAATTTTGATTGTTGAAAGTTTGAAATTTGAATTATTGTAAAAAAAACCCGTGAAGAACAACTATAGAATGTTTTATTTATTTATCCAATGACATGTCATATACTTATTATTTATTTGTTTATTTGGGTATTTGTTTGTGGCTATGTATATTATTTATGTGATCTAACCCGAACCAGTATTTTGGACGTTAAGTTGAGAAAAATCCAAAGAGAAAAGAGTTTATTGGTCCGCCACTTCTTATGAGTTATGACTAGCGGGACACTGAAGAGTGTAGCGGGACACTGAAGAGTGAAAAGTACGTTACCTTTGTGTCGTAAACAATTAATTAATGATTTTTAAAAATAACTAGTATTAAGTACCCCCGCGTTGCGGCGGGGGCGAACACTAATGCCACACTACTTTCAGCGACCACCGACACTGAAGTTGCGGTGTTAATGCGAAGAAATTAAACCGAAACGTAAAATATAGAATAAAATAACTAAATTGATCTAGGACTCGCGCGTAACGATGAACCCGCGTCTATTTTTTCCCGTTTGACAGGTTCATCGTAATCTATATCTATATATAATATATAGCATTACCACTATACAAACCATAATGCATACATTACAACCACAATTGCATCAATATGTTGCAAATTATATTTAGAGTTAATTGCCATTTTAGTCCCTGTGGTTTGGGCCATTTTGCCAGTTTAGTCCAAAGGTTTCATTTTTAACATCTGGATCCAAAAAGGTTTCGTCGTTGCCATTTTGATCCAACTGACTTAACTCCATCCATTCACCTCTGTTAACTCAAGGGCAATTTTGTCATTTTATCTATCTGTTTTAATTAATTAATATTTAAAGAATATAAAAGGAATAAAAAAAACAAACTTAATTATATATACACACATATGACACATGTAGATCTGACTATCTGAGAATGAGAATGGATTCAAGTTCTCTTTCAGCAACTCCAAGCAACCATCTGAGCAACTCCAATCAACCATCTGAGATTGAACCCAAAACCACGATAGAAGCTTCTCGGACCTTCAAATCACCTCTGCCACCATCACCACAACACGACCACCAACATCATTACCACCACCCGACCACCACAACCATAACCACCACCGTGACCCGCCCACCACCACCACCACAACCCGACCTGATCCACCGCTGGCAGAAGCTGACCCAGAACCCGACAAGATGCACCGCTGGCAGACCAGATCCACCGCCTTCCATTGTGGGAACTCCGACGAACCCTCCGCCGTCCAATTCGACACTATTAACGGTAATTCTTTCCACCATTCCACTCATTTTTCGATCCCAAACAAAACCCCTCTGTCAATTTATCATGACCGAGGGGATTCAACGATCAATTTGGTGGATTTGAAATCGAGGGTGCTTGAGAAATGGGGGTTAGTTTCAGTCACCAACGTAGGTGATGGTGATGTTGGTGGTGGTGGCCGAATCCACTGCCTTCATTTTCTATTGTTTGTTTCTCTGATGCGGTAATGTTGAATCACATATGGCACGGACCGGAGATAGAGATAGGGTTCTGGCAGGTGATGGTCATGTCGGTGATGGTTAAGCAGGTGGTGGTGATGGTTGTGGTGGTGAGGCGGTGGTGGTGAGGCTGTGGTGGTCAGGCTGTGGTGGTGGTGGTGAAGGCAGGGGTGGTGATGGTGGCAGTGGTGATGGTGAGGTGGGTGATGAAGGTGTGTGTATAATATATCCTTTAAATATTAATTAATTAAAACAGATAGATAAAATGACAAAATTGCCCTTGAGTTAACAGAGGTGAATGGATGGAGTTAAGTCAGTTGGATCAAAATGGCAACGACGAAACCTTTTTGGATCCAGATGTTAAAAATGAAACCTTTGGACTAAACTGGCAAAATGGCCCAAACCACAGGGACTAAAATGGCAATTGACTCTTATATTTATACAAGATTTTGGCTAAATTTATTAGATTATTATAAATAATAATAATAAGTTACAAATAAAACAACACTACTTTGAATGGGTCAAACCTATTGAATATAGTAAGATAATGAAACCATTATTTGATTAGGGTACAACCACTTATGCACAATTTACCACCATACATGCATACAAAACAAATTGGATTTGGTAAGGTAATGAAACCATTATTATTTGATTAAGGTACAACCACCTAAGCACAACTTACAACCTATATATGATTAAGATACAACCATTTAAGCACAACTTACAACAAAAGATGAACACAAATGTTTCAAATTAATAGTATATAAATGACATAAGACTAAGAACTCATTGTATATATCATCCCATACTATACTAAATACTATTGTACAACTTTTAAAGCAAACAATACAACAAATGATGCACAACATTGTTAAAAATTGATAGTATATAAATAAGTGTTCAAAATTATTGAAATCGTCATCTACAAATAAAAATATGACATCATTAAATAGTTTAGATATCTACGCTAGGAAACTTCCGAAACAATAAATATCTACTCTATATATACCCTCACATGATACCTACACAAACCACAGAATACACTAGACCAACCAATCTATTTAATCAACATGTCATTTCTCGAGGGACCATCACCACCGAAACTACCATATGGGAATCTAATCACAATCCTCAGCATTGATGGAGGTGGAGTACGAGGAATCATTCCGGGCGTGATCCTTGAATTTCTAGAGGCCGAACTTCAGGTACACTTTATGAGTACGAGTAACAAGTTTTTTGAATTCTTGGAGTAAATTGCCATTTTAGTCCTTGAGTTTTGTCCAAATATGTCAGTTTAGTCCAAATAGTTTTTTTTTGTGCATCTGGCTCCCTGACTTTTACATTTTGTTGCCATTTTTATCACATTGCCTAACTTCATCCATAAACCCCATCTGTAACCAGGGGTATTTTGGGGATTAACTTAAAAAATGTTTTCAGTTGCCATTTTGATCCAACTCTAAAAAATCAAAAAAATTCCAAAAAATCAAAAAAATTCCAAAAAATCAAAAAAAATTCCAAAAAATCAAAAAAATTCCAAAAAATCAAAAAATTCAAAAAAATCTAAAAATCAAAAAAATTCTAAAAAATCATAAAAATTCTAAAAAATTCAAAAAAATCTAAAAATCAAAAAAATTCTAAAAAATCCAAAAATCATTAAATGTTTCGGCACGAACCGTTTCGACCCGTACCGTTTCGAACCCGAACCGTTTCGAGCTGAACCGTTTCGACCCGTACCGTTTCGAACCGTACCGTTTCGACGCGAACCGTTTCAAACCGAACCGTTTCGACGCGAACCGTTTCGAACCGAACCGTTTCGACCCGTACCGTATCGAACCGAACCGTTTCGACGCGAACCGTTTCGAACCGTACCGTTTCGACCCGTACCGTATCGAACCGAACCGTTTCGACCCGTACCGTTTCGAACCCGAACCGTTTCGAGCCGAAGCGCTTCGACGCGAAGCGTTTCGACCCGTACCGTTTCGAACCGTACCGTTTTGAACCGTACCGTTTTGACGCGAACCGTTTCGGACGCGAACCGTTTCGAACCGAAGCGTTTCGACGCGAAGCGTTTCGACGCGAACCGTTTCGAACCGTACCGTTTTGACACGAAACCGTTTTCGACCCGTACCGTTTCGAACCGTACCGTTCGAAATGGTTCGGTTCAAAACGGTTCACGTCGAAACGGTTCGGGTTCGAAAACGGTTCGGCTCGAAATGGTTCGCGTCGAAACGGTTCGGCTCGAAACGGTTCAGGTTCGAAACGGTACGGGTCGAAACGGTTCGTGCCGAAACATTTAATGATTTTTGGATTTTTTAGAATTTTTTTGATTTTTAGATTTTTTTGAATTTTTTAGAATTTTTATGATTTTTTTGAATTTTTTAGAATTTTTATGATTTTTTAGAATTTTTTTTATTTTTAGATTTTTTGGAATTTTTTTGATTTTTTGGAATTGGATCAAAATGGCAACTGAAAACATTTTTTAAGTTAATCCCCAAAATACCCCTGGTTACAGATGGGGTTTATGGATGGAGTTAGGCATTGTGATCAAAATGGCAAAAAAATGTAAAAGTCAGGGACCCAGATGCACAAAAAAAACTATTTGGACTAAACTGGCATATTTGGACAAAACTCAGGGACTAAAATGGCTATTTACTCGAATTCTTGATATGAACTAATTTAAAAACTTCTTAAAATACAACAGAGGTTAGATGGTGAGAATGCAAGACTTGCAGACTATTTTGATGTGATTGCCGGGACAAGCACCGGTGGTATCGTGACAGCTATGTTAACAACTCCGGAAGAAGTTGGTCGTCCTCGTCCAGTTTTTGCGGCTGAGGATATTGTACCATTTTATCATCAACACTGTCCTAAAATTTTCCCACCCAAGAGGTACGCATAATTAGTCGATTCGTGACAAATTTTTGTTCTCAGTTATTGGTTGATAGTTTTTTTTTTGTCGCTAATATTGATTATTTGTTGTACTAATGTAATATTGTTAGGCATGTGGCGTGGGGTGAAGCCCCTTAACCCCACAATCCATCCTTACCTTACTCTTAGAGCACAAGCAGCTTAAGCATATACCCTTGTTTGAGGGTTCCTTAAAGTTTTGCTTCCAAATTAATATTAACTAGGGTATTTCTCTGCGCGTTGCGGCGGTATGTGACCACGAGCATTCGATGGGTATTGGTTCGATTCGTTACAGTGCTTGTGCGATACATACACTCGCTCGGTATACAAACCAACGTGTGCTTTACATCATCCGAAAACAATAAAAACAACACCAGTACTGACACCGATGTTGGAACAATATCGATTAGTTTAGATCGTCATGGTACTGTTACCAATACACATTTATCGCCGCGGATAGAGTTGTATAAAGGAAATATTATCGAAATCGAAAACCATAAAAATGAATCTAAGTACCGAGTGTTTTATTCTTATCTGATAACTTTGAGTAATATCAAACAATATTTATAGTGATATACATTTTTCTTTTACTATATAATATTAAAAAGACTAAAAAGAAATATATGAATAAATTATATATATATATATATATATATATATATATATATATATATATAATGAAACTAATAATCATACAGAAAAAAAATATATAAATTATATATTAAAATACTTTACTGTTCATGACCACTTTGAAATAATATGTATAATATATTATAAAGAAAACTATTATAAAAGTACTTAAAAACTACATTCAAATATAAATTACTATTCCGTTATTCATATTTTGTTTAAGGTATAGGATCATATACAAACATGTATATTTGTATAAACTGTAAGAATCAACAGTTTAATGACACGTATCCTCAATTAAAAAATTGATTTAACGGTATTTTAGACTTTTTATACCATTTTATTTATATCTAACTAAAAACAATAATTAAATTATCACTAAATTCATGCAAGATTAATTCAAATCCTAATCTCCTAGTCTATTCTTCGTCATCGAATCAGCACCGTAATCAACATCACTGTCAACACCGTAATTAGCATATCGTCAACATCAGTACCTTAATCAGCACGATAACACCACCGTCAGTACATCCGACGGTAACATCCCACACCACCACCATCAGCACATCACGTAATCAGTATAACACTGTAATCAGCACCGTAATCAGCACAATTTCATGTTTTTTTTTATTTTGTAAACAACAGATACTATTACATAACTAGCACAATTTCATGTTTTTTTAATTTTATAAACAACACATATTGTTTCATACTAGCACAATTTCATGTCTTTGTTTTAATTTTGTAAATAACACATACTATTAAATAACTAGTAGAAAACAAGTTTATTTTCAAATAGGCTTCCAATAACAACCCAAAAGAAAAAAAATAGCAACACATAAAAATTACACAACAAAATAAAAACTTACGTATAGATTTAAATCAACACAATACATTTTTCATACTAGCGCATTCCTACTACATAACTAGCACAATTATAAAACACATTTCTTTAACTTTCTAAAAGTCACTTTTGATAAATAAAAAAAATATAGCAATATGGTACTCATGTTAAAGATAAAAAAAATACTTGATTTTATGGTATATTTTTTTTTCAAAAATAGTGAAGTATATAAAAGTTATTTTAGTTTAAAAAACTTGATGGAATTAGTATTTAATGGGAAATGACTAAATGACTAAAATGCCCCATAACTTGATAATATTAATTATTAATTATAGGGGTCTTATTTGGAATCAATACCAACGATTGATTTAAACTATCGATGGCTCAGATCTGTTCTTACGGTTTTTACAATTAGCATTTTTTGTACAGAATCTCAACTCTTCTGTTTAATATAAGAAAAATCTCACAAATTTTGTAATAAAACATATCTTCCAGTAAAATCAAAGTATTTTGCTTTCGATCAATATCACTTTGGGAGTTAAGAAATCTTAACTCTAATCAATTTAATGAAAACTAGTGATATAATTTTCGCGCTTTGCGGTGGGAATTTGGTTGGTATCAGTTTGACTCATTACGATACTGATTCTCGCTATTGTAATTAAAAGAGAAAACCTTACATCGATCAAAAATAACTAAAAACGAATATTGATACAAATACTGATGTTCAGTTGACATCAGTTCGATTCGATTCGTTTGCGTTCTATAAATTAACACTTAACATTTAACAACGCTTTTGATATCGATATTTATTTTATTGTGTTCTCTTTCACTAAACTGATAATATATCACTATATCACGATATCTATATTGATTTTTATGGTTTCCAATTTCATTTTTATTCAATTTATCCACTCTGTTTGCGACGATAAATGAATATCGGTACAACTACCATGACTCTCAACCGATTGATACCGTTTGAAAAACATCTGTGCTGGTACCGGTGTTCGTTTTTATCATTTTTGATCGATGTAAAACATATGTTAATTTCTATACCAAGTGCGTATATCATACTGGTACTGTAATAAATCAAATCGATACCTATCCAATAAAAAACAATTAAGTAATAAAACAATCAAAATTATAAAAATCTTTGATTACTATTCATGGGACTTGCTTTTAATATGTATAATATAATAATAAAATTATAAAAATTTTGGATTACTATTCAAGGGGACTTGCTTTTATTATGTATAATGTATGATATAATAGTGAGGTTCCCCGCGCTTTGCGGCGGGTGGTGCTATTGTACCAAACTGAATTGAAACCGACTGAACAACATATTGGTACAATATTGGCGCTCGTTATAGCAATCGAAAGGTAAAACCCAAAAATAAAGTTATTATATGCCCAAAGGGATAACGACGCATATTTTAGATAAATCGAAAACCATAAAAACGAATATGTAATGTCTTCCGAAATGAATATAAGTATTCATTCTGATGGTACCGATACAGGTACCGATGTTGTTCGATTAGAATTGATGTGGTACACATACTCGCTATAGTTTACGATATTAAAAAACTCTATACTACCATCGAAGTTGTTCACACAGTATTAGTTCAATTCGTCATGGTAAAGAATAGACGGTATAAGTTCGGTTCGTCAAGGTACCGGTACGGTATTCATCTTCGCTATAGTTTATATTATAAAAAGATACTATATACCGCTATCCAAGGTTCGTATGGTAGCTGTTCAGTTGATCACGGTAAAAAACAAACAAAAATTAATTGTTCGGTTGATCACAGTAAAGAACAAATAAAAATCATTTGTTCGGTTGATCACGGTAAAGAACAAATAAAAATCAATTATATTGATCCGTTTGATATTGAACAAAACTTTTAGCGGAACGAAGACAAAAATAAACATGTTGCACATATTCAGAACTTTATAAAGTATTACACTATACTATTAGAATAATGAAAAAAAGTAATGTCAATTTATATGTAAAAAAAACTAAATGTGAGTTAGGTTTGATAACATATACATTTGTGCTTTGATTACTTAAGCTTTAGCACTCACAACTCAGTTTCGGGAAAAAAAACGTATCAATACAGAGAAAAATTTAGGCACGTCGCAACGACATACTAAAAATTATATAAAATATCGTATCTTAATAGTTATAAAAGAAAAAAACATGTAAAATCAATTAAAACATATTAATAAAATAATTAAATGTTAAAAATAAACAATATTAAAATAATTTTAAGGATAAATTACACTTTTCGTCCTTTATGTTTGTATCGGATTGCAGTGGATGACCTTTAACTTTAATAATTACAGTCACAGTCCTTTATTTGGAAAACCCATTACGCCTTACGTCCTTTAACACTAACCTTGTTAAATTTTTTAGTTAAGTTATATCATGTGCCTTGCACATGAGGGTAGGTTAGTCATTTTACCTTTTATTATATTAACAATATTATAAAATTATAAATTCACAACACGGGTCAAACTGGGTTTGAAAGAAAAGGACGAGTCAAAGGAGCACAATTCCTCATATTCTACTAAAATAATCAGTTTAGGGTTTCTTACACCGGAATCAGCCACAATAAAAAACGACCGTCATCGTGTCATCTGGTAGGTGCTTCCGCCAGTGAAACTCCGATTAGTTCTTAACCGCCATACGAACGGGTGGCTGAAGCAGCTCCGCAATGAAATGAACGGCGGTTCTCCTCTCTCACAATTCCGGCACTTCAACCCATGTAACCTACCTCAGATCTAAAACCCTTGTAGATCTAGAAAATTATACCTAAACCCTAAAAAATCTACTCGTCAATTTGCGATACTGGTTTTGAAAGCGAAAAAAAGTGAGGGTTTCGCTGGATAGAGAGGAGACCATTGATGTTTTAGTCAGCAATCGAACAATCAAACAATAGAGGGCTTGTGCCAATAAACAGATCTTGCTCAGATCCGTTGCATAATTCACCACTAGAAGATCTCCTGAATGAGGCTGGTGCCGGAAGCGTTGGTTGCTGAAAAAAAGGTTCTTACTTTTTAGATTTATTGTTCTCAAAGAACCAAAGTCTTTGTATATCTCATAATCATGTATTTGTATCAGATGATTGAAAGGTTTTAGAGATTGGAATTGGTGGTGCGGTGGTTAGAGAGAGAAAGAGTAGGGTGGGTAATGGTAACATAGTGGTGGTTTCAGGTGGAGGTGGTTTTAAGCTGTGATGTTGGTGGTGACAACACTGTGGTGGTGGTAGTGACGATTGAGATTTTGAACGAGAGAGAGGGGTTGTTGAGAGAGACAAAGTTTTGGTTTTTATATTAACAAATGGATAAAATAAAATTACAAGGTAAAATTACTAACATACCCTTGCACATGATATAACCTAACTAAAAAATTAAACCATGTTAGTGCTAAAGGACGTAAGGTGTAATGATTTTCCAAATAAAGGATTGTAATTGTAATTATTGAAGTTAAAGGTCATCCATTGCAATCCAATATAAACATAAAGGACGAAAAGAATATGTAATTTATCCTAATTTAAAAACACTATTCATGTTGAGTTTGTATTAATATATATAATAATATAAGTAAATTTCCATGTAACAAGAATATGTAGAGTGGTGCCCCACCTCTACATTAGCTATTAATCAATTAACTAGTTTTTTTTTATATTGTGCGTTGCGGTAAAATCGAGCAAATGATAATGTAAAACAAACGTGATTTGAAAATAAAGCATGTTGTTTAGAAAGTGAAACCATTAGAACGATTTAGTTTATCATCGTACCGTTTTATGATACCAAATAAATACTTTATTTTGAGTATAATCTCGTTTTAACAAAACTTATAATGGAATGTTAGGGAAAGAAATCAAGCATAACTACGTACTTAAGTTTTTAGAAAAAAGTTATAAACGTAACTTATTAAAGAAGTATCAAATTAATCGATAAATTAATATATTTTTGGAAAAAAGAAAGAAAAAAAATTATTAAAAAAAGTAAAGGAAATATATGTTTAAAAAAAGAAAAATATGTTATTAAAAGTAAATATAATAATAATCTATTATAATATATTAAATAATAAAATAATAAAAAACTATATATTATTATAAAAATAAAGTTACTATTCATCATCTCTCGAAATCAATATATATAATAATAATATAATGGAGCCTTATTCTATATAAGACGGTCTTGCTAGTTTGTTTTAAAAGTTATTGTTGGTGTCTTTTGAACATGTTTGAAGTGATGAATGATGACTTGTTTCAAAAACGACAACTACTGAAGCAATTGACCTGCGGTTAACACTATTAGACCACCGTAATGGGTTTTTTTATTGGCATTTTTCCAAAAAAAAAACGCCCAACAATGCCCCTAGACTGCACACCTGGGTGTTTTTTTTCAAAAAAACCTCCGGAGCCAATAGCATTTTTTCTTTGTTTTTAGTTTTATTTTTTATTAAATTCTATTAGATATAATCCCCCATAAGATTTCAATCTCCACTACACCCATTTTAACATAATGCCACACAATCCCCACATGCTGACTGTACCGCCACATGGCGCAAAACGCCCATAGGTCTTCCCCCTCCCACAACAAATAGTCTTAGAGTTTTCATTCTCATCAATATAATTTAATTAAAAGATACATTTTTTTTAAATTTGCTTATTTTTTAAAAATCTCTCACATCTAACTTTCTATCTCTATCGGTATATTACTCATTTACTCATAAATACTTATTTCTTTTTTTTTTTATCTGACTCACAACAAAAATATAAATAACTGAATATGAGCCTTTAAATATGGAGGTGTAATTTAGTTTTTAAAAATTTCTCTCGAGAAGGAAAAGTGATTTCTAAGGCCCATTGGAGAGAGATGATATATATATATATATATATAGAGGAGGGCTATATAGAAAACCCTATATATATAAAAAAACTTAGAAAACCCAACCTCCCGACATTTTTTTTTTTTTGAAAAAAAATAACACATGTAATATACATGTTTTTAAGAGTTTTGGGCCAAACAAATCAAAAAAGCGCCGAAGGGATGATTTAAAAAAAAAATTCAGCAATTTCTGTCTTTTGTGCCTAACACATGTTAGGCAACCGGACATTGCTGAAATTTGTTTATTTTTTTTTTAAATCCCTTCGGCGCTTTTTTGTTTTTTTTGGCCCAAAACACTCTAAAACATGTATATTACATGTGTTATTTTTTTCAAAAAAAAAAATGTCGGGAGGTTGGGTAAAAATAGGGGGAGATTTGGGTTCCCAGAGTTTTCTAAAAAAATGAGGGTTTTCTGTCTAGCCTTCCCTAATATATATATATATATATATATATATATTGGGAAACACTTACAAAGTGGGGAACCGGGGAATACTTTTAAAAATTCAACTTAACATATTAAAAATCAATTTTTTTTAAAGTTTGGCCTTTTTTATAATTACATGTAGAAACATTTTTAACTAAAAATCAAAAACAAAAAAAATTAAAAAAAAAATGTTTAAAAAGGCTAAAAGAAATTTTTTTTTTAAATTTATTGGAATTGTTTCTACCCATTTTTATAAAGAAAAGAACTGAAATATTAAAAAAATATAATAATTTTAATATGTTAAGTTAATTTTATAAGATATATATTTTTTAAACATTTTTATATTTTTAGTTTCTGATTGTTTTTATTAAAAATGTTTCTACTTGTATTTATAAGGAAAAGCGCCGAAATAAATTTAGAAAAAAAATTGATTTTAAACAAGTAAAGTTGAATTTTTAAGAGTGTCTCTGGTTCTCCACTTTTTTAGTGTTACCCATTTAACCTCCCCTATATATAAAGTGTTCTCCAGTTCTCCAATTTTCTAGTTTTCCATGATGAACTATATATATATATATATATGTAGGGTAAGGTTCTTGCGAGAACCACCTTTATTGCGAGAACCGCGAGAACCAATGTGAACACAACAAAAAATAGCTAAAAAAACCTAAAAAAACTAACCCCCCCCCCCCCCCCAAAAAAAAAAAAAAAAAAAAAAAAACCCTAAACCCCCCACCCCCCAAAGCTAAAATGCTAAAAATTAAACCCCCAAAAACCCTAAAAAAATCAAAAAATAAAATAAAAAAAACACACAAAAAAAAATTCAATATTTTTTACATTAAAATCTCTACTTTTAGTAGCAAAAAAAAATTGATTTTTTTTGCTACTAAAAGTAACGATTTTTGTATAAAAATATTAAAAAAAAATTGTATGTTTTTTGGCTATTTTTAGGTATTTTTTATTGTGTTCACATTGGTTCTCACGGTTCTCGCAATAAAGGGTGGTTTCTAACGGATATATATATATATATATGGTGAGGTTTATTTGTGAACCTAATATATATAAGTTAATAAATTTAATGTTTATTTTTTTATTTTACTATTTTTCTATTTAATTAAAGGTTTCTTTGTTTTTAACGGCTAACTGAATCACCGAAGTATCCTATGATGCCCTTAATCGAGCAAATTCATCCCCTCCTCCATAACGGTCAGAGTTGTATGCATATCCGAACCACGAAGCCCCCAATTCCGGGGAAAACACGGCCGCCCGAAGGACCACTGCGGTAAAACCCTGTTCGGCTTGGTTTCGAACTGGTGATCTCAAGAGAGACCAAGTTTAAAACGCCCCAAACTTAAAACCTTCGACCAACATGTTAAGTAACGAAATCTTGATAAATTTTGACAACTTTTTAACAACATAACATTTTCATAAACAACCTTTCGACCCAAAAGTAGACATGTCACACCCCAACCGATGGCGGAAACATCGGGGCGCAGCACTGAGCGAAACAGATTGTCCAGAAGTTTCCATAACAATTATAATTACCAATTATTTAAAGCATCACGTCCCATACCATGACATAAAAGATAACATAATTATTACAGACAAAATCTAGTCAAGTAGTTCTGTTCCGACAACTCAGATTTCATTTGTACAGAAAACTATTTGTTGGCCACTAGGACCCAATTGTTTATCTGCTTCTAGAGCCCCTTTTTCCCTAGCTTTCGATTTCATCACATATCAAGCAAGGTGCTCTAGATCTTTCCTAGCCTCGATTTCCTAGCGGCCTAAGCTTGCAAACAACTTAATCACCTGTCACATACGTTAAAGTAAAAGTCAATACACATTGTGTAAAGGTGAGCATACAAGTTTAATAGATATAATAAGTTTGAAATTCGTTTACGCATAACCAGCACGTACGCATAGTGAAATGAGGCACGTTAGTTATCGACATGGGTCTATCGACACCAATGATTGTGAGTTGACTGTTCGGGACAGTTCGTAATACGTAATCACCACTGTGATCCATGCAAATAATAGTCCTTAACAACCCCCGCGAACGGGTGCTGAGTCCAAACTATAGTACTATCGTTGCTAAGGCAGGCGGGTAACATTCCATGTGTAAACATAACAAACAAGCATTCATTTAGCCACGTAATACATGCAATAGCGGTTAGCGTTTAAATAGTGTTGAGTAGTGTGATTGATGTGATTTGAATATTCGTAACGTATGTAACACCCAAAAATGCATAAAGCAAAAAGGGTTCGAGTATACTCACAGTGTTGATGGATTGAAAAGAGCGTGTGGAGTATGATTAGCCTGAACAGATTGATGGTATAGCGATAAGCGACACATAAATGATATAGGGTGCAAGTGGTCAGGTCAGTAGTTCGATCGGATGATAGTCCGATCGGACGGCTGATCGTTCGAGTGACAGTCCGTTCGGTCGGTTGTCCGGTTGGATGACCGTTCGAGTGGATTGTCACTTCCTTTGGGAAGGATGTGTTTGTGTATGATGGCTTAGCTTTTGAAGTTTTCGTTGTAGTATTTTGAAAACATAGAAGCTTCTCTACCTTTCAGTTCGGTCGATCGAACGATCGTTCGATCGGACGGTGACTCGAATGGCGGGGTTACTTAGTGAAGACAAGTTCGTAGTAGGTTGTCACTCGATCGGACGGTGGTTCGATCGGGTGGCATCCCTTGTGTATTGAACATGTTGAAAATTGTTTAAGTATTGAACTCTGATCATTGCATGGTCAAGTTGCAGCTCGTTCGGATGAAAATCCGATCGGTCAGCACTTAAGTCAATGTTCATCCTTCGAAGTTTGAAAATGAAGTTAAGTGTGGGACCAAGGTGCAAGCCGTTCGGTTGGACCGGTCGTTCGAATTGGCTGTTCGATCGGACAGCAGTCCGATCGGACGGCACTCCGTCCTGGTCGACCTATTCGTCTTACATTTGGTCGTTTTGATGGTTTGTCGTTTTATCGAGACGTTTTGATAACGTATTAAACAACTGAAACTTGTCAATACTTGGTACCCCTGTTTGGTCAGGAATCACCCAAATCCAACCAGTTAACTGTTCGAGACGGTGTTTCATGCTTAACCCGAAATCGGTAGTCTCGTGGATAGAATCCAGACCTCAAACCAACACAACCACAAGAATGTGTAGTAGGTCGGCGCAAGTCCCGATTCTATCGTTTTGAAGGCATTGAGTGTAAAAGAGTTGAAAGAAAGTTGAAAAATCATCTTTCAATCCCTTTCACAGTGAATATGTTTAGATCTATGCAAGATCTTTGTTTATTTATGTGGAAATCCTTTAGATCTAAGTTGTTCTTGGTGGATTGAAGCCAAAACATGAAGTTCTTCAAGAACACATGATGACATCATCCTAGAACACCCCAAATCTAGTGATTTCACGGTTAAAAGTAAACGTATTTATGTAAAAGAAAGATATGAAGATAAGCTTAAAAGATAAATATCTTTAATTATAAATAAACAGGTATTTATAATTAAGTTCTTTTTTTGAAAATTAACTTCATTCAAAACTAAACGCCTCCGACCCAAAAGGGCAAAAGGACATTACAAAACATGCCCCTGGCCTAATCGGACAAAGGGCAAGACAAAAACAAAAACAATTACAACATGTACAATGGACATTTACACCAATTCCCTCACCGAATGGATTTAAAAGATGATCTATTCTTCAACTAAACATAGCTTCTCGATTTTACTTCCTCCATAATGTCTTGTGGAGTTACTATCTTATTTTCAAACGCCATCTCGTTTCTACCTTTCCAAATGCACCAACATGTAATCATTATGGGGCCATGAATGATCTTTTTTCCTTTTGTACCTAAGTTCAGAAACCTGTGAGCTTCATGAGATCTCTAAATGAAAAAAAAAAACATATAGATGGGGAAGTTGCACCAGGCACTAAGAGACATCCAAACTTTGTTCGAAGAAACACGACTCTTCTTCCTCATCACATAATAAACATGAAGTCGATGGGATATGAATATTCCTTTTTCGTAAATTCTCTCGCGTAGCTAATCTATCCATGTTTGCCCTCCATGCCATGATGTTACACTCGAGCGGCACCCACCTGCACCACTTAAACGTTGCAAGCCCTATGTCCCCCCTATCCTTTACCTGTAATTTTTTAACCGAACTAACAGAAAATTCTCCTAACTCGTCTCCCAACCAAATCCATAAATCCTTTGACACAGATAGCATTATGCTCGCTGCAAGATCCTGACACTCCTGACACTCCTGCCACTTGAGCAACTCTTCTCCATATTCCAGGTTTCTAGACCATAGCCAACGAACACCGTCCAGCACCACCTTATCCGCCACTTTACATAATTTTTATGTTTCTATCTCAAAAAGTCTCGGCCACTTATCTTTAAGCGTCAAATTACCCACCCATAAATCAAACCAAAACCGTATTTCCCTCCCATTCCCAATCTTTCCCTTAATGTACTTTTGAAAACTTTTACCATTTAGAGCTAGTTTGTTGCCTTGTCCACATGGAACGTGAATCTTCTATCCTTCATGCAGCATTCTCTAAGACCCGCCTCGTCAATGAACTCGTTAAAATTCGAGGCGAAAGAATGATTGAACTTATAATTTTTTTTTTCTTTTCACATGACCTCGAACCGCATTAAAGTCCCCCAAA
This sequence comes from Helianthus tuberosus, assembly GCA_030545235.1. Classification (NCBI taxonomy): domain Eukaryota; kingdom Viridiplantae; phylum Streptophyta; class Magnoliopsida; order Asterales; family Asteraceae; genus Helianthus; species Helianthus tuberosus. The sequence continues at coordinate 151,325,411 of CM060357.1, read as the reverse complement.
AGCACTCACCAACCTATATCCATTCTCATAACATTTCTTGCCTTTTTACTGGGCAACTTTTGCGGAGCATAAACGTTGACTATATTTATTTCTTGATTGCTCCCCTTTAGAACTCCCCTTATTAATAAATAATTTTGATGTTTAATGGATCAACCATCTTGAAAACTTTAGGATCTCACATACTCACCACCCATCCCGATCTCCCATTTGTTGTGACATGCTCCATCTCAAAAAAAGTAGACCCCCAAAACCTCCCAAAATCCATGCCCGAGACATCCCTAAACTTAATTTCTTGCATAGCCACAAAATCAATACCATGGTCCTTTTTTAAATCTTTCACCCACCTCGCTTTATCGCCAATCCCAATCCCTCTAATATTAATAGACAAAAATTCATCTTTTACCTGATTGAATACCTTCTTCCAATATCGATTCTTTTACTAACCTATCATGGCATCCGAGGTCCGCACCCACCACTGCTCCCACATTAACGGTGGCTTTTACCTCTGACTTAATATTATTCTGAACACCTTCATCCTCCGTTTGCTTTTGTCTGCCCAAAGCATCCTGCTTTTGTACATCTATATCACTAACTTCTACGACACTTTTCGGTTGAGGTCCTACCTCTTTCGTTTCCTAATTAATTGCACCTTCGTTGTTATCCTTAATTATAGATACCATCTCTCGCCTTGCTCTTTGATTTTCCTGTCCATATATTCGTTCAAATTTTTTTTTCTTTCATACTCGCTCTGTTATCCGTCTAACTTGGTTCTTCATCCTCTAACCCCAACATCTCGTTTAAAATAAAAGGATCCCCTACTCTTGCTCGTTTCCTTGATCGTCCTACTCCAAGACCATTTAATGATTTAGTTATGGTTTTAAAGGATTTTTTTTAATATTTTTTACTTTATGTCTAGGCCCCACTTTGAAAACCATTTCTGACATATCCAGTGCATTCACCAGAAAAAGCTTCTCTTCCTTCAAAGACTTTAGAGCATTCACATCCATTCTACTATATTTTCATCCTAAATTACACTAAAAAATACTATATTTTCTCTCTTTTTCAATTAAATAATATTTTTTATACCTTTATTATTACCTTTCTCTCTCCTTCACTCACAACCACTTTCAAAATATATTAAATAAAGAGTAAATTTCAAAGTTCGTCCTTTATGTATGTCTAATATATCAAAGTATGTCCTTTATCTTTAATATCTTCAAGAAACATACTCGATGTTTGCAAATCCTTACATGTTACGTCCTTTAGTCCTAATCCAGTTACTTTTCATGGTTAAATCAGACAAAGTGTATCCTACATAAGGGTATTTTGGACATTTTACCATTTATTTATATAAAAAAAATATACATCCTCTCCTCCACCAGACACAAACACTCTCTCTCTCTCTGCCATCACCTCCACCAGCCACCACCATCACCTCCACCAGACACCCCCACCAGCCACCACCACGACCACCGCCAGACACCCCCACCAGCCACCATTCTAACCAAATTCAGATATCAAAACATTAAAGCCAAAATCCATAATCAGGAATTGAAACCCGACCCGCTTAAACACGAAACCAAACAGATCTGACCAACCAAACAAATCTGACCAACCATCGACATTATCATCACAACATCATCATCAACATGTCGATTATCAGTGGAAACTTCAACCCCGCCTGAAACAAACATCGATCGGAGAAAGAAGCGAGAAGAAAAATGTGGATCTAACAAGATCTTGACGTGATTAAGAGAGTTTAGTGCTTACCGAGGAAAACGACTCGAATCTGAAGCTCGTCGGACCAGAACACCACCATCATCATCAGTCATCACCGCCACCGCCGCCGTAGGTGGCGGCGCCGTTGTCTTCCGCCGCTGCTCGCCATACGCCACCACTCTCTCTTTCTGTTTCTCTCTCTCGTCTCTCTGCTTTGTCGTCGCCGCTGGCCATCGTGTCGTCACCATCACGCGCCGCCACAACTGTAGGTGGTCGGCTGGTCATTGTAGAGAGAGGGGGGTTTAGGGGTATCGTTGCGGAGGAGGGGGTGCGTCTGGTGAAGTTGATCGGCTGGAAACCGGTGTCGTTTCATGTTTGCTGGACGGATTAGAGAGATGGGAGGGTGATTGTTTGAGTATGATGTACAGATCGAGAGAGAGGAGTAGAGTTTGAGGAAGTAAATATATATAATATATTTTAATTGTTTTATTTATTACTTTTTATATTTATTAATTTGAGTAAATAAAGTAAATGACCAAAATACCCTTATGTAGGGTCCATTTGGTCATACTTAACTGTAAAAATTAACCTAGTTAGGGCTAAAGGACATAACTTGTAAGGATTTGCAAACATCGAGTATGTTTCTTGAAGATATTAAAGATAAAGGACATACTTTGATATATTAGACATACATAAAGGACGAACTTTGAAATTTACTCTTAAATAAATAAAGGGGGTGAACAGTGTCCCCCTAAAAATGCACATGAACATTAACATTTTCTCTCTCCTCCACTTAGGACCACTTTTTATACTCTTTACATTATAAAATTTCACAAAGAGAATTTGATGGAATGGATGTGAATGCTTTTATTCAACGTTTTTAAAACCGAACCGGACCGGGCCGGCCGGTTGGAATCTTGAAACACCACCGGGCCGGTTCAGCCCTTTAATCCGTTTCAGCATTGACCTGGAGGTCGGGCCGGAAGCTGGCGGTCGGGCCGGCGGGTCATGTAAGGGTCGGGCCGGAACTCACCACTTTTAGGTTTTTTACTCACTGGCAATCGCTCCGGCGACATCTACAACCAGCGAGCACACGTCCGGCAACCGCTCCGGCGACATCTACAACCTGCGAGCACACGTCCGGTAACCGCTCCGGCGACATCTGCGACCTCCAAGCTCCGGCGACATGAACGAACAAACCCTAGAAGGTTCGATTAGAGGTTGAATGACTGATTTGTAGGGTGTGCTAATGAACAAAAGATGGTATTTTTGGTAGTGTGTTTTTATTTTTAATTTTTTTTTATTTAAGGGTCTGTTAATGAACAGAAGAAAGAAGAAGATGCTTCTTTTTCTTCCTACTCCCCGTTTGTGAACAATAGTAAACCCACCAAAAGATTCCTTATGTTGGAAGATTTTACCCTCAAGTTATAATCTACACCCCTTGAGTTTTACGTTATGACATGTTTAACCCCTTTGTGAGTTTTTTAATTTGTATTCTTAGATTTTTTAGAAAAAAAATTATGATATGTTTACCCCTTTTTGTGTTTTTTAATTTGTATTCTTAGATATTATGGAAAAAAAAATTAGACATGTTTACACGTTTGTCTACTAGGAGAGTAGAACCATCAACCTCTAGAGGATGGATACCTTTTACATGAACATTGATATCCCGGTCTTAAATCCGGTCGAACCGGTCCAACCTTTGACCCCGTAAGGCGACCGGGTCTACCTCCGGTCCGGTTCTGAAAACATTGCTTTTATTCCTAGTAAATTGTACATCAACCTCAAAAAAACCTTGGAAATTCTACACTAGCAGAATCCTTGTTGCGATTTTCCACACGTGTGTCTAAATGACTTCCATTGTTACCGTTATTATTTCCGACCGTCGTTTTTTAGCCACGGTGACCACCGGGGATGTACCTCCGATCCCTCCTTATCGGTTTGTTTCTTTTGTTCATTAGCTTGATCGGATAACAAATCCCATCCGTCTTCCTCCTCCATCGTCACTGTCTGATTCTCGATGCAGTCCGGGACCCAACCGCCTCTCTCTTCTTCCACCCAAACCTTAAAATTCTTGCCTTCCCATTTGACTAGCACCTCTTCCTCAATCTTCCTTATTGTGTCCGTAAGAACTCCCACCACATCGAACGTCAAGTCTCTGTCTTACGACTGTAACCGGGACCCATGAATAACTTTTCCGAACGTTCTCCCCACCGTGTCGAAAACTTGATTATCCGAGATGTGAAGCAGGACCCGTGGATATTTAACCACTCTATCCCGTCGAACGCCATCGTTTGCCCTTTCCATACTTTCGTGTTATAGAACCAATCGTTACCCGGAGCATTGGCTATGAAGGAATCGACATCCTCAAAAGAGTTAAAAATCAACAGAACGTTCATGCCCCCAATATACTTTATTTCCGCATTGCGGAAACCCGCTTCCGAGGCCAGAACTTTTAGTTTTCTTAAGGGTCCATAAGTCGATCACCCTATCAACAATGGCTTTATCGTAGAATTCCGAGAAAGCTTTAACAAAACCCGAGACCTCGACCTCTTTAACCTTCTCAGGTCTTTTTATAACACCTGAAACCACTTCCGCATATGAAGACGTCCCCTTTGCTACTGAAGGAAAAATCCAGTCCTTCAAGTTAAACTGCTCCTTGTTCTTAATGTTGTTCGGACAGTTTTTTTTCTTCGCATCGTTGTCCCATAACCCACCGTTATCCACCGAGAACCTGGCCACGTTAATGATGAGTTTATAGTTCGCCATCCACACGTTTCTCACCCCGCGTTCCATCTCCATGGCGTCGCCACTCCTTTGAAACTAGCAAAACCAAATATGTTCCCCCTCCGATCGCTTTTCCGAGCTATATATACCCCCACCACATCTCCAAAGACTTTAAGAGCTTCAGCGACGTCCTTTGAGCTGCACTTTTCTGGCATCCGACACACAAAGAACTTTGTTATTCCGTTTCTTCCCTTTTGCGCCCCATCTCTAATGCTTGGCCTTGTCCCTTGGTCTTCTTCTCTGCTCACCATCTCTGGTTCTCAGTTATTTTTATTTATAATTAATTATGAGATAAGTAACTAGAAGAGACACGAGAAAATATAAAAATAGATACTTTAAATTAATGACACGTGTCCGTAATAGGTTACTTTATTTTATATATATATATATATATATATATATATTATTGTATAGATAGAAATAAATTTGGTGGCGATGGTAAACATATATTTAAAAGTTTTAGGTTTTGTTTTTTATTTATTTTATCGTTATAATTAATTGTGGACATATTGTATATACAAATTTATATGTTTGTCTCTTGATATAAAATATTTTTACGAAAGCGAGTTGTGAATAGAATGTATGTTATATATACAAATTTATATGTTAATCTCTTGATATAAAATATTTTTACGAAACCGAGTTGTGAATAGTAATGTACATGGTATTGAAGCACAAACATATTTGTTATTAAAGTCACCTCACATTTAGTTTTTTTTTAAGTTAACGTTGCTCGTTTACCCTTTTCATTATTCTAAAATATATGGTAATGTTTTAAAAAATTCCGGATATACCATTGCGATATTCTTATTTTAATCTACGTTTGGATACATGTTTTGATCAAAACTCAAAATCGTACGGGCCAAATATTATTTACTTTTTTAGCGTGACGAATAGAACCAAATACCGTCCGAATTACTTTGGGAAACGGTATCAGTGCTTTACAAAATTCCTACTATATCGTTGTAAAATGTTTATTTATATCTACGTTTCGATAAATGTTTTATAAAAATCGAACGCGTCAAATATAATTGTTTTTTGGTCTTTACTGTGGCAAACAAATTAACTTTTTACGTTGTGTTAAAAACAATTTTTTCTTGATGTTCCCATGTAAATTTTGTTGAAAACGTACGTACTATTCAAAATAAAATGTTTTTAGGCTGTCATAAACTATAACGAGTGTCGGTAGTCGTGACGAACTGCACCAATTCCGACTAAACAACATCGGTGAAGTCAAAATAGTATCGGTATTTGTTTGTATGGTTTTCGATCGTTGTAAAGCACTTCAGTATAATCGGAACCAGTATTGATATCCTACAAATACCGTAACAAATGAACCAATACCAAATTAACACCACACCGCGCGTGGCAGTTCCACTAGTTACTTTTATTACTTCTAATAAGTTTTATAAAATAAGCAATAAGTATAACTTATATATTTTATACACTTATTATTATTTTTTCTCACTCATCTCTTCATAACCACTTTTAAAATAAATTGAAAAATTAAAGAGACTAAACAATTTCTACTCAAACATTAACTTTTTTTTCTCTCTCCTCGATTGACAACCACTTTTTATAATACATATAAACATCTCTGACAAAATTTAGTTTGATAAAAGGATTGTGAATTCACAATGATAACCTTAAAAATATGTGAGAGAGTTTAGTTATATTATAAGGAATGGTTGTTATTGTTTTTGAGTACAATGAAAACCTTAAAAATATGTGAGAGTTTAGTTATATTATAAGGAATGTTTGTTAGTGTTTTTGAGTGGTTGTGAGTGGAGGAGAGAGAAAATATATGGGAAAGTTACTGTTTATCTATAAATATATGGGAAAAAAATCTTGAGAGAGAAAAATTTATAATTTTTTAATATTTTTAAAATTGTTGCGAGTGAATGGAGGAGAAAAGGTAATGACAAAGGTATAAAAATATTATCTAGTTGAAAAGGAGAGAGAAAAACTTGTTTTTAGTGGAAACTAGTAGTGTGCCCGCGCGATGCGGAGGGGTCGACACTTTGCATTACGGCACTCATTTCTGGTAATTTTCTTATTCGTATAATATTTATGATAACATTATTGTGGTGAATATATGTCATAAGTGTTACACATATGAAAAGTTTTGGTTTTTATAAAAATTAATAATCAAAAGACAAAAAATATTGGTTTTTATAAAAATTAATAATCAAAAGATAAAAAATAAAAGATAAGTTCTTATACTTGTAAAGTATATTTATTTTATTGGTTAAATTATAAAGTACAATTTTATTCTTTAAAGTTCATAATTTTTTTTAAATGTCCACATAGTACTCATCCAATAAACTTTAATTTTAAAATTTTTGTTTTTATAAAAATAAAAAATAGTATTTGACTCATAAGTACGTTTTAGAGCTTTAACTTAAATTGTTAAATTTCGGTTTTTTACAGATATAAAAAATTTATATTTTTGCAAAATTTCAAGAACTGATTTTATAAAAAAAAATAGGATGTTAAGAGTTTATATATTTATTAACTTTATATCATACTAAGTTCAGATTTTTAGTTTCTAACTAATCTTATCTATATGAGTCTATTTTTAACTTATAATCCCTTAAAATATGCAACACAATCTACTATGTATCTAGTCAAGTTGGTAAAGAATTATTTTGAAACTGACTAATATTATCTATAACAATATAGTTGAACTTATAATTTCTAAAAAATTGCAACACAATTTAGTATTTATCTAGTAAAGATTTTAAATTTCTGGAGTCTTTTATTTATAAAAGAATTATTTTTTATAAAAACAAAATGTTTTGTTTATAAATAAAGTAAACAAAATATTTACAGTGTAAAGTTTTGTTTTTAATAAAAAATAATAATCAAATGACAAATAATAAAAGATAAGTTGTTATAGTTGTAAAGTAAGTTTATTTTGTTGGTTAAATGATAAAGTTTATAATTTTATTCTTTAAAGTTCATAACTATTTTTAAATATCCACATGGTACTCATCCAATAAACTTTAAGTTTAAAATTTTTATTTCTATAAAAATAAAAAAATAGTAGTTGACTCGTAAGTACGTTTTACACCTTTAATTTTGATTGTTAAATTTTGTTTATATATATATATATATATATATATATATATAATTTATACTTTTATAAAATTTTAAAAACAGTTTTTATAAAAAATAGGATGTTGAGAGTTTACATCTTTACTAACTTTATATCATAGTAAATTCAGTTTTTTAGTTTAGCTTTAAGGTTTATTACTTTATTATTTTTTAATTAAGAAATACAAATTATTAGATTAATATCTAAAAATAAATGCAATATTTTATAATTTCAGCTTGACTATATCTAACTATAAAATATATTTATTGCAACTTTAGGATATTAACTTGTATAAGTTCAGTTGACTTGTAAATTTAGGATACTAACTTTATTTTGACCTTTATTAATATGGTCAATAACTTCATTATATTAACACCAAAAATAAAGTTCAAATATAAAATAAACTTTATTCATACGTCTAGATCAAACATAATAACTGAAAATGAAAAAAACATAAAAACACTTGATAGATTTCATATTAGACTGCATGAAATCTGTTCCGCTTCTGAATTGACACTCGAGGTATTTTTAATTGGGTTTTCTGGTTTGTGCTTGAATCGCCAGTATCTTCTAATTCCTCTTCTTTGTCATTGTCCTCAGAATCGTCTAAATTAATAACCTCACTCCATTTCCATTCAGAGAGTCTCTTGGGTCTATTGCTTTGAGTCTCAAACTTCTGATCCTTAAAAAGGACAAAGATTGAATACAAAAGTTAAAAAAAGATTAAATAAACCTTAAAATTACATCTTCACTCAATTCACGTTGAAGATTAGACTTGCATGGACTAAACATTGCATCATAAGAAATAATATCAACACTTTTATCACCATCATCCTGCAATAAAACACATATAATAACATAACGAACATGTTAATATGAAAGATATACGCAAAAATAATACTTAAAAACAAGTAAAATCAATACCTTATAAGCTTGTTCGACAAATGGATTGTTTAAATTGACATGTTCATCATGCAACTGAATTTGAAAAATCAAATAAGTTAACATTGTCATAAAAGTAAATAAAAGAAAATAATTATTCATTACTGCGATATAACAAAACTGACATTAGAATTTTCAACCTCGCATGCTTTGTTTTTTGCACCATTTGAATTCAGAACTGGATCCATTTTTTAACTTTGTTTAGCAATAGATATAGTGGTATCCTGCTATGTATTTATAGTAGTAACCATAGAAGTGCATTAGGGTTTAATTTTAGATTTGCCACCCCTATATTTAGGAAGTTTGTTGTGGTTAGTTTTAAGTTTTTATAAGGTATATCTAAGTATAGATATTAGGCAGTTTTAATAAAATAAAATGTGACACGTAATATCTTCATTTTATATTACGGTACTTTTAATTCTTTTTGTTTTTGTTTACATGGATGGAGCCTATCTTTATAGATTAGGTGCATTAGATCACAAGTATTAATTACTTGCACATTAAAGCATTATCGACTTGTACATTTTAATCCGTGCGTCGATATTGAACAAGACAACTACCGTAATGTCGACAAAAATGTGTAAGTCGTCATGCTATCTTTGGACTTTTTGTAAACAACATAGTTTATAAGATATGTCAAGAATACGTAAAAAAATTACAACATTGTTGTGGATGGGTGAATTATAACTAACTATCTATAACTTAGATAAAACCTTAGGAATTTAAGTGTAACAAGTTTAGGGGCTAAAAAATAAATAGTGTTTAAAAGACTAAACTACCTTCATTTTAGGGGTCTTTCTATGAACAAATGGAGGAAAAGTTCTTATTTTTTAGGTATCTTAAAATACCTCTCCCTCATGCATTATAATATAGTATAGATATATGGATATGGATAAGGAATTTATTGCGAATGCTCTTATATCCTTATTTCGGATAAAAACCGAGAGTGAGTTATGTTACCCTAAAATTGTGCCAAGTGAAATTTCAAAGCTAATAACTACCATACGTTATCTTCATTCTCACTATACAAAGTGGGAGGGCATGAAGAGGGAGCGTGCGTCATGTGGCAGCCACGTCAGCAGGAGTCGTGGTAAAAAAAAAAAAACACGGGGTGAGAGGACATGAAAGTGGCATTTAAAAAAAAATAAATAAACATCAACCAATCAAAAGAAACCCAAACTACACCCTACCAATTAAGAGCCTCCACATCATCAAACCAGCCCCACCCATCATGCCACCCACCACGCAACACGTGGGCCGGTGTGCCCGGCGTGGAGTGGCATCTACGACGCGCATTGACCGTGTGGTCTAACGATGATTACTTTGTTTTAGTGTGGGTACATGAGTACATCACACGTGTACGTTTTTTTCATAAGTTTCGTGTTTATAGATTGCTATATTATTTCATCCTTTTGCTAATGTATATTTTTTTACGTTTACAGTAGTTCTTCGAATTCAGATCAAAATCATAGCCGTCTAGGTCTACGTGAAAAAGGTTCGTGTTTTTTTTATAAGTTTATTCATGTATATATTATTGGGATTATGTTCAAGAGTGAACACTAGTGTCATGGGCGGCTATAATGGTGTGCGGGGAGGACCTCCGCACAAGACCCGTGATTTCGAGGGGCACGCGATTTAAAAAGAAATCCGATATATATATATATATATATATATATATATGTTATTTTTTTGTAAATAGTAAACAAACATATACAAATTCCAATATACGCCCATTTATAAATTGTTTTTTATGGTTTAGAATTTAGTCTACTTGACATTAGGTTTATTGAACCCAATACTAATTTGATTTTTTTTAAATACTAATAAAACATTATGGAAGGACACATTTTTTCAAGCTCGAACATGGTACGTGAATTCTCAGAGACGCCTCTGACTAGTGTAGTTTGCGAACTGAGTGAACTAATCCTGGCTATATATGTGTGTAGATCAATGGCCAGGATTTGATGATAAAATACACTAGTGTATTTTACGATTTGATGATGAAATCCTAGCCATCCACGTGTGTAAATCAATAGCCAAGATTTGTTCACTTAGTTCGCAAATACATTAGTGTTCACTATAGAACCTTACCCTATATTATTGAATTTTTAGTTTCTTTTTTTATAAGTTTATTCATGTATAAATTATTGAATTTTCAGCTAGAAAGGCTAAGAAAGTTATCAGAGGTTTAATGGGCCCACATCACAATGGAGATCACCTACGCATGATTATTCAAGAAAAACTACAAGATGCACGACTCGAAAATGCAATAACAAAAATTGTGATTCCGACATTTGACATTAAATTGATGCAGCCTGTTATCTTCTCAAGCTATGAGGTATATATTGCACCGAATACCCTCAAACTAGGGATGAGCACGGTACCTGTTCGGTACCGAATACCGACAAACGAGAAAAGTGGGTACCGGTACTTACCGGTATTTTACCCATAAATACCGGTACCGTACCAGTACAGGTACCGAAAAATAGAGAAAGTGGGTACCGGTACCGGTACCGAATATACCCGGCACGGTTCGGTACTGGTATCCGATACCAAATGCTCACCCCTACCTCAAACTGTCCTCAAAAAACTAAGCTGGTATAACCAAAATTAAGGAATGGAAATTTGACAAAGCAATATGTGACAACTAACATACTAATCCTTAGAAAACATACTCATTTTTATTCTTCTATTTTTTTAGAATCACAACTATCATATTGATATTTGTTGTGTCCAAGGGTACACAGTCGGGCATTTAATCAAATGTCTCTAAATGTATGGAAATCAAAATATAAAAGAATGTCAAATGGTATGCGACTATGTGAGTTTGCCGCTAAAAACATACTTTTTGTACCATGAATGATGTGATTATTTTTTTTAATAATAATATCTAGATTCTATAAGATAAACACACTAATACCTACACCCTATAAGATTTGAACTACCAACATTTTATAAAACACACCACTTAACCACCAAAGATGTCATCTTGGACATATAAGAAGTTATTGTAATAGGGGAATTCTCTCTACACCATTTTAGGATAAATCAAATATATTTATATAAACTAGAAGGGTCCTCATGTGATGAAGTGGGGAACACAAACATCACCAAGGGTGTGCATGGTTTGTGAAGAAGCATGGACCCGAGCGGGTCGGTACTTCTACGGTGATGAATAGCCACAACTCGTCTTCTCCACTTCATCCTAGACCTATAAACGAGAAGAGAGAAACGTGGGCAATGTAGAGACGGCCGGTAGAGGAAGGATCTCGTATTTCCAGCTACAAAAGTGCGTTGCCCTATATCTCATGCCTTAATAAGGAGGTGGAGACCTTCCTATATAGGAGATATGGGAAAACCCTAACCTCAATGGGCCAGCCCCAGTTAGGGGTTGTCTCTACAAGACCACAGCCTAGTGTAGTATAAACAACAACGCGCTGGGCTTCGCGGGTTAGTACACAATAATAATAAACATTAACATAAAAGGCGGTAAGTAACGTGTAGCCATTTGGGTCGGGTCAAGTACCTTACTTCGTCATGTCCCCCAAGTCTAGTTTTGCTCCCGCGTGCAAGCGCTGGGAGTAGCACTGGACTTGTTAGGAGCCCGGGAGTGAAGATCACTAATTTTAGGCTTACATGCCGTCCAGGTGCGAGAAATTTGATGGCCACGTTTGTTGTGGTTGTCGTTAGTTGTGAGTAGAGATAATGGAGCAGTGAATAACACATGATCGTGGAAACTGGTTGGACAAACCTGGCGCAAGCTGATTGATTGTAGGCAGTTGCCATTAGTATTAGCGCATTGCCACGAGCTCGTCAAGGTTTCGCGTACGCGGTTAGGTCCCGCGTATGAGCCTTGAAACAGGCTGAGTTTTGGTAGTTCAGTGTCTCGCCTTTGGATGATTTTTTCGGGGGTGGCCCTGCCTTAGCGGCGCGCACACGGTCGTGTAGGCTACTGTAAAATATCCACATTTCGGTCTGACTTTCGTTGGTTAGCATATGATACACTAACGGCGTCAACCCATTGAAAGAGTCGATGTTGATTGACGACGATCCCTACCACGCGTCCGTGTCACCGGGATCTCCATTGTCGTAATGTGCAGCCATTGGTGGCCATATACGCATATGCGGATGTTATGCCACCTTAGGCGAATGTAAAACCGCTGGTGGTTGTACCAGTCGTTGTTATTGATGATCCGGTTATAGAAATCATCGTTGCAGTCGGAAAGAATGATATACAAAGCACCCCTGCAGAAGTGCTTGCTATGTTCAGTGACCTCAGAAGGGTGCTTAGAGCGTTATTTATGTCTCCCACAATGTTTGTATAATTGTGGGACAAGTACTTGGTTTTTCATCGGTGGTTGTGCATCTATTACCAAGATACCCACTGGAGTAGTAGTGGTTGAATACATCTATTACCAAGATGCCCACTCTTAGCGCGCTGTATGTTGTGAGCAATACTATTTTGTATGTGTAGGTATTTGTGTTAACTACGTTACACTTAGTATTGTCATTTTATGTTTTACCGTATTGTGCAGTTCAGATGCGATGGTATGTTGTGTCTACAAATGTTTATATGAACACTTGTTGATATCAGAAAGTGCTTTATAATGCACATGGCGTTAATGAACACTTAAGTAACAAAGTGCTTTCTACGCACTTGGCCTGAGTGAACACTTATTGATATAATAAAATGCTTTATACGCATTAGGCGTGAATGAGCACTTTATGTAAACTATTATGTGTTTTTCCTGGACGCGCATTGGCGTGTGGAACACTTATAATAGGTAGCACGTTTGTTTAAATTGCCTCGTGCGAATAATCCATGTCGCCTACGGCGTGTGGGTTTTCGTTTATTCATGTCGTCTATTGGCGTGGAGAATACATATCCGAATAAGTATTTTTCCTATCGCATAGCGTGTGGAATACTTGTAAGTATATTGGTTTTGTCGTGCGTTTGTCTTGACTACCAAATTGCATATGTTGTGTCAAGTGGTATAGTCGTAGGCCAAATGATGTGAGAAATATAAATATCACCTTTAAAGCGTAATGGCGCTATACCCTGCTAGTCCCCCAGTTCAATGCTGCTAAAGTATTTTAGTAGCTTTGAACTTGATAGGTAATAAAAAGAAATCGACAAGTAAATATGAAGTATAACATGCTAAGAAGGCTCTAACATGCTTATTAATCCATTTACACGTATTGTAGATAAGTGTGCGTAAAATAGAGGTGAAACCTTTATCGAAACTTTTTGTTTAGTGGGCAACTCTAATAGGTATTCTTTTGATACATGAAAGAATTGTCAGGTCATTTTGAAAAGCAAATATATAACTTATGGAGTATTCCGTTAAGCTATTAGGTTATGTGAGAGTATCATATTTAAGGGTAAGATTAAGAACCTGTCACCCGTGAGTCTTGTGCGTAGATGTCTGACACAGCGGTTGCGCCGAGTTCAAGACTGTCTGTTGGGTATGATAATTCAGCAATTGAGGCGGCATGGTGAGAAATTACCTAGCTAAGTCCGCGTGCTTGCATAAGGATTATTCAATGTATAGTTTAGCATATGTAAATATGAATGATACTCCCTTTAACCCGGTGAATTACACCCGTGACTGGTTACCCAGTACGATAATACGCAGGTGTACAATGCATTGTTGATTGTACTTAGGAAGGTAACATAATAAATTATGAGGGCGTACCCTTCCCAGGTTCATATATTTACTTAATGGAGGTGTAACAATGATCAACAAAATGATATACAAAAAGTTTAGGCAAAGCATGATGGATTCCTTGTCTATTAAATTATATATGTTATAGAAGTGAAAAAACTTATCTTATCCGACTTGAAATTAGGCGATCAGAGTCATTTCTCGTGCGCTGAGGATGCAAAGCCCGTTTATAACTTTTGTGTGGAGGCTGGTAGGTAGGCGGATATTTGTAGAGTGAAGTTTGGTTGTCGTTAAACGACATACAATTGCCATCATCTACCCTGCACTAGTTACGATCTAGCCTTTTTGTACCTCTTTTTAGGTTATATATAGATCGAGGCATTGAGTACGATAAATGTCGTTCTCCTTTTGTATGCGAGCTTTATATATCTTTTATATGTAGATACCCAAAATAATATTTCTTTGCCCTGTCTAAAAATTCAACCATCTTTGTTAAATGTTAGCTAAACCATATATAATAGCGGGATAAAATCCGAAGGTGGTGCGACTAAGCGAGTCTTGCACCCAAGGTGACGTGATGAAAAACCGAAAACGTGTGTCTATTTGGTAAAATAGAACCGTTTTCTATTAGTAAGCCTATCAGCAATGTTCATAAACCACATGGTGCAATCTTTCGTAAAACGAATAGCATATAACCAATATGTATTCAAAACTACACAATCATATTTAGTGAAATATATGTAGGCTAAAGGTGAAATCGTAAGTATGCACTTTATTAGGGATTACAATGATATTTTGTACATATACTTTTGCCCATTACTATTACCCTTCTATGCCTACGCATTTTGAAGGTCATAAACTTGGAGCATAAACTATAAGCGTCAGTGTTAAGGTGTCATACAGGTCTAAACTTGTAACACCCCAACCCGGAAGGGCTGACGTGTCACAATAACAGTAGTATCAGAAACAAAAGTCATAATTCCATTTATTTATTTGACAAGGATACAACCACATAACAACTAAACTTAAGGTTAATTATACAAACGAAAACATTCGATTTCATTAACCAACATTTTCAGATTTATTCCTAGGCTTTATTCTTCTCTCTTTTCCCCGCCCAACGTAACCTGCGTACCTGTATATACAAAAATTTACGGAATGAGCCGAATGCTCAGTACGGAATATTAGGCTC
The DNA here is from genome assembly GCA_030545235.1 of Helianthus tuberosus. Classification (NCBI taxonomy): domain Eukaryota; kingdom Viridiplantae; phylum Streptophyta; class Magnoliopsida; order Asterales; family Asteraceae; genus Helianthus; species Helianthus tuberosus. The sequence continues at coordinate 151,310,008 of CM060357.1, read as the reverse complement.
AAATAACAAATAACGCTTTATAGAATTTTTATTCGGATGAAACTTATTTCGAAAATGATACGATGCAAGAACATAATTTCATAATCATATCTTACGGATGTACCCATGAGCAACTGAAAACGTGACAATACACAGGTAGCTACTCCTGCATAATTATCACATGAGATGGCGAGTTGGCATACCCGTTATCCACCTCCTTATACTGAAATCCTAGGATCGATCCATACGCCTCCTAATAGCTTATATGTACCACACTTGTACTTAAGAGACGCCGTGAACTGATCTCTCCGTCACGGGTGGAGCACATGATGTTGATGCCGCAACAACATGCTCGTGGGACACTCCACGAGAAGCGATACTCAGGGTATCAGAGTACAAATGGTCTTATTCACATAACTTATAAAACTTATTTTCATAACAAAACGGAACATATATTAGAACATGCGATAATGAGTACAACTAACATAATACTATCGCATGACATGAAAACTTAAATCAAATGATTAGAATAGAATTCGAACGGACTGTCAAATGAATCGATAATCAAAGACGTGAGGAGTTTTAAAAGATATATTAATTTAGTGGGTTATAACAATTTGAATATGAAGCAATAAGGAGTGGGGTAAGGACCCGTACCTTAATAATTTCAAAGTGATGTTACCTTGTGATAATATTTCAGATTTATATGGCAGAGTTTAGACTACTGATTAGTCTTTTAACCTAATTTAAAGAACATGCACACAGACTAGGTTAGTAACTTAATATAGCTTTTACGATAACTCACGAGATCAAACCCTCACAACAAATGACAAAGTGCGATACTTAAACATCCAGCGGATTCACAACGAATGACAGAGTATAGTCCGATTTCGAACAGCACTCAAACATTCAAGTCGAAATCACGATGAATGACAAAGTGTAAACCCAATTTGAGCAGCACTTAAACATCTATCGGATAGTTTTAATCGATCGGACATTGAATCGTATCAGCGATTGAGTTAATACCTTGTTCTGCAGCACCCCGATATACCAATTAGTGTTTTCGTGTGTGTTAATTGAAGTAAACAGACGATAACTCGAAGTATTTTGTGAATTTTTTCGTCGAACTGAAGCCAGAAATCAAGTCCCAGGCCCCTGTATTTATACCCGAATTTTGCATCTCCCGCGTGTCGCGACAGATTACATGGTCCCTGTCGCGACTCGCCTGTGGTGTCAAGGTAGGCTAGGGTAGGCTTGTCACCTAGGTAGCCCTGCTGAGTCGACGTTCGAACGAATTTCAATTTTGACAACGTATTTCGAAGATAATCATTAAGTAGGGAATACCCCCCCTGAGTTTTAGGGGCCCTGATCCTGATTCTGATTGTTCTGAAATTTGTAGGGTTTGTGCAGAATCACTTGGGTGTCTTAATTAGGGTTTTCTAGTGGTTAATTTATAAATTATTTTTATTCTTTTTATTTCTAGAATAATGATTTTTAAATTTATGGTCATTACAACTATTACCCCCTTAAAAGAAATTTCGTCCTCGAAATTTTTCAAACATATCGCCTAAGTAACGGAAACGGAACTTTCATATCAGAGTTACTAACTTATATAACAAAATCTCCTAAACACACATGTGTATCTGAAATTCATAACTAAGGTCATGACTATACTTGTCAATTACCTTATATATGTGCCCTAATGGTCCTCTTATAACGCATCTTAATAAAATATCTTACCGTACGAAAAGTCAATGGAGACTTACAGATACTAGAGTGACTATTAGTACTGATATCTCCTACATAGATATGCTTAATCATAGCTAAGATATATTCACATAAGATAAAGCATGAATGACCGTAAACAGAACAATTGAACATATATCAAAGAGCAAGATTTACCGTTACTTCGACTAAAATTCTATTTTTCGAATAGATTAGGGTATAGAGAGCGAATTGATTCTTCAGATTCCCATGTTGCTTCGCGTTCAGAGTGATTTTTCCAAAGGATTTTAACAAACGGAATTACTTTACTACGTATAACCCTTTCTTGTCGATCTAAGATGGCTTCTGGTTCCTCTTCGTAGGACAAATCTTTGTGAATTGTAAGTAACGGATAACTAATGACATGGAGTGGATGATAATTATATCCTCTTAACGAGGAGACATGAAAAACGTTATGAACGTGCGAGAGATGGGGCGGTAGAGCTAGTCGATATGATACTTCTCCAATTCTTTCAAGGATTTCAAACGGACCTATGAAACGAGGACTAAGCTTCCCTTTAATTCCAAATCTATGAACGCCACGCCAAGGTGATACTTTTAAGAATACGTGATCACCAATTTTAAATTCGAGTGGTCATCTATCTTGATCTGCATAGCTCTTTTGTCTGCTCTGAGCTTCTTTCAGTTTTTCTCGTGCCATAGTGACTTTTTCATTTGTAATCTGAACTAGTTCTGGCCCTTCAATAATCTTTTCTCCAACTTCATCCCAACAGATCGGTGCGCGACATTTCCGACCGTATAAAAGCTCAAAAGGTGCCATGCCAATACTTGCTTGCCAACTATTGTTGTAAGCGAATTCAACAAGGCATAGATATTCATCCCAGTTTCCAGACCATTCAAGTGCACATGCTCGGAGCATGTCTTCCAAGGTCTGAATCGTGCGTTCTGACTGTCCATCTGTTTGTGGATGGAAAGCCGTACTAAACTTTAGTCGTGTACCCCAAGCTGCCTGAAAACCTTTCCAAAATCGTGAGGTGAAACGTGGGTCTCTATCGGAAATAATGGAAGATGGTGTGCCATGGAGTCGAATAATTTCCTGAAGAAATATTTCGGATAACTTATTAACCGAAAATCCTTGCTGAATCGGTAGAAAATGGGCTGACTTTGATAATCTATCGACAACAACCCATACAACATCATTCTTCTTGAATGTCTTAGGCAAACCAGTAACAAAATCCATTGTGATCTCATCCCACTTCCATATGGGAATATCCAATGGTTGCAACAGACCGCTTGCTCGTTTGTGTTCAATTTTCACTTGTTGGCAAGTGAGGCATTTACTTACGTATCGAGCAACGTCTTCCTTCATGCCATTCCACCAGAAATTCTGTCTTAAGTCTCGATACATCTTGGTAGATCCTGGGTGAATTGAAAATGGTGAGCTGTGAGCTTCGGCTAATAATGACTCACGAAGGGTGGAGTCATCGGGTACACAAAGTCTTTTACCGCACCAAATCACCCCATGATGGTCTATACGAAATTCAGATTGCTTACCCACCTCAAGATTTTGCACAATTGCCCAAAGTTCTCCATCTTGCTTTTGTGCATCTTTGATCCGTGATATGAGGTCGGGTTCAATCTGCATTCTAGCTAGATACCCATCAGAGTTACTAACCTGAAGCCAAATGTTCATTCTTTCGAGATCCCTCCTAATACGAGGCTGAATTTGTAAGCAAGATATAGTCCCTGAATTCTTTCGGCTCAACGCGTCAGCTACAACATTGGCTTTTCCTGGATGGTATTGAATATTTGCGTCGTAATATTTTAAAAGTTCTAACCACCATCTTTGCCTCATAGTTAGCTCCTTCTGCGTAAATATGTACTTGAGGCTCTTGTGGTCGGTAAAGATGTCACAACTCTCGCCATACAGATAGTGTCGCCAAATCTTAAGTTCAAAAATGACTGCGGCTAATTCTAAATCATGTGTAGGGTAGTTAACTTCATAAGGCTTTAACTGACGGGAGGCATAAGCGATAACCTTCCCATGTTGCATTAGCACACAACCTAATCCTTTCTTTGAGGCATCACTGTAGACTTGGTAACCTCCTGATCCAGAAGGGAGAGCGAGTATCGGAGAAGATACGAGTCGTTTCTTCAATTCTTCAAAGCTTTTCTCTTGTTCCTCATTCCATGAGTACTTCACCCCTTTCCTTAGGAGTTTTGTGAGTGGTAAAGCAATGACCGAAAATTTTTCAACAAATCTTCGGTAATAGCCAGCAAGACCCAAGAAACTTCGTATTTCGGTAACAGAAGTGGGTCTTGGCCATTTTGTAATAGCTTCAACCTTTGTTGGGTCTACCATAATTCCCTCTGCTGATATGACATGACCTAGAAATGCCACTTGGCTAAGCCAAAAGTCACATTTGGAAAACTTAGCGTACAACTTCTCATGTCGCAAGGTTCCAAGTACTGCATGTAGATGTGCTTCATGCTCTTCGTGACTCTTAGAATACACCAGAATGTCATCGATAAAGACAATAACGAATTTATCTAGGAATTTGTGAAATACGCGATTCATCAAATCCATGAAGACTGCGGGTGCATTAGTTAGCCCAAAGGGCATAACCAGAAATTCGTAATGACCATATCGAGTACGAAAGGCGGTCTTGGGAACATCATCATTCTTGATCTTTAGCTGATGATACCCGGACCTTAGGTCGATTTTTGAGAAGAACTGAGCCCCCTGAAGTTGATCAAAGAGATCATCAATGCGAGGCAGAGGATACTGATTACGAATAGTAATCTTGTTCAGCTCTCGGTAGTCAATGCATAAACGCATACTACCGTCTTTCTTCTTCACAAATAAGACCGGAGCACCCCAAGGTGAAACACTGGGTCTTATGAATCCTAGATCTAACAATTCTTGCAATTGTTCCTTCAACTCCTTCAGTTCCATCGGGGCCATACGGTATGGAGCTTTAGAAATAGGTTCGGCACCAGGGATCAAGTCGATGGTGAATTCTACCTGACGGTCAGGTGGTAATCCCGGTAGTTCATCCGGAAATACATCAGGATATTCACGAACAACGGAGTGGTTATCGATACTCTTAACACTAACAGAAGTATCATTAACCGATGCTAGGAATCCAGCACAGCCGTTTGATATGAATTTTCGAGCCTTAAGTGCAGAGATAATTTTAAGAGATTTATGAGCTTGAGTTCCCTGATATATAATATCAGGATGATGAAGATCACCAAAAATAACACGGCGGGAATGACAATCTATAGTTACGCGATGTCGAGACAACCAATCTAATCCTAGAATAATATCAAAGTCACACATATGTATTGGAAATAGGTCTGCCTTACACACAATAGATTCAATACGGATCGGACAATCTTTATATACGTAAGTGATTACGGATGAATTTTCCATGGGAGTGGAAATGGTTAAAGTATGATTTAAGAGAGTTGGTCTTATCGGAAGGTACTTAGTAAACGAGTGGGATACTAAAGAATGGGTCGCTCCTGTATCGAATAACACATAGATACTACGTTCACCAAGCTGAAGGTTTCCAGATACAGTACCTGGGACATTAGCAGCGTCAGTAGCAGAAAGTGCGAAAACTCTTCCTCCTATAGTGGGTGGTGCAACGTTTGGTCGGTTATTCTTCCTAGTGTCTTTCTTTGTACACTCCTTGATCATGTGTCCAGTTTGGCCACATCTGAAGCATGCTCCTGTACTTCGGTGACATATGCCCTGATGTTGCTTACCACAAGTATTACATAGAGGATATGTAATTTGATTTGGGTTCGCATGTTGATTCAGTGGTTGAGCTTTAATAGGTTCGCATCGTTGTCCCATAACCCACCGTTATCCACCGAGAACCTGGCCACGTTAATGATGAGTTTATAGTTCGCCATCCACACGTTTCTCACCCCGCGTTCCATCTCCATGGCGTCGCCACTCCTTTGAAACTAGCAAAACCAAATATGTTCCCCCTCCGATCGCTTTTCCGAGCTATATATACCCCCACCACATCTCCAAAGACTTTAAAAGCTTCAGCGACGTCCTTTGAGCTGCACTTTTCTAGCATCCGACACACAAAGAACTTTGTTATTCCGTTTCTTCCCTTTTGCGCCCCATCTCTAATGCTTGGCCTTGTCCCTTGGTCTTCTTCTCTGCTCACCATCTCTGGTTCTCAGTTATTTTTATTTATAATTAATTATGAGATAAGTAACTAGAAGAGACACGAGAAAATATAAAAATAGATACTTTAAATTAATGACACGTGTCCGTAATAGGTTACTTTATTTTATATATATATATATATATATATATATATATATATATATATATATTATTGTATAGATAGAAATAAATTTGGTGGCGATGGTAAACATATATTTAAAAGTTTTAGGTTTTGTTTTGTTTTTTATTTATTTATTTTATCGTTATAATTAATTGTGACATATTGTATATACAAATTTATATGTTTGTCTCTTGATATAAAATATTTTTACGAAAGCGAGCTGTGAATAGAATATATGTTATATATATAAATTTATATGTTAATCTCTTGATATAAAATATTTTTGTCTTTTCACCTAATTTAAAGAACATGCACACAGACTAGGTTAGTAACTTAATATAGCTTTTACGATAACTCACGAGATCAAACCCTCACAACAAATGACAAAGTGCGATACTTAAACATCCAGCGGATTCACAACGAATGACAGAGTATAGTCCGATTTCGAACAGCACTCAAACATTCAAGTCGAAATCACGATGAATGACAAAGTGTAAACCCAATTTGAGCAGCACTTAAACATCTATCGGATAGTTTTAATCGATCGGACATTGAATCGTATCAGCGATTGAGTTAATACCTTGTTCTGCAGCACCCCGATATACCAATTAGTGTTTTCGTGTGTGTTAATTGAAGTAAACAGACGATAACTCGAAGTATTTTGTGAATTTTTTCGTCGAACTGAAGCCAGAAATCAAGTCCCAGGCCCCTGTATTTATACCCGAATTTTGCATCTCCCGCGTGTCGCGACAGATTACATGGTCCCTGTCGCGACTCGCCTGTGGTGTCAAGGTAGGCTAGGGTAGGCTTGTCACCTAGGTAGCCCTGCTGAGTCGACGTTCGAACGAATTTCAATTTTGACAACGTATTTCGAAGATAATCATTAAGTAGGGAATACCCCCCCTGAGTTTTAGGGGCCCTGATCCTGATTCTGATTGTTCTGAAATTTGTAGGGTTTGTGCAGAATCACTTGGGTGTCTTAATTAGGGTTTTCTAGTGGTTAATTTATAAATTATTTTTATTCTTTTTATTTCTAGAATAATGATTTTTAAATTTATGGTCATTACAAAACTGTTCCGCCAGATATGGTGTGACTTAGGACGATGCCCGCCGGTTGATGGCGTCAGTAAGGACGGGTCTGCCGGAGATGGCGTAAGTGGACAAAACGTCCGCCGAGCGGCGGGGTGGGTAAAAAGCTTTTGCCGGGATTTTGCAGGTTGAAAAAAATCGTTAGCCGGAGGTGGAGAGGTGTATAAGAACTTCCGCCTGTTGTGTCGGGGTGAATAAAAGTATTCGCCAAGGTGGCGGAGTGGATAAAAATGTTCTCCGGGAGTAACGTGGTGAACCGAAGTATCCGCCATAGGTGGCGGAGTGATTAAGTAATCAGCCGGAAACGACGCTGGTGGATAAAAACATACGTTGGAATTGTTCCGGGGAGGATAAAAGCTTTCGCCGGTGGCAGCGGGTTGAATAGAAGCTTCCGCCGGTAGTGGCGGGTTGGATAAAAGTTTCCGCCGGTGGCGGCGGGTTGAATAAAAGCTTCCGCTGGTAGTGGCGGATTAAATAGAAGCTTCCGCCGGTAGTGGCGAATGTTAGCTTGTCTGCTTGGAAAATATGTGTGGGTTACGCCGGGTAGTCACTACGCTCCAGCAATGATGCGGGAGACCTGTAGCCTTTTCACAGACCTGCAAAATTCTAAAGACTTCCAAGACAGATCATGTGTGTATTGTGGATTGTATTCTGCTCAACAAGGGTTGTACCCTTACTTTTTCTTTGTTTTTTACTCTTGTTACTAAAACCAAATTTGTCAGATCTTTGTATATGGTACTTGATGCTTTAAAACATGTACCTAAAATTGCCTCATAAGACTTGATGATGATACCTCAAATATACTTTTTGGGTATAACAATCCCACAAGTGCTTGTCGTTAAATTATATAACAACACTTAAAATTGAGGTGATGAATAATTTATTATGTGTCATTAAATTATATCACTGATTAAAATATTCAGTAAAGAAAATTGTGTACCAGTTTAGGAGAACACCTATTTGAATGTTGCTGCTTTGATTATCGATTTTGACTTAGCTTATGCCCCAGTCCAAAATATGAGTACCAAACTCAAATCTGTAAGTTTGATGAAGAAAGAACGAGATGTGAGTGCTGCCGGTCCCACGGATGGCGCCAATGAAGAAGCATGGACCCGAGCGGGTCGGTACTTCTACGGTGATGAATGGCCACACCTCGTCTTCTCCACTTCATCCTAGACCTGTAAACGAGAAGAGAGAAACGTGGGCAATGTAGAGACGACCGGTAGAGGAAGAATCCGCTATTTCCAGCTACAAAAGTGTGTTGCCCTATATCTCATGCCCTAATAAAGAGGTAGAGACCTTCCTATATAGGAGATATGGGAAAACCCCTAACTTCAATGGGCCAGGCCCAGTTAGGGGTTGTCTCTACAAGCCCACAGCCTAGTGTATTATAAACTACAACGCGCTGGGCTTCGCGGGTTAGTACACAATAATAATAAACATTAACATAAAAGGCGGTAATTAACGTGTAGCCATTTGGACCAGGTCAAGTACCTTACCTCATCAGTTTGGTTTGGTTTGGTTCGGTTATTAGTCCCAACCAAACAGAAACAGAAACCAAAGTAATCGCTTAATCTTTTTTAAAACCAATCAGTTTTTGGTTAGTCGATTTGGTTTATTCCGTTAGATTGTCATTTTAATTTTGGTTAATAAACAAAATCAAACTTTGGCTAAAAATTTATAGACGTATCAATACATGAAATGAAGGTATAAAAGCTAGAAATATATGAAAATATGAATGGTTTGGTTAATTCGATCAACCGAGGGTAAAAAACTGATAACCTATTTTTTTTCTTTTAATATGGTTTTGGTTAATCAGTAATTCAAAATTTGGTTGATTTCTTTTTAGTTTAGTTTGTTTTAGGTTTGGTTTCGGTTATTGCTTACCCCTAATCATTGTTAATCAACTAACATATTATTTTTTATAAACAAAAAAAAAACTGTAAAAATACGATACACAAATTATAAAGAATAGAATAAAATGCTCAAATTTATGGTGTACTTTTTTTTCAAAAAAAAAAGTACTAACGTACGAAAAAGTTATGTCCACTGAAAATCATAGGGGTAGTTGGTTTAAAATAAGGGGGAAAAGTGTAATTGTTGTTTAAATAACCAAAAGTTAAGTAATGTTAAGGGGGTAAAGGTGTCAATCAATCAATCATACCCAATATAATCTCATCCATAGCCATAACAACTATTAGTAGGGTCTGGGAAGGGTGCGATGTATGCACACCTTACCTCTATCCCAGAGATAGAGAGGCTGCTTCCGGTGAGACCCTCAGATCCAATGACGATTCCATATATAAGAGTCATAGCAAACATACAATTGCACACAGCTAGACAAAAAAAATTGTATTGTACTAACAAAATCGTAGTAAGCTATCAGAGAATTAACGCACTCATAACACATTAGATAGGAGATAGCATGCACAATCCTTTTAAGACACTAACAAAACCCACTAAGCTCCTAAGACAATAAGCTAATACAAAGAGGTAATACCCATTAAAAGTATTTGACGTTAATCCTACATCTCCGCGAACTCCTTTCCTCAATCATGTCCTTAGAGAGGCGTAAGTGTAACAAATCCTTTCTAATTCGCTCCTCCCAAGTCAGTTTCGGCCTACCTCTACTCCTCCGCCCCTCCACAATGAGACTTTCTATTGTTCTAACCGCGGATGTCGCTTGTCTTCTCCTGACATGCTCAAACCCTCTTAACCTTCCCTCCCTTATCTTATCTGATATACTAGCTACTCCTAATCTATCCCTAAAAACCTCATTTCTTATCATATCCAACCTAGTGTGCCCACACATTCACCTCAACATCCTCATATCTGCTACCTCCAGCTTACGCGATTGTGTCTTCTTGATGGCCCAACACTCTGTAAGTATTGTTTAAAAGACAAATTTTCCCTTAAAAAGTTTTTAATATATACATTAAGTGGTTTAACTTAAGCAATCTTACTTGTCTTACTTAAAATTAAGGATGTCCTTATAAGATGTGTTATAATATAGTATAGATGAATGTATATTGAACTTGAATAAAAGAGATATACATTCGATACACAATACTTTTAACCTAATATAAGATATTATGGTGATCATGTGTTATCTTATCTCCAATATATCTCATCAAGCGAAAAGTTGGTGGACAAGAAAAAGCGTAGAATGAAAACACTTAAATGGTGATCTTGGTAAACTTTAGGTGTCTGCCACTTGAAGCTTGGTAGGGGATAAACCTAGTATATAACTAGCCATACCTGGACCATTTAGTCCCAATGCAACGTGCCCAATCTGCATGAGAGTAACCCAAGATGGTCACATTGCGAGGGTGCTCAAAGGCAAGACTGTATGAAATTGTTCCCGTAACATATCTCAAGATACATTTAATGGATTAAAATGGTAATCGGTTGAGGCATGAAGAAACTGACTTGTCTGATTAACCGCATATGAAAGATGAGGTCCAGTGACGGTCAAATACTGAAGTACACCCACTAAAGAACGATATAGAGTAGGTTCTGAGAAGCCGGTGCAAGTAGAAGCAAAGAGCTTAGTTGTGGTAAGAGGAGTAAGCATCGATTTAGTATCAATAAGACTGGCATGAGTGTGAATATCATGAGCATAATTGAACTGACTCAGAAATAACCCATTCTCGTTGTAAGCAACTTTCAGCTAGATAAAATAATTTAATCCCGAATAACCTTAATAGAAAACTCCTTATGTAAGCAACTATCTGTCATAATAAGATCATCAACATAAACCAATAAATACATAATGCATGTGTCCCTACTAAATATAAAAAGAGACGTATTGACCCAGCTACAAGAAAAACATTCTCAATTAGAAAGGTACCAAGCCATTGAAACAATGCACGTGGTGCCTATTTGAGACCATATCACACCTTCTTCAATATGGACACACGGGTAGCAAACTTAGGATCAATGAACTAGGGGTTGTTCCATAAAAATCGTTTTAGTCAGGTGGCTGTTTAAGAAGGCATTTTTAACATCCAATTGATGAAGTTTCCTTTTATAATTACTGCGAGTGAATGAACAATATGAACCGTGGATGCTTTGACACCGGAGTAAGTGTAAGTGAAAAGTCCAAGCTGGGTATTTGAGTAAAACTCTAATGAGCTTTAAGGCATTCAACTATACCATCGGGGTGATACTTTGTTCGCAAAACCCACTTTGAACCAACTATGTTTACCATTGTCGGTCGGGGAACTAATCAGCAAGCATTATTATGTTTGAAGGCATGGAGTCCCTCATGCATAGCAAGCACCCACTCTGGACGTTTAGTGGCTGATTTATAAGTTCTAGGACCGGTTTAGGATAATAGAGCCGAGTAAAGACTATGATTGCTTAGGTGGGCTAGATCATCCTTGTGTTTTGGTTTAAAGACACCTGCACGGGCCTAGTAATCATTAGATGGGTCGATGATGAAGGTGGTGGTGTAGGTTATTGGACCTCAAAGACAACAGGGTTGGTTTTAGCAGTTGTTAGAGCCATACCAGTAGAAAGAGTAAGAGATGTTGGGACTGGTGTGGGGCCGTAGATGGTGATGAATGACTAAGAGGCAAAATCGACTCAATTGTGGGTTGAATTGTTGTTGAATGCAAAGGAACATGAACACCAACTTGACCCCCTTTCCATAAAGAGCATGGAGAACATGTTGGGACATGTGACTTTGCAACCGGTGTATAAGAATCAAGTTGTGATGAAACTAGTTGGCATCTTCAAGAAAATAAATGATACCGCTAGAGTAGAGAGATCACTTGAAGCAAAAAATTTTCATCAATGGGAATAAATTTCATCGAAATGAGCATGTTTAGTGATGTATGTTCGAGAAGTGACTAGATACATTTTATCCTTTTTATTGTGCATTGTATCCCATATTCCGGATGCAAGTATATGAGGCGAGTAATCCCGTAGGTACGAATTAACACCACATCCCAAAATACCCATAGGTTGGTGAATTTGAGAATAGTAACTCAAAAGGTGATTAATCATCCGGAACCTTGGTAGACCACCAGATGATGATAAACGCGGCAGAACTAAAAGCATCAACCCACTAGGATGTAGGTACGTACACTAGCATGAAATAACATGGCCAACCCGTTCAACAACATGTTTATGTTTATGTTTAGCCATGCTGTTTTTTATGAAGTATGAGGACAAATGTAAGTCCCACATCATCTGAGAAAGAGAACAAAGCCTTTCTTACAAGGGGTTACCTTCTATACCAAAACACGTTTCGCCTGAGCGAGCAACTCGTCGGGCGAAAGTAAAACTGTCAGGTGAGTTTCTCGATGGGCAACCCATCTGGAACAAAGCGGAAAATATTTTAGCACGGTTTACTTGGGATGTTACAAATGGTATCAAAGCCAGCAGTTAAGTTATTGTGCCGACGAGGACGTTGGGTCCCATTATAAGGGGGTGGATACCTTCATTACTAAGATGCGTTTTTCCAGAGCGAGCAACTCATCGAGTGAAAGTAAACCGTGAGTTTCTAGATAGGCAACCTATAAGGAGCAAATCAAACATATCTTGACATGATTTACTTGGGATGTTATAATAGGAGAGATGATGAAAAAGGTTGCACAAACTTGGCGATTAACAAGCTCAGTGCCACTATCACTTTGAAAAACCTTTACCTTGCTTGAAAATTGTGTTTGAACCATATTTACTATTATGACCGTATAGAAACTAGTTTTGGTCTTAAAGGGATAAAGCTATGTGAATCGGGAATAGTCCACAAAAACATTGTAATATAGATAATCATCAATTGAGATAACGGGTGTCAGACCGTGTAAATCTCAGTGAACTAAATCTAAGGATGCAAAGCACGTTTTTAATCAATTCAAACGGTAAATCATATCTTTTAGAAAGTTAACAAAGGGTACAAATAATATGTTTAGGCCAAATCGAAGTAATTGACAAACAACTAAGTTTATTTAAAGAGGAAATAGCATCCAAAACCACATGGCCCAAACATATCGAAGTTCAAATGAAGCGTTATAATTAGAAATAATAGCCACCAATGTATGTTTCCATCATGAAGCACATATAGCCCATTTTTACCCCGGCCTTGTGCTAGAAGTTATCTTGCTTGTCAGTCCTTAATAGTAAATGATGGTTGAGAAAATAAGACATCAATCGGGTGATCAGTCATCAACTTGCTTATAGATAAGAGGTTCTTAGGAATAACCAAGACATCCAATAATGGTAAGTTATTTGAGACTGTACATGAATAAGTTTGAGAGATAGTCAAAGAATTAATGTTACCAAAAGTTACCTTGGAGTACCCAGACACGGAGCTTCTCATATAGGTTGTGGCTCCCTAGTCCACATACCCCTCCTGAATACCATTGTTAACATGACACTAAGCGTGAAATTCTTATGCCAAATTACCATCATAAGAAGAACCTGAGAAGCAAACGAAGACATGTTCAGACACGTGTTAGCATAGTGCGCATCTTTCCGGTACAACGAATAGTGAGGTGGGTGACAAGAGCGGCCTATACTACTTGATAGGCTACAAGTGGAACCTAGGCAACATAAAAACAAATAGAACTTGTCGATTTCATCCACATGTTGACTGGTGGCTGAAAGTTGATCACAAATGGCCTTGAACTTTCGGCCATATTAAGTAACAGAGGTGGTACCTTTGAAGTTTGGTGAAGAGTATCCCAGAGATTGTGAACTCATTCAACAAAATTGCTACTATAGGTGGCTTAGCCAATCAATTTGATAAACAATAGTGATCCCTAAAACCTTAGCGACTGCTTCTTTAGTGAGAGACGAATTAAGCAAAACAATAACTCCCTAATCTATATCATACCTGATGGAATAAGCTTGATTAGGGGAGACTTTATCTTCGAGAGTGATAGTGTTGTTGGAGGCTATAAGGAGCCATCAATATGCCCGATCAACAGTATTAAGAGAACAATTGGGGAATTTGATTATGCCAAGGGAGATGATTAGAGGATGAACGTTTGATAGTAATCATGTGGAGGATGGTTGCGATATCTAGATCACTATCAACGGAAGAAGAAGAGGATGCCATGGCTGAGGAACGATGCATGTGACAAGAAATAGGGTTAGGTAGAAAGTAGAGGATCCATGGTATATTAACCTAATACCATGTAATGAAGGAGTTCTCTCTACCCATTAGGGGAGATCAAATATATTTACATAAATCAATGTACAAATAAATAATATAAATGAGATATACATTCTATGCATAAAAGTATGGGTAATTACACTTTTCGTCCTTTACGTTTTGAAGAAACAGTGGTTCGAATGACCAGAATCAATCGGACCAGGGGTCTAGTTCCGCATAAAAGGGGTTGATCCTCTCGTCTGATTCAGGGTTGGACTGAGTTTCTTCTCCGACAATATCTGCAAAACAGACAGCCGTTAGACTCGCTACGGGGAGAATGGAGGTTCTCTCCGTGACCACCCTTTGGCGTGAGAATAAGTACAGATCTCAATGAAGAAGAAGAAGTGAAAGTGAAGTGAATATTTCTTGAGAAATTATACCTGAATCGTCTTATTTATAGCCGGGTTTTGGCAGGAAAGTCTGTTGACGGAGATAATAACGGAAGGTATTTTCCGTAAGCGGTTATTTCCTTTTCTATTGATCATTAACGTCCATTCAAGCACAAGGATCGTGAATGTGATCAACGGTTAGGGGAGTGCCACGTGGAAAGTGGTTTCAAGTGGATCCTTCTCCAAGTTAGTGTTATCATCGTGATTGAGATGGGCGTCCAGGATGATGCCATGTCACCATTCAGTTGTAACTGAATGGCTATGCACGATGAAGTTTCTTCTAGAAGTTTTACAGTTGTAATCCTTCATGTTCTTGCCACGTGTTAATTCTGTTGTAACAGAAAGGGAAATGCTTTCTGCTTAAGTCTTGGTTCTTGGCGCGCGAAGGTGTTTTAGGCTTTCAACGTTGAGTCTAACTGTATCCTTACGCGAGCCTGCGCAGGGATGCTAGTTGGAACGTTAGTTTTAACCCTCTCCCCGGCGCATGGTTATTGAAGATTGTCTTCTGTTTTGTTTAGAACCGGTGCGCAGCCGCGCCGCGTTCTGTTTGAAGATGTTTATCGTGATGAGGTTGTGGTATGGTCTATCGTGCCTGCACGAGGTTTTTGGGACCATACCCCTTCACGTTTGTATCAGATTGCAATGGATGCCCTTTAACTTCAATAATTACAGTCACAATCCTTTATTTGTAAAATCCATTACACTCTAGGTCCTTTAGCACTAACTCAGTTAGAATTATCAATTAAGTCTTGTTATATGCAACGCACATGAGGGTATATCAGTCATTTTACTCTACCCTTTTATTTAAAAGTTTATTTATAAATAAAAAAAAACAACTCAAGAAAACAAAAAATAAAAAAAGATATATAAAACCTTATACTTTTGTTCTTCTTCTCCACCTACTACCAGCACCACCTCACCACCAACCCACCGCCACCACAATGAACAAAGTACACGTATCTATGCACAATGTACAAGCACAGACATTTCTTGCTGAACGGTGAATCTCAATAACCCCCTCCATCAAATCGACAATTTCTCTCAAAAAACGTGAACTTCCCGCAAATATCAAAATCTAAAATCCATAATTTCTATCAAAATGACATGTGATCTATCATCTATCGATGAAAGCTACTTTTATTACAATATTGATGTTCTTGTACTAAATCCAGATCTAAAATCCACAATCTTAATCTTGATGTTCTAGATCTCAACTCTTAGCAAAATCTAGATCTATAAACGACCATGGCTCTTCTGTTAGACTAACCAACTCAGCCGCTGATGAAGCCAAAAACTGATCTCGCTGGATCCAAACGACGTTGTAAACCAGAAAACCGGTTGGTTCTGGATTTTGAGCCGAAAATGAGTAAACCGTTTGGATAATCGGAGCTACGAGTACGGAGAAGATGTGATAACCGATAAAACGTTGCCATGGGAGGTCTGTTTATGCATAGGTCGCTAGGGTTAGGGTTGATTATAGTAGATGTGTAAATTGTAGTGTTCATGATTGTTGTTGTAACTGTTTGTCTGAGAGAGATGATGGGGTTAAGTGCTAACTTAAGCCTGGTGTTGGCCGGTTTCGATAGTGATGGTGGTGGGGTTTGGTGGACAGATTTTGTGGTGGTGGTTGCTGGATATAGTGGTGGTGGCTGGGATACGATGGTGGTAGCTGGATTTAGTGGTGGTGATGGAGGTTGGTTAAAGAGAGAGAGAGAGAGAGAGAGGGATAGGGAAATGAGTGAGAGAAAAGATAGGGTTTTATATAAATAAATGAATGAAATTACCAATCTACCTTCACGTGCAATGCACATGTTTAGACTTAACTAAAAATATTAACTAGGTTAGTGTTAAAGGACCCATGGTGTAATGGGTTTTACAAATAAAAGACTGCGACTGTAATTTTTGAAGTTAAAGGGCATCCATTACAATCTGATACAAACATAAATGACGAAAATTGTAATTTACCCAAAAAAGTATTTAACTTCATATGAGATATTATGGAGATCATGTGTTATCTCTAATCTATACATATAATAAAGTAAACCAATGTGTGACACGTGTCATTCGTTGGAGGCACCTATTTTTGGGTTTTCCCGCCTTTCTTTCATATTATTTTCTAATAATTTATCTTCTAATTTATAGATAATATTAAATAGAAAAATGTTTATCTGATAATTATAACCCTTTTATTGAAATATGAAAAGGGTTTCACGCTTTTTTGGATTTTATTAAAATTCATGACTACATTATATAATTATAAGCTTAAATATATATGTCAAAATTAAAAATTATTCTTCAAAAATTCAGTAACATCCATACTCTATATATACATTTAGAAAATTGTTAATAATTGCAAATAATACTAAATAGAAAAATGTTAATTGAATACAAAAAAAATATAGGATATCATCAAATGTATATCGATTACTTAAATGAGTATACACATTCGTGGGCGGTGATAAGGGTGTGCTGGGAGGACCACCGCACAAGGTCCGTGATTTCGAGAGGCACGTGTTTTTTATAAAAAAAAAACGATATCTATGTTAATTTTTTGTAAATAGCATACCAAACATGCTCTTAGTGAGCCCAATACCCATTGGCATTAGCTTTAGGACATGTTTGGCTAAGCTTTTTGAAACAACTTATTGGCTTTTTGAAAAGTCATAAGCTACAAAATGATGTTTGGCAATATGGGTGTATGTGAGAGGAAAAAGGCAATAAGTCAATAAGTCACTTCATACTGACTTTTCCAAAACGCTAATAAGTCTATAAGTTGTTTCAAAAAACATAACCAAACATGCTCTTAGTGAGCCCAATACCCATTTAATTTTAAAATTAAATAATAATATTTAATTATTACGGAAGAACATATTTTTTCGAGCTCAAACAGGGTACATGAATTATCAGAGACGACTCTGTACACATGTATGAGATTTTTTTACTATTATTATTAGTTTCATTATTTATCAAATATATATAAATGTCTCGGTCTTTGATTTGCATTTACAAGAAATATTTGTTATATAGTTTAAATTGTTCAACCCGTGTAACACACGGGGAACTAACCTAGTAGTTATATATACCGAAGTGTTTGAGCAGCCTACTTGTCATTCACATGCTACTACTTCAAACATATTTTCCTCAACATTTATTTAATATATATTAAAATGTATCCCAACAATATTTATGTTTGTTTGATCAGGTGAAGAGGAATCCAAGTCTTAACGCCAAGGTATCTGATATATGCATTGCAACGTCAGCAGCCCCAACTTATCTTCCATCCCATCAATTCAAAACTGAAGATTCGACAGAATTTAATCTTATCGATGGTTCAGTGATCGCCAACAATCCGGTAGTCCATTTCTTTTAATAAATGATTAGATAAATTGTATATAATGAATATCCAAATGCATGTTATAAAGCATAAAAGTTAGGTTAATATATATATGTTCTATTGCATGCAGATTTTGGTTGCTATAAGTGAAGTAATTAAGGATATAACCACAAAACGTCCCAACTTTTTCCCGATAGATCAAGAGGAATATGGTCGGTTTCTAGTTTTGTCATTAGGCACAGGAACTTCGAAATTTGAACAGAAGCATGACGCTACAAAGTCTTCTAATTGGGGCTCTTTAGGATGGTTGTATAGTAGTGGTTCGTCTCCATTGCTCGATATTTTTACTCAGGCGAGTGGTGACATGATTGACTATCATATGTCTATTGCGTTGGAAGCCCTTCACTCAGCAGGAAATTATCTACGAATTCAGGTATTTAATTTGGTGAATATTTTTTTAACAATAATGTTCAAATATGTTGCGTACACTACGAAAGGGATGGCTTTTTATAAATCCGTCATAATAAGCTTCATTTTAAAAAAGAATCTTTTAGTGGTTGAAGTTGCAACCAGTAAAAAAAAAGCTGGCTTCAATATTCGATAAACCAAAAGGAAAAGTGTCGTGCTTTCCGGTTTCCACCATTACACGAGAAAGGTCACACATTCCACCAAATTTTGCAAGTTTATCATCTTCCTTTGAAGTGTGATAAAAGGTCGTAAGATCACTCGAAATGCACCTTCTTTTTTCATTACTAAAATCATTTGGATACATCTCAAAATATGCCACTATCTTAGATATGTCAAACTTAGAAAATGAATCACGAGGATTTAAACCAGACATATTTTCTATCGAACTAGTTGATACCTCATTGAATCGATTTCCAAGCTTTTGAATTGACATGTCCAAAACCGTATTAAAAACTTCAACTTCAAAATGATGTCGATTAGCAGAAGCGTCTCTGAGAATTCGCGTACCCTGTTCGAGCTCGAAAAATGTGCCCTTCCATAATGTTTTATTAGTATTTAAAAAAAAAATCAAATTAGTATTGGGCTCAATAAACCTAATGCCAAGTGGGCTAAATTCTAAACATAAAAAATGATTTGTAAATGGACCTATATTGGAATTGGTATGTGTTTGTTTACTATTTAAAAAAACTAACATATATATATCGGATTTTTTTTTTAAATCGTGTGCCCCTCGAAATCACGAGCCTTGTGCGGAGGTCCTCCCCACACACCATCATAGCCGCCCATGTCAATTAGTAATGAAATTCTTTCGGTTTCTTTTGTTACCACAACTTTCCGTCATATCAAGCATCTCAATCTTGTTTTTATTCACAAAAAGATGTCACTCTTGCCAACATCTTGTCAAACACGTTATGTCTTGGATTATTCAATGTTCGTTTTGTCCCGTTTATCAACTTAGCCGCTTCTAATAAGTCTTGACTCTTTTTTTAAGATGTTTGGATAAAGCATTTGTGAGGCCTAAAATATCGTCCAACAATGGTATATACATTCTCATCTACACCATAGGTTTCCAAATACGTTATACACCATAGGTTTCCAAATACACACATATTCTGGATACATGTGAAACAATGCAAATCAATTTCCGTCAATGGTAATTTCAAGTCCACCAATTTCATTACAAGTCGAGATGTGAAGTTGGTATTCTGATAATGAACATTCATGAAATCCAGAAAATGCGTTTGAAGTACTTATAGTGTATGTATTGTTTGACACAACTTTGGTCAGCATACAAAAACTGAGACAAGTCCGATCCGGAATCCTATCTTCATAATTTCCGACTAATCACCACAAAGGTCAATGATCGACACCAACAAAGTTATCTTCCTAACATGTCGCTAAATATTGAAGGGTTACCAACGAATAACATATAATATTGTTTATTTCCCTTTTTTTTTTTTTTTGTGGTTTGGACTATCTGCATGTAATCACCTATGGATAAGTCCCATATATGACAGGAATTAAAAAGAAATTTGTCGTTTAAAAATGAATATTTATAAATCTTGATTATTTTCTTTCTTTGGATTTTTGTCGGATAGAAGCCATCAGTGATGTTACATCATTAGGGGAAAGTTCTTGTACAAATAATCTTAACGTACTAAACATACAAATTGAAGAAAAAGTAAAAAAGACAAGGTGTCATTTTTATAATTATCAATAACTATCAAAGTTACTCTACAATTTACCTAAAAAAAACCTAACCCCCCCCCCCAAAAAAAAAAAAAAAAAAAAAACCTAACCTCCACCCCCAAAAACCTAAAAAAACCCTAACCCCCCTCCCCCCAAAAACCTAACCCTCCTCCCCCCCCCCCCCCCCCCCCCACCCCCAAGCTAAAAACTAAACCCCAAAAAAACCTTAAAAAAATCTAAAAAAATCTAAAAAACACACAAAACTTTTTTTTTTTTACATTAAAATCGCTACTTTTAGTAGAAAAAAAAAAGAATTTTTTTTGTAACGAAATGTAGCGATTTTTTTATAAAAAATATTAAAAAAAATTGTGTGTTTTTTAAGTATTTTTTGGTTGCGTTCACATTTGTATAGTAACTTTGATAGTTGCTGGTAATTACAAAAATGTCACATTTTCTTTTTGACTTTTCCCTCAATTTGTATCGGTTAAGTTTATTTGTATTTGATCTTTATCCTAATTCCTACATCATTAACATTCAATTTTCTAGTAGCGGGAAAAAGATTGAAGGGTCTTAAAAGTAGAATAAAAATTTAATCTATACTATATAATAAAAGAAACCACCTTAGGGACACTTGTCATCATATTAGAGCCTCTCTTATAGATAATTATTATTTTAATTTAATCTTTTCTAATTAATTAGAGATAACCCTCATATTAAATATTATTTAGTTTAATATCTTATGGATAATTATTATTTAGTTTAATCTTCTTCTCATTTATAATATTATTTAAAGAAAATTACGATTTTGGCCCCTGTGGTTATATCACTTTTACCCTTTTAGCCTAAAAAAGAAATTTTTTAACATTTGAGCCCCCAACGTCTTCTTTTCTAACTCTTTTGGCCCCTAACAGTAACCTCATCCATTAAATGTTAGAGGCCAAAAGGGTTAAAAAAAAAGTTAGGGGCCAAAAAGGTTAGAAAAAAAGACGTTGGGGGCTTAGATGTTAAAAAAATATTTTTTGAGGTAGAAGGGTAAAAGTGATATAACCACGGGGGCCAAAATCGTAATTTGATTATTTGATGTATAAAATTAGATTTATTCAATTCGTACAATACACGAGGTTTTTTAAGGAGATGTATATTTTTTATTATTATTTAGTACAAAAAATTACATTTATTCAAACCGTGTAATACGTATATTTTTAAAGATGTATTTTTTTATTATTTAGTATATAAAATTACATTTATTCAACCCGTGTAATAAATAAGGTTTTTTAAAGATGTATTGTTTTATTTTTTGGTTAACAATATTACATTTATTCAACTCGTGTAATATACGTGGTTTTAAATATATAACTTTTTTATTTGATATATAAAATTACATTTATTCAACCTGTACAATATTGTTCTTATAGATATAACTTTTTATTATTTAATATATAAAATTATATTTATTCAACTAAGGTTTTTAAAAATATATTGTTTTATTATTTAGTATATAAAATTTATTTATTCAACCCGTGTAATACACGGGGTTATAAGCTAGTTATATATATGTAAAAGTGCAGATCTAGAAACTCCAAAAAACCACATAGGACCCTTGTACGGACTCTTAAACAAGCAAGTGACATGATAAAAAAAACAATTTACATAAAGTGTAAATTGCCATTTTAGTCCTTGAGGTTTGATTAAAATTGCCACTTTAGTCTAAATAGTTTTTTTCTTATCATTTTAGTCCAAATAATTTTGTTTTCTCAGTTTCTGCCATTTTAGTCCCTGACTTTTGTCAGTTTTTACCATTTTCATCGACCACCACCTCCCACCACCCACCCCATCACAACCTTCTAATCGCCACCACCTGCCTGCACAGTCACCACCCACCCCACAACCATCACCACCCACCCTTTCCACCACCATCAGCCTCTTTTCCGCCACCCACGTCATCAACCAACACCATCGCCATCATCGTAAAACCAACAACCACCGCCATCATCTTCACTGTAAACCGGCACAACACCATCCGCATACCATTGTACCTGCAAAAAAAGAAAGAAAAATGTGGTTTGACCAAAATTCACCTAAGTTAACTAAATTTTTGAATGGAGTTAGTGGGTTAGATGAAAATGGTAAAAAATGACAAAAGTCAGGGACTAAAATGGCAGAAACCAAAACTATTTGAATTAAAATAGCAAGAAAAAAACTATTTGGACTAAAGTGACAATTTAAGTCAAACCTCAGGGACTAAAATGACAATTTACTCATACATAAATTAGGTATTTATAGTTAAGAAAATAGTTTACGGGTATTTGAACTTTTGATGTGAGTAACTAAAAAGATGTGGTTTTAAGAGTTTCTACATCTAAACTTAGGTGCATGGCAACATCATATTCATTATCCCGTCTCATCTATATATTTATTAGAGTTAATTACTGTTGTCGTCCCTGCGGTTTGTCAAAAATCACTATTTAAGTTCATTAGTTTAAAAATTGTGATTTCAATCCCTATGGTTTCACTTCCGTAACCATTTCGGTCCACCTAGTAACCATTTCAGTCCCTGTACTTAACAGAATAAATGGATTGAAATGGTTACGAAAATGAAACCACAGGGACTGAATTGGTTACGAAAGTGAAACCACAGGGACTGAAATCGCAATTTTTAAACTAATTGACTGAAATAGTGATTTTTGACAAATCACAGGGACGAAAACAGTAATTAACTCTATTTATTAAGATATTTATATATTTATTACATTACAGGATGATAAGTTAGAGGATCACTTAACTCCAATAGATTTAGCTACCAAAGAAAACTTAGAAA
Organism: Helianthus tuberosus; assembly: GCA_030545235.1. NCBI lineage: Eukaryota > Viridiplantae > Streptophyta > Magnoliopsida > Asterales > Asteraceae > Helianthus > Helianthus tuberosus. The sequence continues at coordinate 151,287,042 of CM060357.1, read as the reverse complement.
ATCTCGTTAAAGTGGGTCAGAACTTGTTGAAAAAGAAAGTGAGCAAGGTGAATCTTGGCACAGGCATGTACGAGCATTACCCTGATACCACCACCACCAACGCCTCGGCTTTAAAAAAGTATATAATTTCACCATCAAATTCTTCCATTATTATGCTTCATTTGACTTTTTGCTTCAAATACATGTATTAATTAAATTGAATAAACCATAGCTTTGCAGCAATACTCCAGAAGGAGAAGAAAATTAGAGAAGAAAAGATTACCAAAGGGGTGGTTTTCCAATGGAAAAAACAAAGCCTTTAAACACCTTAAGAGGGGGAGGTCTTGGGTTCAACTCCCACAGACGACATGAATAAAAGAAATTTGCCGTTCAAAAAAAAAAAAAAAAGATCACCGAACGAAGGGATTAATAAAGGAAAGGTTATCCAAAACATCGCGGAGCCAATTAATCAATCACCTTTTGGGACGTAATCCAAAAAAAAATTAAGATTTGCCTTTTGGTACCACGAAGTTTTTATGTATTTAAATTTCGTCTTCATTATGTTTGGGTAAAGATTTTATATTTACCATGTACAACTTCTAAATACTTTATATGTAAGATTTGAGATTAATATTTTTCTTACTCAAGCATTTAGTCTTAGCTACTAGATCGATGTTGCATCATTGTGCTGTTTAAAACCTGTTGAAACTTACTAATCGGTCCTTTATGTTCAGGCTCTTTTTGATATGAAATATTTTGATTAAAATAGCCAATCAACATGATAACAAAGAAAAAAAGTTGTTAACTACTTTTTTATATGTAGTCGTATATTATATTATTTCTCATGACATTATAGCCTACTGGTATTTTTGGTATTTTTGGGGTGAAATAAGGCTTAGGGATCAATTAGGGGTGTGAATTTCTGACACGACCCGAAAACCTGACACGAACCTAACACGAAATTCGCGGGTTTAGGTTTAGTCTAAACGGGTTCGGGTCAGTTTCAGGTTGAACCCGCGAACCCGTTTAGGTTAACAGGTCGGGTTCGGGTCAACCTGGTCGGGTTGGCGGGTTGACCCGTTGAACACATTCATACTATATTATATTTTTTTACAATATATTTATACCATAAATTAAATAGGACGTGTATTTTATACCATGATTATAACTTAAAAGGAGAAAATAACATAGATTTTATAATTTAAATATGATATTATTATATACATTTGTGTTTTTTAAGTAAGTATTAATTTTAATATATTAATTTCAGAAAAAATAAAATATAAAAAATTCGGGTTAAACGTGTTCGGGTCAACCCACGAAACTTCGGGTCGTGTTCTGGTTCATATGTATGACACGATTTTCGGGTTCGGGTCGGGTTCGGGTTCGTGTAAAATTTTCGGGTTCGGGTCGGGTTGAACCTGCCAACCCGCGAACACGACCCGTTTAGCACCCCTAGGATCAATATGTCATGGGTTCGATTCTTACAAGGGGGTTTTTCTAAATTTATTGGATTTCCTCCTAAATTTGTGTATAACCATTATTGCCTAGTGGAGATGGATATGATCGGGTGGTTCCGCTGGTCCGTCAGTGATCTAAATTTACAGCTAAAAAAAAGTATAATATATTGTTCATCATTTCATCATGCATGTATATATTTTTTTGTAATATTTATTTGGTTATCATGAAGTAAAACAACTTTAAGTGTGCAACTGAGATTTGTAGTGAAATGTGGTAAGGAATGATGTTACAAGGGATGGGTATTTATAAAACCACAGGAACCAGAATGTTAGTTCTTTTTAAATGAGGACTGAACATGTGATTGGATGTAAATCCTATACACTGGAGTTGTACTTTATCTTCTGTATTTGTTAAAATCACTTAACTTCAAAATTAACCTAAACATGTTTTTAAACCTCTAAAATCATCCAAGGAGCCTTTAGGAGTCGTTATCATCACCAAATATTAAACAAAGTCATGAGATCTTAAACCTTTATTCCTTGTTTCTAGATTATATAAACGAAATCTAATCATGAAAACTTTAACTTTACTATAACTAATGTGTTCACAAATGAATCCAAGCCTACTATAACTAATGTGTTAACACATGAATCCAAGCCTGAATGGTCGATTATATGTGAATTGAACACGGAAACATAACTTAAAATTTGTTTTAAAGACAAACTGTTGACATAAGTTTGCAATAAAAAAACATATCCCAATTTTGTGAAGACCATAACTTGATAAAACTAAACCAATTAGATAGAGTTTTGAGTATAAATTGTAGTTCAAAGAGTCTATTTTTAAGAAAACTAAGTTTCATAATTTATTTTCGATGAGTTTAAGTTAGTCAAAAACAATTCATAAAATCAAAGGACGAATCTGACTTCGGAACAAATATATTAGCTTGTCTTCCCGAAGTCATAACTCTTTGAATATGAGTACAAATAATGTAAATTTTTATAGAACGTAATTTTATAAATCTGGAAGCTAATTCAATTGGTCTTTGCATTTTTTCATAAAAAATTCCAGTTTTACCATATTTTAACATTTACTGTCACAGAAAAAAATCGTTGTCACTACCTTACTGTTTTCATGAATTTTCATAATTTTTGTACACTCCTGAAAAATAAAAAAATATATTTATGAAGAGCAGAAACATGAAGGAACTTGTCATAAAATTTTCATCATGCATGTATGTTTATGGTAATATTTATTTGGTTATCATGAAGTAAAAAAACTTTAAGTGTGTGTAATTGGTATTTATATTGAAATGTTGTTGGGAATGAGGTTACAATGGAGGGAATTTATAGAACCCATCTTTAGACAATACTACCTCTAATATTTACATAATTGTTGGACCTACAAAATAACAGATGATATCAAAAGCCAAAACATGATAATCTGATCAAGAAATAAACAAGCAATGATCTACATCTCCTCTCAAAGATAGTGAATATTGAACACTAAACAGAGCACTTGTTTGAATATTGCAAAGATCTGTTGAAGACTGCAAAGCACTATTGAAGAAGAGAAAACATCTGTTCAATGGCCAAAGCCCTGTTGAAGACAAAACACTGATGGATAAGACCAAACATATGTTGATGTAACAGTGATAGTCTAAACCGGATGTTAGCTATATTAGAACAGTTGTTTGATTCATCAAAGAGAATCTCTTCAGTTAGGAATGTTAGATATTACTATCAAGGTGATGTCAGCCCTTGATCGCAAACAGAAGTTTGTACTTAGTACAAATAGATCTCACATGTTAATCATTTATGTATGTGTAATCATTTGATTTCAATGGAAAATAGTTTTGACAAAACTTTCCACTCTTGTGTTTGACTTTAATTTTATTGCATTCATTATTACTTTCGATAATTCATGTTCATTATATCTACATTTCATTAAACCATCTCACAAAACAAACACAAGTGAAAACTCAGATCCTAACAATTGGTATTAGAGCTTGGTGACAATAAACTTGTATCATAATCAATTTAATACAAAAAGATCAGCTCACAAATTGATAACCAATTGTTCATTGTATCGAAATTCAGAGTAAAGTGCACAGTTTAGTAAAGTGCACTAATCTTGCTAAAGGCGTTTCAGATACGACAGAACCCTAGTCGTTCAAAATATTTTCTTTTGTCATTTTTCGTTCCGCTAACACAAAAGAAATATAAACACTAATTGTTTTTGGTGTTTATGACAGGTTTATACAAGGGTTGGTACCGGACGGACGATCAAGCATGCGAAGAACCGAACACTCTTAAACCGCCACCCTCCTTGGGAACATCTTCCTAAAAAGATAAAATATGTTCACGTGTGACAAAGTTTTGGAGTCTAAAACCTTAATGTGTTGGGATGCAATATATATGTAATAAATTGTTATGTCGGTCTATCTGGGTTATCAGTTAACCCATACCTGTATGTACAAAAAAAAAAAAAAAAAAAAAAAAAAAAAAACAGATATGGGACCTAATCAACTGAATATTTTAGATATTTGGATTTAATGGGAACGGATGTTGCGTAAATATGATGCTTCATTAAGGGTAATTTATTCTTTTCGCGAGCCTTTCACTCTTAGGCGTGCCGCGATAGAAGCACCCCTCTTGGGTCGCGACACGCCAACAAGCTTTTTCATCAATTTTTTGTTTTCTTGTTCAGGCTTCTCCCGTGTGTTCGTTTCTTTACCCTTTTTGCTCCAATTGAACACGTGCACCTGCCAAAACACCAACTAACTAAATACAAGCCTAAAATGACCAAAAACACATAAAATCCTATCAAAATAATGTACAAAATACATAGGAAAATAGATGTCTTTTGCAACACATCATCAGGCCAAGATACAAACAAGGCAACGAACCAGCTTTACAACCAACCAATCACTCTCGCCAAGTTATTCCCTTCATCGTGATTCACACCAAACCCGAAAACATAGGCCCCTTAATTGATTTGAAGACCAATTACACACTAATAGTCATGCTATATTTTGAGCATTTTCTGAACTCCATTTCCCCACAACCAACACATCATCGACAAACAAGAGGTGGGATAATGTGGGGCTGTTAATTGGTGTTCGGGCCCTTAAAAAAATCCCTTCATCTGAGGCCTTATTCATTAAACACAAAAATGCTTCGAATCCGATCATGAATAATAGGGGCTCCTCTCGAAAACAAAAATTAATTAAAAGTAATACAAAACTTGACCCTTGACCCAACCCAACCCAAACCATCCGAGCTCGTCATAAGCCACACCTAAAACCGCCTCCAATGTAACATCATTAGAAAAAATGCCACATAGACCTCCAAAATGTCTAGAAAAAGGGCTTTAGAATGCTCTAACTTCAAGATAATCATAAAAAGGGTTAAAAGAGTAAACTGAAAAATCATCCCTAAGGTTTAGATACATTTGCCAGTACCATCCAGAAAGTTTTTTTAATCAACTGAGGGGTATTTTGGTCAATCTCTTTATTTATTTAACATTTCTAATTTTTTAACGAGTGAATTACAAGTTTTGTCCTTTATGTATATATCAAATTTCAGGCGGTGTCATTTATCTTTATAATTGACGAGTTTTGTACTTATTGTTTCAAAATCTTGCACGATATATCCTTTGACACTAACCCAGTTAAATTTTAACGTTAAATCAGGTCATGTGTGTCACGCCCTGCTTTTTTGTACTTTCCTTAATTAGAAAGCATTGCATGTACTTTTATTTTTGGAAGTCTTGTATTCTTGTAATCGTCTTTTCGTTGTAATCGTTGTAAAATCCGAGACTTGGATCATAATAAAATTCGTATTTTCTTTACATTCATGTTAAACACTTGTTCATACACTTGGATCGATTTAACATATGAAACTTTATTCACAATTTGTGCTAAACACGTTAAACTTACAAACATGTGACTATTATGCTCAATTTATACAAATTCGATACTTATTCTCGACATACATGATTGATTATACTTGCTTATAATTGTCGTTATGATTTAATTATGTTGCACACCCTTATATATGGTCCTTTATACGTAAAATACCTTGAAAACCCCTAAAAACATCAAATATGAAAGTATAGGGGGTGTAAATGTCAAAAAATCAAACAAAACCAAGTCTGGGGGCGGCTCACCGGCCGCGACCCCCTCCCCCCTTAATGGCTCGCGGCCCTCGAGGCGGTGGAATCCGCAGATTTTGAACAGCAGCTACGGGATTGGCCATTTGGTTGTGTTTTGTTGAGTTGTTTTGTGTTTCTTACATTAAATGCTCACCAAACCTTAACCCTAACTCATCCCTATAAAACCTAAGCCTCCTCCACACTTTTTCCACTTTGCAACTAACTTAAACACTGTCAAATCACTCTATAACCAGCTGATAATCAGAAGCAAAGTTAGATTCGTCACAAGTTACTAAAGTGAGCATAAGTTCACTTCTACTCATTCTTTTTTATTGATTCTTCTTTCTAATCACTTGGAACAACCTTAGGTGTGTTTCTAAAACCAAGGCTGGAACAACACCATAAAAGGGCTCCAAAGTGCAATAAACTTTCTGTTTTGATTAAACATTTGTTAAACTTGCTTGAACTTGAGTTATCTCATCACATTCCTATGTCCTTATGCTCATAATCAAGTCTATGATTAGGTGGGCTTAAAAACAAGGTTGTGACATGTAAATCCAGAGGTTTAATCCTCACAAACATTCTGTTTTTGATAGGGTTTTAACCCACAAGTGATGAACAAACTTAAAGCTTGAAGATTGTGTGATTATAAGGTTAGCTTGGGCTATCCTACTTGAAAATCCACACATCACTTGATGTTTTTCTTAGAATTAGTTGTAGTTATTTCATTCCTTATTGTATGTTCAAGACCCTCCTTGTTGACTATAACAACATGTGTAGTGGTGGACACCAAAGAGGTTCCTAAATGGAAGACTTGTTTTTCCTACCTCATGCATGACTTATGTGAAATACAAAAGAGGTTCCTAAATGGAGGATTTATCCTCCTACCTCATGCTTGACTTATATGACATTATAATATCTATATAACTTATATAACATCCAAGTAACCAAACTTTTGATGATGAACTAGTGGTCATTTGTCAAAGTATTAGGTTACATCATCTAAAGACCATAATACTTGTTACGATTCTAATGGACATTTTGACCCATGAGAACATTTAAACTCTTTTGAGTTTCTTAGTGTCAAAACATGTATTATGTGATGGATGATTACTTTCTCATATGTATACTTTCATGTAATTAAACTCCGAATCTTTAATCCTCCGTAACTTCCAATACTCATAAACATATGTTTCTTCGTGTAGAAGGACATGGTGCTCCATTCTAATCAACCAACAAACACTCGCGGGATTACCAAGTGGAAAGCTTGCAAAACCGTGAGTATACTCGATCCTTTTTTCCTTTTTACACTTTGGGTGCAACATGTATGTTATACAAATCACGCAACACTTAAACTATTTTAATCTCTATCCATGCTTAACATGAAACTATATGATGGTTGTTAGACTTGTATGCTATGTCAACTTTTTGTATCGATATATGCTCATTAACTTTGCTAGCCTACCTTAACAATTATAGCGCTATGGGATTAACGCACCGCCCATTAGTCTTGGGGTATTGTTAAGTTAAACATGTTAACCTCCCGCTACTCTCTTGGGATAGGCAAATTTGCGTTGTATACTTGGGTTTGAACATATAGTACACCGTTTCAGCATATTAGTAACTTGCATATTATTATTCATGTTGGATATGAGACCGTTAAACATTTTTATTCTATATTATGCTATGTATGAAAATTTGTATACTCGCCAACTTTTTGTTGATCATATTTTAATACATGTTGCAGGTTGATAGACGAGATGATGCTAAGTGAAGAAACAAGATTTAGATAGATTTAGAAACACACCTAGATTAAACGTTTATTTTGTTGTTATGTTGAAAAAATGTTGTTCTTATTTGAATATTATATGACATTTTTAGTATTGCCATGAAATTTGAAGTTAAATCAAATTGTCACATAGTGTTATGATGTTTTGGGCAATTTGTTCGTCTCATCCCGATGTTTCTGCCATAGGTTGGGGTGTGACAGATTGGTATCAGAGCCATAACTATATGGAATTAGGAAAAGTAGGAATGCTTTGCCTAGTCTATAGTTTAGGACCTTTGATTCTTATTTGTCGTTTAAAACTACTTGCATTCTACCTTATTTGCTTCTTATCTATTCTCTTGGTCTCTTAAACTTACATGCCTTTCCTAAGGCTAACACAATACACTTTTGAAGACATGAAGACACTCGTAATACAAACGAGACGAGTTTACCAAAATAGGCATGAAACCCATAATTTGGTAAACGACTCTCATTCCGCTTATTCTCTATTTTTGCACGAAATTACACCATTAAGCTAGGAGTGAAATCCACATCTTAATGGTAAATTTCCAATTCAAACTCTAGTGGACCCTCGTCAAAGTGTCGAAATTTAATTTTGACCTGAAGAGTACCAACCACATTAGGGTACGAAATCGTCAAGTTAGGGGTGAAACCCGCATCTTGTCGATTAAGTCTCATTCCTCGATTTTCAATCTCGCCAAAGTCCCGATTGTTTCAATTGATTCGAGACGTGTAGTAACTGGAAGGGTAAAATACCGTTAATCGCTTCTCAACGAGAGTATTTACCTATTGGCCAAAGCACGTTTCTCTAATTCGAAAGAACTTTCGATCCACTTTGGAATCGTCGACGTTTCTCTACCCGAAACAATCCAATGTTTTATGAACCTCTCTTTTATGTTATCTCAATTTATATGTGATTTTATACTTGTTACCTCGTTCATTTCAAAACCGTTACACAATTCACACGTTTCTCGCAATAAAAAACAATAATAATCTCTCGTGAACAAACTAATTTTACGATGCTTTCATTATTCATGTTATACTACATGGAAATCATATTTATGCTATGTGAAACATATTGAACATTTTATGCTATGTGAAACAAATTGAACATTTTATGTGATTATGTGAAACTTTATGCTATGTGACGCTTCATGAAAACAAATTCTTTAAACAAACATTATGATCGAGTCTCATCTATTCCTTCTTTTGAATCTTAGATGGCTTCGAATCAGAACTCCAACTCGACCAAGAAGTCTAAGACCAGCAGTCAAAAGAAAATGATGGCATTCATGGCCAATCAGATTGCTCGCATCGTCCCCAAGATCATCAGCGAAATCCAAGCTAGCTCTTCCCCAAACTCCTCCGTCGATTCGAAGGTTGATGTACGCAAGCCTGTGTCGTTCAATTTTAAGCATTTCTCGTCTTGCAACCCTAAGCCATTTACTAGCAAAAATGGGGTGACTGCTATGCTAGAGTGGTTCGACAGCATAGAGGTCACGTTCATCAATAGTGAATGTCCTGAAGAGCTCAAGACTCGTAGCGCTACTGGGGTCTTCCAAGAATGGGCCTTGGAATGGTGGACCAACGAAAGAAACATTTGTTCAAACGAAGATGCCTATGCACTACCTTGGGAAGAAGTTAAGGAACTCATGATGGAAGAATTTTGCCCTCTGCATGAGCAACAAAAGCTCAAAGAAGAATTCTAGGCGCTCAAACAGGTTGATGGCAACAACTTAGCCTACACCACCCGCTTTAAGCAACTTAGTTTCATTGTACCCCACCTTGTGTTGACCACTGAGCGTATGATCAGGAAGTATATCAACGGTTTACCTTCTGCCATATGTGATACCATTGAGGCAACCAAACTCGATAACATTGAAGCTGTATACCGTCTGGCAGCTTCCCTAAACAACAATCGCATTCGCGATAAACAAGCCGCAACCCCTGTTTCTTCAAAGCCATCCAATCAAATCACCCAACAATCGAGTGGTAACAAGGGGAAGAAGCGAAAGCATCAGAACCCTGGTTGCAACGCGATTGTACCAGCTGTTAACCTAAACCATGTTACGCCTGAAAACGCACGAAAGCCATACACTGGGATTCATCCCAAGTGTACCACTTGCAACTATCATCACCCTGCCAACGTCAATTGTCGCCATTGCACTACTTGTAACCGTTTTGGCCACAATACTGCCTATTGCCGTACTAACCCTGCACCACAAGCTCAACCAGCTCCTCAAAACCCTAAACCAACTCGATCCTGTTACAAATGTGGTGATACTACGCATCTCCATCCTCAATGTCCTCAGCTGAACCAGGAACAACAACAACAAGCCGCTAGAGGACGAGCTTTCAATTTCAACGCGAATCAGGCGCAGAACGACAATGACGTCGTCAATGGTACGTTTCTTATAACAACTCTCCCAAAGCCCTTAAACATGTCCTATACATCCTAAAATACACCCCGTATACGAAAAACGGGCCTGAAATACCTTTATAATTACAAAAATCAAATAAAACAAAATCTGATGGGTTCTCGTGGGGCGCGAAGGAGACAGCAGAAGCTGTCGTGGGCCACGACAACTTGACACCAGGCGAGCACCCGGTGCTGCCACGTGTCATCAATGTGTTGGGTCTATTCATTGAATCAGCAAAGCTAGGACCTACCCTAGTTCCCTCGCGGGCCGTGAAGGATTAAGCACAGGGTGTCGCGGGGCGCGAGCCGCGAGCCGCCTAAACTCCAACCTATATAAGGAGGCCTCGACCTCAGTTCAATCTCGTTCAAAATTCTTTTTTCTCTCTCAACATATATAAGCTAAACTCTCGGGAATAATACCCCTAAAAAGAGAAGCTCTGCCTCGTTGTAAGTATTATAACCTTCGGTTACGCATTAGTTACTATACCCGATTGATCTAGGGCTCCGTAACGCATGTCAAGGATCTGCCTGACTCAGTTCGTTGGAGTTCTGTCTCGGGGTATGGCTATTGTAAATTAGGTTATCTTACTAACACGTGTGCATTGTTTAATTTTAATAGATTATAACCAGGAAGTCACCAGCAGTAGTAATATCTAAAATAGCAATGTGAGTACATCTATTTTTGTAAACTGTTTTTACAAAACCTCAATTGTTTCAAATTATGATAACAGTGATTGAGTCTATGTATTCTACAATTACTGTCGGTATGTTGGGATTTTGTATACATTACTTGTTACTACACTGTGTGTAGTAGCATGACCACAAGTCAGGATTGACAATACTGTGGGTGATAATTGGGTAGATATAAACATTGTAATCGCCCTCAATACTGTAAAATGATAAAAGCTTGCTTTGATTAAATTGGGATGCACTCGCCAGTATTTCTTGCTGATAAAATCTTTTTAAAATGCGTTTCAGGTAACAAAATGTGAAAGCCAAATAGAAGCCAGCTGGAGAGCACTGAAGGGTTGGAAAAGTGGCTATAAAAGTTACCTAAATAAAAAGGCGTTTTGTCTTCAATAAATTAGGGTTTATCCCTATAAACATATTGTAATAGAAACTTGGGTTTTTCCCATGTATTTATTATATATAAAAGTATGGTGTTTTTAACTCTAATAAACTATTTCCTAACTACGGTCCTGGTGTAATTTCCGCCGCCAAATTAATAAACAACGATACCACCAGCTCTGAGATGTCTGCGGCCGCCCGCTCTCAGGACAGGGGTCAGGGGTTGCGACAGAAGGTGGTATCAGAGCTACAGCCACTGATTTAAGCCACAAAAGTGTTATGCTGACACCAAAATTTTATTAATTATGTTAGGAAATAACCTATGTGATTATGTACATATCTGAATATTATTGTTTTGTGTTATTTGACAATTTGTTAGTTTACAGAATGAGTGAGCAAGGTATATCTGATGCCTATCGTCTCCTAGCTAGTTCTCACAAAAGTGAAGGAACTTCATCACAGCCTACTCCTTCGAGGTATTCTGCTGACACTGTAGAAGTGATCTTCATCTTTAAGGCGCAATCCGAAGAACAATTCCCTTCGAAAAAGAGAGGATGGTTAAGTCGGGGAGCACATGAGAAGAGAAAGCGAATGAGAAAGTTGCAACAACAAAGAGCTTTAGCAGCAGCCAATAGGGAAATGAACGCCCAGAGCCAAGACATAGTTAATAGACAGTTAGCAAACTTTCATATACTAGCCACTACTACAGCAGATCCAAACCTTGATCAGATAATTGCACCGCAACCATTGCCACTATTCCAAACCCTACCAATGGAGATAGAACTTAACTAAGGAAACCAATTTCACATACCAGCATTTGACCCAGACGAGATACCTAGAATCCCAGCACCAGTTCCCCCAGAGTATGATCCATGGTTTGATGATAATAGGTCGTATTCAGCTTTATATCCTCAGGAAGAACCTATACCAAATCCCATAGCACAATATACTAACCTTAATCCCTTAGATCCATTTTAGAACAACGACCAGTATGTTCAGGAAATATTAAACAACCCGTACCCATATGGAGAACCTATACCTCAATATCCTGACCCAGTACCAGCACCACTGCCACCCATGAGTGAAGAAAATGTGCAGGAACTCCGCACATATGTTGAGGAATTAATGGAAGAAGGAGAGAAAATAAGACAGATAGGAGAACAGCTCATGTGGAAATACGACGAGCGAGAAATGCATTTCTGGAATAACCCCTAGTAATATATATATATATATATATGTGTGTGTGTGTGTGTGTAGTTGAAAAAAATCAAAATCAACTAAAACAGATAACCTAATATCTAGCGATGCATAACTATTAGTGTGTTTAAATTTCGGTTGTAGTTTGTAATAGGTGCATATATATATGAAAAAGAGTAAAAGTCGCAATGCTCGACGATTTTGATCAATTTGTTAGTGCGATTGTTTGTATTAATTCTTATTCTGTGATATTAATACCTGATAAATGTTTACGATTCAGATGGATAACGAAGGAAATCAGGAAAACCAGGATAATGATAATAACGGAAACCAAATAGATAACAGTGCCATCCAACATATAGTAGCACAAGGAATTATAGATGCTATGCCATACATCATCAAGACTGTTAAAGAAGCAGAAAATAAATCTGTAACTGGAAGTAAACGACAACACACTGAACCAAGTCATGGTGTGAACAATAATAATATACCGCTACTCCAAATACCTATTCCAAAAAGAAGAAGAACCATGTCCTATGGTTGTTCTTACAAAGAATTCTGGTCTTGCAAACCAATAGAATTCTAAGGAAATGAAGGAGCCATTGCAGCTCTACGTTGGATAGAAAAGACAGAAGCAGTCTTAAAAATAAGCAAATGTGCAGATGAAGATAAGATTATGTTTGCTTCTAATCTTTTTAAGAATGCAGCCTTAGAATGATGGAATACTATTCTCCAGTCTAGAGGGAGTGATAAAGTCTATAATATGGACTGGACTGACTTTAAGGATATAGTTGAAAGGAAATTTTGTCCTCCTCATGAAAAAGAACAGATTGCTAATAAGTTCTTAAATCTTAAAATGACTGGAATAGACTGTAAGGGTTACACTACCATATTCTTCGAATATGCTAGGATAGTGCCAACCTTAGCCTCACCAGAACCAGTATTAATCTCTCGTTACATCTGGGGATTAATCAGTGAAACCAAACATGTAGTCAAGGCAGCTAGGCCACAAACCATAGAAGAAGCGGTAGAATTAGCCAATACCTTGACTGATGAATTGGTACGTACGCAAGAAGAAAACCAGAGAAAGAACCTAGCCCAAAAGCTTACCCAGGAATTTCGCTACAGTAATTCCAACCGTGGGAAAAATACAGTTTCTACTTCTGCACCTTACTGTAAGTATTGCAAGAAGAAGCATTCAAGAAGATGTTCAATATACTGCAACTTCTGTAAAATTTCTAGACACAAGGAAGAAGACTGCAAAAAGAAACCCAACAACAAGCTATGCTTCAATTGTGGAGAGGCAGGGCATATCAAACCGAACTGTTTGAAACTAGCTCCAGCAACAAACAGCAAAACTACTAAGAATGCCCGAGTATTTGTTCTGACAGCTGAAGAAGCCAAGATGATTCCAGATGTGATTGTCGGTACGTTTTTAGTTAATGATATTTTTGCTAAAGTATTATTTGACTCTGGTGCAAACCAAAGTTTTATTAATACTTCATTCTGCAAACTTCTTAATCAACCATTAACTAAACTTCAACAAGAATGCCTGGTAGAAACAGCAAATGGAGAATCCATTAAGATTACTGAAATCTTGCTGGGAGCAAGAATAGAAATTTTATTGCTAACCTTTACCCAATGAATCTGGCTGGATTTGATATCGTATTAGGAATGGATTGGTTAGTAGTAAATCGTGCAAGTATTCTATGTGATCAAAAGTCAATACAAGTAAATTCACCAAAGGGTGAAAAGATCACAATTAAAGGAGATAAGCTAACCGAGTCCACAAAATTCATCTCTGTGATGAAAACAACAAGCTATGCAAGGAAAGGATCGCTAGTGTATATGATGTCTATAATCATTAACACTAAAGGAAAAGAATTGAAAGATATTCCCGTAGTATCTCAATTCTCAGATGTCTTTCCAGAAGAATTACCTAGATTACCGCCTGTAACGCCCGCGTCCCTAGACTTTTAGCTAATTGTCATTTTTAGCCCCTATACTATAAGTTATATGATACTTTTAATACTTGGTGAAACTTATGCAATCAAACTATGGTACTTGGTGAAACTTATGCAATCAAACTATGATTCTTGATACTTGATACTTGGAAACTATTGATACTATGATTCTATGAGATTTGATTCTATGATTCTTGATACTTGGAATCTAGATTCTTGACTCTTGATACTTTGGCGCTTGACTCTTGAGGCTCGCGAAACTTGATACTTGGTTGAACGAGGGACTAGAGTCTTGTCACTGGCTGAAACTATGAAACTATGGATACTTTTGTGTTAACAATGTAATCTAGTTATGTGATACTATTACCCAATAATACGCAACGCAACGCTTAATCAAACTCGCAGAACGAATCAAAGACGGTGAAGCAGAAAGGATGGGATTGGCCGAATGGCAATCCGATCGGATGACCATCCGATCGGATGGCCACTCGATCGGACCACCATCTGATCCGTGACGCACCGCCTCAACTTCCTTCACACTATAAATAGGCCTGTCACATCACCATTCTCACTGATGTGACGGCCTCACTCGAACCAGACGCACACCTCTCACTTTCAAGCACTTTACCTCCATTTTTTCGGCGATTTCGGTATGATTTACACTAGAATCTTGTACAACTTTAATCTACACAACATTTTCTACATGATTCTCCTTTGAAATCTCACTTTTCACCATGAAATCTCTAAGATTTGAACCCTTGAAGGTGATGTCATCATAGTGGTTTGTACAAACTATGGTGTGATGTCATTTATGCCAGGATCTAACCCAGATCTAAGGAATTTCATGTGTTTTTATACTAAATCTTTGCTAAATCTATACTTTTCGACTAAAACTTATGTTTATCTTCATCTTTTTTTAACATTTCACTTAAAAACGGTGGAATCCATGTCTGAGCGGGCTAAAGACTTGATGATTAGTCTTGAGTCAGCTTGGAAAACGGATTGTTGCCGGAAAAGATGGCTAGAGTACGGATTCCGACATGAACACCGTCAAGAACAGACACCTGAACGAACTGGGGTGATTCCCGTTCGATCGGGCAGACTGTGCTTTGACGTGTCTATCGTTGTCTCAATACGTACCATGTCGTCACAGGTTAAACAGAAACTTAGAAACTTTACAAGTTTGGGAACAAGACAAGGACAACCCAATCGAATGGCAATCCGATCGGATAGCTATCCGATCGAGTGACACTTGCCCCTTAACTTGGAACACTTTGATACTTAAACTATTTTGAATCAGAAACTTTGAACTTGGAACTTGAATCATGACACTTGGTTCGAACGACCATTCGATCGAATGGCCATCCGAGCGGATGACCATCCGATCGGATGGCAATTCGTCTCTCACTCACAACTGTCATCCAATCGAATGGCAATCCGATCGGATAGCCATCCGATCGAACTGCCATCCGATCCAGTGACTGATCCTATACTCCACGCAATCTCGTTGTTTTGTCCGACACTTATCTGCTGTAATCTAATCAGGCTAATTCCAAACGAGCTCCCTTTGATCCAATAACAGTGGTACTGTTAAGCAATCACTGTGAGTATACTCGATCCCTTTTTGTTTTAAACTTTGGGATGCAACATGTATTCTATCAAACTATCATACTTGAGAGTTTTGGAAACTAAACTCTATCCTATGTATATGTGAAACTTGTGATTCTTGTATTCTATTTTGTGCTATGTGGACGTTTAATCCAGGGTGTGTAGTTCCTCCTTAACAATAGTAGCGCTATAGGAGATGCACCTCCCCATTATTCTCGGGGGTATTGTTAGGAGGATTCTAGTTTTCCTTGAGACTTGGGAAAACAACAAAGCATCGGGATACTTGGGCTATCACTGGTTGGACTGCGAACACTAGCATGGCTGAAACTATTTTGTTAACATTTACACCATGGATATGAGTTGTTTTAATCTATTATGCGATTACTCAAACTTGTATACTCGCCAGCACGTTTTGTACTGAACCTATTTTAATACATGTTGCAGGCTGACAGGATGCTAGGAATCAAGAAACAAGCTAGGATGAAGCCTAGAAACCACACTTAGCTAATTTAGAAACCTTTGAAACTATGATGATGTTTTGATGTTATTTGTGGATTTATGATGTTTAGACAATTTGCCATGAATCAATCCAATTACTATTGAAACTATCAGTGTTATGGAAATCTCATGAGCAATCTGAACGCTTATTGCTCGCACCTCGATGATTCCGCCATCGGTTGGGGTGTGACAGATTGGTATCAGAGCCATAACTATAGGGAATTAGGATAAGTAGGAATACTTGCCCTAGTCTATAGTTCTAGGAATCTTGATTCTTATATGTTGTTTAAGACTTATGCATTCTACCGTATCTGCTTCCTAGCAGCACATTCTCCTACTAAACTTACACGCCTTTCCTAAGGCTGACACAATATACATTTGATACTTTGAAAACACTGTTAATCGGTGTTTGCATTTTGCACGAAATTTCCCTCAAGACAGGAGTGACGTCCGAACCTTGATGGAAGATTTCCTTGATAACTAGTAGGTCTTGTCTGCGGATGAGTACCGACGTTATTAGGGTACGATGTTGTCAAGTTAGAGGTGAAACTCAGACCTTGATAACTAGTCCCACTCTTGATTTTATGTCTCGCCAAAGTCTCGGAATTCCCAATCAATTGGGAACGTGAATTGACCAAAAGTACGAATATCGTAGGCCTAACATCGATGACGTATTTGTCTAAGTAAGTCAAGACACGTTACCTTAATTCGAAAGGGGTTTGAATCACTTTGGTTAGTCGCCGTTCTTCTACCCGGAACACTCTATGTTTTACGAGCCTATCTTTTATGTTATCTCGATTTTATGTACGGTTTTAAACTTGATTCTTCAGTTATCTTGATTTTTCGTTCATTTTGAGGCTTTTGCACAAAACGCACGTATGTCCGCAATCTAAAACGTTAATTATAATCTCAGGATCAAACTAAATTTATGAAGCTTTATTCATGATGATTAATCTATGTGGGAATCTAAATCGACTATGATGCTATGTGAATCTATCTGATGAATCTATGTGTATTTTGTGGTTGTATGACACTAAATGTAACATGAAATAAAATACGAGACATAAGTGACGTGTCTGAAGCATGGTGAATACGCCGCTGGTACTTCCTATATATAAGTGTTTCAGGCATGTTACCAACTTTCGTATTAAGTGCCATGCGAAACTTAGTGTTTTGCAGACCGGTAATGAGACGACGAAGTCTAAGCTATGGGAAACTACTTGTGTAATCTATGAGGAATCTGTGTGGAATCTACGTGTAATCTATGAATGTGTGGTTTTGAGAGACAAAATATGAAACGTAGCCTAGCGCCGAAGACGAGGCGGACGTGACGTGTCCGAAGCATGGTGGATACGCCGCTGGTACTTCCTATATATAAGTGTTTCTGGCATGTTGCCGAACCTTCGTACCACGCGCTAAGCGAAGTTCGTAGTTTTGTAGGCTCGGGTTGAAGTTATGGAATCTATTTGGTTAATCTATATGGTCGAATCTATTTGGTTAATTTATGAGGTGAGAAGTAATGGAATCTAAAGTTATGGTTAACGGAGATGACACCGATGACGAGAGGGACGTGGCATGATTGAAGCATGGTGGATACGCCGCTGGTACTTCCTATATATAAGTGCTTCCGTCATGTTGCCAAACTTTCGTAGCACGTGCCATGCGGGATTTCGTTGTTTGTGGATTGTTAACACTAATCTATGTGAATCTATGTGAATCTATTGGAATCTATGGGAATCTAATGAAATCTATTGTAATCCATGTGAATCTATTGGAATCTATTAGAAGCTATGTGAATGATAATGATGAGTGTGTTTTGCGACACGTAACATGACACCGAGTACGGGGTAGAAGCGATGTGCCCGAAGCGTGGTGGATACGCCGCTGGTACTTCCTATATATAAGCGTTTCTGACATGTTGCCAAACTTCGTACAACGTGCCATGCGAAGGTCGTGGGTTGCGATGTTGAGTCTATTAGAATCTATGTGAAACTCGAATCTTAATCTATGTGAAACTAGTTGAATCTTGAGACTTTATTGTATCGTGTGTGAAATCTATGTTGTGAGGCTTGTGAATCTAAACTTATACGATCGTTTTCTTTAGATGTCTTCCCGTAAGATGTCTGATACTCTCAAGAGATCCAGGGAGAAGTTTCAGAAAAAAGATGATGTCCTTTATGGCCGACCAGATCGCTCGCGTCGTGCCAAAGATCGTCTCTGAGATCCAAGGATCAAGTACTCCTCCATCCTCTGCTGACTCTAAAGCTGAACAGCCAAAGTCTACAAAGTTCAACTATAAACACTTTGTCTCTTGCAACCCTAAGTCCTTCACGAGCAGTGATGGGGTGACCGCTATGCTTGAGTGGTTTGACAGCATCGAGGTTACCTTCATTAACAGCGAATGCCCAGAGCATTTAAAGACTAGGAGTGCAACGGGAATGTTTCAAGGCAGAGCACTGGAGTGGTGGTCGAATGAGAGAAACATCCGCTCAAATGAAGAAGCCTATGCTCTTCCATGGGCCGAGGTGCGTGAATTAATGATGCTTGAATTCTGCCCTCCTCATGAGCAGTTGAAGCTTGAAGAAGAGTTTTGGCACTTGAAGCAGATTGGCGATGACAATCTGGCTTATACTACCCATTTCAAGCAGCTCAGCTTGATTGTTCCTCACTTGGTTTCTACCCCTAAACGCATGATAACCAAGTACATCAATGGGTTAACTCCTGCTATGTGTGATTCTATTGAAGCAGCTCAACTAGGAAATATTGAGGAAGTCTATAGTCTTGCAGCCAGCCTCAACAACAATCGTGTTCGTGATAAGCAGTTTGCTAACCCTGCCTCTTCTAAATCTGCATACCAAGTTACTCAGCAACCAAGTGGCAGCAGAAACAAGAAAAGAAAGTCTCAGGGTTCAGGGTGCAATGCGATTGTCCCTACTACAAACCCTGCTGCAAACCCTGCTGCTAAGCCTGCTCCTACTGCTGCTGCTCCAAACCCTTTTGCTCCTGAAGTCAAAAAGCAGTACACAGGGCCTCATCCTAAGTGTGCTACTTGCAACTATCATCATCCTGCCACTGCTCCTTGTCGCTTGTGTACCAACTGCAATCGTTATGGTCACACAACCCCCTACTGTCGCTAAGCTAACCCTGCCCAACCAGCTCAGCAAGCCCCAGCTCAGGCAGCTTTACCAGCTCTCCCAGCTCCTCCGCAGAATCCTAAGCCAGTCAATACTGTTCGTGCATGTTACAAGTCTGGAGATACTACTCATCTTCGTAACCAGTGTCCTCAGCTAAACCAGGAGCAACAGCCAGCCGCTCGTGGATGAGCGTTCAATCTTAATGCTAACCAGGCTCGTAATGACAATGATGTCGTGAATGGTACGTTTCTCGTTAATAACCTTTACGCTTCGATACTATTTGATACTGGTGCCGACAGAAGCTTTGTGTCCGTAGAATTTGAATCTTTGTTAAACTGTGCGCGCTCTAAGTTACCTAAGTCATTTTCGGTAGAGATTGCCGATGGAAAGTCGATTCTAGTTGATTCTATTCTCAGTGGTTGTTCTTTGATTCTTAACGACCACGTGTTTACTATTGATCTAATTCCCATGCAATTGGGTAGTTTTGATGTCATTATCGGCATGGACTGGTTGCGTAAGAACCATGCCGAGATTGCTTGTCACGAGAAGTTTGTTCGTCTACCTTTGCCGTCCGGTGATGTTTTGCATGTCTATGGAGACCGACCTTCACGAGGACTGAAGTTGATGTCATGCACTCAGGCGAGCAGATACTTACGTAAACAGAACTTTGCCTTCTTGGCCCACGTGGTGGAACAAAAGGGCAAAGGGAAGAACATAAGTGACGTTCTAGTAGTGTGTGATTTCCCTGATGTCTTTCCTGAGGATCTTCCTGGTCTTCCTCCTCCCAGATCCGTTGATTTTCGTATTGATCTCATACCTGGTGCGACTCCTGTCGTCAAGGCTCCTTACCAACTTGCACTTTCCGAGATGCAGGAGCTATCTAGCCAAC
Organism: Helianthus tuberosus; assembly: GCA_030545235.1. Classification (NCBI taxonomy): domain Eukaryota; kingdom Viridiplantae; phylum Streptophyta; class Magnoliopsida; order Asterales; family Asteraceae; genus Helianthus; species Helianthus tuberosus. The sequence goes on along the minus strand of CM060357.1, from coordinate 151,266,881 downwards.
TACAAGAACTGCTCGACAAGGGATTCATTCGTCCAAGTACCTCTCCTTGGGGTGCTCCTGTGCTATTCGTCAAGAAGAAAGATGGCTGGTTTCGTAAGTGTATCGACTACCGTGAACTTAATAAGCTTACCGTTAAGAATCGTTATCCTCTTCCTCATATTGATGATCTATTTGATCAACTACAAGGCGCGTCCTGTTTCTCAAAAATCGATCTCCGTTCTGGTTATCATCAGCTTTGTGTACTCGAGAATGATGTACCCAAAACCGCATTTCATACCCGTTATGGACACTACGAGTTCGTGGTCATGCCATTTGGATTGACCAACGCACCCGCTATGTTCATGGATCTCATGAATTGTGTGTGTAGACCTTATCTGGATCGTTTTGTGATAGTCTTTATTGATGATATTCTCATTTATTCTAAAACTAAGGCCGATCATGCTCGTCATTTGTGCTTAATGCTTGAACTCCTACGTGGTGAACACTTGTATGCTAAATTTTCTAAGTGTGAGTTTTGGATTACTGAAGTGCAATTTCTTGGTCACGTCGTTAGTAAGCAAGGTATCCATGTTGACCCGTCAAAAATCGAAGCTGTGAAGAATTGGAGTACGCCTAAATCTGCATCTGAGATTCGTTCATTCTTAGGATTGGCAGGTTATTACCGCCGATTCATTTTGGACTTTTCTTAGATCGCTGTTCCTCTTACGTCGTTGACTCAGAAAGAGAGACCTTTTGCTTGGGGTCCCCAGCAAGAGGAATCTTTTCAAACTCTTAAGACACTTTTGTGTAATACTCCTGTTTTAACTCTCCCTGATGGGAATGATGATTTTGTGGTATATTGTGATGCCTCGAACCGTGGTTTGGGCTGTGTGCTCTTGCAGCGGGACAAGGTCATTGCTTATGCCTCCCGCCAACTCAAAATACACGAGAGAAACTATACTACCCATGACCTTGAGCTTGGCGTAGTTATTTTTGCGTTAAAGATTTGGCGACACTACCTATATGGTACTAAGTGTGTGGTTTTCACTGACCACAAGAGCCTGCAGCACATCTTTGACCAAAAGGAACTTAATATGCGTCAGCGAAGATGGGTGGAATTGCTTAACGACTACGACTGCGAAATTCGCTATCATCCTGGTAAGGCAAATGTAGGGGCCGATGCTCTTAGTCGTAAAACTCATGTGAATGCTATTCGTATCTCTAATGATCTTCATGCGTGTATCCGTGACGCTCAGTATTCATCAGCTAATGAAGGTAGTCTATATATTGAAGTTCTTGGTGTTAACGTGAATCAGCTCAAAACTAAATCTGATGGTCTTCAATACTATCTCAATCGCATCTGGGTACCGGATCGCGATAATCTCCGTGAACTCATTATGAATGAGGCTCACAAATCTCGTTACTCTAAACATCCAGGTGCCGATAAGATATACCATGATCTGCGTATGACTTATTGGTGGCCTGGTATGAAGAAGGACATTGCTGTGTATGTATCTAAATGCCATACCTGCTCGAAGGTTAAGGCTGAACATCAGCGTCCTTCTGGACTCTTGGTACAACCCGAAATCCTAGTTTGGAAATGGGATAGCATTGCTATAGATTTTATTACTAAACTGCCCCGTACATCGTTTGGTCACGATAGTATCTGGGTGATTGTTGATCGTTTGACCAAATCAGCCCACTTTTTTCCTATTCGCGAAGATTACAAAGTGGAGAAACTTGCCCGAATCTATACTGATGAGATTATATGCCGTCATGGCATCCCTCTTGACATAATCTCTGACCGTGATGGTCGTTTTACTTCACGTCTTTGGCAAACCTTTCAATCCGCTATGGGTTCTCATTTGAATCTTAGCATGGCCTTTTATCCTCAAACAGATGGACAGACCGAGCGTACTATTCAGACCCTAGAGGATATGCTCCGTTCTTGTGTCATCGACTTTGGTGGTAACTGGGATGTACATTTACCATTGATTGAGTTCTCGTACAACAACATCTATCATTCCAGTATTCAAATGGCTCCTTTCGAAGCTCTGTATGGCCGCAAGTGCCGATCTCCTCTCAGTTGGCATGAGGTTGGTGACAAGCAGTTTACTGGCCCTGAAATCATTCAAGAGACAACGGATAAGATTCTTCAGATGCGTGATAACTTGATCAAGTCTAGGAGCAGACAAAAGAGCTATGCTGATCAAAGGCGTAAACCCCTGGAATTTGGTGTTGGTGATCGAGTTCTTCTCAAGGTATCTCCCTGGAAGGGAGTAGTTCGTTTTGGTAAGAAGGGAAAACTCGCTCCTCGCTATGTGGGTCCTTTCAACATACTTGAGAGGATTGGCAAGGTGGCTTACAGACTCGACCTGCCACAAGAACTAAACAACGTGCATCTAGTGTTCCACGCATCCAATCTACGCAAATGCCTAGCCGACGAGGAACTGCAGGTTTCCCTTGAAGACTTACAAATAAATGAAGCTGTACACTTTGTGGAGAAACCGGTTGAAATCATGGTTCAGGGCGTCAAGAGACTGAGGCGCATCAAAATTCCCATAGTCAAGGTTCGATGGGAAGGAAAGCGTGGCGCCGAATTCACTTGGGAACTGAAAAGTGAGATGAAGGCCAAGTATTCGCAGCTCTTCGAGCAGTCTTCCTCCTAGATTTCAGGGACGAAATCTCCTAAAGGATGGGAGGCTGTAACGCCCGCGTCCCTAGACTTTTAGCTAATTGTCACTTTTAGCCCCTATACTATAAGTTATATGATACTTTTAATATTTGGTGAAAGTTATGCAATCAAACTATGGTACTTGGTGAAACTTATGCAATCAAACTATGATTCTTGATACTTGATACTTGGAAACTATTGATACTATGATTCTATGAGATTTGATTCTATGATTCTTGATACTTGGAATCTAGATTCTTGACTCTTGATACTTTGGTGCTTGACTCTTGAGGCTCGCGAAACTTGAGACTTGGTTGAACGAGGGACCGGAGTCTTGTCATTGGCTGAAACTATGAAACTATGGATACTTTTGTGTTAACAATGTAATCTAGTTATGTGATACTATTACCCAATAATACGCAACGCAACGCTTAATCTAACTCGCAGAACGAATCAAAGACGGTGAAGCAGAAAGGATGGGATTGGCCGAATGGCAATCCGATCGGATGACCATCCGATCGGATGGCCACTCGATCGGACCACCATCTGATCCGTGACGCACCGCCTCAACTTCCTTCACACTATAAATAGGCCTGTCACATCACCATTCTCACTGATGTGACGGCCTCACTCGAACCAGACGCACACCTCTCACTTTCAAGCACTTTTCCTCCATTTTTTCGGCGATTTCGGTATGATTTACACTAGAATCTTGTACAACTTTAATCTACACAACATTTTCTACATGATTCTCCTTTGAAATCTCACTTTTCACCATGAAATCTCTAAGATTTGAACCCTTGAAGGTGATGTCATCATAGTGGTTTGTACAAACTATGGTGTGATGTCATTTATGCCAGGATCTAACCCAGATCTAAGGAATTTCATGTGTTTTTATACTAAATCTTTGCTAAATCTATACTTTTCGACTAAAACTTATGTTTATCTTCATCTTTTTTTAACATTTCACTTAAAAACGGTGGAATCCATGTCTGAGCGGGCTAAAGACTTGATGATTAGTCTTGAGTCAGCTTGGAAAACGGATTGTTGCCGGAAAAGATGGCTAGAGTACGGATTCCGACATGAACACCGTCAAGAACAGACACCTGAACGAACTGGGGTGATTCCCGTTCGATCGGGCAGACTGTGCTTTGACGTGTCTATCGTTGTCTCAATACGTACCATGTCGTCACAGGTTAAACAGAAACTTAGAAACTTTACAAGTTTGGGAACAAGACAAGGACAACCCAATCGAATGGCAATCCGATCGGATAGCTATCCGATCGAGTGACACTTGCCCCTTAACTTGGAACACTTTGATACTTAAACTATTTTGAATCAGAAACTTTGAACTTGGAACTTGAATCATGACACTTGGTTCGAACGACCATTCGATCGAATGGCCATCCGAGCGGATGACCATCCGATCGGATGGCAATTCGTCTCTCACTCACAACTGTCATCCAATCGAATGGCAATCCGATCGGATAGCCATCCGATCGAACTGCCATCCGATCCAGTGACTGATCCTATACTCCACGCAATCTCGTTGTTTTGTCCGACACTTATCTGCTGTAATCTAATCAGGCTAATTCCAAACGAGCTCCCTTTGATCCAATAACAGGGGTACTGTTAAGCAATCACTGTGAGTATACTCGATCCCTTTTTGTTTTAAACTTTGGGATGCAACATGTATTCTATCAAACTATCATACTTGAGAGTTTTGGAAACTAAACTCTATCCTATGTATATGTGAAACTTGTGATTCTTGTATTCTATTTTGTGCTATGTGGACGTTTAATCCAGGGTGTGTAGTTCCTCCTTAACAATAGTAGCGCTATAGGAGATGCACCTCCCCATTATTCTCGGGGGTATTGTTAGGAGGATTCTAGTTTTCCTTGAGACTTGGGAAAACAACAAAGCATCGGGATACTTGGGCTATCACTGGTTGGACTGCGAACACTAGCATGGCTGAAACTATTTTGTTAACATTTACACCATGGATATGAGTTGTTTTAATCTATTATGCGATTACTCAAACTTGTATACTCGCCAGCACGTTTTGTACTGAACCTATTTTAATACATGTTGCAGGCTGACAGGATGCTAGGAATCAAGAAACAAGCTAGGATGAAGCCTAGAAACCACACTTAGCTAATTTAGAAACCTTTGAAACTATGATGATGTTTTGATGTTATTTGTGGATTTATGATGTTTAGATAATTTACTATTTTGACAATTTGCCATGAATCAATCTAATTACTATTGAAACTATTAGTGTTATGGAAATCTCATGAGCAATCTGCACGCTTAGTGCTCGCACCCCGATGTTTCCGCCATCGGTTGGGGTGTGACACCGCTAGATAGAGAGGTTGAATTTAGAATTCACCTAATACCAGGAACAGCACCGATTGCCAAGGCACCCTACCGTTTAGCACCAACAGAGATACAAGATCTGAAGAAACAGTTGGACAAACTCCTGGAGAAAGGTTTCATACAGCCTAGTTCATCACCATGGGGATCACCAATCTTGTTTGTCAAGAAGAAGGACGGATCAATGCGTATGTGCATTGATTACCGAGAATTGAACAAGGTTATGATTAAAACCGGTACCCACTACCGAGAATCGATGATCTATTCGATCAACTTCAAGGAGCTCGATTCTTTTCTAAGATCGATTTACGCTCAGGATATCATCAATTGAAAGTACATGAAGAGGACATTCCTAAAACTGCTTTCAGAACAAGGTATGGTCATTATGAATTTACAGTCATGCCATTTGGTTTAACCAATGCCCAGCCGCATTTATGGACATGATGAACAGAATATGTAAACCGTATCTGGATAAATTCATAATTATCTTTATAGATGATATTCTTATTTACTCTAAGAGTAAAGAAGATCATGCAAATCATTTGTTTATACTCCTGAATTTGCTAAGAAAAGAAAAGCTTTATGCTAAATTTTCAAAATGTGAATTTTGGTTACAAGAAGTACAATTCCTTGGGCACCTGGTTAATCGTGAAGGAATTCATGTGGATCCCACAAAAATCGAGGCGATTACTAAGTGGAAAGTCCTTGAATCTCCGACGGATGTGAGAAGTTTTCTTGGACTAGCAGGTTATTATAGACGTTTTATTCAGGATTTTTCTAGAATAGCTATTCCCTTAACGAAACTAACCTGCAAATCAATTAAGTTTGAATGGGAACCAAAACAGGAAGAAGCTTTTAGGATTCTAAAGCAAAAGTTAACCAACGCACCTATACTCGCATTACCAGAAGGAACTGAATACTTGATAGTCTATTGTGACGCTTCTAAGATAGGATATGGATGTGTGTTAATGCAACGCCAAAAGGTCATAGCCTACGCCTCTAGACAACTTAAGAATCATGAAGAAAATTACACAACCCATGATCTAGAGTTAGGAGCCATAATTTTTGCCTTCAAAATTTGGAGACACTACTTGTATGGTAGCAAGTTTACTGTTTTCACTAATCATAAGAGTCTAAGATATGTTTTTGGGCAAAAGGAGTTAAATATGCGACAGAGACGCTGGATGGAAATTCTTAGTGATTATGATTGTGATATCCAGTATCATGCAGGAAAGGTTAATGTAGTAGCTGATGCTTTAAGTCAAAAGTATCATGAAAAGCCTAGACGAGTACGTTCTCTCAAATTAAATCTGCAGATAGATTTAAATGAGCAAATTAGAGAAGTACAGGAAACAGTAATCAAGGACGATACTGAAAAATTAAAAGGAATGATTAAGGAATTAGAACAAGGAACAAATGGAATTTGGAGATTCCATAAGAAAAGAATCTGGATACCCAAACAAGGAAACCTACGCCACAGAATTTTAGAAGAAGCCCATAAGTCTATGTATACGATACATCCTGGTAATGATAAAATGTATCAAGACTTAAGAAAGAATTTCTGGTGGATAGGAATGAAAAAGGATATAGCAACCTATGTTGCCAAGTGTCTAACCTGTTCTCAGGTTAAAGCTGAACATCAGAAACCCTCAGGTTTATTACAGCAACTAGAAATACCAATATGGAAATGGGAATTGATAACAATGGACTTTGTTACCAAATTACCCAAGACACGAAAAGGTAATGATACAATCTGGGTGATTGTAGACAGATTAACCAAGTCTGCTCATTTCTTACCAATGAAGGAAACTTTCAGTATTGAACAATTAGCCAAGCTATATGTAAATGAAATAGTTTCATTACATGGAATTCCATTATCTATTGTTTCTGATAGAGATAGCTGCTTTACTTCTCATTTTTGGACTAGTTTTCAGAAAGCAATGGGAACCAAGTTAAATCTAAGCACAACTTATCATCCTCAAACGGACGGACAAAGCGAAAGGACAATTCAGACAATGGAAGATATTCTTAGAGCTTGTGTAATTGATTTCGGAGGAAATTGGGATGATCATTTACCATTAATAGAATTTTCCTAGAATAACAGCTATCATACCAGTATCAATGCTGCGCCATTTGAAGTACTTTATGGACGAAAGTGCCGAACTCCAGTCTGTTGGGCAGAAATTGGAGAAAAACAACTGTCTGGACCAGAGATAGTACAAGAAACAACGAACAATATTATTCAAGTCAAGGACAGACTAAAAGCAGCACGTGATCGTCAAAAGAGTTATGCTGATAACAGACGAAAACCGTTGGAATTTCAATTAGAAGATAAGGTATTATTAAAAGTTTCTCCATGGAAAGGAGTGGTCAGATTCATAAAGAGGGGAAAGCTAAACCCCAGGTATATTGGACCATTTAAGATTATTAGAAGAATAGGACCAGTAGCTTACCAGCTACAACTGCCAGAGGAAATGGCAGGAATACATGATGTGTTTCATGTATGTAATCTCAAGAAATGTAGCCAATGAATCATTAGTGGTACCTCTTAAGGACATAGAGGTAAATGAGAAGCTTAAGTTTGTAGAGAAGCCACTACAGATTGAAGACAGAAAGATCAAGAATCTCAAACACAAGAGATTAGTCCTAGTCAAAGTAAAATGGGATTCCAAGAGAGGACCAGAGTACACTTGGAAGCTCGAATCAGAGATGCAGAGGAAATATCCACACCTGTTCCAGTAGACCTCGAGGACGAGATCTAAAACAAGGTGGGGAAGATATAACAACTCTCACAAAGCCCTTAAACATGTCCTATGCGTCCTAAAATATACCCAGTATACGAAAAACGGGCCTGAAATACCTTTATAATTACAAAAATCAAATAAAACAAAATCTGATGGGTTCTCGCGGGGCGCGGAGGAGACAACAGAAGTTGTCGCGGGCAGCGACAGCTTGACACCAGGCGAGCACCCGATGCTGCCACGTGTCATCAACGTGTTGGGTCTAGTCGTTGAATCAGCAAAGCTAGGACCTACCCTAGTTCCCTCGCGGGCCGCGAAGGATTAAGCACAGGGTGTCGCGGGCCGTGAGCCGCCCAAACTCCAGCCTATATAAGGAGGCCTCAACCTAAGTTCTATCTCGTTCAAAATTCTTCTTTCTCTCTCAACATATATAAGCTAAACTCTTGGGAATAATACCCCTAAAAAGCGAAGCTCTGCCTCGTTGTAAGTATTATAACCTCCGGTTACGTATTAGTTACTATACCCGATTGATCTAGGGCACCGTAACGCATGTCAAGGCTCTGCCTGACTCAGTTCGTTGGAGTTCTGTCTCGGGGGTATGGCTAATGTAAATTGGGTTATCTTACTAACATATGTGCATTGTTTAATTTTAATATATTATGACCAGGAAGTCACTGACGTGATGTCGTGGTCACAATCAAATTTAATCCAGTTACAACTAATTAGCTAGCGGTAAGTTGTGACAACTGGCACTTTTCCATACATTCCGTACGATAATTAGACAGTAATCTGTGCTTTAATAACTGTGCATGATCTAGTTTACAAGACGAATGAAACTCTGATTACTGTTATATACACACAATGGCATTTCATGTTGCAAGACTTTTATCATTACTACATGCAACACAATATAATTCTATTAATGCTCAGAACAGAGTTAGCACAACTATCAGACAAACTAGAAATACTGACGGGAGTTCAGTACTTAGACAGACATGATGATAAGACACAAAATGAGCCCCAGGACCAAGTGTTACACTAGCATAGTGTGTAGGGAAGTAGGAATTACAAAACTGCCTTCCCAGTGAAAATATAGGTACCAGAAAGTGCCAGAAACACACTAAAACTGCAAAATTCTGCAGAAAACAAATAAATTCAGCAATTTTCAGCAATTTAACAACTAAATATAATGCAGAAAAGTGGTTTAATGGTCAAGAATACTTTCCTAAGTATCGGGAATCGAAACTGTCATAAAAAGTAGCATAAACCACACAAAACTGCGCAATTTAGCACTTTAACGAACAGCAACGAACCGAACAACCGGACACTACCCGGAACACCAAATTCTTGCTAGAAGCATTGTTTTAGTGCTACGAAGCTAGTTATGGTCACCGAACATCATATTACATCTAATAAACATTAAATACATAAAATACCTAACTAGCACCATTACTTTCCAACTAAATCTAGTAACTATCAATTGAAATCCAACCAAGACATACCCCCCCCCCCCCTAACCGGTTATAAAGTGGGCCCCAACTCCTTGATTTCTTTACAATATTTTAGTAGATATGTGGTATAAAGTTGGAACACATTATACCTTGGATAATTATATGTTGGAAGAATATTTATAAAAACTACAAGTCTTTGCTCATTATCATTCTCAACATTTCCAAAACTCCACAACCTCCTCTTCCTCCTTCCAAACTCACGGCCATACACATCCACTCACCACCATCCTTTTTCAATTCATTCCTTCATAATCTAAGCATCCTACAAGGTGTCTTAAGCATATTTAGGAGGCTTGGAAGCATTGGAAGTGGAAGGATTTCATCTAGGAGCTTTTATCCACTCTATTTCTTCATCATCTTCATACTTGTTCTTCCCTAGCCATAGTGCTAGTAGTAAGCTTCTTTGATCTTGTTTTTACTCATAATTTTAGTGGTTAAAGTATGAAGTAACTTGGTAAACTAAAGAATCTCAAGAAACATAAAGATGAACATTAACATAAAGCTCTAAAACATGAAGATCAAGTTGTTCTAGTGTATGTATTGAGCTTGTTTGTTGATTTCTTGTGTTTATGGTGTAGATCACCATATGAATCTTGCTAGGTGATGATTAAACACATGATCTAGCAAGTGTAAGGATAGATCTTGAGAAATCATAATGATCATCCTTTATGTGAACCATGAACTTGAAAATAAACTTGTTTTAGTGTATGATGATTTGTGATACATGTTATAAGTCTTGAAAATAAAGGATTTCAAGGATAATATTTTCAAGAGAACAAAGTTATTTACAAGATTTACATGATCTTGGTTTTTAAAGAAGTTAAGCATGTTTTAAGTGCTAAATCAAGGCTAGAAAAATGCGTGTAACAAATAAAATACAAAAGAATCATTTTTAGAAAAATCTTCATACAAGTTGTGAAGAACTAAATTCTTCAAGAATGAGTTTTAAAAACAAATAATCACACTTTAAGGGTAACTAAACCTACTAAATAACATACTAAGTTACTACAACTTTTTACAAAATTTCAAGTTCATGTCAAAGTGTAAATTTGCATATTTAAAGCATATGGTAAGTCTTGTTCATGTTGTTGATGATTGATGATGATTTTAAAAAGAAAATGATATGCTTTGAAAGCAGGGAAACCTCCATTTTTAAGGGGAAACTATGGCAAAATTTTTGTAGAAATTAAACACTTAGAAAAATATTTTTAAAACAAGTGTTTATAAGTAAATCTTGAGAATGGTTTTCACATAAAAGTTGCCATAATTTTTATTACAAGAATTACAAATATTGGAGGTTGGTTTTTGATAAATAAAAGTGACTAAGTATATATTGAGGAAAATATATATTTATTGATGTCACAACTCGTGTGATTATTTCTATATTATGTGTACTAGGTATATTAATTTAGGACTTGAAATAATATAACTCATCGATGTACCAAGAAATAACAATCCAAAATATTACCAAAAATTCCAAGGAATAAATATACAAGTTACACACAAAATATTGGTGAAACCGAACAAAAGAATGTAACTTACAAAATATTCCGGAAAACTTACTCATAAGTATATTTTTGGTAAATAATATTTTGGACATCAAGGGAACAAAAATATGATTTTTACAATTATTGCAAATTTATATCATATTTTTTACAAGGAGAAAATATATTATTTCTGGAAGTAAAAATATATATTTTCTTGGATTTTTTAGAAGATATATTATTTTTGGGAAAAATATATATATTCTTGAGAAAACTCAAAATACATTGTTTTTGGATAAAAAAAATAAGTTTATATATATTTATCAAGTTAGACTTGAAAATATAATATTTTTGGAACTTATATGAAAATACAAATATTTTTGCCAAGGAAAAAATTATAAATAATTTTCCTAAGTAATAATCTTTAAAATATATATTTTGGAAATATATATGAATTTTATTAGAAATAATATCCCGGAGAAGTTAATACAAAAATTAAGTGTAAGGATACTTAATAAACACAGTGGAAATACGCATCGGTGTACATACAAATACGCTCCGAAATACGACTCAAATACATGGCAAAAATATACGAGTATAAGAAATACAAATAGAAATATACCTATCCTTGGGAAGAATATGCATGTATAAATACTTGGAATAATATTAAAGACACAAAGATACGTAACTCAAAGACACTAATTAATACAAAGTCAAGGCACGACCCGCTCGGCTAATAGACCGTAGTACGTTGTAGGTAGTCGTGCACACTAGTAGCAGCGTGAGTTACGTCGGATTGAAGAACGCAAAACTGTGAGTTCATGTCCCCCTTTTCTCTTACTATTTTCGGATTTATCACTCTCGGGGGTGGAATACATGTTTACGAATGTTTAAATGGTATGATTTGGCTATGAAATGAACTATTAGATCATGTGACCATAGACTGAAATTGAAATGCCAATAACTCTCATAAGAATCATGGACAAATGTTAGATCTAACGGGTATGGCCGAGCCCCACTCATGGTCCTTGTGTGACCACTTGAGTGCTTTGGTGTCCCAGTCGAGGTGAATCGACAATAGTCAAGGTGAATTGACATAGTCAAGGTGAATTGACATAGTCAAGGTATATTGACATAGTCGAAGGGGAATTCGACGTAGTCGTGGGAATCGACAAGGGTATAATCCTACTCATTTCAAGTGCTCCCTATGTCCTCACATGCTTTAATGTCCTTGTAAAACATTTATTTGATATGTTCATAAATACCTTTCATACCTGTTTTCAAAGGAGTCTCTCAAAGGTTTACAAGTTTGTCAGTACTCACACAAAACGCATGAACTCGCTCAACTTTTGTTGATGTTTTTCAAACCACATGTATTTCAGGTAACAAGTTGGATCTTGGGTGCGGGTGTTGTTTCTAGAAGTAAATTCCAAGTTTAGATGTCATCCACTTTTTTTGAATTGTATCTTAGTCGAAGGTTGCGTTGTTTGAAACTTAAATAACTGGAATTTGTAATACTTTTAACTTAATGAATGGATGAACATCGTTTTGATCATATAGTTGTTTATTATGATTGAATGCAATGGTATTAAACAAGTCACACATCATACGCTTTCGCAAAAGTCAGGGTGTGACAGTTTGGTATCAGAGCCTCGATTGTAGTGAACTAGGATTCCTTCTCGAGTCTAGACTACAATCACTAGGACTCTCTCACAAAAACATTTTACGAAAAGGTTTTACATTGCATTCACGTAAGCGTCAAGATCCATGAGTCAAACATTTTTTCAAAGAAAAGAAAAAGCAAGGACATTAGTAGGGAGGAGGATACCCCAAATTAAAGTGCCAATTAAGGCATAGTCTATGTGGGATAGACTTGCCAAAGACAAAATGACCCCCCCCCCCAAAAAAAAAGGACAAACGAGAGTTATATGTGACATGATGCATCTATTTGTCTGTTTATGCTAAGTAACATACTTGTTTATTGATATATATATATATATATACACATATAAGTGTACGGAATAATTATTGACGTGAACAAGATACCTTCGACTCCGAAACCTATCATAGTTCTTGACTCACACGATGAGACTGTCGACCTCGCGTTTATTGCGAAGCTCATGGCTGGAGTGATTACCCAAACAAGATCCTGAGCTGGTTTTCGTAGAAGATGGCTGCTCTTCCCTCTCGATTGTGAAGGTGCTTGACTACGGTAGTGGCGGCGAGGTGGAGGTGGCAACCTTGGACAACACCTTTATCAGCAGGACGAGGTCCCTGTGGCTTTTGTGAAACAAGATTGAAGACGCCCTTGTCCAGACTAGGAAGATGAAGTACCCATCTTAAAGGTGCCCCTCCAACTACCAGGAATTCTCCTTATTCCTATTACGTTTAACCATCGTGCCTATTCGCGCATAACGATAACAGATGTTAGCGCGTGGACCACCACAATGGCCCTTTCCATATTGGAGGTATAAGGACAGTAGTGTCCCCTCTTTGGTTGATCATTTACTTTGAACGAGGGAAAATTGGGGTGGCCATGCAAGACAATTTATTATTACGGGGGCCCACGTAATAACGACTTGTAGTGCATGGAAATCCATATGGACTCTGCGGGTCATGTTAATGATCACCATCCATCCAAAAAAAAAAAAAAAATTCTAAGTGTTCACATCTTCATCTAGTAGAAAAATACCTAGACGATTGCTTTAGCACTTTACAAAGTAGGAAACCTGTCTTTACCTACTTCGTGGCTGACACTTCTGCCCGTACGAGTTGTTTGGGAACCGATATCTAAGCAAGTGAAGATGGCTAACACGCGGGAAGGATTCAGAGTTGTTAAACTCTCTATCACCCCTATATGTACAACCCCCATCTCTTTGGGAGTATACCCGTCTTATGAAGCTAAAGACCTAAGAAAACCAATGTAGAAGGAAAATAACTACTACTCTCATATCATGAAACCTGTATGACCGAGGTGATGTAACCTCGACTTCATTTCGTTTTCCCCGTTACAAACAATAAGTCAAGTTGTCAAGCCTATATGAAAGCTCAGTAGTTGTTTCCTTACTTATACATTGTTGATTATGTATGCATGTGATATTGGGTGATTACACCTTTGCTTGTGGTAATATATACCTCATCGACAATTATGGAATGTTGTCTAACCTACCCCATACCTTTTGACAGAAGAGAATGCCGCCCAGACGTGACACAGACACTAGTACGTTACCAAGGACAGAAGCCGAGCTTCAAGAACGCATCTCACAGGCAATTGCACGATATGAAGCCCTCCGCTCTGAACGCAGCGGTGGCACTTCCGGAAGTAACCCTCCAACTGGCTGCACCTATAAACAGTTCCTAGACTGCAAACCATTAAATTTTGACGGCACAGGAGGTGCCGTTGCGTTTGTCCGTTGGGCAGAAAAGACTGACTCCGTTCTGAGAATGAGTAACTGTTCGCCCCAGCAGAGTGTTACCTTTATCTCAGGGTTGTTTTTAGATGGCGCACTCTCCTGGTGGAACCTTCAGGTTCAGACCCTTGGTGAAGATGCTGCTTATGCACTGAGCTGGGACGAGCTCAAGGAATTGATGGAGAAGAAATACTGTTCTAGGGCCGAAATCCAGAAGCTTGAGACTGAGTTCTGGAATTTGAAAATGGACGGGCCGAAGATCTCTGAGTACGTCCAACGCTTTCACGACCTGTCTAGGGTTGTTCCCTACTTAGTCAAGCCGGAATTCAAGAGGATTGAGCGATTCATTGGGGGACTTGCACCTCAAATCCTAAGCTTGGTTACTACCTCAAAGCCTCCAACCATCGCAGAGGCTATCGATCTGAGTGTTACACTTACTGAAGAAGCTCTTCGTATGGGAAGGTTTCCGGAATCTGAGACAAACAAGAAAGAGACTCATGTGGAGTCCTCAGGAAATAATAAAAGGAAGTCTTCGAACCTAAAGATAGGCACTCAAGTAAGTTATGGAAGCACTAAAGCAAACAAAAGAAGGGAAGTGAACCCGCCTCGTGGCATGCAAGCTTATGGAGCCACTAATAAGGCCGGTGGTAAGGTTTACTTGGGGAATAAGCCGAGAGGCGAGGAATGCAATTTTTACCATGAAGGTCGATGTCTGAGGTGTCACACCCCCAAAATCCACAAGCGGAGTATCACCGCAGGAGGCGTGACATGACCAGGATCAAGCCACCAATCATATTGAACATTATAGTAAAGTAAACGAAAGCCCAACCACACAATATAATTGGTGTTCAAAATCAAGTTAACCAAATTCGAGTTATCAGCGGAAGCATAAAGTGTAAAACCAAAACACAAGATTAAATGTTCAAATGTTTAACATGGCACACAACGGTCCATGTCCCACAACGACTCCTCCTGCTCGTGCAAGCTCCAGCTAAGCATCTAACGACCTGCAAGGCATGTAACAACGAGTCAACAACAAAGTTGAGCAAGTTCACAGTTGGTTGTCCAGTTTTAATGTTTGTTCCAAAAACCATAAGTTGTTTCGAAAACCACGAGTTATCCAATTCCTTGTTTCCCAAACCATAATCAGTGGGGGCTTCCCCATGTTAACCACTAGACCCGTTACCATATCGACAACTGACTGAAGTAAGTTGTGCCCTACGTCAATGTCTATCATCATTGACAAAGTGCCTAGATCCATTAGTTCACTCCCGTCCTCTGCGGCATGGTGTGAGGCTTGTCAAACCTAAATAGCGCTATCTAACTAATGACCCGCTCGCCATTGGCCTGGCGATTAAGTCGATATAAAAATGAGGGACTTCATGATAGAGTTTTGTCTAGTAAGTTATAGGTTTTCGTCCTTCCTATGGAGGACGGAGGTACGTAATCAACCCAAGGAGAATACGCAGGTTTAATGTTGTCATCCTTCCCATGGAGGATGGAGGTACATATTCTACCCAAGTAGAATATGCAGGTTCTGTTTTAGTTTCTTAACCCATTCCCAAACCACCGGGAATCCCATGCCTTATAGAGAGTGTGAACTCACCTCGGTTTGCTCGGCAGATAAACAGAAGGGTCACTTGAGCTAATGGTGGTCAACCACGTCCTAACATGGTTACCATATAAGTCAGGTCTATTTTCAAGTAATACACGTATGTTTCACATATAACTAGCAGTTTACATTCACAATCTTTATCATGGCATATATGAAACATCATGGCATACTTAACAATATCATTCATATACACACATAAATGACAGCATGCATTTCAAATAGTGATTCCCAAAGAACACATAGCAGTTAAACAGTAGTTCACTATGCTGTTTACCCTCTTGACGAAACTCCCAAGTTTCGTCATGATTCCTTATCGACGAAACCCCCTGGTTTCGTCGTGATCCTTTATTACGAAACTCCTAAGTTTCGTCGACCTTCCCTTAGACGAAACTCCCAAGTTTCGTCGACAAGTGTGTTTCGTCAACAGGTATAAGTTACGTCGCATTAACAGTTGATCGCACAGAAACCCTAATTACTAAATAACAGCAGCCATCACAATCATTTGATCATACGGTTATCTCCCAATTACAGTAACATCAATTGCTATTTAACGTCATTTCAATAACGTCGAAACACTTAACATTTAGTACGAACCCTAAATCACTAAATCATCGCCACATCAGTTCTCGATTCACATATACATAAACAGCATGTAATATTTCATATAACATCAAACAGGACCATCGACTCTAAGTAGTGATCATGGACGAATACAAGTCAGAGGGTTCGAGAGATTAGCAACAGAAAACAATCAACATCAAACAATCAACCAATGTAACGAAACAACCAAAACAATCAAGCAATGTAACCTGTAAGTCTCTTCGGGTAAACGCATACTAACCGGAAGAATCGAGGTAATAATCACAAAAGATCTTCGAGAGGAAAAGTCGTCGTCGCTACCTTAGAGAGTCTAGGGTTTTCAATGGAACAGTTACGTGACGAATGTAACAGTTTCACGTAATATACTCACTTAAGTGTGTTGGGCCCTTGATGGGCTTCGACGTAACCTGGGCCGACGAAAGACGCTATAGCGGCGAAACCCATGTTTCGTCAATCAAGGTGGTGACGAAACTCCAAAGGTTTTGTCGAGTTGGTTGATGGCGAAACTCCTATAGTTTCGTCGGGCTTGCTTAGTGGCGAAACACTGATGTTTCGTCGTGTAGGTTTTGATTTGTAAAGTGTTAAGTTTGTTTACTCACAAATACATAACATGTAACATAACACAAACACATAACAAGGAACATAGCATTTCACAGATTGAACAAACTCATTTGTTAATTACATGATGTTCATACAGGTTGTATTAAAGTACACGAAGGGTTTGAAATACGAGTTGTCACATCATCCCCAACTTGAAAGAAATTCGTCCTGAAATTTAGAACGTGGTTACTGAGGAAGCTAGTTAGGTTGCGTGGTTTTCCTAGTTTTCATGAGGCGTCACATCATCCCCCCGTTGGTTTGGAATTTTGTCCTGAAATTCCGCAGTAGGTTCAGCCTCAGTAGTGGTTGCACTATTCTCGAACAACTGGGGATATTTGTGTTTCATTTGGTCTTCTCGTTCCCAGGTAAACTCTGGGCCACGACGGGAGTTCCAACGAACTCGGACAAGAGGTATCCTGGTGCGTTTGAGAACTTTAACATCTTGGTCTGTGATTTCTACTAATTCCTCAACGAATCGTAGCTGATCATCGATGGTGAGTTCCTTGAGAGGAACTATGAGGGTCTCATCTGACAGACACTTCTTCAGATTTGACACATGGAATACGTTGTAAACTCCGCTGAGTTCTTCGGGTAGATTCAGTCTATAGGCCACTTTTCCAATTTTCTCAATGATTTCAAAAGGTCCAACGTAACGCGGATTAAGCTTTCCCCTTTTTCCAAAATGAACCACACCCTTCCAGGGTGAGACTTTAAGTAGAACCCGGTCCCCGACCTGAAATTCTAGAGGTTTCCTACGCTTATCAGCGTAGCTTTTCTGACGGTCACGAGCTGCCGCCATTCGTTGTCGTATCTGAGCAATCTTCTCTGTTGTGTCTACTACAAGTTCTGGGCCAGTGATTTGGCTGTCACCAACCTCTGCCCAACAAAGAGGTGATCGGCACTTCCGTCCGTACAATGCCTCAAACGAAGCAGCCTGGATGCTAGTGTGGTAACTGTTGTTATACGAAAACTCCACTAAAGGGAAGTGTCTTTCCCAGCCGTTGCCGAAGTCAATTACACATGCCCGAAGCATGTCTTCAAGGGTTTGGATAGTGCGTTTAGATTGCCCATCCGTCTGTGGGTGATATGCTGTGCTCATGTCTAAACGAGAGCCAAAGGATTTGTGCATCGCTTGCCACAATTCAGAGGTAAAACGCGCGTCACGATCAGATATGATAGAGGTTGGCACCCCGTGCCTCGAAACTACTCCCTTCAAATAGATGTCTGCCAGAGTAGAAAACTTATTCGTTTCCTTGATAGCCAAAAAGTGTGCAGACTTTGTCAATCGATCCACTATCACCCAAATAGTATCGTTTCCCCTTTGAGATCTAGGTAAGCCAGTAACGAAATCCATGGAAATTTGCTCCCATTTCCATGTCGGGATCTCTGGTTGTTGAAGTAGGCCTGATGGCTTCTGGTATTCAACCTTGACTCTCGCATAAGTCAAAGCATTTACTAACGTAGGTTGCTATGTTGGCTTTCATGCTAGGCCACTGATGTGCGTGAAGTGTCGTATAGATTTAATATATATTTTAAGCCCTTTAACACTTTTTAGTCAATTTTTAAATTTATAAAACACGATATTTACTAACACTAAACACACATATGGGCAAGTGCACCCATCGTGAGCGTAGTATAGCGTTGGTAAGATACCGAGGTCGTCCAAGGACACAAGAGCTTTTAATACCGGTTTGTCCTCAACGTCAAATCAAATCAAAAGTTTAGAAAAAAGGTTTTTTAACTAGAAAAATAAAACTAACTAAAATGCTGAAAAATAAAATAAAAATAAAAACAGATAGACAAGATGAATCACTTGGATCCGACTCGTGTTTAGTGTAACCTTTGATTATTTCCGCACTTTTGCACTTGTTAAGAGATTATCTTTGAAAGATAATTAATTAAGTTATTAATGCATATTATGGTAGGCCCCTCTTTTGAAGGTGACGTTACCCTCGACTAAGTAGTCTAAGTCAGCAGGGATACAGTCCTAAGTAGCCGGGTTAAAGTTTTAATAGTAGCTTACATATGAGGGAATCAAGGAGTTCGGACCCCCGCCATCCAATACCCGTGAGTATTGAAGGAGGTCCTACTAAAGTTGACCCAGGTCCTTGCAGGATTTATATCCTAAGCAAGGCAAGACTCTTACCAAACCATTCTCTTAACCCCCGCAACCAGGTAGCCAACATACCTCCATATAGACTGTGGAGATATGAATGGTGAAAATCTTTTTATTTTATATAGACAGTAAAATAATGCCAAGACACCACGGACAAACGATAAGGAAGACTCACCTTCAACATAAGAAACTAGTTATTAAAGTCATTAATACATAACCAAATAAAAAGTGCGAAAAGATTAAAAATAAAAAGTATTACACTAGACACTTGTCTTCACCAAGTGATGTAAGAGACTTAGGCAAACATGGCCTTTGATTGTCAAGAACTCTTACGATCAATCTTGGATCCCGAGACTACTACACACACTCTATGATGGATGATGGATGATGGTGGTGGATGATGGTGTTGTGATGGTGGTGGAGGGTGGGTGTAGTGTGAGAAGCTCGGGCACGGCCCCGTGTCCATCCTCTTCTCTTTCTTCATTAAATGCAGTTTGTCTGCATTAGTTGACCACGCCCCCGTGTCCGCTGGGCACGACCCCGTGTGCAGAAGCGTATCTGTACTATCAAGATTTGCCAAGATTCTGCGAATCTTTGTCTTGACCATGGCCCCGTGTCCGCTGGGCATGCCCCGTGTTGGGAAATAGAAGCTTCTACAGCTTTGTCTTTTCTGCAAACACTTGGGCACGCCCCCGTGCTCACTGAGTACGGGGCGTGTTCAGCCTTCTGTTTTCTTGTTTTTGCTTGGGAAGATGCTGTCGAGGGGTCGGGCATGCCACGTTTATTCCTTCTCTTGTAATTATGTTAGATTTAGCTGCATTTTTGCTTCTTTTGTTCATTTGAGCTCATTTAATCCTGAAAATACAAAAGGAAGACAAAAGCACACTTTTTCCAACATTAGTACTAAAAAAGGGTTAGTTTTATGCCTCATTTGATGTAATTTATATGTTGCATTTTGCACACATCAAATACCCCCCCACTTGAATCTTTTCTTGTCCTCAAGCAAAACTCCTTATAATATGGCTTAACACTCCCAAATGGAATGGATAGAAGAGAAGGTTTTCGGCTTGTCATAGAGTGTCGGGATTTCCAAGTTTCTTTATTAAGTTTTATTTTTATGTATTTACAATCCTATTCGTCATGATTTATTTAAAACGTTTCATAAGATAAATTACTTATTAGGGCATAACATGCCTTTTTAAAATTCCATTTATATACAAGTTCACATACCTCACGGGGGATCACTCAACACTCGGCCGAAGATGTATTTTTGTGAAACACTCGAGAGCGGCATGGAACTTATTTCTACCATAAGCTTGCCAAGCAATCAATCCTCCTCCTTTTTAACTATATACCTTTGTAAATATCAAGAGGACTTTTTGGGTGAAGGGTTTGGCTTGGGATAAAGGTAGGTGGTTGGGTTAGTGGTTAGTAGAAAAGGGCTAAAGGCGTAAAAAGCATCGGTTTTTGCAAAACATTTTTGTGACTTTTTATTCTAATGAAGCTTTATTCAAACAAGCCTTCTTTTGATGAGCTTTGTTTATTTATTGCTAACTTCATTCTTTTTTTTTTTTTTTGATAAGGAAGTCACACAAAAACTGAGCTTTGTTACTAAAATAAAGGGTTAAAATGAAAAAGGGTTTTGGTGGGTAAAAGGGTGTTTGTTTTGGGTTAAGAAACGAAAAGGTTTAGGCTCAAAGGGGTTAACTAGGGGGATTTTGGGTAGGTGGTAAAAAAAAAAGAAAAATAATGGGGTTGAAATAAAAAGGGTTAGTCCTAATGCCTCCATCATTTACTTACTCGGGTTTAAGTTGGTCAGGAACGGGAATGCATTGTCGTGGCAAGTTCTAGAGTCGTAAGAACCAAGCGGCTATTCACACAAGAAACGAAAAATGAGCATTTAGTTTAAAGATGTGTAATTGTATGCTCAATAAAGGCTCAAAACTCACTTTTTGTGGGAATGGGTTTTTATGTGATCAAGTATATAAAATCAAATTTTAACTAGGCTTGTCATGCCTTTTCATAATTTTCTCATGTTGGTTCTTTTTATCACGACGCTGTCGGTTGTAAATTTGTAAAAATATCACATTTTTAGAACTTTGAAATTCCCAACTTAAACTTAGACAAGTAAGAAAAATGAAAAATTTTTGAAAAAAATTGGGGTGTTTAGCGGTTCCAATAGAGTTTTGTGTAAGGCTTGTAATTAGGACTTGCAAAATTCAAGGTTTTAGCATCCCCCCCACACTTAAATTACACATTGTCCTCAATGTGTCCCAAAAGTAAGTTTTTAGGTTGATTGAATGTGTAAAAAGGTGTGAAAAGCAAAATTTTATGTTACTGGTTGTCTGGACACGGCCCCGTGGTTACCGGGCACGGCCCCGTGTTCAGGTTGCCAGTGACAGAAAATGAAATAAAGAAACAGAAGGCTGGACACAGGGGCGTGTTCAATGAGCACGCCCCGTGTCCAGATACCTGAACTGGGCAAATTCTGCAGATGGTTGAGCACGGGCCATGTTGGGTGAGCACGGCCCCGTGCTGAACTTGCTGTAATGAAGAAAAATCTGTGGACGGCTCTGTTTTTGTGTATGGGGTGTTGGTGCAAGTTTCCCTTGGTATCCTTCACCATCCCGAGTGTGTTTTATTCCTGAAAATTAAAACTAAACTAGAAAACATAAAACAATTAATCTAAACTAAACTAAGGATAGTTCCGCGGAATGCCTCCGTGGTGCGCCACATTTATAAGGGTCCTTGGCTAGATCCAAAGCCTGGTCACATGTTGCCCAAGTGGGATGTTTTGCATCCCATGTTGCACCGTCGGAGAGCATCATCCAAACTTGAGTCTATGACCTTCATGTAATTGACCGGGTCGTCGTCTGCTACTCTATTTCCAACTCCAAACTTCATTTCCTTGTCCCCAATCCTCAATGTCAATGTTCCATCATTCATATCCACCACTGCTTGGGCCGTGGCTAGGAATGGCCTTCCTAAGATGAGTGGCACTTCGGTATCTTCCTCCATATCTAGTATGACAAAGTCGGATGGAAAGACAAATTCGCCGACTTTGACCAATAGATTTTCAGTGACCCCTTGAGGATATTTGACGGTCCTATCGTCGAGTTGTATGCTCATTTTTGTAGGGCTCGTTTTCCCTAGGCCGAGTCGGTTAAACATTGATGTGGGCATGAGGTTGATGCTAGCACCAAGATCAGCTAGTGCATTGCGAATGGGGGATTCCCCAATCGAACAAGGAATGGTGAAGCTTCCATGGTCAATCTTCTTTTGTGGGAGTTTGTTGAGTAGCCAGGTGGAGCATTCTGCGCCTAAATTAACTAATTGCAACGTTTCAATCTTCCTTTTATGAGTGAGGAAGTCCCTCATGAATTTTGAATATCCAGGCATTTGAGTTAGGACTTCGATAAATGGAATATTAACATGCAATTGTTTTAGTAAATTTTCGAACTTTGCGAATTGCTCATCGGTCTTTTGGTGAATTAACCGACCGGGGTATGGAACCGGAGGATTCTTTGTGGGTTCTTGAATTGGTGGAGAAGCCGTCTCTTGTTGAGGTGTTGGTGGAATTGCGGTTTGGCTGGATCGGCTCTTTTCAGTTGGAGGTATCGGAGCTTCCTCGGGACCCTCGGTACGGTTTCTCAACGTGATGAGATGTACTTGCGCCTTGGGGTTGGTTTCGGTATTACTTGGTAACGCGCCTTGTGGTCTCTCGGAGAAATTTTGAGCTAGTTGATTTAATTGTTTTTCGACGTTTTGAATACTAGCTTGTTGATTTCTAAAATTTGATTCCAATTGTTGGAATCGATCCGAGTTTTTCTTTTCGGTGTCAGAGATGAGGCGAGATACGGTATCTTCAAGCCTTTCTCGTCCCCCTTGTGGTTTAGAGAAATTTTGTGACTCGTTTCTTGGTTGTTGAAAGTTTGTTAGTTGGTTTAGATTTTGTTGGTTACTACTATTGCCGGGTTCTCTCCAACCAAAGTTAGGGTGATTACGCCATCCTTGATTGTAGGTACCCGTTGAAGGACCTGACGGCCTAGGTCTATTATCAATGTAGTTTACCGATTCTATTTGATTATCAACTTCTTTCATACAACTCCAATTTTCATGTGGCCCACCACACCCCTCGCAAGCCATAACCGAGACTGTTTTTGCCATTTCTAACTTTTTGATTTTTGAAGAGAGGGCCTCGATTTGGGCTTGCAAGGAAGTGCTTTCATCAACCTTATGGGTGCCTGGGGCAACGGATTTGTTGCCTCGGGGAGTGTGCCATTGAAAATTGGTTTGAGCAATTTCCTCAATTTGATTATAAATTTCATTTGGGCGACGATTACCTAAAAGTCCCCCGGAGCTTGAGTCAAGTGTTTGTCTTGTGTGTGGCAACAACCCATTGTAGAAAGTGGATACTTGTTGCCATATCGCAAGACCGTGATGAGGACACTTTCTTAGTAGTTCCTTGAACCTTTCCCAAGTTTCATATAAAGATTCCCCATCCTCTTGTGAATATGTATTAATTTCAGTCATTAATTTAGCCGTTTTAGCAGGAGGGAAATATTTATATAGAAACTTTTGGGCTAGTTCATCCTAGGTGTTTACCGAGCCAACTGGGAGGGTATTAAGCCAAGCCTTAGCCCGGTCTTTTAATGACAACGGAAACATTCGAAGGCGGATGGCGTCGTTTGATGCTCCATTGATCCGAAAAGTATCACATATTTCCAAGAAATTAGTGATATGTAGATGGGGATCCTCGTCCGCAAGCCCATGGAAGGTTGCGGAGTTTTGAAGCATTTATATCAAATGCGGCCGAAGTTCGAAGTTGTAGGCTTCGACATTCGGTGCATTGATAGCGGCGCCAAGATTACCCACGGTGGGTCGTAAGTAATCCATGAGGGTTCGCTGATCCGCCATTGGAAGTAGGTCCCCTGAAACTTTCTCTTGGTTTTTAGCTTTAAGTCTTTTTCTGAGAAAGCGTTCGGGTTCTTCTAGAGGTTCTTTTATGTATCTACTAGAACTGGAGCTCATGCACTATGTAGAAAGTTCAGGTGTGGCGCCTGGGTTCCAAGTCTTGAAATAAAAACAGAAAAGAATGTTGGTCAGAAAGTTCACCACGGCCCCGTGCTCAATGAACACGGCCCGTGGTCGGAGATGCAGTAATTGTTTTCCGGATCCCTGTTACTGGGGAGCTCAACACGGCCCCGTGTTGCACCCACATGGCACCGTGCTCAACTCACTGTAACTCAGAAAATAAAAACTGCCAGTAATAATGCTGGGCATGGCCCCGTGTCCGACCAACACGGGCCGTGCTGAGCTATGCAGAAACTGAAAATCTAAGAAAAATACTAAAAAAAAAGAAAAATAAGAAAAAACGATTAGGCCGTTGATTCTTAACTTTCTTAAAATCCTTGTGTCCCCGGCAACGGCGCCAAAAACTTGATGTGCGTGAAGTGTCGTATAGATTTAATATATATTTTAAGCCCTTTAACATTTTTTAGTCAAGTTTTAAATTTATAAAACACGATATTTACTAACACTAAATACACATATGGGCAAGTGCACCCATCGTGAGCGTAGTATAGCGTTGGTAAGATACCAAGGTCGTCCAAGGACACAAGAGCTTTTAATACCGGTTTATCCTCAACGTCTAATCAAATCAAAAGTTTAGAAAAAGGTTTTTTAACTAGAAAAATAAAACTAACTAAAATGCTGAAAAATAAAATAAAAATAAAAACAGATAGACAAGATGAATCACTTGGATCCGACTCGTGTTTAGTGTAACCTTTGATTATTTCCGCACTTTTGCACTTGTTAAGAGATTATCTTTGAAAGATAATTAATTAAGTTATTAATGCATATTATGGTAGGCCCCTCTTTTGAAGGTGACGTTACCCTCGACTAAGTAGTCTGAATCAGCAGGGATACAGTCCTAAGTAGCCAGGTTAAAGTTTTAATAGTAGCTTACATATGAGGGAATCAAGGAGTTCGGACCCCCGCCATCCAATACCCGTGAGTATTGAAGGAGGTCCTACTAAAGTTGACCCAGGTCCTTGCAGGATTTATATCCTAAGCAAGGCAAGACTCTTACCAAACCGTTCCCTTAACCCCCGCAACCAGGTAGCCAACATACCTCCATATAGACCGTGGAGATATGAATGGTGAAAATCTTTTATTTTATATAGACAGTAAAATAATGCCAAGACACCACGGACAAACGATAAGGAAGACTCACCTTCAACATAAGAAACTAGTTATTAAAGTCATTAATACATAACCAAATAAAAAGTGCGAAAAGATTAAAAATAAAAAGTATTACACTAGACACTTGTCTTCACCAAGTGATGTAAGAGACTTAGGCAAACATGGCCTTTGATTGTCAAGAACTCTTACGATCAATCTTGGATCCCGAGACTACTACACACACTCTATGATGGATGATGGATGATGGTGGTGGATGATGGTGTTGTGATGGTGGTGGAGGGTGGGTGTAGTGTGAGAGAGGTGGTTTTCCAGGGGATGGTTTGCAAATGAGCAAAGCACCCCTATTTATAGCCTGAACAGAAGCTCGGGCACGGCCCCGTGTCCATCCTCTTCTCTTTCTTCATTAAATGCAGTTTGTTTGCATTAGTTGACCACGCCCCCGTGTCCGCTGGGCACGACCCCGTGTGCAGAAGCGTATCTGTACTATCAAGATTTGCCAAGATTCTGCGAATCTTTGTCTTGACCACGGTCCCGTGTCCGCTGGGCACGCCCCGTGTTGGGAAATAGAAGCTTCTACAGCTTTGTCTTTTCTGCAGACACTTGGGCACACCCCCGTGCTCACTGAGCACGGGGCGTGTTCAGCCTTCTGTTTTCTTGTTTTTGCTTGGGAAGATGCTGTCGAGGGGTCGGGCATGCCACGTTTATTCCTTCTCTTGTAATTATGTTAGATTTAGCTGCATTTTTGCTTCTTTTGTTCATTTGAACTCATTTAATCCTGAAAATACAAAAGGAAGACAAAAGCACACTTTTTCCAACATTAGTACTAAAAAGGGTTAGTTTTATGCCTCATTCGATGTAATTTATATGTTGCATTTTGCACATATCAGCCACCAATACGTAGCTTTTAGGTCGTGGTACATCTTATCAGAACCAAGAAGTACTGAGTAACGAGACTTGTGTGCTTCATCCATCACAAGCTCACATAAATTCCCATGAAGTGGAACCCAGATGCGCCCTGTCACGTAGTAAGAGCCGTCTTCCTTTTGTTCTAACCGTTTCCTTGATCCTCGCAGGGACTCAGCCCAGATATTCTCTGCTTTTAATGCTTCTTCCTGAGCGTTACGAATTTGAGCGGGAAGACTAGAGTGAATGGTAAGCTGTAACGCACGTACACGCTTAGGTTTAGTTTCTTTGCGGCTGAGGGCATCGGCCACAACATTGGCTTTGCCCGGATGGTACTTGATCGCGCATTCGTATTCGTTGAGAAGTTCGACCCATCGACGTTGTCCCATGTTCAACTCCTTCTGATCGAAGATATGCTGGAGACTCCTGTGATCGGTGTAATTGGTGCACTTGGTACCGTACAGGTAATGTCTCCATATCTTAAGAGCAAATACCATTGCTCCCAACTCCAAGTCGTGAGTAGTGTAGTTCCTTTCGTGAACTTTAAGTTGGCGAGATGCATAAGCAATGACTTTCTCCTGTTTCATCAACACACAACCTAGTCCTTGAATGGACGTGTCGCAATAAACCACAAAATCGTCTGTGCCTTCAGGCAATGAGAGAATAGGTGCGCTACAAAGTATCTTCTTTAATTGCTGAAATGCGGATTCCTGTGCATCACCCCAACGATAGGTGACACCCTTCTGAGTTAGTGAAGTGAGAGGTTGCGCAATCTTTGAGAAATCCTTGATAAATCTTCTGTAGTAACCTGCCAAACCCAAGAATTAGAGGATTTCAGTTGGTGTACGAGATGCAGGCCAGTTCTTGATCGAGTCAACCTTGGATGGATCAACATGAATCCCATCCTCGTTTCCCACGTGGCCTAGGAAATAGACTTCACGAAGCCAAAAGTCACATTTCGAAAACTTAGCATAAAGTTGCTCTGCTAGAAGAAGTTCCAGAATAAGTCACAGATGATGCTCGTGTTCCTCCTGACTCTTAGAATAGATCAGGATGTCGTCGATGAAAACAATAACGAACTTATCTAGGTAAGGTTTGCACACTCGGTTCATGAGGTCCATGAAGACCGCAGGTGCGTTTGTTAATCCGAAATGCATGACCAGAAACTCGTAGTGCCTGTAACGAGTTCTGAATGCTGTCTTGGAGGTGTCCTCGTCCCGGACTCTCATTTGATGATAGTCCGATCTTAGATTAATCTTTGAGTAGAAGCTTGACCCTTGCAATTGGTCGAATAGGTCATCAATACGCGGGAGAGGATAACGATTCTTCACGGTCACCTTGTTGAGTTCGCGATAGTCAATACACATTCGAAAGGTACCGTCTTTCTTTTTCACAAACAAAACTGGTGCTCCCCAGGGCGAAGAGCTAGGACGTATAAAACCCATGTCCAAGAGCTCTTGTAGTTGCGTAGATAGTTCTTCTAGTTCTGATGGGGCCAAACGATAAGGTGCATGAGCTATTGGTGCTGCTCCAGGAGCTAGCTCGATTTGAAATTCAACCTGACGGTGAGGCGGAAGACCAGGTAATTCCTCAGGAAAGTCGCGTACGATCGGAATATCTTCTATATCTTCTCTTTCGTTGAGGTGTCAGTAATGAGGGCTAGAATAGTTGTGTGGCCCTTTCGTAAACACTTCTTGGCCTTAAGGAAAGAGATGATGCCCACGACAGCACCACTCTTATTACCCTGAATCACGAGAGGTTCTTCACCCGAACGAGGAATGCGGACAATTTTCTCCTTGCAAAGAATATCTGCCCGATGTTGAGATAACCAATCCATCCCAATGACGATGTCGAAACTACCCAGAACGATGGGAATGAGATCGATAGAGAAGGTCTGACCAGCTAAAATGAGATTACAACCCCTAACTATGTGTGTGGCCTCAAGACTTTTACCGTTTGCTAGTTCTACAACATGCTTGGTGTTCAAAAGTGTTGGAGTACGCTTAAGCATTTGACTAACTTTTAAAGACACGTAACTAGTATCGGCACCCTGTAGGATCACGTATTGACCCGAACGAGTCGTTCAGAGGTGTTCTTCTCTATTTCAGGTGCGGAATAACAAGAAACAAAGCTAGAAACAGCTGATTCTTCACTAATACTGCTAATTGTATTGATTAACAATCGATTACATGCAGTTCTTCACACCGACAGAATTTCGGTATGGAATACAAGGAACAGTTATGAGGTTTCGCTCATGAGACCCTATATATAGATGCTGAGGTTTCGCTCCAATGGACATGACACATGAGCGAAACCTCATGTGTCCACATAAGCGAAACCTTCAGTCTATGTCACTATGAGCGAAACCTGCTCACTAAACACTATAATCTCCTATTTTCTCGTAAAACGTGCCCTAATCTATACAATGCAATGTAAGACTCGATCCAAGACGAAGTCGACAGATGTAGTGCACCAACAGACTCCCCCTCAGATGTTGACGAGTCGACTATCGAGTCACAACAATGCTGTGTATTCACATCTTCAGTCTTGATCAATCTCTGGGCTTTTCTCTTTCTTTCTCTTCATCAACAGACTCCCATTAACTTGAAAATCTTCAGACTCCCCCTAACGATTTGCTGGCATTCTTTTGTTCTTCAGCAACATCTGCATCAGGATCGTTGTCTGACTTTCTATGTCTTCAGAATCCGAAACCTAGCTTTCCTTTAGCTTGGATCTCAGGATCGAATATCCTGGCTCATCTTGACCTGCAAAAGCTCTACCTCAAAGTAAGTTTTACAAATTTAACAATTTGTATGCACCAACACTGACTTTCTCTTATAAAAAATATGCACCAACAATCAATCTCCCTCAGATCACAAATACATGATGAACCACTTGTTGATTTTAAAAAACATATTTTGACAATTAAGACACACTCCCCCTCACAACAATGTCATCATGTTTAGCACTCGGAACTTTGAAAATCAGCTTTCCAACATCAGTTGTCGAAAATCTTTTTGACTTTTTCAAAAAATTTATGCTAAAACACACTGAAAATCTTTTTGGTTTTTGAATGAAATAAAATGCAGTAAAGAAATATTTACAGACAATATTTTTGTGAGTTTTGTGTAAGAGGATCATATCAGTTTTTAACAAGTCACAAGTACCGTTGAGCTTAGTTACACATTAAGAATTAAACAATTCACTTAGATTGCCAATATACTGATCCACTTAAATTTTCACACAAATTTCAACTGATTCAGGATATGAGTTAGGTGTTTTAAGAACTTAAACTCATTCATGTGTCCCACCTCTTAAATACACTCCCGTATCCAGATCCCAATATTCAGTCTTACAGGTGAGTATACCACAGATGATATCTGTAAGGGAATAACTTATAGTACGAAACCGTGAGAGCTCAGGTCAGAACTTCCGTTCAGCAGAGAGATGACGGCTCGACTTTTGGTGTGTCCCCTTTAGAGGATCTTTTGATTACAACAGCCATGACTAGCATTTTTCAATGATTCATCATTTTTTAGCTGAGGGTGGCGCTATATTTCAAGCAAGCGGAAAGTATTCTCTGGGGACTAGGTCAGAATTTCCATTCAGCAGAAGTCCCGGGATAATACCCCAGATATCACTGAGCATAAAGACCTAGTATCTCAGAAAGAGGGACCTTTCAAACGAGATTTCAGGGGTTACCTATATATCCAAGTAGTGTTCCCCACGAAACAAGCAAGTTTGAATTTAAGTTTATATCCCGAAAAAGTTTACTAAATGTATGAAAACCTATCGGCATATCATCAGTGAGACTGTTTAACGCTATTTAAACAATACAATTCTTTAGCATACTGTAACCGTCTACTGATGTACTATCATTTTCTCTTCTTTGACACAAAAACTCATTTTTGATTTTATCATGTTTTTGTATTTTTCAAATTTTCTAATGTTTTTGGATTTTCAGAAATTTCTACTCCCCCTAAAATGCAAACACATTAAAGAAAATTTTAAAACAAACTGTACAAAACTTGACAACTAATATCGAATCGCTTCAAATCGCCATCCACTTGGCATAAACAATCACAACTCCCCCTTTCACAAAACTATTTTCTCATTATGATTTCAAAACACTTAAGTTTGTTTTAACCAAAATGATTTTTCCGGAAAATAAGTTTTGTTGGTTTTACCACTTGTAAAATTAGGGGTTTGGTTCATCATTTTGTCCATTCAATCTCTTGTATCAGAATTACATCAAGTTCAAACTAATGACCTTGAGTAATTACTTTGTCAGAATCAACCTCTCACCACTTGTAAGAATATCCAAAACATATAACCACATGTAGGAATAAAACATCTACACAAACCATTTTACCAATCAAGATGCCGATTCCTGCTTCGCACTTACCAACCTGGAAGCTCCAGCAAGTCACACTTATCCTGTAAATATTCAACTATTTTAACGACTTTCATACAAACACTTCAAAATATGAATGATGCCGATTCCTGATCCACGATATAAACTTGGGATATCCGGCATAGTCCTAAGACTTCAAGGGAAACAGACTTCCATCCAAGTCTTCTCAGACTTGATGGCTTTCAGTTCTTGCGCAGTAGGGTTGTAAGTTGCCTTTTTAGTTGCATAAAAATCTTTAACCCCCTTAGCTTTCCCATTCAACATTTTCCCAAAAATTTTCTTAACACTTCTATTGAATGTTTTTTCGACATCAAACTTAGTATTCTCGTTGTAAAACTGATTCGAGATTTCAACTTTACCAACTTTCTGTTTAACTTCTTCAAATTTCAGTGATGGAAACTCATCATCATTCACTGAAATATTCATCTCAACCTGTGGCTCTTCTGGCTTTGTAGAACCAGATTCATCGCCGACATTCACATCAACCTTCTTAACAACCCACACTTGGTTGTCATTCTCTTTCTTTTTATAAAAATTCTTTTTAGAACACTCACCAATCTCATAAGTTGAGTTTTCAAAAATTTTAAATTTTTCGATTGGTGGTTCAACATCAACAACCTTTTCTTTCAATTTCTTAGAAACTCCCTGTTTTGTTGTGACATTTTTCGAACAGTTCCATGCAATGTGACCAGCTTCATTGCACTTGTAACAGGTTCGAGTTTCCTTTGAGTGAAACACTCCAGTTCCATTCTTCTTCTTTTCAGCAAGAAACTCTTGATTTGACTGTCTCCAGAATGGTTTCTTCTGTTCCTCTTCTGCACTTCCACCTGACACAAATTCTGTTTTTGTTTTAGAATTTTTCAAATTTTTATGATTTTCTGGTAGAATAAATCCAAGACCTTTCTTTTTGTAGCTACGATTTTGGTTTTGTTTCTTTTGAAAACCAGAACCAGAATTGTAACCCTTTTTCTTGTTTAAACGTTGTTGAACTCTTGAAGTGTACTTTTTAGGTTTTTCAATAAGATTTAAATCTTTTATTTCAGAAATATTGATTTCTGTCATTTTGAAAACCTTTTTGATCATGTCAAAATGAACACTTCTTATTGGAAACTCTTTGTCAGAGTATAATTTGTCCGAATCATTTAAAGGGTATGCAACTTCAAATGTTTCATCATCCAGATTTGCTTTCGATAACAAAAATTCTTTACTGTAAGACTGTTTGACCGACGACTTTGGACTGTTGACTGACGAATTTGACCCTCCAGACTCAGACTTTGACTCGGATTCCTCCTCAGTATCCAACACCTGATCGACCACCTTTTTTATTAACTCAGACTCATGATCAGTATCGGACGAGGTAAAAGTGACATCAATGTTATCTGGTAAAACGTCAGTTGTGTCGGTTTTTAGCTTTATATTGACTGCTTTTTCAAGTTGCTCCTCCTTTGGTTTTCTAGGAGAATACCCTTCCCAAATTGGAGGCGGACACTTGTTATAGCTAACAGTCGGTTTCTTACCACTATCTTTCTTTTTCTTCGGCTTCTCGTCTTGAAAAGCTTCCATACCTGCAACAGTTGGGTAAATACGATCAATGAGATAATCAGAACTAGAGTAACTTTGCAATAACCGTCTAATTCTCTCATTCTCGATCTTTTCTGTCTCCAACTCTTGTTTCCATTTAGCACTCTCTTCAATGTAAAAGTTGATGGCTTTCTGTTTTATCATCATCACAGCATTCATCATCGTAAGTGCTTGTTCTCTTTCTGAATTTGTCTTTTGGAGACCAGTTACTGTTTTGTTCAAAACATCATAAGATTCTTTCACATAGTTGAGGTTGAACAGTAACTGCTCTTTCTTCTTCTCATACTCAGCAATTATCTCGTCTTTTGTTGCACATTCCTTGCAAGCTTCCAAACACTTCTCGCAAGGCTTTACAACTTCAACAATCTTCTCAATCTCAATTGTCTTTATCACTTCAATCACTTTTTCTTCTTCAATCACCTTCTCTTCTACCTTCACTCGCTCAGTTTCAACCATCTCCTCAGCAACACTTTTAATGTTCTCTTTCTGAACAACACTTTCAGATTTCTTTAGTTGTTGTTCTTTAGCAGCTCGTTTCACCTTCAGTTTCTCCATACGATCTGCAAAATAGAAATGAAAACTTTCAGGAGAAAGATGAGTTTTAGCAACATTAATGTGTTTTTCCTCCTCATCATCACTGCTAATATCATCTGGAGGTGATTGATCAAACTGTACAAACTTTTCAGAACTAGTATCTGATAATCCAGAATCAGATGGTGTTTGATCAAAAAAAACTTCCTTTTCTGAACTAACAACATTTTGTACACTCTCATCTGCACTCTGTGAACTTTCATAAGCACTTTCTGAACTTTCATCAGAAACAACAGACTTTTCATCCATGCTTTTCACTGTTTCACCAATAGACTTCATCCACGTGGCAAACATATCAGGTTCTCTGACAATCTTCGTGATGAAAGCTTTAAAATTCCCATTCTCATCTGCAAACATATTCCAACTGAAGCCTTCAGGTAGCCTCTCATCATCTTGATCGACTATGCATGCTTTGCTATCAGGAGATATATAATTGTTCCAGTCAAAATCCACCGCACACGCTCTTTTTGAATCCTCGATTCTTCTACCATGAGCCGTCTGTGAGTCTTGTGATTGACCTACCTGTTGATAAATGGCTTTCCGGTAGTAATCATCTTTTCCAAATGGATTCTGAGCACCACTAGCTTCCCTGTTTTTGCACTCCCGCTTGAAATGACCTTTCTCCCTACAACGAAAACAAGTAACTTTAGATTTATCAAAACCTAAAGTAGATACATGAGCATCAAGAAAGTCATTTCTCCCGGTAATCATTTTGAACTTTTCAGCACGTCTAAGAACACTCGCTAAACACCATTTGATATCCATTAGTTCCATCTCTTCGGCGTCTATCTGATCGTAATCCTCTTTGGTGAGCATAGGATTTCCGATCCGACCAGCCACTAGACCCTCATAGGATATCAACACAGAACCAAGTAGAGCCATGTGGTCTTTAGCAGTATCTTCTGAAAAACTTTGACCTTCTGGAAGATTTAGAGCGATGTTGCACTGAATCACATAACCATTTCCTGTCTTTGTGCTTTGAGACTGAAAGCTTTCTGGTGAACTCTTTGGATTGACACTTGGATATAATGAGAAACCACTGCTGCTTTTATTTGAACTTTGATCAGCTTTTTCCGATGAATCTCCAGCACTAAAAGCAGTCTGGATTTTCGGACTTTTCTCAGCCTCTGGAACCGGAACACTACCTTTGTAATACATTTTTACATCCTGTTGACCACTTGGACTGTTCATCCTCGCGATCTTCTGCTGTTCCAAATCTTGACCCTCAATCTTTTCGATAAACTCACCAATTGATAACCCATCATAAACCCCTGTGTTTTTCAGGATCATCAAATAAGTTCCCCACTCTTTTTGCGGTAACGCATCAGCTAATTTGTCTACCAACTCTTCAGACTCCTTTTTTATACTAAGCATTGACATAGATCGCACAAGGTGACAGTATCTTTCAATCAGCTTCTTTGTGTCTTCACCCGGTAGACTGTTGAACAGATCAAACTCTTTCTTTAACAGTGCCTTCTTGCTTTTAATCATTTTCTCGCTACCCTCAAATTTGACTTTAAGTGCATCCCAGATTGACTTTGCAGTTTTGTCATGCTGTAGCAGAATGAAAATGTCTTCTTTGATAGCTTGCTGAAGTAGACTGATCATCATCTTTTCAGCTCTATACATATCACGTTCTTCATTACTAAATTCATGTATTTTTTTATCAACTTTCAAATCAGTGTGTGGCAAAACATATTTCTTCAAGATACATTCCCATGACCTAAGATGATTAGCCTGAACCCAGTTCTCGAATCTATCTTTCCATCCGTAGTATTCTTCGATACTCATCAATTTCGGGGGCTTTTGAGTGGTTCCTGTCTCGTTTTCCAAATTCATGTTCTGAGCAATAGAAGATGAACTCGACGGTGTTGCAAACGCGTTGTAGAACTCGGTATCCATGACTTTTCAACACGTATTTCAAAAACTGTGACGTATAAGCGAACTCAAATGATTGGTGACATAAAAGCGAAATCCTGATGTTTGTTGGAGCGAAACCTTGATGTTCGTTGGAGCGAAACCTGTTTTCATAAAAGCGGAACTACTAATGTTCAAACAAGCGGAACCCGATTGTCGAATAAGCGAAACCACAGAGTTGTCCAAATGAGCGGAACTATTTGTACAAAAGAGCGAAACTACAAGGTGATCACAAGAGCGGAACTGCTAAGTGTTCACAAGAGCGGAACCTCTTGAATTTTGGAGCGGAACCTCAAATACTGTGACACAAGAGCGGAACTAACTGTCCAAATAAGCGGAACTATATTATGTCCGAAAGAGCGGAACCTAGTTCGAAGGTCATTTGATCCATTTTTAGTCTTTAATTTGGTCCGAAACTTTCAAGGGTTTGTTAATGTTCAATTGCGCACAATCTGTGAAATTTTGAACGAATTCCGACCGGTACAATTTTCTGAATCGATGAAAGAAGGTGTAGAAGTAAGAAATCTCGATAAATTCCAGCTATTCTCTGCAGAACTCCTCCTCCTGAGCTCTGATACCACTTGTAGTATCACGTATTGATCCGAACGAGTCGTTCAGAGGTGTTCTTCTCTGTTTCAGGTGCGGAATAACAAGAAACAAAGCTAGAAACAGCTGATTCTTCACTAATACTGCTAATTGTATTGATTAACAATCGATTACATGCAGTTCTTCACACCGACAGAGTTTCGGTATGGAATACAAGGAACAGTTATGAGGTTTCGCTCATGAGACCCTATATATAGATGCTGAGGTTTCGCTCCAATGGACATGACACATGAGCGAAACCTCATGTGTCCACATAAGCGAAACCTTCAGATGACATATAAGCGAAACCTTCAGTCTATGTCACTATGAGCGAAACCTGCTCACTAAACACTATAATCTCCTATTTTCTCGTAAAACGTGCCCTAATCTATACAATGCAATGTAAGACTCGATCCAAGACGAAGTCGACAGATGTAGTGCACCAACACACCCGAATCAAATAAAACTGAAACAAAGAAGTCATCCAATAGAAACTTACCCATCACAACGTTGGGATCGTTCCTCGTGTCACCCTGACCAATCACGAACGCACGTCCCCTGGCACCATTGCCATCATTGTTACCCCCATTATTGTTTCCGTTCCCCTGATTGTTGTTGTTGTTCTGATTCTGGTTCACCTGGGGGCAGTTCCTCTTGAAGTGGCCTTCAGCACCACACTGAAAACATCCTTCATTACCCTGTTGTTGCTGTTGCTGCTGGTTCTGTGGAGCTTGTTGCTGTTGCTGACGATTCTGATTTGCATGATATAGGCTCCTGCATTCCTTTGCTGCGTGACCAAGCTTGTTACATCTTTGACAACGGCCCTTGTTGCACGGCCCACTGTGGTGCATGTTACATCGATTGCACTTAGGGTGGTTTCCCTTGTACCCACCCTGTCCCTGATTTCCAGAAGACTGCTGACAAGGGCTCTTGTAATCATCTGTCTTTCGTTACTGAGACTGAGACTGAACAGAAGTTGAACCCTTGCTTGAGTTTCCGTCCCATTTGCGCTTATTGTCGCTAGGAGCATCAGAAGTAGTAGTAGCACTAATACGCTTGGGCAGCTTGTTCTACTCAACTGCCTGATCAGTGAGACGATGAGCCAGTCGAATGACTTGCTGGATGGTGCCAAGGTTAGCTGCAGTTACGTGGCTCTGAATCTCTGGCACTAAACCCTTGAGGTACAGCTCGATACGTTTGATAGGAGAATCCACCATAGTAGGACACAATATGGCCAATTCGTTCGATCTCTTTGTGTATGCCTCGATTTCAGACCCCGTCATTTTCAAGTTGTAGAACTCTACTTCCAGCTTGTGAATGTCCTCACGGTGACAGTACTCTTCTTTGATCAGATCCTTGAAGTCGTTCCATGGGGTGGCATTAGCAGCCGCCAACCCTAGCATTTGAACCTGCGCGTTCCACCAAGTGAGCGCAACACCTTCAAGAGTTCCCATAGCAAATTTCACCCTCCGAGCCTCTGGGCATTCACACATTTCGAAGACAGATTCGAGCTTCTCGAACCAGTGGAGGAGGCCTATAGCTCCTTCGGTACCACTGAATGTACTAGGTCGACAGTCCATAAAGGTCTTGAACGTACACACGAGAGGCTGAGCTTGTTGACCTGTCGCGCGTGAAAGAAAGACAAAGTTAAGCACAAGAGTTGGTTCGCGAGAGTAGGATCTAAACATCCCAAGGTAGGTCGAAATGGCAGGTTATACCTCCTGCAGGGGCTGCTGCGAGTGCCTCAGCAACTCGTTCATTGATTAGAGCCGTCAGCTGGGCTTGAGTCAAGTTGAGACGTCCACTCATGATCTTCACATCGAAGTAAACATAAGTGAGAAAAGTGTCGCGAAAGTGCGATGACAGAAGAGAGTAAGCACACAAGGTTTTAAACAGTAGTCGTTATGTTGACTAAGCATATCATGAACAATGCACTATGTAAACTAACAGACATGCAATATCAACATAAACCATATCACCTATAGTGTTGAGCCTTGCACGTGGAGCGAAGCGTCGTTGTGGATCATTGAGCACTGTACAGGTTATAGTCTGGTTTTGTCAAAAAGCTTTTCTCTTTTTAAAACCAAGTTCACTATAACCAATGGCTCTGATACCAATCTGTCACACCCCCAAAATCCACAAGCGGAGTATCACCGCAGGAGGCGTGACATGACCAGGATCAAGCCACCAATCATATTGAACATTATAGTAAAGTAAACGAAAGTCCAACCGCACAATATAATTGGTTTTCAAAATCAAGTTAACCAAATTCGAGTTATCAGTGGAAGCATAAAGTGTAAAACCAAAACACAAGATTAAATGTTCGAATGTTTAACATGGCACACAACGGTCCATGTCCCACAACGACTCCTCCTGCTCGTGCAAGCTCCAGCTAAGCATCTAACGACCTGCAAGGCATGTAACAACGAGTCAACGACAAAGTTGAGCGAGTTCACAGTTGGTTGTCCAGTTTTAATGTTTGTTCCAAAAACCATAAGTTGTTTCGAAAACCACGAGTTATCCAATTCCTTGTTTCCCAAACCATAATTAGTGGGGGCTTCCCCATGTTAACCACTAGACCCGTTACCATATTGACAACTGACTGAAGTAAGTTGTGCCCTACGTCAATGTCTATCATCATTGACAAAGTGCCCAGATCCATTAGTTCACTCCCGTCCTCTGCGGCACGGTGTGAGGCTTGTCAAACCTAAATAGCGCTATCTAACTAATGACTCGCTCGCCATTGGCCCGACGATTAAGTCGATATAAAAATGAGGGACTTCATGACAGAGTTTTGTCTAGTAAGTTATAGGTTGTCGTCCTTCCTATGGAGGACGGAGGTACGTAATCTACCCAAGGAGAATACGCAGGTTTAATGTTGTCATCCTTCCCATGGAGGATGGAGGTACATATTCTACCCAAGGAGAATATGCAGGTTCCGTTTTAGTTTCTTAACCCATTCCCAAACCACCGGGAATCCCATGCCTTATAGAGAGTGTGAACTTACCTCGGTTTGCTCGGCAGATAAACAGAAGGGTCACTTGAGCTAATGGTGGTCAACCACGTCCTAACATGGTTACCATATAAGTCAGGTCTATTTTCAAGTAATACACGTATGTTTCACATATAACTAGCAGTTTACATTCACAATCTTTATCATGGCATATATGAAACATCATGGCACACTTAACAATATCATTCACATACACACATAAATGACAGCATGCATTTCAAACAGTGATTCCCAAAGAACACATAGCAGTTAAACAGTAGTTTACTGTGCTGTTTACCCTCTTGACGAAACTCCCAAGTTGTGACAACCCTCAATAAACCAGGTATCCGTACAACTTAATTACTGATTAATTTCTGCTTAATTACTGTGCAAGATTGAACTAGCTGATGAACTGCTACTAATATACTGATACATGTACTTACTTGCATCATACTTTACTTACTGTCACACCATATTCTGCTTATAGCACCTTTGTGACACACTTGATGCACTAAACGCACAGTAGCACAATAAACGGATACCCAGTGAACGTGCTGATATAACCAGCATCAGGCAGACACTGCCTCTAAGGCCTGTAAGAGCCTGAGAAAGTTACTGCACTAGCAGTGAGTGTAGGGATACAAGTATTGTAGAACCGCGTCTCTAGGAATAAGTTACAGTGAACGGATGTGCCTAAAACGTACTTTAAGTACAAAACACGGCACTTTAATAAATAAACCAGCTTCTAGCTGACTAGTAAAGTGCCAAAACATGGGGAAAAATATCACTAGACACTTTCTAAAGTGTTGGAATTAAATGGTGTCACTAAAACAACAATAACGACACTTTAAAGCTTTTGTAACACTTTAACGGATTACTATCCAACCGAACAACCGGATTTTACCCGGAACATGAAAATATTATTATTGTCACTAGTTACATTTTTCTGAGCCAGTTAGGGTCCCTGATTACCCTAACACCCGTCATAACACGCTATATATTACTAACGGAGTTTAATACCAAACTAACCTATTTAACCTAAACTCCATCCTAATTACCTAGTTACAATCGAACTAGACCCCCCCCCCCATTGCAATCGGCCCCAACCAAGGGGAACACCAAGTACTAAGGTTGATTATTATAATTGTGTTATGTTGGGTATCAAGACTACACTAAGACCTTTGGATAATCATCCTACAATTGCCTATAAGTTAAGAGATTAACACTTGAACTTTACCACTTAACAACTTTTCACAACTCACTCTCTCCCTCCCTCACCTAGCTCTCGGCCGAACCCCACTCTCACCACCATCATACTTTCGGTTCTTGTTCTTCACACTCCATCATCACACACACGTTAAGGATTGCGTATTAGGAGCTTTGGTGCACTCGGAGTTTGAAGGACCACTTCCGTTAGCTTTTATCCACGCGATTTTCATCAAGAATCTTCCCTAGCTTAGAGCTAGAGGTATAACACTAAAAACTCGATTTTGAACTTGTCTAAAGTGGTTAAAAGGATTGTTGTCGGTTAAATATCGTTAACTTACATTTTGAAGTATAAAAGTCTAGTAAAAACTATGAAAATGGTGGTTAATAGCTTACAACTTGTGTAAAAAGTGTAGTACTTGGAATTTGTGATTATTGAGACCCGATCTATGATGTGGTAGCTCGGATCATCGTTTAACCCGACTTTGTAAGATCACGGATCTTCACATAAGCTCGTTTTTGGTTAACACAAGGGTTAAAAGGTGAAACTCTACCACACATGAGACATGGACTTGTGTAAAAGTATATTGTTTGTGTAAAAATGATTTAACTTGTACAATGGTGTTTAGAACTAGCGGATCTACGTATTTGCAAGTGGTACTTTTAAAGAACCACACATTAAAGAAATCATGTTTTCTAAAAGACGGATCTTACAATAATAAGAATGATATTTAGAACACACAAGTGTGTAAACACTTGTGTAACACAAGTTTCGACAAAATAACTATTTTTTTTGGAAAAAATGACTAGAAGTTGTAAAGACGGATTTCTCTAAAAACGAGGTTTTTAAAAGGTTGGAATTACTTTATATAAAGATCCACTAAAAGTAATGAGATTTACACTATAGTTTCGGAAAAATTACAAGTTCATGCGATTATGCGATTTACATACTTGTTGACTAGTTAAAATGTTGAAAAGTTGTTTGATAATGTTGAGAAGATTGGTTGATTGATTTGTTAAAAGAAAATGATACGCTTGAAAGCGTGGCCACCTCCAGTTACAGAGGAAACTCTGGCGAAATTTTCTTAAAAACCTAACACTTAAACTTATTTACACTACAAGTGTTAGAACCATTTTTGACATGTTTTCGAAACATAAAATCTCGCCATGACTTTATTACTAAATATTCGGAGGTGGGATTTTCACAAAATATTAGCGTGATAAATATATAGTTTCACACACTGTTTATGATTATTTTGTGAAATACATAAATATTATTTTTAGAGTAAAAATAATGTTTACAAACGTTAACGACTCCAAAATAATACAAACGCTTTCACCATAAATATATAAGTTACACCGGTAATTATATTACCACTCGTATGTTAAAACGTAACTTACACAATTACGGAAATATGTATGAACGCGTATTTTAACAACGTATTTTGGATAAATACTTATATTTTGGAGTTAGAAATATATAAAGATTAAGTGAGACTTAATGATGAAATTTGTACGCACATGTATTAAATCCCCCATCCTTGGGAAGGAAAATAACTACCAAGTATATACAAAATTATAACACGAAATGGTTGTCTAACTATTTCCCAAAGATTTAACTATAAAGCTAAGGCACGGCCGTCCGTCTAATAGAATTAGCACTTGTAGGTCGTTGCATAGCTTTCTGAATTGGAGACACTTGGTAGAGACGCGCATTCACAGTGAGTTCATGTCCCCCTTTTCTCTAACTGTTTTCAGTTTTCTTAACTACGGGGGTGAAATACATGTTACTTTGTTTACAAGTACTATTATACACGGTATGTTAACGTAAGGAGGTTTA
This sequence comes from Helianthus tuberosus, assembly GCA_030545235.1. Taxonomy (NCBI): domain Eukaryota; kingdom Viridiplantae; phylum Streptophyta; class Magnoliopsida; order Asterales; family Asteraceae; genus Helianthus; species Helianthus tuberosus. Next base: position 151,225,545 of record CM060357.1, on the reverse strand, counting down.
CTACTTAGATCATGTGAATGGGTAGGCAGAACACCGAGGGACTTAAGCGGTAGATCTATCTGGGTGTAGCGAGCCCAACTCTAGGCCCAACAGAACGGACCTCTAAGAGGACCAACAGAACGGACCTTGAGTGACTTGGTTGCCCGACGCATAAATCGGCTAGGGTTGAGTCTTCCTACATGCACTTCACATACATCAATGGCTTTGCAACCCATTGACGATCTCTTTTCCTTACACTGCTACATACCAGGAAACTTTTATACTTACAAGTGTTTTACATACTCACTTACACATGAACTCGCTCAACATTATTGTTGATTTTTCAACTTACATGTATTTCAGGAAATTAACGAGATCTGGCACGGTATGGCATGTTTTCCGCTGCACTAGTTTCCGAGGTCATCCGGGGTTTAGGGGATGTGTCTCTTTCCTGGACAAGACACAGTCCTTAAATCATGTTTATGTTATGTTTAAGTTGTAATGTCTGTTGAACAAGGTTATGGTTGTTAGTTAAAACAATGGTACTATATTTGGTTTTCAAAACTTAATGGATGATCTTGCACGTTTTTAACTCATATAGCTTTGTTATGATTAAGCTATGGTATTAAGAAGTCACACCAAAATTAATCACGCTTCCGCAAAGCCAGGGTGTGACAGCTTGGTATCAGAGCTCTGATCATAGCGAACTAGGATTCTTTCTCGAGTCTAGACTATGATCACTAGGGCTCTCACGAAAACATTTTACTGCATACCACTTAAGTCCAGATCCAAAACTTTTTCCAAACAAATGTTGAGCACATTTTATTTATAGGCTCGGTCTGGAGGATCGAGGCTCGGTCTAGGTGACTGAGGTAGTTGAGCACGTTGATTTATTATAGGCTCGGTCTGGAGGATCGAGGCTCGGTCTAGGTGATCGAGGTAGTGGGCTAGTGAGACTAGGAGAAAAAGGCTAGTGAGACTAGGAGAATGATTTGAATGCTTACTTGGTGACTTATGTGATTATTTGATTATATGATTGACTGTTTGTGCATACTTGTGTTTATGTTACAGATACATGGATTCGGCAGACACAGGTGGGTCAGACACCACCGGCCCCAGGCATATTGTATCAGATGACCTGGAGTCATCAGAGCATGAGGTTTACACGTCCGACTTCACTAGCACCGATGAGGACGACTTTCAGCCTTTCGCAATACCTGACAGGGCGGATGAGCTCGCAGATGGTCCTATAGCCGGGGATCTACCACTCGCAGTGATCCCTGCTCCTATACCGCTTGCATCGTACCCTGTTTATGATTTACCCATCGACGAGGAGGATGACGTCGATATGTTTGACGAGGAGCCTTTTGAGGAGGATGCTCAGGGCGAGGCCCTTCCTGCTGTTGCTCCCTTACTGATCGCAGATGCTCCTGCTGCGGAGTCACCTGCTCACTCCCCAGTCCCGGACTCCTTTGAGTCTGTGGCTTCTGTACCCTCACATGCTCACAGTGCGCAGCACTTCTCTCATGGATCTGATCCTGATCGAGCATCTTCTGTTGCCCCTACACCCGGATTTGTTTTTGACCACGATGATTTGGAGGATTCCGATCCTGTGTTTCCCCCGGGATTCGATCCTGACCGTGACATAGAGTTTATTCCGATGGACCAGTTTATGGAGGATCCAGCAGATCCTGTTGACCCATTTGATCCTATTGACCCAGATTTCGATTTTGACATGGCGTTTGATGACCTTGAGCCTGCCATTGCTCCTGAGCAGGCAGCCGCTCTAGACCCCTTACCAGAGCATGACCCTGTGCATGCTGATGTACCTTTTGAGCCTGTTGCTGATGATCTCCCCGTGGATATTCCTTTGATAGAGGGCGACCATGTCCCTGTTGATCCTATTGATCCTTTGCCCGTTGTTGCTATACCAGTCGACCCTCCTATAGAGCACTTGGCACCTGTTCACCCTGTTGTAGCCCCTCCACTTGATCCCATTCCACTCGAGCCCGAGCATGCACTGTTCGCGGCACACATGGATCCACCCGATGAGCATGCACAGCACGGTTGGATACCTGCTGATGAGGATGTACCACCGATTCCCCCACAGATCCCTGTTACACATGTTGACTTTTCATTTCAGGTCCCTCAGTTTGTACCTCCAGCAGGGCCTGGAGAGGGTTCTTCAGCCCATCCTTTTGGGCATGTACCGATGTCTATTCCTTTCATGCCTCAGATGTCATCTGTTCCATCCTCTGTTACTCCATTTCAGGTGGCACCTGTCGACCCTACCAGTGAGCCGTTTCTTTGGGCACCACACTCTCCGATGCCACCGACTGATCCTTACCATTCCTTTCACATGGGACACACTGTCGAGGACGTCATGATGTCTTTCGTTTTTCAGCTCGAGTCACACTCGCAGCGCATTCAGGAGCTCGAGAGAGCTCAGCTGCCACCGGGCCAGTACCATGGTCAGACACCCTCACCTCTGCAGCCATTTCGATCCTTACCTCCAGACTATGCTGCCCGTCTCTCTACACTAGAGCAGCAGATTGCTTCTATCATTCGTACTCAGCGGGCCATGGAGGAGGATTGGCTCCAGTTACGTCGTTTGTTGTACACCCACTTTCCCCCTCCTCCACCACCATCTGTATAGAGCTCATCAGTGCTGTTTGGGTAGACCAGGGTGAGAAGACGGCGAATGCTTTTGGCTGCACAGCATTTTTGGAGACTATATTATGATTCTGACTTTTGTTGATTTGTATTTGATGATGTATTGACACTGATTTAGTTTTTGGGCTAGGGTGATGTAACCCTCAGCCGATTGATGTTGTATGACACTATGATGTATTTGTACGCTTCCTATGTGGTCTCGATATATGGCATTCGCAGTATTCTCATCATATTTGATGCTTGACTTATATTTTGTGACATGAGATGTTGTGTGATTTATATTTTGTGACATGAGATGTGGTGTGATTAATGTTTGTGACATGAGATGTTGTGTGATTGATATGATTATAACATGAGATGTTATGAACTATTACTATTATTATATACGTACGCATTATTAAGGCCTGACCAACGTAAACACATCTTTTAGAAGATGCCACCAAGACGTCAGCAACAGCCAATGCCTACCACTCATGAAGAACTACAGCAAGTTATTACTGCTGCCATAGCGCAATACGCAGCATCCCAACCAGGAGCGAGCGGAAGCGTTAACCAAGGCAATAACAATCCGCCTCACGGTAATACTAAGTCATTAAGACATACCATGAACTAATTGGACATCTCTAGCAAAGATGCTAACACCGTCCACATGTTACCACATATGTGCAGGGTGCACCTACAAGCAGTTTCTGGACTGCAAGCCTGTCAACTTCAATGGCACTGGAGGCGCTGTCGCTTTCGTTCGTTGGGCTGAGAAAACTGAATCTGTACTCCGCATGAGCAAATGCGCACCAGACCAGCAAGTCACCTACGCTTCTGGGCTATTCTTGGATGGAGCCCTCTCTTGGTGGAATTTGCAAGTACAGACACTTGGCGAAGCTGCTGCCTACGCGCAAACCTGGACCGAACTGAAGGAACTTATGCGCAGAAAATACTGCTCTCGCGCGGAAATTCAAAAGTTGGAAACTGAATTTTGGCACTTAAAAATGGACGGTCCAAAGATCGCAGAATACGTTCAAAGGTTTCACGACTTATCTCAAGTGGTTCCTTACATGGTTACACCAGAATACAAGCGAATCGAGCGCTTCATTTGGGGGTTAGCTCCTCAAATTATAAGCATGGTGACCTCCTCCAAACCAGCAACTATCACTGAAGCCATCGATTTGAGCGTGGCTCTCACCGAGGAGGCAATTCGTTTGAACAAGTTTGATGAGACCAAGGTAAAGAAGGCAGAGACTCACGTCGAGTCGTCAAGGGTTAACAAACGAAAGTTCACGAACTTCAAGCAGGGCGCCAGTGTGGCGGTTAAGAAAGGAGGATCAGATACGCCAGCTCAGGTTACAACTGGCAAGGGGAAGAAAGGAAAAGGGTATATGGGCACCCAGCCCAAATGCAACACCTGCCAGCGCCACCATTCTAGTCAATGCGGGCTAAAAGTATGCGAAGCATGTGGGAAACGTGGCCACCTGAAGGACACATGTTGGGCCCCCGCTGGCCAGGGAGGCCAGGGAGGATTCGGAAACAGAAATTACAACCGAGGTGGAAATGGAAATCGCCCACAGGGGAACAATGGAGGAAACGGGAATCGAGGCAACAATGTGAATCAGGCTGGTATTGGGGATCGAGACCAGAACAACAATCAAGCTGGAAATGGAGGTGGGAACGGGCAAAGACTTGGATGTTTTAACTGCGGTGATATTGGGCATTTTAAGAAGAACTGCCCAGACTTAAACCAAGCCCGTGGAAGAGTGTTTCAAATCGGAGCAAGGGAAGCGCGCCAGGACCCCAATGTCGTTACTGGTACGTTCCCTGTGAACCAACGCTATGCATCCGTTTTATTTGATACTGGTGCCGATTATAGCTTCGTATCATTAGAATTTAAGAATATGCTTGGTCTAGCCGCCAATAAGTTAGATGTTCCGTACTCGATCGAATTGGCTAATGGGAAGTTAGTAGAAGCCAATGAAGTTATCAGAGGCTGTGTGATCGAATTAGGAGAACGCGAGTTTGCTTTGGATCTACTATCAGTCCAGTTGGGAAGCTTCGACGTAGTAGTAGGAATGGATTGGTTATCAGGCAACAAGGCAGAGATAGTTTGTCACGAAAAGGTTGTTCGTATCCCAACCGTTGATGGTGAGACCATTGTGGTTCACGGAGAAAAGCATGATGCGCCGCTAAGAATTATCAACTGCTTGAAAGCGCGAAAGTGTTTACAGAAGGGATGTGTTGCCTTCCTGGCACACATTGTGGATAAGAAGGCTGCTGAGCCAAGAATCGAAGACATCCCTGTCGTAAAGGAGTATCCAGAAGTCTTCCCAGAAGACTTGCCTGGACTGCCACCTCAGAGGCAAGTAGAGTTTCACATCGACTTAGTTCCAGGCGCCGCGCCTGTGGCTAAGGCACCTTACAGACTTGCTCCGTCTGAGATGCAGGAACTGTCGACACAACTTCAAGAGTTGTTAGACAAGGGATTTATCCGACCAAGCTTCTCGCCTTGGGGAGCTCCGGTCCTGTTTGTCAAGAAGAAAGACGGTAGTTTTCGAATGTGCATCGACTACAGAGAACTGAACAAGCTGACGATCAAGAATAGATATCCTCTGCCAAGAATCGACGATCTGTTTGATCAACTGCAAGGTTCAAGCTTTTATTCAAAGATCGATCTTCGATCGGGATACCATCAGTTAAGGATACAAGAGGAGAGTATCCCAAAGACAGCCTTCAGAACTCGTTATGGACACTACGAGTTCCTTGTTATGCCGTTTGGTCTGACAAATGCACCTGCAGTGTTTATGGATTTGATGAATAGAGTTTGCAAGCCGTATTTGGACAAGTTCGTGATTGTTTTCATGGATGACATTTTAATTTACTCAAAGACAAAGACTGAGCACGAACAACATCTAAGAGCTATTCTAGAGCTACTGAAGAAGGAACAGCTGTACGCAAAATTCTCCAAGTGCGAATTTTGGCTACGTGAAGTCCAGTTTCTTGGACATGTGGTTAATGGAAATGGAATCCATGTTGATCCCACAAAGATCGAAGCGATCAAGAATTGGGAAACGCCAAAGACGCCAACCGAGATTCGACAATTCCTGGGTTTGGCTGGCTACTATCGAAGGTTCATAAAAGATTTTTCAAAGATCGCTCAACCATTGACGCTCCTCACACAGAAAGATAAGAAGTTTGATTGGGGAATCAAACAGGAAGAAGCATTCCAGATATTGAAGGATAAGCTCTGTAACGCGCCAATCTTAGCACTACCGGAAGGTACAGACGACTTTGTGGTATACTGTGACGCTTCACGTCAAGGATTGGGTTGCGTGTTGATGCAACGCCAAAAGGTTATTGCTTACGCATCGCGTCAATTGAAAGTGCACGAAAAGAACTATACCACGCATGATTTGGAACTTGGCGCAGTGGTATTTGCATTGAAGATCTGGAGACACTACCTTTATGGTACGAAGTGTACAATTTTTACAGATCATAAGAGCCTACAACACATATTCAACCAGAAGGAGCTGAATATGAGACAGAGACGATGGGTTGAGTTGCTGAACGATTATGACTGCGAGATAAAGTATCATCCGGGGAAGGCGAATGTGGTCGCCGATGCCCTAAGTCGAAAGGAAAGGATCAAGCCCATAAGGGTTAGGGCTCTAGAAATGATTATTCGAACCGATCTTTCCTTGCGCATTCGTGCTGCACAAAAAGAAGCCCTTAAGGAAGGAAACCGTGAAGAAGAATATCTCCGTGGGATGGAGAAGCTACTGGTACCAAACGAGGAAGGAACATTATGTTTTGAGAAAAGGATTTGGGTTCATTTGTTTGGTGATTTAAGGAAGGTTATTTTTGACGAAGCTCACAAATCACGGTACTCTATCCATCCTGGAGCGGATTAGATGTACCAAGATCTCAAAGATTATTATTGGTGGCCTAGGATGAAAGGCGATGTTGCTGTTTATGTGAGCAAGTGTTTAACATGCGCTAAGGTTAAAGCGGAATACCAGAAGCCTTCAGGGCTGCTGCAACAACCTGAGATTCCCAAGTGGAAATGGGAACAAATCTCAATGGATTTTGTTACAAAATTGCCAAGAACGCCAAGAGGCCATGATATGATTTGGGTAATAGTTGATCGCCTAACAAAGTCCGCACACTTCTTGCCAATCAAAGAGAAAGATAGCACTAGCAAGTTGGCTGAAATCTACATGCGAGAGATCGTTGCACGTCATGGAGTGCCCCTCTCGATCATCTCTGATAGAGACGGAAGATTTGTGTCAAGAATATGGCAATCCTTCCCAGAAGCCTTTGGCTCACAATTGAATCTGAGCACTGCGTTTCATCCGCAAACTGATGGCCAGAGCGAGCGAACGATACAGACTTTGGAAGACATGCTGAGAGCATGTGTTATGGATTTGGGCGGTAGCTGGGATAAACATTTACCTTTGGTCGAATTTTCATACAACAACAGCTACCACACCAGTATTGGTGTCGCGCCATTTGAAGCCCTGTACGGACGCAAGTGCCGATCACCACTATGTTGGGCAGACGCAGGTGATAGGCAGCTTGCTGGCCCCGAAATTGTCCAAGAGACGACAGACAAGATTGCGCAGATTCTTAAACACATCGAAGTAGCTCGCCACAGACAAAAGGCCTATGCGGATCCGAACCGGAAGCATGTGGAATTCCAAGTTGGAGAAATGGTGTTATTGAAAGTATCACCCTGGAAGGGGGTGGCACGCTTTGGGAAGCGTGGGAAGTTAAATCCGCGCTACATTGGTCCTTTTAGAATTTTGGACAAAATAGGACAAGTAGCATACAAGTTGGACCTACCTGCTGAACTAAATGGCGTTCACGATACATTTCATGTATCCAATCTAAAGAAAAGTCCGACCCAAGTTGACGTTGCCATTCCCATCGACGAGATTCATATTGACGACACGCTCCACTTCGTTGAAGAACCTGTCGAGGTCACAGATTGGAAAGTTAACAAGACCCGCCGGAGCAGTGTCAAGCTCGTCAAGGTTCGTTGGAATGCCAGACATGGTCCTGAATTCACCTGGGAGCGTGAAGACCGGATGAAAGAGAAATACCCCCACCTATTTCCCAAGAACCCTGCATCTACAAGCAGAACTTAAATTTCGGGACGAAATTTATTTAACGGGGGGAGAATGTGACAACCCTCAATAAACCAGGTATCCGTACAACTTAATTACTGATTAATTTCTGCTTAATTACTGTGCAAGATTGAACTAGCTGATGAACTGCTACTAATATACTGATACATGTACTTACTTGCATCATACTTTACTTACTGTCACACCATATTCTGCTTATAGCACCTTTGTGACACACTTAATGCACTAAACGCACAGTAGCACAATAAACGGATACCCAGTGAACGTGCTGATATAACCAGCATCAGGCAGACACTGCCTCTAAGGCCTGTAAGAGCCTGAGAAAGTTACTGCACTAGCAGTGAGTGTAGGGATACAAGTATTGTAGAACCGCGTCTCTAGGAATAAGTTACAGTGAACGGATGTGCCTAAAACGTACTTTAAGTACAAAACACGGCACTTTAATAAATAAACCAGCTTCTAGCTGACTAGTAAAGTGCCAAAACATGGGGAAAAATATCACTAGACACTTTCTAAAGTGTTGGAATTAAATGGTGTCACTAAAACAACAATAACGACACTTTAAAGCTTTTGTAACACTTTAACGGATTACTATCCAACCGAACAACCGGATTTTACCCGGAACATGAAAATATTATTATTGTCACTAGTTAAATTTTTCTGAGCCAGTTAGGGTCCCTGATTACCCTAACACCCGTCATAACACGCTATATATTACTAACGGAGTTTAATACCAAACTAACCTATTTAACCTAAACTCCATCCTAATTACCTAGTTACAATCGAACTAGACCCCCCCCCCCATTGCAATCGGCCCCAACCAAGGGGAACACCAAGTACTAAGGTTGATTATTATAATTGTGTTATGTTGGGTATCAAGACTACACTAAGACCTTTGGATAATCATCCTACAATTGCCTATAAGTTAAGAGATTAACACTTGAACTTTACCACTTAACAACTTTTCACAACTCACTCTCTCCCTCCCTCACCTAGCTCTCGGCCGAACCCCACTCTCACCACCATCATACTTTCGGTTCTTGTTCTTCACACTCCATCATCACACACACGTTAAGGATTGCGTATTAGGAGCTTTGGTGCACTCGGAGTTTGAAGGACCACTTCCGTTAGCTTTTATCCACGCGATTTTCATCAAGAATCTTCCCTAGCTTAGAGCTAGAGGTATAACACTAAAAACTCGATTTTGAACTTGTCTAAAGTGGTTAAAAGGATTGTTGTCGGTTAAATATCGTTAACTTACATTTTGAAGTATAAAAGTCTAGTAAAAACTATGAAAATGGTGGTTAATAGCTTACAACTTGTGTAAAAAGTGTAGTACTTGGAATTTGTGATTATTGAGACCCGATCTATGATGTGGTAGCTCGGATCATCGTTTAACCCGACTTTGTAAGATCACGGATCTTCACATAAGCTCGTTTTTGGTTAACACAAGGGTTAAAAGGTGAAACTCTACCACACATGAGACATGGACTTGTGTAAAAGTATATTGTTTGTGTAAAAATGATTTAACTTGTACAATGGTGTTTAGAACTAGCGGATCTACGTATTTGCAAGTGGTACTTTTAAAGAACCACACATTAAAGAAATCATGTTTTCTAAAAGACGGATCTTACAATAATAAGAATGATATTTAGAACACACAAGTGTGTAAACACTTGTGTAACACAAGTTTCGACAAAATAACTATTTTTTTTGGGAAAAATGACTAGAAGTTGTAAAGACGGATTTCTCTAAAAACGAGGTTTTTAAAAGGTTGGAATTACTTTATATAAAGATCCACTAAAAGTAATGAGATTTACACTATAGTTTCGGAAAAATTACAAGTTCATGCGATTATGCGATTTACATACTTGTTGACTAGTTAAAATGTTGAAAAGTTGTTTGATAATGTTGAGAACATTGGTTGATTGATTTGTTAAAAGAAAATGATACGCTTGAAAGCGTGGCCACCTCCAGTTACAGAGGAAACTCTGGCGAAATTTTCTTAAAAACCTAACACTTAAACTTATTTACACTACAAGTGTTAGAACCATTTTTGACATGTTTTCGAAACATAAAATCTCGCCATGACTTTATTACTAAATATTCGGAGGTGGGATTTTCACAAAATATTAGCGTGATAAATATATAGTTTCACACACTGTTTATGATTATTTTGTGAAATACATAAATATTATTTTTAGAGTAAAAATAATGTTTACAAACGTTAACGACTCCAAAATAATACAAACGCTTTCACCATAAATATATAAGTTACACCGGTAATTATATTACCACTCGTATGTTAAAACGTAACTTACACAATTACGGAAATATGTATGAACGCGTATTTTAACAACGTATTTTGGATAAATACTTATATTTTGGAGTTAGAAATATATAAAGATTAAGTGAGACTTAATGATGAAATTTGTACGCACATGTATTAAATCCCCCATCCTTGGGAAGGAAAATAACTACCAAGTATATACAAAATTATAACACGAAATGGTTGTCTAACTATTTCCCAAAGATTTAACTATAAAGCTAAGGCACGGCCGTCCGTCTAATAGAATTAGCACTTGTAGATCGTTGCATAGCTTTCTGAATTGGAGACACTTGGTAGAGACGCGCATTCACAGTGAGTTCATGTCCCCCTTTTCTCTAACTGTTTTCAGTTTTCTTAACTACGGGGGTGAAATACATGTTACTTTGTTTACAAGTACTATTATACACGGTATGTTAACGTAAGGAGGTTTACTACTTAGATCATGTGAATGGGTAGGCAGAACACCGAGGGACTTAAGCGGTAGATCTATCTGGGTGTAGCGAGCCCAACTCTAGGCCCAACAGAACGGACCTTGAGTGACTTGGTTGCCCGACGCATAAATCGGCTAGGGTTGAGTCTTCCTACATGCACTTCACATACATCAATGGCTTTGCAACCCATTGACGATCTCTTTTCCTTACACTGCTACATACCAGGAAACTTTTATACTTACAAGTGTTTTACATACTCACTTACACATGAACTCGCTCAACATTATTGTTGATTTTTCAACTTACATGTATTTCAGGAAATTAACGAGATCTGGCACGGTATGGCATGTTTTCCGCTGCACTAGTTTCCGAGGTCATCCGGGGTTTAGGGGATGTGTCTCTTTCCTGGACAAGACACAGTCCTTAAATCATGTTTATGTTATGTTTAAGTTGTAATGTCTGTTGAACAAGGTTATGGTTGTTAGTTAAAACAATGGTACTGTATTTGGTTTTCAAAACTTAATGGATGATCTTGCACGTTTTTAACTCATATAGCTTTGTTATGATTAAGCTATGGTATTAAGAAGTCACACCAAAATTAATCACGCTTCCGCAAAGCCAGGGTGTGACACAAGTTTCGTCATGATTCCTTATCGACGAAACCCCCTGGTTTTATCGTGATCCTTCATTACGAAACTCCCAAATTTCGTCGACCTTCCCTTAGACGAAACTTCCAAGTTTCGTCGACAAGTGTGTTTCGTCAACAGGTATAAGTTACGTCGCATTAACAGTTGATCGCACAGAAACCCTAATTACTAAATAACAGCAGCCATCACAATCATTTGATCATACGGTTATCTCCCAATTACAGTAACATCAATTGCTATTTAACATCATTTCAATAACGTCGAAACACTTAACATTTAGTACGAACCCTAAATCACTAAATCATCGCCACATCGGTTCTCGATTCACATATACATAAACAGCATGTAATATTTCATATAACATCAAATAGGACCATCGACTCTAAGTAGTGATCATGGACGAATACAAGTCAGAGGGTTCAAGAAATTAGCAACAGAAAACAATCAACATCAAACAATCAACCAATGTAACGAAACAACCAAAATAATCAAGCAATGTAACCAGTAAGTCTCTTCGGGTAAACGCATACTAACCGGAAGAATCGAGGTAACAATCACAAAAGATCTTCGAGAGGAAAAGTCGCCGTCGCTACCTTAGAAAGTCTAGGGTTTTCAATGGAACAGTTACGTGACGAATGTAACAGTTTCACGTAATATACTCACTTAAATGTGTTGGGCCCTTGATGGGCTTCGACGTAAGCTGGGCCGACGAAAGACGCTATAGCGGCAAAACCTATGTTTCGTCAATCAAGGTGGTGACGAAACTCCAAAGGTTTCGTCGAGTTGGTTGATGGCGAAACTCCTATAGTTTCGTCGGGCTTGCTTAGTGGCGAAACACTGATGTTTCGTCGTGTAGGTTTTGATTTGTAAAGTGTTTAGTTTGTTTACTCACAAATACATAACATGCAACATAGCACAAACACATAACAAGGAACATAGCATTTCACAGATTGAACAAACTCATTTGTTAATTACATAATGTTCATACAGGTTGTATTAAAGTACACGAAGGGTTTGAAATACGAGTTGTCACATGAGGCCCAAGTGCGGGAAGTGTGGGAAAGAAGGGCACAGCAAGGATGCCTGTTGGGCGAAGAATCCAGATGGGAGAGATAATGGTAAAGTTCCAGGTTGCTACAGGTGTGGTGAAGTGGGGCACTTCAGGAAAGATTGCCCTAGAAAGAACCAAGCAAGGAAGGGTCTTCATGATCGGAGCTCGTGAAGCACGCCAGGATCCAGATGCGGTTATGGGTACGTTCCCTATTAACCAATTCTATGCATCCATTTAATACTGGCACCAACTTTAACCTTGTATCCTTAGAACTTAAGAAACTGTTTGGCCTAGTTTCGAGTAAAATAGATGTCTCGTATTCCTTAGTATTGGCCGATGGAAGGTTAGTTAAGCGAAAGAGATGATTGAGGATTGTATTTTAGGAACTTAGAAGGCCGGAACCTTCTATTACCATTGACTTGGGAAGTCATGATATGGTAGTCAGCATGGATTGGACATCCAAGTATAGAGCTGAAATTGTTCGTTATAAGGAAAACCATTCGCATCCCTCTTGTGAATGATGAGACATTCATAGCACACAACCTTCTTGCAATAGATGCGAGGGCACTAGGCCCCATAATACGGTGAATTGGCAACGTCTCACATTGGTTATAGGAACGGTAGCGCCTCCGAATAGGCTGCATGGCCTTCTTTACTCATATTGCCGATAAGGAGACCAAGGAGCTGAAGCTAGAAGACATCCCCGTGGTGGAGGAATTTCCAGAAGCCTTTCCTGAAGACTTACCGGGAATACCTCCACAGCAACAAGAGGAGTTTAGGATAAACCTCGTGCCAGGAGCGGCACCGGAGACAGATGACGCCTTACCGACTAGCTCCGTCCGAGATACAGGAGCCTCCGATGCAACTACAGGATCTGCTAGGCAGAGGAAATCTACCAGGCTGAGCCTCTCACCGTGGGAAGCCCCTAGTGTTATTCGTTAGGAAGTAGGACGGGAGTTTTTATACGCGTACACAGCCTAATCTGAGGGGAACTCAGAAGAACTAATGTGGAAAAGTATTACGCATAGGTTACATGGAGATAGACGACTAACCATCAAGAATCGGTACCCCTTACCGAGAATTGATGACTTGGCGACCAACTACAAGGTCCCAGCTACCATCCCAAGATGGAAATAAGGACATGATGTTCTTAGTTAAGGATACGAGAAGAAAGTTGGCAGTTCCCATTTTGCATCAACTTCAGAGAATTGGATATCAAGGGCCGGTATCCTTTGCTAAGGATTGATGACTTGTTGAACCAATCGTAAGGTTCTAGTTACTACTCCAAGAGTGACTTGAGGTCAGGATGTCCTCAACTGCAAATACAAGAGAAAAATATCCCTAAAACGACCTTTAGGACTCGCTTCGAGCACTATGAGTTCCTTGTCGTGCCGTTTGGCTTAACACATGCATCAGCAGTATTCGTGGACCTCATGAATCGAATGTGTAAGCCATACTTGGATAGATCATGATTATATTTATTGACTACATTCTTACATGTTCAACGATCAAGGAAGGTCATGAGCAACATCTGCAATTTATCTTGGGACTCTTGGAGAAAGAATAGTTATGTTCTAGGATGTCGAAATACGAACCTTGGATTCGTGAGGTAAGATTTTTAGGATACGTGGTGGATAAGAATGAGATTCTTGTCAACCCTGCAATCAAGGACTGAGGAGTCCCAAAGACGCAACTAAGAATTTTTGGGGATTGTAGGTTGTATCAGACGACCCCCTTGAAAACCTTTCAAGGACTGTTCAACCGCTAACAACCCTAAATCAGACGATACCTATCCTGTCTTCACCTGACAGTACCAATACATTTGCGGTTTTTGTAACGTTTCTCGACAAGGTCTCAATTACGTGTTGATGCAATAAGACCAAGTCATCGCATACGCGTCATGTTGATTAAGGGGTCATGAGAAGAGACCTTGAACTAGGTGCAGTAATTGCGCATGGCAGATTTGACGTCATTACTTGTATAGGCAAACGCTGCACGATCTTTAATGATCACAAAGGTTTGCAACACACCGTTGATCAAAAGGACTTGGACATGAGATAACTAAATGGAATGAGCTACTGAATGATTCGACTGTGAGATTATCACCTGAACAAGGCAAGCGTTGTAGCAGACGCCTTGAGCCGTAAGAAACACGTAAAGCCTCTAGGGGTGCGAGCCTTAGAAATGATCATACAGACAAATCTCATCACTTGGATTCGTGAAGCTGAGCATGAGATGCTCAAACCAGAGAACCTTCAAGCTGAAACGTTATACAGAATGGAAGTACAGTTAATGCCTAAGGAAGACGGAACCTTACATTCCATGGGACGACTTTGGGGTTCCCACTCACGACAAATTACATACGCTCATTTTAGGACAAGGATCATAGGTTAAGGTACTCGATCCATCCTGGATCCGGCAAGAGGTACCAAGACATGAAGGATTAGTATGAGTGGCCCAAGATGGAAGCTGATATAGCTACCTATGTGGGTAAATGTCTTACTTATGCCAAAGTTAAGACGGAATACCAGAAACCATCAGGGCTGTGGCAATATCCTCAGACCCTCATGTGGAAGAGGGAACGAATCTTAAAGAATTTTGATTACAAGCTACCAAGAACCCAAAGTGGTCACGATATAATTTGGATGATTATTGGCCGACACACCAAGACTGCACACGCCCTGCCAAACAGTGAGGAAGACAGCGTAAGAGAATTAGCAGAAATTTAGCCTAGAAAGATTGTGGCATGTCATGGAATGCCTGATCCTATCATGTCCGACCAAGATGGTCGTTTTGTGCCAAGGATATGGCAGATGATTCAGAAGGCGTTTAGGTCACGATTGGACCTTAGCACTACATTTCACCCTCAGACGGACGACCAGAGCAAATGAACGATACAGACTGTATGGACATGTTACGTGCTTGTGTGATAAACTCTAATGAAAAGATGGATTACTCACTCGCCCTTAGTGGAGTTTTCCGACAATAACATTTATCACACCGTCATTAGGCCGCCTTGTGTGAAGCTTTAGATGGAAAGTAAGTGTCGATCCCCGTTGTGTTGGACGGAGACCGGTGATAAACAATCTACTGGCCCAAGTTGGTTCAGGATACTACAGACAAGATCGATGGGATACGTGATCGTATCAAGTCAAGCACGTGGTATATAGAAAATCTACGCCGGCGAGCGGCGGAAACCGTTGGAATTTGAGTTGGAGAGATGACATTTTTTGAAAGTCTCACCTTGGGAAGGCGTGGTATGATTTGGAAAGCGTGGGAGGTTGGACCCACGGCATATTAGACTTTTCGAGATCCTTGAAAGGATCGGGACCATGGCTCACAAGCTGAAATTTTCTGAGAAATTCAGCAGTGATCATGACACGTTTCACGTGTCTAGTCTTTAGAGGAGCCTGACTCTAGGAATAGTCGTTATTCCCGCAAACAAGATTCACGTCAACGACAAACTCCAATTTTTTAAGAACCTGTTAAGGTGGCGGACCAGAAGTCCACAAAACACGGAGAAGTCGCAATTGATTTGTTAGAGTTCGTTGGAATTCATATCATGGCACAGAGTACTTGGGAACATGAAGACCAATTTAAACATAAGTGACCACATTTGATTCACAAATCCCCTGCGACTGATGGCATCGCATGAATTTCGGGATGAAATTCCTTTAACGGGGGGAGAATGTGACAACTGGCACTTTTCCGTACATTCCGTACGATAATTAGACAGTAATCTGTGCTTTAATAACTGTGCATGATCTAGTTTACAAGACGAATGAAACTCTGATTACTGTTATATACACACAATGGGATTTCATGTTGCAAGACTTTTATCATTACTACATGCAACACAATATAATTCTATTAATGCTCAGAACAGAGTTGGCACAGCTATCAGACAAACTAGAAATACTGACGGGAGTTCAGTACTTAGACAGACATGATGATAAGACACAAAATGAGCCCCAGGACCAAGTGTTACACTAGCATAGTGTGTAGGGAAGTAGGGATTACAAAACTGCCTTCCTAGTGAAAACATAGGTACCGGAAAGTGCCAGAAACACACTAAAACTGCAAAATTCTGCAGAAAACAAATAAATTCAGCAATTTTCAGCAATTTAACAACTAAATATAATGCAGAAAAGTGGTTTAATGGTCCAGAATACTTTCCTAAGTGTCGGGAATCGAAACTGTCATAAAAAGTAGCATAAAGCACACAAAGCTGCGCAATTTAGCACTTTAACGAACAGTAACGAACCGAACAACCGAACACTACCCGGAACACCAAATTCTTGCTAGAAGCATTGTTTTAGTTCTACGAAGCTAGTTATGGTCACCGAACATCATATTACATCTAATAAACATTAAATACATAAAATACCTAACTAGCACCATTACTTTCCAACTAAATCTAGTAACTATCAATTGAAATCCAACCAAGACATACCCCCCCCCCTAACCGGATATAAAGTAGGCCCCAACCCCTTGATTTCTTTTCAATATTTTAGTAGATATGTTGTATAAAGTTGGAACACATTATACCTTGGATAATTATATGTTGGAAGAACATTTATAAAAACAAGTCTTTGCTCATTATCATTCTCAACATTTCCAAAACTCCACAACCTCCTCTTCCTCCTTCCAAACTCACGGCCATACACATCCACTCACCACCATCCTTTTTCAATTCATTCCTTCATAATCTAAGCATCCTACAAGGTTTCTTAAGCATATTTAGGAGACTTGGAAGCATTGGAAGTGGAAGGACCTCATCTAGGAGCTTTTATCCACTCTATTTCTTCATCATCTTCATACTTGTTCTTCCCTAGCCATAGTGCTAGTAGTAAGCTTCTTTGATCTTGTTTTTACTCATAATTTTAGTGGTTAAAGTATGAAGTAACTTGGTAAACTAAAGAATCTCAAGAAACATAAAGATGAACATTAACATAAAGCTCTAAAACATGAAGATCAAGTTGTTCTAGTGTATGTATTGAGCTTGTTTGTTGATTTATTGTGTTTATGGTGTAGATCACCATATGAAGCTTGCTAGGTGATGATTAAACACATGATCTAGCAAGTGTAAGGATAGATCTTGAGAAATCATAATGATCATCCTTTATGTGAACCATGAACTTGAAAATAAACTTGTTTTAGTGTATGATGATTTGTGATACATGTTATAAGTCTTGAAAATAAAGGATTTCAAAGATAATATTTTCAAGAGAACAAAGTTATTTACAAGATTTACATGATCTTGGTTTTTAAAGAAGTTAAGCATGATTTAAGTGCTAAATCAAGGCTAGAAAAATGTGTGTAACAAATAAAATACAAAAGAATCATTTTTAGAAAAATCTTCATACAAGTTGTGAAGAACTAAATTCTTCAAGATTGAGTTTTAAAAACAAATAATCACACTTTTAAGGGTAACTAAACCTACTAAATAACATACTAAGTTACTACAACTTTTTACAAAATTTCAAGTTCATGTCAAAGTGTAAATTTGCATATTTAAAGCATATGGTAAGTCTTGTTCATGTTGTTGATGATTGATGATGATTTTAAAAAGAAAATGATATGCTTTGAAAGCATGGAAACCTCCATTTTTAAGGGGAAACTATGGCAAAATTTTTGTAGAAATTAAACACTTAGAAAAATATTTTTAAAACAAGTGTTTATAAGTAAATCTTGAGAATGGTTTTCACATAAAAGTTGCCGTAATTTTTATTACAAGAATTACAAATATTGGAGGTTGGTTTTTGATAAATAAAAGTGACTAAGTATATATTGAGGAAAATATATATTGATGTCACAACTCGTGTGATTATTTGTATATTATGTGTACTAGTTATATTAATTTAGGACTTGAAATAATATAACTCATCGATGTACCAAGAAATTACAATCCAAAATATTACCAAAAATTCCAAGGAATAAATATACAAGTTACACACAAAATATTGGTGAAACCGAACAAAAGAATGTAACTTACAAAATATTCCGGAAAACTTACTCATAAGTATATTTTTGGTAAATAATATTTTGGACATCAAGGGAACAAAAATATGATTTTTAAAATTATTGCAAATTTATATCATATTTTTTACAAGGAAAAAATATATTATTTTTGGAAGTAAAAATATATTTTCTTGGAATTTTTAGAAGATATATTATTTTTGGGAAAAAATATATATATTCTTGAGAAAACTCGAAATACATTGTTTTTGGATAAAAAAAAATAAGTTTATATATATTTATCAAGTTAGACTTGAAAATATAGTATTTTTGGAACTTATATGAAAATACAAATATTTTTGCCAAGAGAAAAATTATAAATAATTTTCCTAAGTAATAATCCTTAAAATATATATTTTGGAAATATATATGAATTTTATTAGAAATAATATCCCGGAGAAGTTAACACAAAAATTAAGTGTAAGGATACTTAATAAACACAATGGAGATACGCATCGGTGTACATACAAATACGCTCCGGAATACGACTCAAATACATGGCAAAAATATACGAGTATAAGAAATACAAATACAAATAGAAATATACCTATCCTTGGGAAGGATATGCATGTATAAATACTTGGAATAATATTAAGGACACAAAGATACGTAACTCAAAGACACTAATTAATACAAAGTCAAGGCACGATTCGCTTGGCTAATAGACCGTAGTATGTTGTAGGTAGTCGTGCACACTAGTAGCAGCGTGAGTTACGTCGGATTGAAGAACGCAAAAATGTGAGCTCATGTCCCCCTTTTCTCTTACTATTTTCGGATTTATAACTCTCGGGGGTGGAATACATGTTTATGAATGTTTAAATGGTATGATTTGGCTATGAAATGAACTATTAGATCATGTGAGCATAGACTGAAATTGAAATGCCAATAACTCTCATAAGAATCATGGACAAAGGTTAGATCTAACGGGTATGGCCGAGCCCCACTCATGGTCCTTATGTGACCACTTGAGTGCTTTGGTGTCCCAGTCGAGGTGAATCGACAATAGTCAAGGTGAATTGACATAGTCGAAGGGGAATTCGACATAGTCGAGGGAATCGACAAGGGTATAAACCTACTCATTTCGAGTGCTCCCTATGTCCTCACATGCTTTAATGTCCTTGTAAAACATTTATTTGATATGTTCATAAATACCTTTCATACCTGTTTTCAAAGGAGTCTCTCAAAGGTTTACAAGTTTGTCAGTACTCACACAAAACGCATGAACTCGCTCAACTTTTGTTGATGTTTTTCAAACCACATGTATTTCAGGTAACAAGTTGGATCTTGGGCGCGGGTGTTGTTTCTAGAAGTAAATTCCAAGTTTAGATGTCATCCACTTTTGTTGAATTGTATCTTAGTCGAAGGTTGCGTTGTTTGAAACTTAAATACCTGGAATTTGTAATACTTTTAACTTAATGAATGGATGAACATCGATTTGATCATATAGTTGTTTATTATGATTGAATGCTATGGTATTAAACAAGTCACACATCATACACTTCCGCAAAAGTCAGGGTGTGACATAAGTGGGTATCGAACACAGGGAGTTTGTGGAATATCTACTATCTCAACGTATGTCTAAGTTAACTAAGATTAAACTAATTGCAGAAAAGTAAATTTCAATGTTTGGGTTGATTGGTTTTAATTATCTAGAATTACTAAATTAGAATACAAATCAAAGTCAAGTTTTGTAACAGGATAGGAGGGTAGTGATCATCCCGAGTTTCAGGTTTTAAGTGACAACTAACGTTCATGTTCAACTTGAAAGAACCACATAGACATGCTCATGTAAGATCAATTATTTGTGATGAAAGGGAACTAAGTACTCGGATTCCTAGAACGCGAGGTTGTTACCCGATGATCAATCAACATATATCCAACCCTAATCCCTCCTATGATATCTCGATTGCCAACGGAACCAAGAACGTATGGTTTAGAACTATGATCAAACATACATCAACAATTTACAAACAACCAATCAAACACCATAATAAACTAACAACACATGCACAGTCTAATATTCCAGAAATTAAAGAACAAACATAGTTGTCACAAATAAAACCTTACATCCGAGACGATCACCAAGCAAACCTATCCGCTCATAGTGTTATGAACCATCATCACAATCGAACCTTTGTCCATTGGAATCAAAAACAAAGTCTTTATGTTTAGATCACTCAAGAACACCTTAGAACACCCTAAATTCGCCCCTAAACTGATGTATAACCGAATGGGAATGATGGGAAGTCAAGAGGCACCATAAAAAGTAATTAAAAAGGGCAGTTACAAGTTTCATGTTGGTCAGCGCCGTAACCTACGGCACCCTACGGACGTAATAAAAATGCTAAGGTGGGCCTGAACTGGGCTACGATGGTCAAAAATTGCCAGTCAGAGCCGTAAGCTACGGCCCTTGCCGTAGCCTACGGCAGGCTTCAACATGAAAACTTGTTTTCAGCATAACTTTTTCGTTTCAACTCCGTTTTCTTCCCCGCTTTCGCCTACGTTCTCATAATTTCGTCCTCTATCATGTTATCTTTTTAATTCTTCATTTCTAAAATTTTATTTTTTCATTGATGCTCCAAATTACTTCCCTTTTAAGCTCCATTTGTACCTGAAACACAAACAACCGTAGTTACCTAATTCTAGACAATTACATGGAAAAATGCGGGGTTAAATTATCATTTATAACAATCAAGGATTGTCCTACGGACTACCCGTCACATCCCCACACTTAATCGTTGCTTGTCCCAAGCAACCCGTTTAACAAAACACAATTTATTCAAGCGATCAAGTACAAACCAAGCAACAATTGTCCTTATTTACTAACTTTTTCTTAAACCCGCACATAACACACCCCTCACAATAACTCTCTTCTCGGTGCCAAGTAATAACTAGCAAAGATATGCTAAAAAACTCTCTAGGCCAACGGGTAGTTGAACAATAATATGCTTGTACTCAAATCAGTCCTTCGCCTAAATAATTTGCTAAACATGCACGTGAATCAAAGGGACTTAGAGTTTGTAACGTGGCTAGGCAAATGGGTAGGAAATGGAAATATATATGCAAAGTAGCTAACAATTCAACCCGGTCTTTTATTTCTAACTAAGCAAAACATGAACAACTATGTACAACATATCTAATTCATCTTTTTTATTCATTTTTCATTACTTTTTCTCTTTTTTTTTTCTTTTTCCTTTCATATCTCTTTTTTCTATTTTTTTTCTTTTCAAACATAACAAGATAAACATACTAATATGAGATGCAACACTAATAGACCGTGTCAAATACGGGTTAAATTTAGAGGAACTAGGCATGGGTTACAAATGATCGGCTTCAAGCTTAAATGGGCTACTAAAGTCCAAACCTTCGCCCCGCTCACTACCATGCTCATATATATAATTTATAAGGTCCAACCCCCCAAATCCCACACTCGCACTCACAAAGACGAGGCTACCTAATTGCCCTTATACTCTTCACATGCATATCAAGCTAAGGCCTTAAACCGAATTCAAGTACAAGTTCTAATGCACCCCCACCCGTTGCCACTCTCATCAAGAAAAATGTATTCTAATAAATTCAAGTAGTGGCTCAACCTCTCACCAAGAAAAAGGGAATATGGGTTGCCGATGTGTCATGCGGTTTAGTACTTTAAGTGTTCAAATTTTTGGACCATTTTTCGCTTGATTTCAGAATTTTTCAAAAGTGTCAAAAATTTCCCCCATCCCCACACTTGGGATACATTGTCCCCAATGTATGGCTTTGAAGGGAAAGATCGCTAAATCATCACAACATCAATTTTTGTTTTTCCACTCAAACCCCAAATTTCTTTTTGTTTTTTTTTTAAATTCAAATTACTAAAAACACCACCAACTTTCACCACCCGTTAAACTCAACACATCATAACACCACCCAACCATAAACATAAAACACAAATATATACAAAAATGTACAAAATGGAGCAAAACACGACATGATCAGTAAATCAGTAGCGTCGGTAGTGATGCAGCTGCGGTGATCGGACAGGGACGTAAACATCTCTTGGATTCGCTGGTATCTCGTCGGGGATGTTGCCAAAAATCCCCACACTTGAATCGTTGCATCCGCTAGGATTGAAACGTAGTATGTCACACCCTGACTTTTGCCGAAGCGTATGATGTGTGACTGGTTTAATATCATTGCATTCAATCATAATAAATAACTAAATGATCAAAACGATGTTCATCCATTGATAAACTTTAAAGTATTACAAACACCGGTTATTTAAGTATTAAAACACAACCTTTGACTAAGTCACAAACCAACAAAAGTGGATGACATCTAAACTTGAAATCTACTTCTAGAAACAACACCCGCGCCCAAGATCCAACCTGTTACCTGAAATACATGTAATTTTGGAAAACATCAACAAAAGTTGAGCGAGTTCATGCGTTTTGTGTGAGTACTGACAAACTTGTAAACCTTTGAGAGACTCCTTTGAAAACAGGTATGAAAGCAATTATGAACATATGAAATGAATGTTTTACAAGGACATTAAAGCATGTGAGGACATAGGGAGCACTCGAAATGAGTAGGCTTATACCCTTGTCGATTTCCCTCGACTATGTCGAATTCCCCTTCGACTATGTCAATTCACCTTGATTATGTCAATTCACCTTGACTATTGTCGATTTACCTCGACCATGTTAATTCACCTTGACTATTGTCGATTCACCTCGACTAATGTCGATTCACCTCGACTGGGACACAGAAGCACACAAGTGGTCACAAGTACCATGAGTGGGGTTCGGCCGTACCCGTTAGATCTAACCTTTGTCCCTAATTAAGTATTAATGGCATTTCAAATTTAAACTATGCTCACATGATTTAATAGTTCATTTCATACCGTTTAAGCATTTGTAACATGTATTCCACCCCCAAGAGTTATAGAACCGAAAATAGTTAAGAGAAAAGGGGGACATGAACTCACTGTTTTGCATTCTTCAATCCGACGTAACTCAAGCTGCTACTAGTGTGCCCAACTACCTACAACGTACTACTGTCTATTAGGCGAGCGGGTCGTGCCTTGACTTTGTATTAGTTAGTGTCTTTGAGTTATGTTTTATCGTGCCTTCAGTATTATTCCAAGTCATATAATTATTTGTTAAAATAATAAATATTTTAACTTAAATTATGTTTATCAAATTTTGGAATAATAGTTAAAACAATATAATTTAACTTGATACCTTCCAAGTATTTATACATGTATTTCCTTCCCAAGGATTGGTATATTTGTATTCGTATTCGTGTACTTGTATATTTTTGCCATGTATAGGGGTCGTATTCCGGTGTGTATTTATACGTACGAGAATACATATTTTCTTGTAATTGTTAAGTATCCTCATACTTAATTCTGTATTAATTTTTCCGGAATAATATTTCTAATAAAAATCACATCAATATATATTCCCAAAATATATATTTTAAGATATATCACTTAGAAAAATTATTCATAATTTTTCATTTGGCAAAAATATTTGTATTTTCATATAAGTTCCAAAATAATATATTTTCAAGTCTAACTTTAGAATATATATAGACTTATTTTTATCCAAAAATAGCGTATTTCAAGTTTACTCAAGAAAATATGTATATTTTTCCCAAAAATAATATATCTTCTAATAATTCCGAGGAAATATATATATTTTTATCCACCAAAAATCATATATTTTCTTCTTGTCAAAATATGATATAACTTTGTAGTAATTGCACAAATCATATTTTCGTTTCTTTGTGTCCAAAATATTATTTACCAAAATATACTTGTGAATTAAGTTCCGGAATATTTTGTAAGTTACATTTATTGTTCGGTTTCGCCAATATTTTGTGTGTAACTCGTATATTTATTCCTTGGAATTTTTGGTAATATTTTGGATTATAATCCTTGGTATTTTGATGTGTTACATTATTTCAAGTCCTAAAATAATATAACTAATACACAAAGTATACAAATAATCACACACATTGTGTCTTCTAAATATGTATTTCCCAAATACATATTTAGTCACTTTTATTTATGAAAACCAACCTCCAATATTTGTATTTTTGTAACAAAAAGTTATGGCAAAGTTTATGTAACCATTTATTGTTGAAAATACACTTGTAAGTGTGTGTTTATAAATATTTTCCTAAGTGTTTATATTTCTAGAAAATTTTTGCCATATTTTCCCTTAAAAATGGAGGTTTCCATGCTTTCAAGCATATCATTTTCTTTTGAAAAATCATCACAATCAATCATCATTCAACAATAAACAACTTACATTTACCAATCTTGCCAAATCAAGCATGATCTAACTACTTCATGAACTTGAACATTTGTAAAAATTTGTAGTAACTTACTAGTGTTATTAGTAAGCCTTGTTATCCTTTAAAGTGTGATTAGTTCTTTGAAAACTTCATTCTTGAAGAATTTAGATCTTCACAACTTGTATGAAGATTTTCTAAAAATACATCTTCTTGTATTTTTATTGTTAACAATTTGTTTCTAGCTTTGATTTAACACTTAAAACATGTTTACTTCCTTTAAACACCATGATCATGTTAAATCTTGTAGTAAACTTTAGTTTCTTGAAATCAACCATTTAGGATAGGTTTCGATTTAGAATGTAGGCTTTAAATCTTGTAGTAAACTTTAGTTTCTTGAAAATATTATTCTTGAAATCATCCATTTACAAGACTTATTTCATGTATCAATCATCATCATACTTTAAAACAAGCTTATATTCAAGTTCATGTTTAACATAAAGGATGTTCTTTATGATTTCTTCAAGATCCATCCTTATACTTGCTAGATCATGTGTTTAATCATCATCTAGCAAGGTTATTATAATGATCATCATCATAAACACAAGAAATCCATAAACAAGTTTCTTACATACACTTAATCATCTTATATTTCATGTTATTTAGCTTTATGTTAGTGATCTTCTTCTTACTTCTTTGTGATTTTTTGAGTTCAACCACTTACATAACACTTTAACCATTATGATTAGAAGTAAAAACAAGATCAAGAAGCTTACTACTAGCTCTAATGGCTAGGGATGAACACAAGAAGATGATGATGATAAATGAGGTGGTTAATAGCACTTGCAAGAGGTCCTTCAACTTCCGATGCTTCCACACCTCCTAACTTTGCTTCTTACACCTTATTATCACCTTAGAATACTTGGAAATGGATTGAAAATGGAAGGATGTGAGTGTGGTGTTGAGGCCGTGAGTTTTGAGGAAGGGAGAGGAGAAGAAATGTGATGAATGAGGATGATGGAGACATGTGCTAATCTTCTAAGATTTTATAGAATCTTCATAATCTTCCAAGGTATATTTGTTGGTATATTCTCCAACAAGATCAAATAAAATAATGTAAGAAAATCTCAAGTGGGACCCTCCTTGTAATCGGCCTAACTATGGGGGGGGGGTAAAGTGTAATATTCCAAACATTTGTTACTTCATTCTAGTTAGGTTCCAAGTATTAAATTTAGGGATTTAGGTGTTTAGTGTTTATAAGAGGTATTATGAAGTCCGGTGACCATAACTAGCTTTGTAACACTAAAACAATGCTTCTAGTGAAAATTTGACGTTTCGGGTAGTGTCCGGTTGTTCGTTTCGTTATTGTTCGTTAAAGTGCTAAATTGCGCAGTTTAGTGTGCATTATGTTACCTATTATGACGGTTTCAATTCCCGACAGTTAGGAAAGTATTCTGGACCATTAAACCGCTTTTCTGCATTATATTTAGTTGTTAAATTGCTGAAAATTGCTGAATTTATTTGTTTTCTGCAGAATTTTGCAGTTTTAGTGTGTTTCTGGCACTTTCCGGCACCTACGTTTTCACTAGGAAGGCAGTTTTGAAATCCCTACTTCCCCACACACTATGCTAGTGTAACACCTGGTCCTGGGGCTCATTTTGTGTCTTAACATCATGTCTGTCTAAGTAATGAACTCCCGTCAGTATTTCTTGTTTGTCTGATAGCTGTGCCAACTCTGTTCTGAGCATTAATAGAATTATATTGTGTTGCATGTAGTAATGATAAAAGTCTTGCAACATGAAATGCCATTGTGTGTATATAACAGTAATCAGAATTTCATTCGTCTTGTAAACTAGATCATGCACAGTTATTAAAGCACAGATTACTGTCAAAGTATTGTACGGAATGTACGAAAAAGTGCTAGTTGTCACATAGTAACCTGCCAAAACACAAACACAATACCAAACCAAACCAAAACAAAACAAAACACGAATACAATACTCTACATCCTCGGGCTGCCTCCCGAGAGCGCTAAGTTTAAAGGTCTTCAGCCAGACCATACCTAATATACGTTACGGTGGTCTCAAGGCACACTTACCCAAAACATTTCCAACGAATGCCCGGAAATTTACATGCCATCTCCATAGGTTTGTCAGTATAATTGGCATGTTCAAACTGCACCTGCGGGTTTCGCTAATCCGTTTCATGAGATATACCCTGATGTCTTGCTGTTTCACCCTTCTCATCATCTTCCTTGAACCCTCTTCCCCACACTTATTAATTTGAATGATTGATATGGGAAGAGGTTCGGTACATATATTCATCTCCTCATACTGTTCTACCTCATCATCTGCACACACCATCTGATCCACCAGTGATTCTTCATCAGATAAAGGACTCATTGGTGTGGTATTATCCTCCACAACCTCCTCCTTCATGTGAGAATAATCTCTAATATCATCAGGTAATGGTTAAAGGCGTTGTTCTATTTCTATCTTCATTTTTAAATTCTGACACTTAGAAACTAAACAGCTGATTCGATCTTCATCGGAAAGGTTAGGTGCTGATAAATACTGCTCGAGTTTGGACAAAGTCACTTCCAATATAGCAAGCTCTTTCTCCTCCTCGGTCTGATAAATATAAACACCCTCGGGCTTAGAATATTCTTCAGGATGATAGTATCGATATCCCTGATACAGTCTTAAGATGTGCGCATCCATCATTTTTTTATTCCAATACTTTGGGTTTTCCGAATACACCGTGCACACATCATAATCATAAGTGTGATCGCGACCGCAACAAAAGCATAGACCATCCGTCCTTGTCCCATAATAAACATCCTCGTCCCGATCATATCCATCCGAGTAATAATCATCCTCCATTTCTGATTCATAATCATCAATGTATGATGGAGGTGGAAGCTGTGAAACATAAGACACCAGTTTTCCATGTGCCCTCCTGTAGTGGGCCTCGTGGCAACCGATACACGGATGACGTGGACCCCCGCACAATATACACGTAGAAAAGCTGAAATATGTGTAATGCTCTGTCATCCGCACAACACAACTCAACTACCAAGTGTAAATCAAGAACATAAAAGGAAATCTTGTTGGGTTTTTAATTTTTTTTTTTACTTTTTTTTTTTAATTTTCAAAACTAATACACAAGATAACACACGTTGCGCACTACTCCCCGGCAACGGCGCCAAAATTTGACATGATGTCATGGTCACAATCAAATTTAATCCAATTACAACTAAATAGCTAGCGATAAGTGGGTATCGAACACAGGGAGTTTGTGGAATATGTATTATCTCAATGTATGTCTAAGTTAACTAAGATTAAACTAATTGCAGAAAAGTAAATTTCAATGTTTGGGTTGATTGGTTTTAATTATCTAGAATAACTAAATTAGAATACAAATCAAAGTCAAGTTTTGTAACAGGATAAGAGGGTAGTGATCATCCCGAGTTTCAGGTTTTAAGTGACAACTAACGTTCATGTTCAACTGGAAAGAACCACATAGACATGGCTCATGTAAGATCAATTATTTGTGATGAAAGGGAACTAAGCACTCGGATTCCTAGAACGCGAGGTTGTTACCCGATGATCAATCAACATATATCCAACCCTAATCCCTCCCATGATATCTCGATTGCCAACGGCACCAAGAACGTATGGTTTAGAACTATGATCAAACATACATCAACAATTTATAAACAACCAATCAAACACCATAATAAACTAACAACACATGCACAGTCTAATATTCCAGAAATAAAGAACAGACATAGTTGTCACAAATAAAACCTTACATCCGAGAGGATCACCAAGCAAACCTAGCCGCTCATAAAATATCGTGGGTCCAACCTCCCACGCTTCCCAAATCATACCACGCCTTCCCAAGGCGAGACTCTCATTAAAACCATACTTCTTATCTCAAATTCCAACGGTTTCCGCCGCTCGTCGGCGTAGCCTTTCTGTATACCGCTTGCTGTCTTGATATGATCACATATCTAAACGATCTTACCTATGGTTTTCCTGAACCAATTTTGGCTAGTAAATTGTTTATCTCCGGTCTCCGTCCAACACAATGGGGACCGACACTTACGTTCCATCTAAAGCTTCACGCAAGGCGGCCTAAACGACAGTTATGATAAATGTTATTGTAGAAAAACTCCACTAAGGGCAAGTGAGTATTTCAACTTTTCATCAAAGTTCATCACACAAGCACGTAACATGTCCACAAAGTCTGTATCGTTCGTTTGTTCTGGCCGTCCATCTAAGGGTGAAATGTAGTACTAAGGTCCAATCGTGACCTAAACGCATATGAAATGTCTGCCATATCTTTGGCACAAAATGACCATCTCGGTTGGTTAAGATAGAATCAGGCACTCTATGACGTGCCGCAATCCTTCTAGGCTAAATCTTTGCTAATTCCATTGTGCTGTCTTCCTCATCGTTTGGTGGGAAATGTGCAGTCTTGGTGTGTCGGTCAATAATCACCCAATTCATATCGTGACCTTTTTGGGTTTTTGGTAGCTTGTAATGAAATCCATTCAGATTTTTCCCATTTCCATATGGGAATCTCAGGCTGTTGCAGTAGCCCTGATGGTTTCTTGTATTCCGCCTTATCCTCGGCACAGGTAAGTCAGTTACCCATATATGTAGCTATATCAGCTTTCATCCTGGGGCCATTCGTATTAATCCTTCAGGTCTTGGTACATCTTGTCGAATCTTAGGATGGATCGAGTACCTTGACCTATGAGCCTTGTCCTAAAATAGGCGTACATAAATGCCGCGAAACGATACCCAAAGTCGTTCTATGAAGTACAAGGTTATGTTTTCCTTAGGCAATAATTGCACTTCCATTCATGAAACACTTCAGCTTGAAGGTTTGCTGATTTGAGCGTCTCTTGCTCAGTTTCACGAATCCCAGTGACGAGATTCGTCTGTATGGTCATCTCTAAGGCTCGTACCCTTAGAGGCTTTGCGCGATCCTTGCGGCTCAAGGCGTATGCTACAACACTTTCCTTGTTCAGGGGATACTTAATCTCGCAGTCATAATTATTCAGTAGCTCAGTCCATCTTTGTTAATATTTAAGTCCTTACAATCAACGGTGTGCTGCAACCCTTGTGATCAGTAAGGATCGTGCAGCGTTTTCTTACAGGTAATGACGTCAAATCTGCGGCGCGCAATTACTGTATCTAGATCAAGGTTTCTTCTCATGATCCCTTAATCAACGTGACGCGTATGCGATGCCGTGGTCTCGTTGCATCAACGCGCAATCGAGACTTTGTCGAGAAGCGTCACAAAATCGCAACTCTAACTCCTTAGCTCTTGATTGCCGGGTTGACATAAATCTCATTCTTATCCATCACGTATCCTAAAAATCTTACCTCGCGAATCCAAAGTTCGTACTTCTGCATCCTGGCACATAACTGTTCTTGCTTCAAGAGCTTCCAAGATATCTCGCAGATGTTACTCACGACCTTCCTTGGTCTTTGAGCACATAAGAATGTAGTCCATAAATATAATCATGATCTTATCCAGGTGTGGCATACACGCCCGATTCATGAGGTCCATGAATACTGCCGGTGCATGTGTAAAGCTAAACAGCACGACAAGGAACTCGTAATCCTCGAAGCGAGTCCTAAAGGTCGTTTTAGGGATATTTTCTTCTCGTATTCGTAGTTGAGGACATTCTGACCTCAAGTCGACCTTCGAGTAGTAACTAGAACCTTACGATTGGTTCAATCATGTCATCAATCCTTGGCAAAATATGCCGATCCTTGACATCGAATTCTCTGAAATTGATGCAAAATGAAAACTGCCAACTTTCTTCTTGTGTCCTTAACTAAGGACGCCATGTCCTTAATTCCATCTTGGAATAGCAGTTGGGACCTTGTAGTTGGTTGACAAGTCATCGGTTCTCGGTAAGGGGTACCGATTCTTGTTGGTTAGTTGTCTATCTCCATGTAACCTGTGCGTAACACTTTTTCTACGTTAGTTCTTCTGAGTTCCTCTCAGATTAGGCTGTGTACGCGTGTAAAAACTGTCGTCCTATTTCCTAATGAATATCACTGGGGCTTCCCACGGTGAGAGGCTCGGCCTAGTTGATTTCCTCTATCTAGCAGCTCTTGCAGTTGCATTGGAGGTTCATGTGTCTTGAACGAAGCTAGTTGGTAGGGCGTCATCTGTCACTAGTGTCGTTCCTGGCACTAGGTTTATCCTAAACTCCTCTTGTTGTTGAGGGGTATTCCTGGTAAGTCTTCAGGAAAGGCTTCTTGAAATTCCTCCACCACGGGGTTGTCTTCTAGCTCCAGCTCCTTGGTCTCCTTATTGGCAACATGAGCTAGGAAGGCTATGCAGTCTACTAGGAGGCGCTTCTGTGTCTCTTCGACCAATGTGAGATGTCGCAGACCCATGGTCTTATGGGGCCTAGTACCCTTGTACTTATTGCAAGAAGGTTGTGTACTATAAGTGTTTCATCATTCGCAAGAGGGATGCGACTGATTTTCCTTATAACAAACGACTTTAGCTCTATACTTGGATATCCAATCCATGCTGACTACTATATCAAGACTTCCCAAGTTAATGGTAACAGAAGGTTCCAGCCTTCTAAGTTCCCAAAATATAATCCTTAATCGCCTCGTCTGCTTAAACTAACCTTCTATATGCCAATTCTAAAGAATACGGGACGCCCATTCTACTCGAAACTAGGCCAAGCAGTTTCTTAAGTTCTAAGCATACAAGGGTAAAGTTGGTGCCAGTATTAATAAAAAATAGATGCATATA
Organism: Helianthus tuberosus; assembly: GCA_030545235.1. Taxonomy (NCBI): domain Eukaryota; kingdom Viridiplantae; phylum Streptophyta; class Magnoliopsida; order Asterales; family Asteraceae; genus Helianthus; species Helianthus tuberosus. The sequence continues at coordinate 151,194,208 of CM060357.1, read as the reverse complement.
GTTGGTTAATAGGAAACATACCCATAACCGCATCTGGATCCTGGCGTGCTTCACGAGTTCCGATCATGAAGACCCTTCCTCGCTTGGTTATTCCTAGGGCAATCTTTCCTAAAGTGCCCTGCTTCACCACATCTGTAGCAACCTGGTACTCTACCATTATCTCTTCCGTCTGGATCCTTCGCCCAACAGGCATCCTTGCTGTGCCCTTCTTTTCCACACTTCCCGCACTTAGGCCTCAGACATTGACCTACATGGTAAAAATTGCATTCCTCGCATCTCGGCTTATTCCCCAAGTATATCTTACCACTGGCCTTATTGGCGGCTCCATAAGCTTTCCTTCCACGAGGCGGGTTCACTTCCTTTCTTTTGTTTGCTTTAGAGCTTCCATAGCTGACTTGGGTGGCTATCTTTTGGTTCGAAGACTTCCTTTTCTTATTGCCCGAAGACTCCACAAGAGTCTCTTTCTTGTTTGTCTCAGATTCCGAAAACTTTCACGTACGTAGAGCTTCTTCAGTAAGTGTGACACTTAAATCGATAGCCTATTTGATGGTTGGAGGCTTTGAGGTAGTAACCATGCTCATGATTTACGGTGCAAGTCCATAGATGAATCGCTCAATCCTCTTGAATTCCGGTTTGATTAAGTAGGGAACGACCCTAGACAGGTCATGAAAGCGTTGGACGTACTCGGTGATCTTTGGCCCGTCCATTTTTCAAATTCCAGAACTCCACCTCAAGCTTCTGGATTTCGGCCCTAGAACAATATTTCTTCTCCATCATTTCCTTGAGCTCGTCCCAGCTCAGTGCATAAGCAGCTTCTTCACCAAGGGTCTGAACCTGAAGGTTCCACCAGGAGAGTGCGCCATCCAAAAACAACCCTGAGATAAAGGTAACACTCCGCTGGGGTGAACAGTTACTCATTCTCAGAACAGAGTCAGTCTTTTCTGCCCAACGAACAAATGCAACGGCGCCTCCTGTGCCGTCGAAGTTCAATGGCTTGCAGTTCAGGAACTGTTTATACGTGCAGTCAGTTGGAGGGTTACTTCCAGAAGTGCCACCGCTGCGTTCAGAGAAGAGGGCTTCATGCTGCGCTATAGCTTGTGAAATGCGCTCATTGAGTTCAGCCTCCGTTAACGTAATGGTGTCCGTGTCACGTCTGGGCGGCATTTCCGTCTGTCAAAAGGATCAGGTTAGACAATATTCCATAATTGCCTATGAGGTACATAATACCACCAGCAAACACGTAATCACCCAATATCACATGCATATATATAATAATGTATAAGTAAGGAAACACCCACTGGGCTCTCATATAGGCTTGGCAACTTGACTTATTGTTTGTAATGGGAAAAATAAAATGAACTCGAGGCTACATCGCCTCGGTCATACAAGTTTCATAATATGAAGTGGTAGTTATTTTCCTTCTGCATTGGTTTTCTTTAGGTCTTTAGCCTTACAATGACGGTTATACTTCCCAAGAGATGGGGGTTGTACATATAGGGGTGATAGAGAGTGTAACGTCACTGAATCTTTCCCGCGTGTTAGCCATCTTCACTTGCTTAGATATCGGTTCCCAAACGACTCGTATACGGGTAGAAGTGTCAGACGCGAAGTAGGCAAAGACAGGTTTCCTACTTGTAGAGTGCTAAGGCAACTGCCTAGGTATTGTTCTGCTAGATGAAAGTGTGAACACCTAGAGATTATTTTTGGAGGGATGGTGATCATCAGTCTGATCCGCAGAGTCCACCAGGATTTCCATGCACTACAAGTCGTTATTACGTGGGCCCTCGTAATAATAAATTGTCTTGCACAGTTACCCCAATTTTCCCTCGTCCAAGCAGATGATCAACCAAGGAGGGGCCACTACTGTCCTTATACCTCGGACATGGAAAGGACCATTGTGGTGGTCCACGCGCTAACATTCGTTATCGTTACGCGCGAATGGGCACGATGATCAAACGTAATAAGAATAAGGAGAAATCCTAGTAGTTGGAGGGGCACCTTCAAGATGGGTACTTCATCTTCCTGGTCTGGTCAAGTGTGTCGTCAATCTGGTTTCACCCAAGCCACAAGGACCTCATCCTGCTGATAAGGGTGTTGACCAAGGTTGCCTCCTCCGCCTCGTCGTCACTACCGTAGTCAGGCACCTTCACAATCGAGAGGGAAGAGCAGCCATCTTCTACGGAAACCAGCTCAGGATCTCGTTTGGTAGTCACTCCAGCCATGAGCTTTGCAATAAGCGCGAGGTCGATAGTCTCATCGTGCGAGCCAAGAACAATAACAGGATTCAGAGTCAAAAGTATCTTGTTCACGTCAGTAATTATTCCGTACACTTATACGTATATATATGTCAATAAATAATTATGTTACTTTGCATCATATCACATATAACTCTCATTTGTCCTTTGGGGGGGGGTCATTTTGTCTTTGGCAAGTCTAACTCATGTAGACTATGCCTTAGTTGGCACTTTAATTTAGGGTATCCTCCTCCCTACTAATGTCCTTGTCTTGTCTTTTCTCTGAAAAATGTTTGACTCATGGATCTTGGCGCTTTTGTGAATGTAATGAAAAACCTTTTGTGAAAATGTTTTCGTGGGAGAGTTCTAGTGATTGTAGTCTAGACTCGAGAAGGAATCCTAGTTCACTACAATCGAAGCTCTGATACCAAACTGTCACACCCTGACTTTTGCGGAAGCGTATGATGTGTGACTGGTTTAATATCATTGCATTCAATCATAATAAACAACTAAATGATCAAAACGACGTTCATCCATTGATAAACTTTAAAGTATTACAAACACCGGTTATTTAAGTATTAAAACACAACCTTCGACTAAGTCACAAACCAACAAAAGTGGATGACATCTAAACTTGAAATCTACTTCTAGAAACAACACTCGCGCCCATGATCCAACCTGTTACCTGAAATACATGTAATTTTGGAAAACATCAACAAAAGTTGAGCGAGTTCATGCATTTTGTGTGAGTACTGACAAACTTGTAAACCTATGAGAGACTCCTTTGAAAACAGGTATGAAAGCAGTTATGAACATATCAAATGAATGTTTTATAAGGACATTAAAGCATGTGAGGACATAGGGAGCACTCGAAATGAGTAGGCTTATACCCTTGTCGATTTCCCTCGACTATGTCGAATTCCCCTTCGACTATGTCAATTCACCTTGACTATTGTCGATTTACCTCGACCATGTCAATTCACCTTGACTATTGTCGATTCACCTCGACTAATGTCGATTCACCTCGACTGGGACACCGAAGCACTCAAGTGGTCACAAGTACCATGAGTGGGGTTCGGCCGTACCCATTAGATCTAACCTTTGTCCCTAATTAAGTATTAATGGCATTTCAAATTTAAACTATGCTCACATGATTTAATAGTTCATTTCATACCGTTTAAGCATTTGTAACATGTATTCCACCCCCGAGAGTTATAGAACCGAAAACAGTTAAGAGAAAAGGGGGACATGAACTCACTGTTTTGCGTTCTTCAATCCGACGTAACTCAAGCTGCTACTAGTGTGCCCGACTACCTACAACGTACTACTGTCTATTAGGTTAGCGGGTCGTGCCTTGACTTTGTATTAGTTAGTGTCTTTGAGTTACGTTTTATCGTGCCTTCAGTATTATTCCAAGTCATATAATTATTTGTTAAAATAATAAATATTTTAACTTAAATTATGTTTATCAAATTTTGGAATAATAGTTAAAACAATATAATTTCACTTGATACCTTCCAAGTATTTATACATGTATTTCATTCCCAAGGATGGATGTATTTGTATTCGTATTCGTGTACTTGTATATTTTTGCCATGTATAGGGGTCGTATTCTGGTGTGTATTTAACGTACGAGAATACATATTTTCTTATAATTGTTAAGTATCCTCATACTTAATTCTGTATTAATTTTTCCGGAATAATATTTCTAATAAAAATCACATCAATATATATTCCCAAAATATATATTTTAAGATATATCACTTAGAAAAATTATTCATAATTTTTCATTTGGCAAAAATATTTGTATTTTCATATAAGTTCCAAAATAATATATTTTCAAGTCTAACTTTAGAATATATATATATATAGACTTATTTTTATCCAAAAATAGCGTATTTCAAGTTTACTCAAGAAAATATATATATTTTTCCCAAAAATAATATATCTTCTAATAATTCCGAGGAAATATATATATTTTTATCCACCAAAAATCATATATTTCCTTCTTGTCAAAATATGATATAACTTTGTAGTAATTGCACAAATCATATTTTCGTTTCTTTGTGTCCAAAATATTATTTACCAAAATATACTTGTGAATTAAGTTCCGGAATATTTTGTAAGTTACATTTCTTGTTCGGTTTCGCCAATATTTTGTGTGTAACTCGTATATTTATTCCTTGGAATTTTTGGTAATATTTTGGATTGTAATCCTTGGTATTTTGATGTGTTACATTATTTCAAGTCCTAAAATAATATAACTAATACACAAAGTATACAAATAATCACACACATTGTGTCTTTTAATATGTATTTCCCAAATACATATTTAGTCACTTTTATTTATGAAAACCAACCTCCAATATTTGTATTTTTGTAACAAAAAATTATGGCAAAGTTTATGTAACCATTTATTGTTGAAAATACACTTCTAAGTGTGTGTTTATAAATATTTTCCTAAGTGTTTATATTTCTAGAAAATTTTTGCCATAGTTTCCCCTAAAAATGGAGGTTTCCATGCTTTCAAGCATATCATTTTCTTTTGTAAAAATCATTACAATCAATCATCATTCAACAATAAACAACTTACATTTACCAATCTTGCCAAATCAAGCATGATCTAACTACTTCATGAACTTGAACATTTGTAAAAATTTGTAGTAACTTACTAGTGTTATTAGTAAGCCTTGTTATCCTTTAAAGTGTGATTAGTTCTTTGAAAACTTCATTCTTGAAGAATTTAGATCTTCACAACTTGTATGAAGATTTTCTAAAGATACTTCTTCTTGTATTTTTATTGTTAACAATTTGTTTCTAGCTTTGATTTAACACTTAAAACATGTTTACTTCCTTTAAACACCATGATCATGTTAAATCTTGTAGTAAACTTTAGTTTCTTGAAAATATTATTCATGAAATCATCCATTTACAAGACTTATTTCATGTATCAATCATCATCATACTTTAAAACAAGCTTATATTCAAGTTCATGTTTAACATAAAGGATGTTCTTTAGGATTTCTTCAAGATCCATCCTTATACTTGCTAGATCATGTGTTTAATCATCATCTAGCAAGGTTATTATGATGATCATCATCATAAACACAAGAAATCCATAAACAAGTTTCTTACATACACTTAATCATCTTATATTTCATGTTATTTAGCTTTATGTTAGTGATCTTCTTCTTATTTCTTTGTGATTTTTTGAGTTCAACCACTTACTTAACACTTTAACCATTATGATTAGAAGTAAAAACAAGATCAAGAAGCTTACTACTAGCTCTAATGGCTAGGGATGAACACAAGAAGATGATGATGATAAATGAGGTGGTTAATAGCACTTGCAAGAGGTCCTTCAACTTCCGATGCTTCCACACCCCCTAACTTTGCTTCTTACACCTTATTATCACCTTAGAATACTTGGAAATGGATTGAAAATGGAAGGATGTGAGTGTGGTGTTGAGGCCGTGAGTTTAGAGGAAGGGAGAGGAGAAGAAATGTGATGAATGAGGATGATGGAGACATGTGCTAATCTTCTAAGATTTTATAGAATCTTCATAATCTTCCAAGGTATATTTGTTGGTATATTCTCCAACAAGATCAAATAAAATAATGTAAGAAAATCTCAAGTAGGACCCTCCTTGTAATCGGCCTAACTATGGGGGGGGGGGGTAAAAAAGTGTAATATTCCAAACATTTGTTACTTCATTCTAGTTAGATTCCAAGTATTAAATTTAGGGATTTAGGTGTTTAGGGTTTATAAGAGGTATTATGATGTTCGGTGACCATAACTAGCTTTGTAACACTAAAACAATGCTTCTAGTGAAAATTTGATGTTTCGGGTAGTGTCCGGTTGTTCGTTTCGTTATTGTTCGTTAATGTGCTAAATTGCGCAGTTTAGTGTGTGACACCTGGGTCACTACGACCATCAAACAAATACCAAACCAATGAAATATTGTATTTCATACTTGGGATCTGTATAAATATGTGTATCTTTTGCACATATCAATTTTTGTTCGATTTCAAGCTTTAAATCACTTTCTGGAAGGTTATACGCGCACTGATGCGTAAATATAACCATTTTAATGCAACGAACACTCCGGAATAGTGAAATAGGCTTAACATACCTTAAATAACCTTTACATAACTTAGAAACAAGTTTCGAAGGCTTTGGTATGGCAAAATCAAGTTAAATCGCTTACAGGGACTAAAGTTGACAAACTGTGAAAGTATGCCAATTTGAACTGTAACAGACATTCCGGAACATGGCCATAAGTTAAACATACCATAAATATCCTTTACATAGCTTAGAAATAAGCTTTGAGGGGTTTGGTGTGCTAAAATAAACTTTTGGGTCATTCAGGGACTAAAAGCGTCAAAAAGTGCACAAGTTTGCACTTTCGCGCATAACATACGTTCTGAATACATCCGGACATCCAAAAATTTATGTAAGCACTAAAATATTTTATTTTAGTGTTTGGCATAAGAAAAATCCATTCGTCGCGCAATTTGGATCGTTTTTCGCGCTTATGCGCATTCCGTCGTAATTAACCGAACATCGGATCGTACGATCAAACGAACGTTGGTGACCGACCGGATAATATTTAAATCCCACAAATATTCTGTTATGATTAAAATCTTATTTTAATCAGGTCCGTGTTGAAAAATAAATTAAAACGCCTAAAAACGTTATTTTTCAAAGTTTAAGCGCGTACCGTGTGTTTCTGCGCAACACAGTGCTTCTACTGCAAAACGCAGACAACGCAGCCAGTCCTGGCAACTGAAATTTATTTCAGTAATATCTTGGCGAGTTTATTTTTATAGAGTAATAAAAATAATTTAGAACGCCATAAACCGGGTTTTAAACGCTAGATAAAATACCCGGTACCCAGTTAAATACCCGTTTTAGCCATATGCCAGGAATATGCTAAGGAATATGCCAGGAATATGCTTGGAATATGCTTAGAATATGCTAGGAATATGCTAGGAATATGCTTGGAATATGCTAGGAATATGCTTGGAATATGCTAGGAATATTCTATATGGAAAATCCTATAAATACCCAACCCTTTCATTTGCAAAAACCCACACCTTTGAAATTTGAACTTGCTCTCTAAGTTGTTGTGTTTAACACTTCATACCTGAGAGTGTTCGGATTCAAACCTTCCGTTCTTGGACCCTTTGTAAGTGTTCCTTCGTTCTTTTTATTCTTTTAGCGTTAAAAGTCAAACTTTGTTTGACTTTCCGCTTTGACCAGCTTATGGTCAATGCGAAGTTCGTTTGAACTTCATAACGTGAGCGTAATCACGATGGTTATAGTCCCTAGTGACTATACCTACTGATTACCACGTTATCTAGGCTCAGTGACGAGCCGTAGTTTCGGGCAGAATATGTATTCTTGCGTATTTTGTAACCAAACTACTTATGGGTATCAAAACCGTTTGTTTTGATACCAAACTTGTTTTCTAACTTAGTTAAGCATGTTTTAACGTGCTTAGCTCGTCACTTTTAGTTTTGTGCTTGCCTAGGGTCGTAAAGGTAAGCGATCTAATCAATCGCTTATACTTTCGAACCCGACCCGTTTGGTCGATCATTAGGATCCGACCAAACACATTAGGTAACCATAGTTGTATAACCTTCAGAGGTTATACCTTATGGTCACAACGTTTAGTTAGTTGTATGATAGTTAGTTTATATGCCTTAGGTAAATTACCAAAATACCCTTTTTATGCCAAAATTCATTTTAAGCATATGTAACATAACTTTTGGTATCTAAACTGATTTAGCAACAATATTAGACATGTTAAGGCATATTTTACTTATCATAAGACTAGTTAGGCGTTCCGAACGCGTTTCACGTGAACGACGCGTTAAAGTAGCATAAGCTACCTAAACGGGTCGTAATGGGTCGTAAGCACTTAGGTTAGGTTTCATTGTAGTATGTAGACTTAGTTAAACCATGTTACATGAGTTCCCATACTCATTTGGTTTACGAGCCCTCATTCTATCCGATCCTCCGATTTAGGTCCGTTTATTAATGTAGATACCTATATTAGGTGCCGTTTGATATTCGTGACCTTCTAGCTTTGCTTGGTTGATATCTAAAGTCTATTGAGCAATCTCAAGTGAGTACATAGAACCCCCCTCTTTTAAATGTTTTCAAGGTGTTTATGTGAGTACATAGACCCCTCTTTTACCGTTTTCAAACTGTTTTGGGGTGAAACACATGTGCCTACTTGTTACTTTCATGCTTTCCATGTTTTCACATCATATACTTGCTATGTTCATTAGTACATGATTTACATTACATTTCATGCTATGTATGTCCATTGTGTGCATACTTAGTACATTGTTTTACATTACATTTCATGCTATGTATGTCCATTGTGTGCATACTTAGTACATTGTTTTACATTACATTTCATGCTATGTATGTCCATTGTGTTCATACTTAGTACATTGTTTTACATTACATTTCATGCTATGTATGTCCATTGTGTGCATACTTAGTACATTGTTTTACATTACATATTGTTGCATATGCTCATCCAGCATATGAACACATTATATTACATTATGTGAACCGTTTGTATCTATTGAACCATGTGAACCATTTGACAATAGACATTTGACTATACCTAAACATTTCTACAATTGTTAAACATTACATCTTGATGGTTTGGTTTGAGTAAGTGATTTAAGTAATGAGGCGTGTGTAATATGATACAAGCATGGTGGATACGCCGCTGGTACTTCCTATATATAAGTGCTTGTATGGTATTACATATCGTAGCGTTATTTGAATCATTTCAATTTAAGACATATAACATTTTATACAAATAACATACTTTTCACAAGACATTGTTTTACAAATAACTTATCTTATACAAACTCATTTTACATGGTTATTCATTTAACCATACATTATTCTCTTATTTATACATATCATTTGAACTTATTGTTTTTTCAAACGATTTACAAAACAAATCAATTTACAAGGTTCATGACTAAACTTTATTAAACATTTTCTTAAACTTACAAGTCATGAATCCTATTTTCACAAAACCTATGTATCTCACAGGCATTTTTATGCTGACGTACCTATTTTCACATGTGTTTTCAGGAGTTGATGCATAGGACTTATCGAGACATACTTAGGCGGACTTGTGCCTTAGTGACTTAAAACGAGACAAGAACTAGTTAATTTTTGTTATGTACTCTTTGTTTCTTGTTTAAAACGATGTAAACTCTCTTGTTTGAATAATAAAACGAAACTTTAATTGCCATGGATTATGAAACAATGATTCTGTTACAACACTCCCCGACGTTTCCGCCACGTTTTGTTGTTTTACGTGGTCGGGGTGTGACATAGTGTGCATTATGTTACCTTTTATGAAGGTTCCGATTCCCGAAACTTAGGAAAGTATCTTGGACCATTAAACCACTTTTCTGCATTATATTTAGTCGTTAAATTGCTGAAAATTGCTGAATTTATTTGTTTTCTGCAGAATTTTGCAGTTTTAGTGTGTTTCTGGCACTTTCCGGCACCTACGTTTTCACTAGGAACACAGTTTTGAAATCCCTACTTCCCCACACACTATGCTAGTGTAACACCTGGTCCTGGGGCTCATTTTGTGTCTTAACATCATGTCTGTCTAAGTACTGAACTCCCGTCAGTATTTCTTGTTTGTCTGATAGCTGTGCCAACTCTGTTCTGAGCATTAATAGAATTATATTGTGTTGCATGTAGTAATGATAAAAGTCTTGCAACATGAAATGCCATTGTGTGTATATAACAGTAATCAGAATTTCATTCGTCTTGTAAACTAGATCATGCACATTTATTAAAGCACAGATTACTGCCTAAGTATTGTACGGAATGTACGGAAAAGTGCCAGTTGTCACATAGTAACCTGCCAAAACACAAACACAACACCAAACCAAACCAAAACAAAACAAAACACGAATACAATACTCTACATCCTCGGGCTGCCTCTCGAGAGCGCTAAGTTTAAAGGTCTTCAGCCAGACCATACCTAATATACGTTACGGTGGTCTCAATGCACACTTACCCAAAACATTTCCAACGAATGCCCGGAAATTTACATGCCATCTCCATAGGTTTGTCAGTATAATTGGCATGTTCAAACTGCACCTGCGGGTTTTGCTAATCCGTTTCATGAGATATACCCTGATGTCCTGCTGTTTCACCCTTCTCATCTTCTTCCTTGAACCCTCCTCCCCACACTTATTAATTTGAAAGATTGATATGGGAAGAGGTTCGGTACACATATTCATCTCCTCAGACTGTTCTACCTCATCATCTGCACACACCATCTGATCCACCAGTGATTCTTCATCAGATAAAGGACTCATTGGTGTGGTACTATCCTCCACAACCTCCTCCTTCATGTGAGAATAATCTCTAATATCATCAGGTAATGGTGAAAGGCGTTGTTCTATTTCTATCTTCATTTTTAAATTCTGACACTTAGAAACTAAACAGCTGATTCGATCTTCATCGGAAAGGTTAGGTGCTGATAAATACTGCTCGAGTTTGGACAAAGTCACTTCCAATATAGCAAGCTCTTTCTCCTCCTCGGTCTGATAAATATAAACACCCTCGGGCTTAGAATATTCTTCAGGATGATAGTGTCGATATCCCTGATACGGTCTTAAGATGTGCGCATCCATCATTTTTTTTATTCCAATACTTTGGGTTTTCCGAATACACCGTGTACACATCATAATCATAAGTGTGATCGCGACCGCAACAAAAACATAGACCATCCGTCCTTGTCCCATAATAAACATCCTCGTCCCGATCATATCCATCCGAGTAATAATCATCCTCCATTTCTGATTCATAATCATCAACATATGATGGAGGTGGAAGCTGTGAAACATAAGACACCGGTTTTCCATGTGCCCTCCTATAGTGGGCCTCGTGGCAACCGATACACGGATGGCGTGGACCCCCGCACAATATACACGTAGAAAAGCTGAAATATGTGTAATGCTCTGTCATCCGCACAACACAACTCAACTACCAAGTGTAAATCAAGAACATAAAAGGAAATCTTTTTGGGTTTTTAATTATTTTTTTTTACTTTTTTTTTTAATTTTCAAAACTAATACACAAGATAACACACGCTGCGCACTACTCCCCGGCAACGGCGCCAAAATTTGACATGATGTCGTGGTCACAATCAAATTTAATCCAATTACAACTAACTAGCTAGCGGTAAGTGGGTATCGAACACAGGGAGTTTGTGGAATATGTATTATCTCATTGTATGTCTAAGTTAACTAAGATTAAACTAATTGCAGAAAAGTAAATTTCAATGTTTGGGTTGATTGGTTTTAATTATCTAGAATAACTAAATTAGAATACAAATCAAAGTCAAGTTTTGTAACAGGATAAGAGGGTAGCGATCATCCCGAGTTTCAGGTTTTAAGTGACAACTAACGTTCATGTTCAACTGGAAAGAACCACATAGACATGGCTCATGTAAGATCAATTATTTGTGATGAAAGGGAACTAAGTATTCGGATTCCTAGAACGCGAGGTTGTTACCCGATGATCAATCAACATGTATCCAACCCTAATCCCTCCCATGATATCTCGATTGCCAACGGCACCAAGAACGTATGGTTTAGAACTATGATCAAACATACATCAACAATTTATAAACAACCAATCAAACACCATAATAAACTAACAACACATGCACAGTCTAATATTCCAGAAATTAAAGAACAGACATAGTTGTCACAAATAAAACCTTACATCCGAGACGATCACCAAGCAAACCTAGCCACTCATAGTGTTATGAACCATCATCACAATCGAACCTTTGTCCATTGGAATCAAAAACAAAGTCTTCATGTTTAGATCCCTCAAGAACACCTTAGAACACCCCAAATTCGCCCCTAAACTGATGTATAACCGAATGGTAAAGATGGAAAGTCAAGAGGCACCATAAAAAGTCATTAAAAAGGGCAATTACAAGTTTCATGTTGGTCAGCGCCGTAACCTACGGCACCCGTCGTAGGCTACGACAGTAATAAAAATGCTACGGTGGGCCTGAACTGGGCTACGGTGGCCAAAATTGCCAGTCGGAGCTGTAAGCTACGGCCCTTGCCGTAGCATACGGCAGGCTTCAACATGAAAACTTGTTTTCAGCATAATTTTTTCGTTTCAACTCCGTTTTCTTCACCGTTTTCGCCTACGTTCTCGTAATTTTGTCCTCTGTCATGTTATCTTTTTAATTATTCAATTCTAAAATTTTATTTTTTCATTGATGCTCCAAATTACTTCCCTTTTAAGCTCCATTTGTACCTGAAACACAAACAACCGTAGTTACCTAATTCTAGACAATTACATGGATAAATGCGAGGTTAAATTATCATTTATAACACTCAAGGATTGTCCTACGGACTACCCGTCAGTCACCAGCTGTAGTAATATCTAAAATAGCAATGTGAGTACATCTATTTTTGTAAACTATTTTTACAAAACCTCAATTGTTTTAAATTATGATAACAGTGATTGAGTCTATGTATTCTACAATTACTGTCGGTATGTTGGGATTTCGTATACATTACTTGTTACTATACTGTGAGTAGTAGCATGACCACAAGTCAGGATTGACAGTACCGTGGGTGGTAATTGGGTAGATGTAAACATTGTAATCGCCCTCAAAACTGTAAAATGATAAAAGCTTGCTTTGATTAAATTGGGATGCACTCGCCAGTATTTCTTGCTGATAAAATGTTTTTAAAACGCGTTTCAGGTAACAAAATGTGAAAGCCAAATAGAAGCCAGCTGGAGAGCACTGAAGGCTTGGAAAAGTGGCTATAAAAGTTACCTAAATAAAAAGGCGTTTTGTTTTCAATAAATTAGGGTTTATCCCTATAAACATATTGTAATGGAAACTTGGGTTTTTCCCATGTATTTATTATATATAAAAGTATGGTGTTTTTAACTCGGATAAACTATTTCCTAACTACGGTCCTGATGTAATTTCCGCCGCCAAATTAATAAACACCGATACCACCAGCTCTGAGATGTTCGTGGTCGCCCGCTCCCGGGACAGGGGTCGGGGGTTGCGACATTTCTTCTTAATAATATTTATGCTTCGATACTATTTGATACTGGTGCGGACAAAAACTTTGTGTCCGTTGAATTTGAACCTTTGTTAAATTGTACACACTCTAAACTGCCTAAGTCGTTCTCAGTCGAAGTTGCCAATAGCAAGTCTATCCTAGTCGATTCCGTTCTTCGTAATTTTCTTCTTACTCTTAACGAGCACATTTTTCCTATCGACCTGATACCCATGCGATTGGGTAGTTTCGACATCACTGTAGGCATGGATTGGCTTCATAAGAACCATGCTGAGATTGCTTGCAACGAGAAGTATGTTCACCTACCTCTTCCATCTGGTGACATTTTACACGTCTATGGAGACCGAACTTCAAGAGACTGAAGTTGATGTCCTGCACACAAGCGAACAGATGTTGACGCAAACAGTACTTTGCCTTTTAGCCCACTGATGTGCTGAATGTGGTCTATAAAAAACTAACCTAATCTAAACACCCTAGTTTTAAATTTATAAACTAAGACTCTCTAAATGCTAGACCACTGACAGGAAAGTGTACCTATCGTACGTAGTACAGCCTAATGAAGTCCGAGTATCGAACCCACGAGACACTAGCGACGCTAAACTAGACTCTAACTCAACTAATGACTTAATTGGTTTAATTTTTGTTTTTTGGGATTTTTCTAATTCTACTAAAGCAAATAAACAAGAGAACAGAGCGAGAAAGCAAGATAAAATGGTGAAGTGACGGGAAGCAGACAATGATGAGAAAGAACTACCCAGGCTTCAAATCCCTATGACCAACCCATGACCTCTAGTCCTGAATAATGGCTAAAGCTCCGAATCTACCCAGAAAACCTCCCGCTAAGGATGATCAACCAAAATAGAAGATGGAACAGAGTGATGAAGTGCTAAATTGGAAACGACTCGAGCTATCGATACCGAATCCCACGACTGTCAGATTAAAAACAACTATGGTGCTAAAATCCTCCGGTCATGAAGCTAAACCTGCTAAATAATTAAAAACCTAAGAAACCCTAAACGCGAATAAGTAGCCGGATCTGAGCTATCGGTCACCCAAACTACCAAACAACGCCTAGCTAATAACCTAGCAATCTTGACTCGTCCCTAGAGTTGCCAGAAAAGGATGCACACTATACTCGGTTGATTTTAATTAATTTAGTTAAACTTGAATTATCTCTAATCTCAAGCTCTAGACCGAAAACCTAATAGATTAATGAACCTAGAATGATCTAAATAGTTCCAGACCAGACTAACAAGATCACCTAACCAAACAACCAATCACAACCAAGACAAGCACACAAGTTCATAAACAATCACAAAACAGGAATATGTAAATCATCTCAATTTAATCATTAGTCAAAACTGAATAGTCAAAACATTAACTCAAAGTTCATCTAGGCCTAGGTAGCACAAAAAGTTTAGCCAATAATCATAACCACTAAAAAGAAACAAGTCGCAAAGAAATAACAAATCATAATATCAAGTTAAAAAAACACAAAGTCTTTAAAACTGAATACTAATAAATTGCAAACCCGGACATGAATCTTGATCGTGGCTTGAACCCTCGAACCAATCGGATTTTCTTTTTTTTTTCTCTTTTGACCCCAACTGCCTCTTCGAAAACAATAATAAATGGAATTTTCCCTCCTCTGATGTGTCGAACAAAAAGAATAGGGATCCTCCCACTTTTGTTCTTTTCTGCCGTTCAATGTTAATAAATCACTTTTGAACTCAGCCACCACTCACTATCCTTGCCGTCCAACTCTAATATGGAGTCACCTCCAAATTTTCGCCCCATTTGCACCAGGACCTAACAAAACACAAAATAATATAATATAATGCTAATACTAAATAAAAACAAATAAAAACTATACAAAAATAATACACTTTACATGGGGAAAATATGTATATTTTACCACACATCACCCACGTTGTGGAAGAAAAGGGCAAGGGAAAGAGCGTTAGCGATGTTCCAGTGGTGCGCGATTTCCCTGAAGTCTTTCCTGAAGATTTGCCTGGTCCTCCTCCACCTCGAACTGTTGATTTTCGTATCGATCTCGTACCTGGTGCGATTCCTGTTGCTAAAGCTCCGTATCGTCTTGCACCCTCTGAGATGCAAGAGTTATCTAGTCAACTCTAAGAGCTCCTCGATAAAGGCTTCATACGTCCAAGTACCTCACCTTGGGGTGCTCCTATGCTTTTCGTCAAAAAGAAGGATGGCTCGTTCCGCATGTGCATCGACTATCGTGAGCTTAACAAACTCACCGTCAAGAATCGTTATCCTTTCTCGCGCATCGATGATCTTTTTGACCAACTTCAAGGCGCAACCTGTTTCTCCAAGATCGATCTTCGATCTGGTTATCACCAACTTCGTGTTCTCGAAGACGACATTCCCAAAACCGCATTTCGCACTCGCTATGGACACTACGAGTTCGTGGTTATGCCTTTTGGCTTGACCAACACCCCCGCTGTGTTCATGGATCTAATGAATCGTGTTTGTAAGCCATACATGGATCGTTTTGTAATCGTTTTCATCGATGATATTCCCATTTACTCAAAAACTAAAGTGGATCACGAACGTCATTTACGCCTCATACTCGAGCTCTTACGTGCCGAACGCCTATACGTGAAGTTTTCTAAGTGCGAATTCTGGATCAAAGAAGTCCAATTCCTTGGACACATTGTTAGTGAAAAAGGAATCCATGTCGACCCTTCCAAAATCAAAGCAGTGAAGAATTGCACCGCGCCTAAATCACCTTCTGAAATCCGCACTTTCCTAGAATTGGCAAGTTATTACCACCGATTCATCTCGAACTTTTCAAAAATCGTTGTTCCTCTCTGTAACGTCCCGTGTTTTGATACTTTCTTATTCTCAGCACGTCTCATCGTACTTCCTATCTATTGACACTTGTACTCTCGTTGTATCTTACTTTTGATTCTATTGAAACTCGAGACGACTGATCATAATGAAAATGAAGCTATTTTAATCATAATTATGTTAAACTATGTGCAAACTGTTGATTCCAAATGAAACTTCTTAAACGAGAACGACATGTTTATCCTAGATTCTTGACTCTTTGTAATGATTCTTGACTCTTTGTTATGATTCTTAATTCTTTGTTATGATTCTTGACTCTTTGTAATGCTTTGATACTAATGAATGAGAAACTAATTTAAACCGAATTCGAAAACACGAATTTACTCTTGATTATACGAATCGTATGCTTAAATATTGTAAATAATGGTTACTCACAATAATACGCAACACAACGCTTAACCTCACTCACAAAACGAACCAAAGTTGGGAAACTAACAAACGCGAACTGGCCGTTCGAATGGCCATCCTCCGGATGACCATCCGGACAATGCCACTCGCCACCGCCTTAACCTATCTGAACACAATCAATCGAATGGGCCTGTCGCTGTCACCTATAAATAGTAGCCCTGAACCTTCATTTGCACCTTTCACCCTGCCCACTCGCTCTCAAGTTCCAGAAGTGATTCAAGGCCATTTTGTAAGCTTTTTCACTCAGATCTCCTTCAATCTTCATCTCTATTCTCTTCTACTCCATCTTCTTCATCAAAATCACACACAAACACAAACTTTTTCTCGAAAACCACTGATTCTAGACCTCTTGAAGGTATTTTTCACTCGTTTTTCTTAGGAAAACTGTTATGGAGCATCAATCAATCGAGATTGGTCTAAGATCTAAAGGATTTTCGCATGTTTCGGCTCAGATCTAATGAACCTTCATGTTTTACAACTTATTTCTAAACTTTTCTTCTGTTTTACACAAATATGGATGGAATCGGGACTCAATCAGGCTCTCGACTCGTTCCTTGGTCAAGAGTCAGCTTGAAAACTGATTTCCACCAAAGAGATGGACCGATTAACGGGGAAAACATGAATTGTTCATTAGAAACAGCGCGTTTGTCCGAAAGGGGCTGGGCCCATCTGGCCGAATGATCTGAATTTGGTATATTCCGTTGTTTGACACGTTATCACGTCGTCTCCGTTAACTCGAAACTTTTACTTAGAAAATTTTACGAAACTTCGAACAACAGGCCATCCTTTCGAATGGCCATCCGTCCGGATGATCTGCCCCTATTAATAATCATTGTTTACTTTTGTTAGAACACTTTGATCGAAACTTTAACTGTTCACAAGCAACCACGGACTACCGAATGACCATCCGTTCGAATGGTCATCAGACCGAATGGCTATCCTTCCGAATGGCCATCCGTCTGAATGACCATCTGTCCGGATGATCATCCGTCCGGATGGACTCATCCGCTCGGATAGTCTATCGAACACTAAAACCTGATTTTTGCACTATTCGACATTTTGTTCCCGACCGGGTCAGCACTTAGAGGACTTATACTCTGTTCCCGCACGCAGGCTGATCCAGTGCTCCCTTCGATCTAACCAAACTGTGTTTAGGTTCTAAGCACCCACTGTGAGTATACTCGATCCCTTTTTATTTTAATCACTTTGGGATGCAACATGTATTCTATATTTAAACACACGACACTTGAAACTTGTTTATGATCATACTCTATCCATCTTAACATGAAAACATGATACTTGTGAGTCTTTTATGCTATGTGAACGCTTGAATCTTGTGTTTAGCCTACCTTGACAATTATAGCGCTATAGGAGTAACGCACCGCCCTTGAGTCTCGGGGTATTGTCGAGTCAAACATGTTAACCTCCCGCTACTCTTTTGGGACAGGCAAAATTAACGCGTTGGAAACTTGGGTTAACATATTGATTACATTAGCTTAGCATGTTGAAACTTGTTATATGTTTTCATCATTGGATATGAGCACGTTAAACTCTTTTAATCTACTTATGCTATGTATCAAACTTGTATACTCGCCAACATTTTTGTTGATGTTATTTTAATACATGTTGCAGGATTAACGATGATGCTAGTAAAGGAAAACAAGTTAGGATGGACCTAGAAACACACGCTAGAATAAACAATGATTTATCATGTTTGGATACAATTTGATCATGTGTGAAACAATGTATGAATTATTGCATTCTATGGAATCTTGATTAAATCATATTGTCGCAATTAGTGTTAAGATACTTTGAGCGATTTGTTCATCCCGCCCTGATCTTTCCGCCATCGGTTGGGGTGTGACACTCTCACCTCGTTGACTAAAAAAGAGAAACCTTTTGCTTGGGGTCCCGAGCAAGAGGAATCTTTTCAAACTCTCAAGAACTTGCTTTGCAACGCTCCTATTCTTGCTCTTCCTGATGGGAATGATGATTTCGTGGTATATTGCGATGCCTCGAACCGTGGTCTTGGTTGTGTTCTCATGCAACGAGATAAGGTCATCGCTTATGCCTCTCGTCAACTCAAAATACATGAGAAAAACTATACTACCAACGATCTCGAGCTTGGCGCAGTTGTTTTTGCGTTAAAGATTTGGTGACACCACCTATATGGTACGAAGTGTGTGGTTTTCACTGACCGTAAGAGCCTACAACACATCTTTAACCAAAAGGAACTAAACATGTGTCAGCGACGTTGGGTGGAATTGCTTAACAACTACAACTGGGAGATTCGCTACCATCCTGGTAAGGCGAATGTCGTGGCCGATGCACTCAGTCGTAAGACTAATGTTAGTAGCATTCGTTGTTTCCACATCTCTAGCGACCTTGACACTCGTATTCGTGAAGCTCAATACTCGTCAGCCAACGAAGGAACCTTGTTTGTAGAAATACATGGTGCTACTGAAGATCAACTTTGGACGAAATAAGATGGTCTGCAATACTGTGGTGATCGTATTTGGGTGCCAAATCACGACAATCTTCGAGAACTCATAATGAACGAGGCACACAAATCCAAGTACTCCATTCATCCTGGTGCTGATAAGATGTACCATGATCTTCGTGCATCCTATTGGTGGCATGGTATGAAGAGAGAGATTGCCACTTATGTCTCTAAGTGCCTCACTTTCTCGAAGGTCAAAGCTGAGCATCAGCGTCCTTCTGGTCTACTCGAACAACCCGAAATCCCTGTTTGGAAGTGGGATAGCATTGCTATGGACTTCATAACCAAACTTCCTCGCACACCTTCAGGTCATGATAGCATTTGGGTAATCGTCGACCGTTTGACCAAATCAGCTCACTTTCTTCCTATTCGCGAAGATTTCAAGGTTGAGGAACTTGTTCGAATCTATACCGATGAAATCATATGCCGTCATGGTATACCCATTGACATCATCTCTGACCGCGATGGTCGTTTCACTTCACGTCTTTGGCAAACTTTCCAGTCCGCTATGGGTTCTCACTTAAATCTTAGTACGGCCTTTCATCCCCAAACGGATGGACAGACTGAACGTACTATCCAAACCCTAGAGGACATGCTCCGTTCTTGTGTCATAGACCTTGGTGGTAGTTGGGATGTGCATTTACCATTAATCGAATTCTCGTACAATAATAGCTACCACTCCAGTATTCAAATGGCTCCTTTTGAGGCATTGTATGGTCGCAAGTGCCGATCTCCTATTAGCTGGCATGAGATTGGTGATAAACAATTTACTGGCCCTGAGCTCATACAAGAAACAACGGATAAAATTCCTCAAATCCGTGACAATCTACTCAAGGCTAGAAGCCGACAAAAGAGCAATGCCGACAAGAGACGCAAATCTTTGGAGTTTAACGTTGGTGATCATGTATTACTCAAGGTATCTCCTTGGAAAGGAGTAGTTCGTTTTGGTAAAAAGGGAAAACTTGCCCCTCGCTATGTTGGTCCTTTCAAGACACTCGTGGGGATTGGCAAGGTGGCTTATCGACTCGATTTACCTCAAGAACTCAACAACGTTCATCCAACGTTTCACGTCTCGAACCTCAAGAAGTGTCTAGCTGAAGAAGGACTTCAAGTTCCTCTCGAAAATATTCAAACCAACAACACTTTGCATTTTGTGGAAAAACCCGTCGAAATCATGGACCAAGGAGTCAAGAAACTGAGGCGCAGTCAAATTCCTATCATTAAGATTCGATGGGAAGGAAAATATGGCGCTGAATTCACTTGGGAACTCGAAAGTTATATAAAGACCAAGTATCCGCACCTGTTCGTCATTGCATCTTCCTAAATTTCGGGACGAAATTTCCTAAAGGAGAGAAGACTGTAACGCCCTGCTTTTTCGTACTTTCCTTAATTAGAAATCATTGCTTGTACTTCTATTTTTGGAAGTCTTGTATTCTTGTAATCGTCTTTTCGTTGTAATCGTTGTAAAATCCGAGATTTGGATCAAAATAAAATTTGTATTTTCTTTACATTCATGTTATACACTTGGATCGATTTAACATATGATACTTTATTCACAATTTTTGCTAAAACTGTTAAACTTACAAACATGTGAGTATTATGCTCAATTTATACAAATTTGATACTTATTCTCGACATACATGATTGATTATACTTGCTTATAATTGTCTTTATGATTTAATTATGTTGCACACCCTCATATATGGTCCTTCATACATAAAATACCTTGAAAACCCCTAAAAACATCAAATATGAAAGTATAGGGGTGTAAATGTCAAAAAATGAAACAAAACCAAGTCTGCAGGCGGCTCACCAGCCGTGACCCCCTCCCCCTTACTGGCTCGTGGCCTGCGAGGCGGTGGAATCCGCAGATTTTGAACAGCAGCTACGAGATTGGCCATTTGGTTGTATTTTGTTGAGTTGTTTTGTGTTTCTTACATTAAATGCTAACCAAACCTTAACCCTAACTCATCCCTATAAAACCCAAGCCTCCTCCACACTTTTTCCACTTTGTAACTCACTTAAACACTCTCAAATCACTCTATAATCAGCTGATAATCAGAAGCAAAGTCAGATTCGTCACAAGTTACTAAAGTGAGCATAAGTTCACTTCTACTCATTCTTTTTCATTGATTCTTCTTTCTAATCACTTGGAACAACCTTAGGTGTGTTTCCACAGGTTTTCCATGGAAAACCAAGCCTGGAACATCACCATAAAAGGGCTCCAAAGTGCAATAAACTTTATGTTTTGATTAAACATTTGTTAAACTTGCTTGAACTTGAGTTATCTAATCACATTCCTATGTCCTTATGCTAATAATCAAGTCTATGATTAGGTGGGCTTAAAAACAAGGTTGTGACATGTAAATCCAGAGGTTTAATCCTCACAAACTTTTCTCACATGCTTATAAAGTCGTATAGATGTTATGAGATCATTTTGCTAAACACTTTTCAAAATCAATAAATCATTTTGCTAAACTCTTTTCAAAATCAATAAATCATTTTGCTAAAACTCTTTTCAAATCAATAAATTGCTTTACTAAAACTCTTATCAAAATCACTAAGTTCATTTTGTTGAAATTCTTTTCGAGAACCAAAGTTTTCACAAAAAATTCTAAAATACAACTCTTCGTATTGTGTTACGAAATACATTAAATAAAGCAAACTTTTTGTTTTCAAATACCGCTCGAAACACCATTCTAATTCCAACCACGTGGGCAAGGAGACTTCATTGGAACCAACAATCTTCAACATACGTAAATCCTTTTTGAAACAAGAGTAGCATTTATTTTTTTCAAAATATATCTCACATAGCAATCAGATACTTTATTTTCTTTTGACATTCACAAACTTGATTCTTCATTTCCATCAAACTCAACCTATTTTGATTCAATAAACACAAAGATTTACTCAAACCACTATATATGCATATCATCGTACACGTTTTAGTCAATATTTCACAACAATCTAACACATATCATTCGTTTTTACATACTCAAAACTTCTTGATCATTTTATATGCTTAAATTCGTTGTGTTTCAATTTATAATACATACGCTAATCGTCATCATTCCTGTTTATACTTATACTCATACTCATATTCATACATTCGAAGAAGCCGAACTTCAAGACACGGGCACATCTAACCGAAGAAGATATATTGAACGTCAACGTGAGCTTGGGCATGAGACACTCCTGGCGGATTATTTTGTCGAAGGCCCGAAATACAACGAAGATATTTTTCGGCATAGGTTTCGTATGTCGAAACATTTGTTTCTAAAAATTGTGAGCGACGTGGAAGCGAACGATTCGTGGTTTCAAGAGGGCTTCGATGCGCGAGGTAGGAAGGGCTTTACGTCATTGCAAAAGGTTACATCAGCTATTAAACAGCTCGCAACTGGTAGCACTCCAGACGAGAACGACGAGCACTTGCATATGGCCGAAAGAACTTCTCGCGAGTGACTAGAATATTTTTGCGACACGGTTTGCAAAATATACGCTCCGGAGTTCTTACGTAGACCGACAAGCCACGACATGGCACTTTTATACGAAACTTATGAGGAAAAACATCACCTTCTAGGTACGTATGGTAGCCTTGATTGCACCCATTTCGTTTGGCGAATGTGTCCCACAGAGTATCGAGGACAGTATATGAGAGGAGATCACTGATACCTAACTGTTATGCTCGAAGCGGTTGCATCTCAAGATTTATGGGTTTGGCATGTCACACTCCTTTCTAAGGCGGAAGCACGAGGTGTGATCTGAAAGGTTCTCATTGCATACAACAGGTGAACATACTACATGAATGTAAAATAACTCCATAATGCCATTAGTAGTTCATCATCCAAAACAAAAGTTAAGTTCTAAGTTTACATCCTAAATAAGATAATTGTTTGAAAGGTTTACATCATCATTCAAAAACAAACATCAAGGTTTTGATTGTTATATCTCCACCGTAGATGGGACATAACAACCAAATCCTGCAAAAGTGGCATTGGAGTCTTGATACAAAATAACTAGAAACACAACGACATCCTTGAGCATGAGGAACCGCGCGCACATCCACTTAGTTACCTGAAATACATGTAAGTTTTGGAAAATCATCAACAAAAGTTGGTGTGAATTCATGCAGTTTTTGTATAGAATGTTTATATACTTGTATGAAAACATGGTATGTAATTTGTAAAACATATCTTGTACTGTGTCTGTAAATGTAAGGAATACGAGATCGCTAATGTTTCGCAAGGACATTAACATATGTCATGACATAGGAAGCCACCAAACCTAGGCATTTTTGTCGAGATCGACTGAGACATAAAAGAACTCATTGGTAGAAGTAGGCCAAGAGTGAGGTTGCCTGAAACCCATTAGATCTAACATTTTCGTTCCTCGGTCTAAATGTATACGTTGATTAATGGTGCTTATGGTACCCTACTCGCCACATGATCTATGTGTCGTTCCTTAGTTTTGTGTGCTACATACCATTGTACATGTATTTTCCCCAAGTTTGGAAAACAAGTAAAAACTTAAAAGTAGGGACATGAACTCACAGATTTGCGTAACTTGCGTCGTAAACGTCACCAGGTTTGCTTCGTGAGCGTCGTGCCCTATATGTGTTCTATTCACGTTAGTCACTAGACTTGTAACACACGAGGTACAAGTCACCATCTTAAGTTTATGTATTTGTCTTGTATATGTTCATCGTTTGTGAGGGTCGTGCCCTTGTTTGTCGGGTCTTGCCCGTTTGTCGTGTCTATGCACTTTGAATTTGTATTGTTTATTGTAAATATATATTTTACTTCTCAAAAATATATATTTGTTCATGTAGACTTATCAAGGTAATAAGTGTTAAAAATAAAATTTATTTTTAACTTGTCCATATATGTTACTTATATTATTTTTCTAAAAATAAATATAAGTATTTTGTGAAATAATATTCTCAATATTATTTTGTGCAAGTATACTTAGGAAAGTATACTTGTATTTTTATGTAAATACTTGTGTAATTTACATTATTTGCCAAAAATCAATACTTTGATTTTTATTAGTTTCCAGAATTATATTTCTTAAAAAATGATATATTTTTAAGACTTGTATGGAATATACATATTTGTCTTGCTAAAAATATATATATATATATATTTATTGTTGTTATTCACCCGATTTTTGTATAATTTCCATTACTTGGTAAAATATATATATTTGTTCATATATATATATATGTATATATATATATATATATATATACATATATATATGTATATATATATGTATATTTAAGTCGCAAAATGTCCATAAATTGTCCAAGTCCAATAATATGTTAAGGAATATATTTTCATAAATATATTTTCATAAATATATTTTCTTGTATTTGTCCATGTACTTTCTTGTGAGGAATTTTGTATACTTGTATACTTCAGTATTCTCAAGTATTTGTATGTGTATTTTGGTATTTATACTCCTTGGGAGTATTTAGTGTATTTTTCAAGTTCCTAATACACTACTACATATAATACACATAATATACACTTAGCACAAAATTTGGTGATCATTAAATATATATATTTTTTCCTAAAAATATGCATACTTAATATTAATTTTAACTTGAAGAAATCATCATTTCTTAACTTGAAATTTCATACAAAAATTAGGAAACCTTGGTAAATATTTTTAGGTGAATTTTTGGGTAATAAGTTTCACCAAAACTTATATTTTTCTAAGTGTCAAGATTTTATAAAAAATTTGACATAGTTTCCCCTAAAATGGAGGTTTCCCATGTTTTCAAAACATGTGTTTATTTCCTTTTTATCACCAAAACCAATTTCCAACAATTTTCATCAACAACATACACTAATTTCTTCATATGAAACATTATGGGGAACTTGATTCTTGTTAGAAATGTGTAGTCTTTGAGATTTACACTTAACATACAATGATCTTTCCAAAAACAAGTTCTCTTGAAAGTTTTAAACAAAGTTTTATGAAACTTTAAGTTACTAACAAAATCATCCATAAGTCTTATGGCCTCAAAGTCTTGAAAATCATATTTAAAGGTCATTTTTATGTTCATTAGAAAGATCCTTATGTTTAAAACCTTGTTTCTTCATGGATCTTCCAAGATCCATTCTTTACATCTTTAGATCTTGCACTAACAAGCTTCTTGAAAAACCATTAACAAGTTTTTCATAGATTTTAGTTTCAAAAGTTAGTCTTATACACACTTTGTTACTTCAAGATTTCAAGTTCATGCTTAAAAATTCATTTTTAAAGTTCACATAAGTGTTTCACATGTTCATCTTCAAAAGATCCATGCTTAAACTTGTTAGATCTAAGCTTCTAACAAGCTTGACATACTAGATCTAATATACACACAAGATTCAACATTAACAACTTCATTACATACACCAAAAATTACTAAAATCACTTGTTTTCTCATGATTATGTTAGATCTTCTCATTTTCATCTTTTAAAGTTTAGTTACTTTGATGGTGAGACTTATACATAACATAAACATGAACTAAATTAGTGATCAAGAAGCTTACAACTAGCTCTAATGGCTAGGGAAGTGGCACAAGAAGGATGAAGATGAAGATGGAAGAAAGTGAGTGGTTAAAAGCTCCACCAAGTGGTCCTTCAAGTTCTAGCACCTCAAGCCTTCTTAGTGAGCCTCCATACACCTTGTAGTGACCTTAGATTGCTTTGTAATGGATTGAAATGGTGGATATGTGTGTGTGGTGTGTGAGCCGAGACCAAAGAAGAAGAGAGGAAGAAGATGGTGATTTTTTAGAGTGAGAATGTATAAGGATTATAATCTAGGGGACTTTATAAAAAGACTTCCAAAATTTTTTAGTTCTTTGGTTAATATGTCTCATAATTACTAAACATATCATATAAAATATTGAAATAAAATCAAGTTTGTGGGGCCCATGTTCTAACCGTCCAAGATGGGGGGGGGGGGTCCTAGTTGCATTTCAAGTCTTGGTTGCAAGTTTAGTTAGAATGTAAGTTTTAGTTTAGGGATTTAGGTGTGTTTATATGTTTAGAGATGTAACATGGTGTTCTATCCCCATAACTAGCTTTATATCATAAAAACATTGCTTCTAGTCAAATTTTGATGTTCTGGATAGTGTCCGGTTATTCGTTTCGTTACGGTTCGTTAAAGTGCTAAATTGCGCAGTTTTACTAAGTATGAAGCACCTTTCGTGACAGTTTCAATTCCCGACACTTTGTAAGTTATTCTGGACACTAAAACATAAATTCTGCATAATATTTTTTGTCTTAAATTGCTGAATTATTGTTGAATTCTGCAGAATTCAGCATTTTAAGTATGTTTCGGGTGTCTTTTAGTGCTTATTTTAGTTTCCGGAAAGTTTATATGTTAACCCTTGTATCCATACTTGGGTTTTAGTGTATTTTTGATGCTGGACCTACTCCTGGGCCCTAAATCTATTGTTTGACTGCTTTCTGCAGAAGTGCTGACACAGTGTGTCTTACTGGTGAGTTTACTTGTCTTTCTGACGCAACGCTTTTTGTAATGCACAAGGCAATATTTGAAGTATAAAACATGCATGAATTCATATGTAAAGCAAGTAATCAGACAATGTTGACGTTTAAGCACATAATTGCAGATAATAAATAATAATTAAAATAGTATGGAAATTACCGGTTTTGTGCCAGTTGTCATAGTCTCCCCCCGTTAATAGAATTTCGTCACGAAATTCAAGTTGAGTTATCTCTCGCAGGAGCTTTCTTGAACAGATGGGGGTACTTGGCTTTAAACTGGTCTTCGCGTTCCCACGTGTACTCGGGTCTATGCTTAGAGTTCCAACGCACTTTGACAAGTTTAATGCGACTCCTCCTTGCTTTCTTGATCTTCCAATCCATTACCTCAATAGCCTGTTCTGTAAATCGGAGTTTGTCGTCGATGTGTACCTCATCCGCAGGGATGATAACTGTTTCTTGGGTTAGATTCTTTTTAAGGTTTGACACATAGAACGTATCATGTACTCCATTAAGTTCTTCCGGTAACTCCAATTTGTACGCTACGATACTAATCTTTTCCAAGATCATGAATGGCCCAATGTATCGTGGATTCAACTTTCCACGTTTTTCGAACCTTCCAACACCTTTCCAAGGTGAGACCTTTAACAAAACTTTGTCTCCCACCTCGAAATCTAAAGGCTTCCGTCTTCGATCGGCATAGCTCTTTTGTCGATCACGAGCCGCCTTGATGCGTTCTCGGATCTGCATGATTTTGTCGGTCGTTTCTTGAACAAGTTCAGTACCAATCAACTGCTTATCTCCTGCGTCTGCCCAACACAACGGTGAGCGGCACTTGGGGCCATATAGAGCTTCGAACGGTGCGGCTTTTATGCTCGTGTGGTAGCTGTTATTATAGGAAAACTAAACTAAAGGTAGGTGAGTATCCCAGCTACCGCCTAAATCCATCACACATGCGCGGAGCATATCTTCCAGTGTTTGTATAGTTCGTTCTCTCTGACCGTCTGTTTGCGGATGGAAGGCCGTGCTTAGATCTAATTGAGATCCAAAGGCCTCCTGGAAGGATTGCCAGATCCTTGATACGAAACGTCCATCTCTGTCTGAAATAATTGAAATAGGCACTCCATGTCGTGCCACGATTTCTTTAAGATACAGCTCAGCAAGCTTTCCGGTGCTCTCTTTTTCTCGGATTGGTAGGAAGTGTGCAGACTTCGTTAATCGATCAACTATTACCCATATCATGTCGTGCCCTCTAGGGGTCCTGGGTAATTTCGTTATAAAATCCATTGATATTTATTCCCACTTCCACATGGGTATTTCTGGTTGTTGCAGTAGACCAGACGGTTTCTGATATTTGGCCTTAACCTTAGCACAGGTTAGGCACTTTCCGACATAAACAGCAACGTCTCTTTTGAGTTTCCGCCACCAATAATACTCTCTCCGATCCTGATATATCTTGTCTGATCCTGGGTGGATCGAGTACCTCGATTTGTGAGCTTCATAAAAGATAACTTCTCGAATACCACCATAGAGCGGAACCCAAATGCGTCCCATAAAGTATAAGGTTCCCTCTTCGTTTGGTACTAATTTCTTCTCCATACCCCAGAGATATTCAGCTTTAAGATTCTCTTTCTTAAGGGCTTCTTGTTGTGCATCATGAATGCGCGAAGTGAGATTCGTACGAATAGTCATTTCCAAGGCTCGAACCCTTAAGGTCTTAATCCTTTCCTTTCGACTCAAGGTGTCTGTTACCACGTTTGCCTTTCCAGGATGGTACTTAATCTCATAGTCATAATCGTTCAGCAACTCAACCCAACGTCGCTGGCGCATATTTAATTCCTTCTGATCAAATATATGCTGTAAGCTTTTGTGCTCAGTGAAGATAGTACATCGAGTACCATACAAATAATGTCGCCAAATCTTCAGGGCAAATAAAACCGCACCTAGTTCCAGGTCGTGGTTGGTATAATTCTTCTCATGTACTTTCAACTGTCGTGATGCGTAAGCGATGACTTTTTGGTGTTGCAACCTTGACGCGAAGCGTCTGTCACACCCTGAATATTGCGGAAGCGTGATTATGTTGTGACTTTCTTAATACCATTGCATTCAATCATAACAACACTATATGATAAAAACCAGAGATGTTCATCCATAGATTAAGTTTGAAAATACCACAACATAATTGTTTGAAACGTAGACTTCTAGTTTAAATTACAAACCATGCAACATGTCTTAAAGAGTTCACGATGACTCGACAAAAGACCTTAAATATAACAGAGTTTAGAACCATGTATCTCGTCCAGGATTAAGATACATCTTCTAAACCCAATAACTTCGGATGACAGCTTTATTCACAACGCAGCATAAAACTTCCAACGCCCGCCAAATCCATTTACTAATTCCCTGAAATACATGTAATTTGAAAACATCAACAAAAGTTGAGCGAGTTCATGTGTTTGTCTGTGTGTATGAATAAACCTTTAAAGTATGTATGTATGTAAATCCTGGTATGAAGCAACAAGGAAAAACAGATCACCAATGGGTTGCAAAGCCATTGATATGTGTGAAGTGATGCAGGAAAACTCAAACCTAGCGGATTTTGCCACGGCTTTAGTATGTGGACATAGTCACCACATGGGCCACCCTGGTCCTCATGGGTGTGGGCTCGCTACACCCAAATAGATCTATCACTCATGTCCCTCGGTCCTACGACGAGGATTAATGGCCTTAAGTGATGTACCCACCACTCACATGATCAAGCAGTAACCTTCCTTAGCTAACCATACCATGTATAAAATGTTTGTAAACAATCGTAACATGTATTTCACCCCCGAAGTTATAAAACTGAAAAGAGTTAAAAGAAAAGGGGGACATGAACTCACAGTCTTGCGTCTTCAGTAATCTTAACTCAAATCCCTTCAGCAAACACGACTACCTACAATGTACTAATGTCTATTAGACGGACGGGTCGTGCCTTGTCTTAGTATTTACGTTTTTGAGTTACGTTTCTTTTATGTCCTCAATATTATTCCAAGTTATAATTACTTTTTAAAATAATAATTATTTTAACTTAAATTATATTTATTTAGTTTTGGAATAATTGTTAAGCAATATTTTTGTAATAATACTTCTCAAGTATTTGTATTCGTATTTCCTTCCCAAGGATGGGGGTATCTCATACATGTGTATTCGTATTCTTGTATTTGCATTTGTATAGGTGTCGTATTCCGGTGTATTATTCCAAATAAAAATATACCAATATATATTTCCAATATATATTTTAAGGAATATTACTTAGGAAAATTATTCATAATTTTTCCTTCGGCAAAAATATTTGTAATTCCAAAACAATGTATTTTCCAAGTCTCACTTAGAAAATATTTATAAACTTATTTTTATACAAAATAATGTAGTTCAAGTTTATCCAAGAATATATATATTTTTCCCAAAAATCATATATCTTCTAAAAATTCCAAGAAAATATATTTTTACTTCCCAAAAATAATATATTTTCTCCTTGTTAAAAATATTATATAACTTTGTAATAATTGGAAAATCATATTTTTATTTCTTTGTATCCAAAATATTATTTACCAAAAATATACTTATAAATGTATTTTCCGGAATATTTTGTAAGTTACATTCTTTCATTCGGTTACCCAATATTATGTGTGTAACTTGTATATTTATTCCTTATGATTTTTGGTAACATTTTGGATTGTAATTTCTTGATATTTTGTTAAGTTATATTATTTTAATCCTAAAATAATATAACTAATACACAAAGTATACAAACAATCACACACATGTGTTTTCTAAATATATATCTCAAGAATCACTGGTTAATCAGATCGGAATCAGATTATCCAGGGGTTATGATCTGCATAAAAGGGTTGGTTCTCTCTCGTTTGATTTGATGGTACAGTTCTTCTTCTCCGGTGAACTCTGCAAAACAGAACACCGTTAGCCTCGTCAAGGTGAGAAGGGGAGTTCTCTCCTTGACCCGACTCCGGCGTGAGAATAAGTGGATGTTTATGAAGAAGAAGAAGTATTGACGAAGTGTGTGTAACTTGAAGTTCATACCTGAATTATCCTCATATTTATAGCTGAGAGTTTGGGCGGGAAAACTCGTTGATGAAATATTAACGGAAGATGCTAACACCGTAAGCGGTTACGTTTCCTTCCATTAATCTCCTTGATCCGACGTGAATGCACAGGGATCGCTATTTAAATCTACGGTTGGGGGAATGCCACGTGGAAAGTGGGCAAGTGGAGGTTTTCCCCCAATTCCATGCCATCATTGTGATTTCAGGGAGGCCTGAGATGGTGACACGTGTCCTAGACGGTTACAACCGTCTTGGTGGTGCACGATTGAGCTTTCTAGAAGATTATTGCTATAATCTGTTATGACTCCTTTATCGTGTGGAGTCAGCTTAAGTAATATCCAAGTCTGGGTACTTACTAAGCGGAAGTGTCCGTTGGGATTTTTATCCTTTATTTGCTATGAAGGCGCGAGGATTCATGATGTTCCTCTTATCACGCAAGTGTTTGCTTATTATCTTTCTCTTAAGTTCTTTGTGAGACCGGTTGAGCGGCCGCGCAAGGTCAGAAAAGGGCTAAGAGATGAGGTGGTGGTATGGTCCCAAGTACTCGATATGGGGTTTTTGGGACGTTACCCCTTCAAGTCCCCCCAGTCTAGTGTTGCTCTTATGCAAGTAAGTGGAGCACTGGACTATGAGAGAAATGTTTGTAGGTTTTTTAGGCGCGAAGAATGGGAAATCTTCTTTGAGAAGATTTATTTTGCCTTATAATGATGATTTTTTGAAAATCTTTAACTTTTGGTGGAGAATGGTACAGTAAAGGCTGTGTGATAGGCTGTCACCGTTAGGTGTATATTACTGTCCGTGCTTTTCACGCGCGCGTGAGCTCGCGTTTGTGTTTACGCCCACTCGCTTCTATCGCTTGGGTAACGGTGATCCCGAAAAAGGTGTTGTGGCAGTTACCAATGCTATTTATGGCGGTGAGTATATAAGTTTGTTTGAGTTTGCCCATTTAATCATTGCTTCGTTGAAAATCTTCCCGTCTTCTTTTATCCGTTAAGAAAGACTTTGCCATTTCTTCCTCTTATGTCAACCGGAGAATATCACGAAGATTTATCTGAAGAAATGTCTTCTGAACTTCCACCGTTAAAGTGGCCTAGGGCGAGTTTCGATGGCTTGATTCAAAATCTTAGATTCCCGGAGAACTGGGGTGCCCTGTACCCTGAAGAGGGTCAAACGGCGGCAGATGCTCCGGCTGGGTATATTACCCTATTTTGGGATTTCTTTTGTGAAGGCAATTTTCGTCTGCCTGTAACGAAATTTTTTCTTGAAATTCTTGGGCACTATAAGTTTCACCTTTCCCAGATGCACCGGATTGGTATGGTTAGGGTTCGTCATTTTGAGTTTGTGTGTCGTACTATGCATATTGAGCCGACAGTTTCTCGATTCCGGGTTTTTTATCAAATGCACTGTACCCAAGGGTTCTATTCTTTCGTTCAGAGAGCGTCGGCGAAGAAAATTTTGCTGCATCCCCCAAAATCCTTTCATGACTGGAAGCAGAAATTTTTCTTTATAAAGGCCGGCGTCATTCCGATGAGGATGATATTTAGGGGAAAGGAGGATATCCCCACTGAAACTATTCAGACCCCTGTTGACGAGAATTGGTATCAGGATCTGAAGTACGTTCCTAACATTGCTTTGCCGGAGAAAGCTCTTGTTGGTGCTAGTATGAGGTTGAATTGGAAGATGGACCGGGAAGACAAACCGGTATATACGGAGGCTGCTAAAGGTAAGATTGGGGTTTTGCCCCCCACCCTCTTCTTCTTTTTCTCCTTTTTTTTTTTTTTTTTGAATTTACTCTTCTTCTTCTGCAGTTGTCTCGTTGTATGTTGTTGCCTTTAAGAGAGAAGGCGGAAAGATGGGTACTATTCAGAAGAAACCTGATGAAGAACTCTGGTACCACCGGATTGTGAAGAATTTTGTTCTTCCGCGGGATGCGGATCTGTCTATTCAGCCTGCTGTTGGTGCTGGTAAGTTATTATCTTTGTAATTTTTTGTCTGCTATTCTTGCGTATTCAAATTGGTTGTACTTTGCGCTTTTGTCAGTAGGCGAACTGTCGAACTTGGGTATAGGCCCTGAGAAGAAGAAGCGCGCAACAACTACTACTTCTGCGCCGAAGAAGAATGATGCTGAGAAGGCTCAATCTTCAAAGACCAAAAATGTTGGGGGAGAGAAGAAAGGTATGCGTCGTTCCTCTGTCTCCAAGTGTGATTATTTGGTGGTTTCTGATTCTTTGGAGGGTCTTGCGCCTGCAGTTACTATTAGAATACCAAAACCAGAGCCAAGAGATACTGCTGACATTCCTGTGCCCAA
This sequence comes from Helianthus tuberosus, assembly GCA_030545235.1. Taxonomy (NCBI): domain Eukaryota; kingdom Viridiplantae; phylum Streptophyta; class Magnoliopsida; order Asterales; family Asteraceae; genus Helianthus; species Helianthus tuberosus. The sequence goes on along the minus strand of CM060357.1, from coordinate 151,161,142 downwards.
CCCCGATGATCCTATTGACTTGGAGTCAAGTCCAGAGCGCTTAGTAACACGCCAAGCAGGTAAAAGGAAACAGTCGGGCGCTGAGGCTGAAGGTCAGCCTGTAAAGATGAAAGTTCAAAGGAAGATAATTACCAGGCGAGGCAAGGTAGATACCCTTGCTGTGGATCCACTCCTTGGTAAGAGTCTTACGCTTTTGTTTTCTTCTGTATATGCTTCCTGAATATTTTGTGATTTAGAGATTTTAATCTTCCAGAGAAGCCAGCTTCTCCTATTCCCACGGAAACATTGCCTGTAGTAAATGAAGAACTCCCACCCTCTCCTCCGCGCGCGACTGTTGTTGATCAGTTAAAGGCTACTGAGGTTCCTGAGGGTGGTGTGGAGAAGGTTGGTGAGGTTGATAAGCCTGTTAATATTGCTGTGGAAACTGAAAAGGTTGTGAGTCCCGAGGTTGTTGATGACGCTGGCAACCCCCAGGTCCCTGATCCTGTTATTCATGAGAAAGAGAAAACTGCGGAAGAAATTCCTGTTACAGCGTCCCCTTCTAAAGTTTTCAGTTCTATGCCTGAGAATATTGAGAAGGTTTTTGCTGAAAATCAAGGCTCGTTCTCTGATGCTGGCAAGAATTCTCCTATCCGCCCAGAGGAAACCCTGGTGGATTATTATTATAGAACTTATTCGGAGAAAGACGCCTCTGAGCCTCATGCCCCTGTTTGGAATCTGAAGAAGGGTGATACTTTCTCGGATTGGCGCGTGTGCCGGGACTGGCTGCAGGGAATATTTCCTCCTGGGGAAACTAGGTTTCAAGAAAGTCGTCTTCATGACCAAACTTACCATGCTTATCTTGAGGGGGCCGCTTCTCATACATCTACTGTACATCGTATAGTGCGCGAATGGCATAGTAAGCATAAAGAGTGGGCTGACTTTAAGGTGTCCAAGAAGAAAGCTGCGGATGATGAGAAACGTGCTGCCCAGCTAAAGGCTAAGCTGGAAGCTGATCAGGCCAAGTTTGAAGCTGATAGGAAAACTGAGGAATGGTCTGTTGAGGGTTGGAAGAGAAAAGCGGAAGCCGAAGCTGCTCTTCTTTCCGAGGAGCGCAAGAACTGGAGGAAAATATGTGAAAAAGATAATTCTGAAAAGATGAATCTCCGCAATATTATCAATAATCTCAAAGCTGAGATTGAAAATTTGAAGAAACATGATATGGAGGTTGAAAAGTTGAAAAAGGAGAAAGCTGATGTGGAAGCTGCGCTAAAAGAGGCGCGTTTACACAGGGAACGAAGTGAACAACGAGAGGTACAAGTGTCCGCCACTCTTGCTCTTAGAGACAAAGAGATAGAGGAACTTACTGCTTTGCTTTCTGGTCAGGAACAAATCAAGAAGGACCTGGAGCTTGCGCTTTCTGAGAAAACTGAAACTTCTTTGCGCTTAACTGAAACTAAAGAAAAGCTAGAAAGTTCAGAAACGGCGCAAGCCACAGCGGAAAGCGAGCTTGAACCTTTGAAAAGTGATATGCTATGGTTGAAAGAGCGTGGGATTGCCTGTGTACGCTGTCTTTGCTTGTTGTTCCTGTGAGAATTCTCGCGCGTTTTCTTATTTACTTTTCCTGTTCTTATAGGTTGCTGAATCAGTGTTGAATTCTGAGGAGCTAGATAAAACTGTTGCTCGTCTAATTATTGTTGCGCGAAGTGATGGGTATGCTCAGGGATACGCGGAATGCTCCCATCATGTGTCTAAAGCCTTGAAAGTTGATTGGGATACCAGTAAGTCTGCTACTCATGGTGTTGACACTGGTGTTGCCCTTGCGGCGTTGAAAACAGAATTCAGCAATTTGCAACTTCCTGTTATGGATCTTATAAATGTCGCGTTGCAATCGGACAATCACGTGGCGCAATTAAAGGAGATCTTTCCAGATGAGGACGAAGATTGCGCATAAGTTTCTGTTGTAATTGTTTTGAACAATTGTTTTCCTAGGATGTGTATCCCTTTTTTTGTTAATGCGCTGCCACGCAAGTAACATGTATTAAAACACTGCCGTGTTTGATAATTTATTAAAGGCGTGTTGGTGCGCCAAAGGTAACATTGTGTATGTTTTAGTTTACAATATCTTGCATGGGTACAATTACTTTGATCAGGTAAGGCGAATAAAGGTGGTATGAAGCTCATGTGTGAACGTATGGTCTTGTGTAATCACTGACCGTTCATGAGACTTGTTTTGTGTTTACCATAGTGTTTTTGCGCTTACCAAAAGAAATTGCATGCACTTTGTAAAAAAAACAAGAATAATAGAAACTTTGCTGTTTATTTCGGGATAAGGCGCAGAGGCCGTTACAAAGTCTTTTGAAAATAAATACATGTTTCTTAACTTACTCTATCCTCCGCCTTTTAGGTAACTGTAGAGTGCTTCCTTCTGGCAGGAGATAAGAGAGTTTCTGCTCAGTTTTTCGCTTTCTTGCTCGGGCCTTCATCGCCTCGAGTGATTTGTTTGATTTCCTTGCGCACATTTTGTAGTAGGTGAGTGAGCTCACCACTTTTAAGTGCTTTTTCTATTTCGGTGCGCAAGGAAATACAATTGTTAGTGGTATGGCCACTGTCCTTGTGGTAATCACAATATTGCGCTGGGTCTTGCCCGCGCTTGTTCTTCATGGGTATTGGCGGTTTAAACTGATAATTTTCAGTGCTTAAAACTTCCACAGGAGTTTTAGTTAAGGGAGTCCATTGTCTCTCCCTGTTCTCCTGTTTGGCTTCTCTCTGCGCGGTAAGTTTATTGATGGTGGATCGAGCATCCTCGGATGAATAGTTCCCTGAATTGGAATCGCGCCTACTTTTCTTAAACTTCCTTCCTCCACTTGAGCCCAGATCTGAGGGTCGGTTGTGTGGTGGTGGTGGCCTATTGGTGGTGAGATTCTTTTCTGTCTGGGCATACACCTTAGCCGCCGCCATCACTTTTTCCCAGCTCTTCGGGAGTCCTTCTGTCCCGGACAGGACCTTTATCATATCGTCGCACCGGACTGCATATTTGAATTGAGCGCGAATCAACTGCTCGTGGACACCTCCAATCTCCAAGACCTCTTTGTTGTATCGAGTGATAAAGTCTTCCAGACCTTCATCATCGTGGCGCCAAATGTTCATTACATCCGATGTGTCGCGGATCGATCGCCTTTGTTGGCTAAAATGGGTCAGAAATTTTTCGCGTAGATCTTTCCATGATGTGATTTCTCCAACGGGCAAATTGTCGAACCAGATTCTCGCAACGCCTGTAAGGGTTTGTACGAAGAGGTGGCACCATAATGGTAAGGTCCAGCCTCTAACTAGCCCTGCGCTTGTAAAAACTCTCAGATGATCGTCAGGATCTGTCAATCCGTTGAACTTGCCTACGTTAGATGGCAGTTTAGCTTTCTCTAGCGGAGCTAGAGCTATTTCAGTAACAAATTTTGAATGTTCTGCCGCCTCCGCAGGACGGTAAATCAGATCGTAATTGTGCTCAGCTTTGGGATTGTAAACCACACGGGGTCTACACTTGTTGTAATTTGGTTGTAACCGATTAAACACGCTGACGCTTTCACCTACACGGTAAGTTGGATCAGATTCATTGGTGTGGGTGTTTCGTTGAGAACCCAACCTGGTGTGAACTGATTGTCTTCTGTGAGGGTGAGACTCGTCTCGATACTCTCTTTGATGACTTCCTGACTGGGTATACTCGTTTCTCGATGTAGATCTAGAGTAAACCTCTGTATTTTCGTGTGATGAACCGTTACGTTGAGAAGCATTAGCACTGGATCCTGGCCTACGTGATTGAGTTAGGGGAGCAGTCTGTGCACATAGCTGTGTGTATACTGCATTAAGTGCTCCCTGAGACCTAACGTACCAAGAGATTGGGGTTTCTCCTGGGGGCAGAATTGAGTGCACAGGGACCTCTGGCTGTACCCCTGGGGTGAAAGGTTCATTTACGTGATTGGATTGTACCTCGTTGTCATCTAAGGCATCCTCTGGAATACCTTCAACCTGGACATTGTTACCGACAATCAGCCGAGGGCCGGTTTGTCGATGAGCTGAAGTTTCCTCCATGTGCAAATGGAATCGGTCGGGATAAATCAAAAAACGAGAGGAAAATGGATGAGACAGAGAAAACGGTGGGCGCCAATGAAGAATCACTGGTTAATCAGATCGGAATCAGATTATCCAGGGGTTATGATCTGCATAAAAGGGTTGGTTCTCTCTCGTTTGATTTGATGGTACAGTTCTTCTTCTCCGGTGAACTCTGCAAAACAGAACACCGTTAGCCTCGTCAAGGGGAGAAGGGGAGTTCTCTCCTTGACCCGACTCTGGCGTGAGAATAAGTGGATGTTTATGAAGAAGAAGAAGTATTGACGAAGTGTGTGTAACTTGAAGTTCATACCTGAATAATCCTCATATTTATAGCCGAGAGTTTGGGCGGGAAAACTCGTTGATGAAATATTAACGGAAGATGCTAACACCGTAAGCGGTTACGTTTCCTTCCGTTAATCTCCTTGATCCGACGTGAATGCACACGGATCGCTATTTAAATCCACGGCTGGGGGAATGCCACGTGTAAAGTGGGCAAGTGGAGGTTTTCCCCCAATTCCATGCCATCATTGTGATTTCAGGGAGGCCTGAGATGGTGACACGTGTCCCAGACGGTTACAACCGTCTTGGTGGTGCACGATTGAGCTTTCTAGAAGATTATTGCTATAATCTGTTAGGACTCCTTTATCGTGTGGAGTCAGCTTAAGTAATATCCAAGTCTGGGTACTTAATAAGCGGAAGTGTCCGTTTGGATTTTTATCCTTTATTTGCTATGAAGGCGCGAGGATTCATGATGTTCCTCTTATCGCGCAAGTGTTTGCTTGTTATCTTTCTCTTAAGTTCTTTGTGAGACCGGTTGCGCGGCCGCGCAAGGTCAGAAGAGGGCTAAGAGATGAGGTGGTGGTATGGTCCCAAGTACTCGATATGGGGTTTTTGTAATACCAATATATATTTCCAATATATATTTTAAGGAATATTACTTAGGAAAATTATTCATAATTTTTCCTTCGGCAAAAATATTTGTAATTCCAAAACAATATATTTTCCAAGTCTCACTTAGAAAATATTTATAAACTTATTTTTATACAAAATAATGTAGTTCAAGTTTATCCAAGAATATATATATTTTTCCCAAAAATCATATATCTTCTAAAAATTCCAAGAAAATATATTTTTACTTCCCAAAAATAATATATTTTCTCCTTGTCAAAAATATTATATAACTTTGTAATAATTGAAAAAATCATATTTTTATTTCTTTGTATCCAAAATATTATTTACCAAAAATATACTTATAAATGTATTTTCCGGAATATTTTGTAAATTACATTCTTTCGTTCGGTTACCCAATATTATGTGTGTAACTTGTATATTTATTCCTTATGATTTTTGGTAACATTTTGGATTGTAATTTCTTGATATTTTGTTAAGTTATATTATTTTAATCCTAAAATAATATAACTAATACACAAAGTGTACAAACAATCACACACATGTGTTTTCTAAATATATATCTTTCAAATACATATTTAGTTATTTTTATTTACAAAAACCAGCCTCCAATATTTGTATTTTTGTAACAAAAATTATGGCAAAGTTTATATGGAAGCTCATGGTTAAAATATACTTGTAAATATTTGTTTGAAAATATTTTTCTAAGTGTTTATATTTTTAGAAAATTTTGCCATAGTTTCCCCTAAAAATGGAGGTTTCCATGCTTTCAAGCATATCATTTTCTTTTGTAAAAATCATCCCAAACAATCAACAATTCAATCAACACTTACCAAGTGCCAAAATTATGCAATTTACATAACAACATGAACTTGAACTTTCATAAAAACTTGTAGTAACTTGGTAGTGTGTTTAGTAGGTTTAGTTACCCTTCAAAATGTATTTACTTGTTTATAAACTTCATTCTTGAAAGATTTAGGTGTTTACAACTTGTAAACATGTTTTACAAAAACGTTTCTTTATGAAATCTTCTTGTTTCACAAGTGTTTCTACACTTGTTTTACCACCAAAAATAGTGTATGTTTAAGTAAGAACCAAGATCTACTAAAAATCATATTTTGAACTTGGTTCTTTTGGAAAATCATTCATAAATCTTAGATCTATATGATTATTAACTCACTTTGATTCTTATTTTTCAAGAAATCAAGTATTCTTTTCAAGTTCATGATTTAAGGGTGGATGATCTTTCATCCTACAACTTCTTACATTTCTCATCTTGCTAAACTATGTTTCTAATCATGATTTAGCAAGATGCTATGATGATCAACATCATCTTTACAAACAAATCAATGATCAACAAGCATTCATAACATAAACAACTTAGTTTCATCAAGATTTCATCATATATCAAGCTTATGTTCATGTTTCTTGATTATGTTCTTTAGTGTTCTTTATGATTATCATCATAAATCATCTTTTAACCAACAAAATAAGGAGTAACAAGAGATTATAAGAGCCTTACTACTAGCTCTATGGCTAGGGATGAACTCAAGAAGATGAAGATGATGAATGTGATGGATAAAAGCAAATGGAAGTGGTCCTTCAATCTCCAAGAGCTCCAAGCTTCTTAATCTTGCTTCTAACACCTTTTTATGAGCTTGGAATGTATGGAAATGAGATGAAGATGATGATGGTGTGTGGTTGTGGGTTCGGCCGAGAGCCAAGGAGAGGGAGGGAGAGTAGTGTGTGTGAAGTGTGGGTGAAGTTATGAGCATATGATCTTCCAAGCATTACTTATAACCATGTTTAGATATTAACCATACTGTAATATGTCTCTAAAGTACAAGGCAAATCTCTTAACAAATCAAATGAAATCAAGTAAGATCAAGGGTGGGTCCACCCTTGGTGAACGTCTCCAAGAGGGGGGGGGGGGTATTGGTTGTGTAGTGATGGTATGTTAGGAGATTTAGTTAGATTCTAAGTATAATAGTTAGGTGTTATGTGTAATATGTGTTATATAGTGTGTTAGGGTGTTCGGGGCCCATAACTAGCTTGGAAACATTAAAACAATGCTTCTAGTGTAATTTTGATGTTTCGGGTAGTGTCCGGTTGTTCGGTTAGATACTGGTTCGTTAAAGTGCTAAACTATACCGTTTAGTGTTCTTTATGTACCCTTTTATGACACTTTTAATTCCCGACACTTAGGAAAGCTTTCAGGACCATTTAGTCATGTTTCTGCATAATATTAGTGTGTTCAAATGCTGATTTTTGCTGAATTGTGCTGAATTCAGCACTTTGGGTGAGTTTTAGGCACTTACCGGCACTTAAACTATCACCTAGAAAAGCAGTTTTGTGGTCCTTACTTCCCTACACTCTATACTAGTGTAGTACTTAGTTTCTGGCTCATACTGTGTCTCAAAACAACGTCTGTCTATGTACTGAACTCTGTCAGCATTTTCCTGGTTTGTCTGTTTACTGTGCTAACTGTGCTTTGTGCATCATTTATGTAAATATGTTTGCATGCAGTCAATGATATGTCATTTGCAATATGTAATGCACATGTAAGTATAATGCAGTAATCAGAAAGCAGTTAATTGTAATTCAGCACAGTCATTAAGCACTAATCAAGATTAATTAATTGTACGGATACCTGGATTTTTTACAGTTGTCACATTCTCCCCTTGTTAAGAAAATTTCGTCCCGAAATTTAAGCTCGGCTACTAGCTGTAGGGGAGTTGGGGAACAAATGTGGATATTTTGCTTTCATGCGGTCCTCACGCTCCCAAGTAAACTATGGGCCGTGACGTGCGTTCCATCGGACCTTAACAAGTTTAACACTACTCCTGCGAGTCTTGTTAACCTTCCAATCAGTAATCTCAACAGGTTCTTCGGTAAAGTGGAGTGTGTCGTCAATGTGAACTTCATCGGCAGGAATTACAACTGTTTCTTGAGTTGGACTCTTTTTCAAATTAGATACATGAAATGTATCATGAACTCCATTCAGTTTCGCGGGTAGATCCAACTTGTAAGCTACAAGACCAATCCTCTCCAGGATTTTGAAAGGTCCAATATATCGTGGGTTTAACTTTCCACGCTTCCCAAAGCGTGCTACACCTTTCCAAGGTGAGACTTTTAGTAAAACCATATCTCCCACTTCAAACTCCAAAGGTTTTCTTCTTTGGTTCGCATAGCTCTTTTGTCAATCACGAGCCGCCTTAATGCGCTCTCGGATCTGCATAATCTTGTCTGTCGTTTCTTGAACCAATTCGGGACCAACAAACTGTCTATCACCCGCATCTGCCCAGCATAACGGTGATCGACACTTGCGTCCGTAGAGAGCTTCAAACGATGCAGCTCGAATGCTTGTATGGTAGCTATTGTTATAGGAGAATTCAACCAATGGTAAGTGAGTGTCCCAACTGCCACCCAAGTCTATTACGCAAGCTCGCAACATATCTTCTAGATTCAACTGAGAACAAAGGCTTCTTGGAAGGATTGCCAAATCCTTGACACAAATCTTCCGTCTCTGTCTGAAATGATCGAGAGAGGCACTCCATGTCGTGCAACTATCTCTCTGAGGTACAGCTCAGCTAGCTTACCCGTGTTATCCTTTTCTCTGATCGGTAAAAAGTGCGCGGATGTTGTCAATCCATAAACACTGCTGGCGCGTTCGTCAGACCAAAAGGCATTACTAGGAACTCGTAGTGTCCATATCGAGTCCTAAAGGCAGTCTTCGGTATGCTTTCTTCTTGTATTCTCAACTGGTGATATCCTGATCGAAGATCGATCTTGGAGTAATAACTCGAACCTTGTAGTTGATCGAATAGGTCATCAATCCTCGGCAAAGGATACCGATTCTTGATAGTCGACTTATTTAGCTCTCGGTAGTCGATGCACATGCGAAAACTACCGTCTTTCTTCTTGACAAACAGCACTGGAGCTTCCCAAGGCAAGAAGCTTGGTCTGATAAATCCCTTGTCCAAAAGTTCTTGAAGTTGCGTTGACAGCTCTTGCATTTCTGAGGGCGCAAGTCGGTAAGGTGCCTTAGCTACAGGCGCGGCGCCTGGAACTAAGTCAATGTGGAATTCGACTTGTCGTTGAGGTGGCAATCCTGGTAAGTCTTCAGGAAAGACTTCAGGATATTCTCTCACAACTGGGATATCTTCCAGCTTCGGCTCACTGGCTTCTTTATCCACAACATGCGCCAAGAAGGCAACACATCCTTTCTGCAAACATTTTCGGGCTTTCAAACAACCGATAACCCTTAAAGGCGTATCATGCTTCTCTCCATGCACTACAATCGTTTCTCCATTCGCCATCGGGACGCGAATGATCTTCTCGTGACATACAATCTCTGCTCGGTTGCTCGACAACCAATCCATTCCGACTACCACGTCAAAGCTTCCCAACTCAACTGGCAGAAGAACAAGCGTAAACTCATGCTCCCCGAGCTCTATTACACAGCCTCTAATCACTTCATTCGTTCCTACTAGCTTTCCATTAGCTAGCTCTATTGAATACGGAATATCTAGTTTATCGGCAACTAACCCAAGCATTTTCTTAAACTCTAGTGATACAAAACTATAATCGGCACCAGTATCAAACAGTACAGATGCAAAGTGTTGGTTGATAGGGAACGTACCAGTGACTACGTTCGGATCTTGGCGAGCTTCCCTCGCTCCAATATTGAAGACTCTTCCCTGGGCTTGGTTGTTTCTCGGGCAATCACGCTTGAAATGCCCAACATCTCCACAGTTAAAGCAACCTGGTCCCCGACCATTTCCATTCCCATTTCTGCCCTGGTTGTTGTTCGCTCCACGGTTTCCACTACCAGCTAGGTTTCCACTACCACGATTTCCATTACCGCCATTTCCTCCTTGGTTGCGGTTTCCATACCCATTTCTACCACGGTTACCATTCCCATTGCCATTACCTCTCTGACCACCACTAACACGACCAGTACCAGCCCAGCACGTCTCCTTCGAATGACCATCTTTCCACAAGACTCACATTTCCTAACCCTGCACTGGCCGGCATGATGATATTGGCACAAATCACATTTGGGCAGAGTGCCCATATACCCTTTTCCTTTGTTTTCAACACCAGTCTTGACCTCGGCTGGTGGGTTCGCATCTTTCTTCTTGTTAGCACTGCTGGTACCCTTCTTGAAATTGGAGAACTTCCTCTTGTTCTCACCTGACGACTCAACGTGAGTCTCCTTCTTCTTTTGGTCAGAGATCGAGAACTTGTTCAACCTGATTGCTTCTTCAGTTAATGCCACACTCAGATCAATAGCCTCAGTGATCGTTGGAGGCTTGGAGGTAGTTACCATGCTCATGATTTGGGGTGCCAATCCCCAAATAAAACGCTCAATGCGCTTGAACTCCGGATTAACCATGTAAGGTACGACGCGAGAAAGGTCGTGAAATCTCTGTACGTACTCAGCAATCTTTAGACCGTCCATCTTGAGGTTCCAAAACTCTGTTTCCAATTTTTGAATTTCAGCCCTTGAACAGTACTTCTTGCGCATAAGTTCCTTCATCTCAGCCCAAGTCAAAGCGTATGCTGCTGCCTCTCCTAGAGTTTGAACTTGAAGGTTCCACCATGATAGAGATCCGTCCACGATCAGTCCGGAAATGTAGGTGACCTGGTGCTCCGGCGCACACTTGCTCATTCTCAGCACAGAATCGGTTTTCTCCACCCATCTAACGAAAGCTACAGCACACCCGGTGCCGTCGAAATTCAGAGGCTTGCAGTCAAGGAACTGCTTATAGATACAGCCTGTATAAGCGACATCATTCACAAAAATCATTAGCGAACGCACATGGAATATCCGAATGTAACGTAATGTGTCTTTTAGTAACTTAAACATTACCATGAGGTGGGTTGTTTCCTGAGGTACCCCCGCTCTGTTCAGTGCGCAAGGCCTCGTGCTGTGCTATCGCTTGTGAAATCCGTTCTTGTAGTTCAGCCTCTGTCGTGGGCAATCGAGTATCTCTTCGTGGAGGCATCTTCTAAAAGAAGGTTGTATAGGTCAGGTCATAATAAGTATAGTAAGTACATGACATGTATATGTAATAGCATTTATCAACGCAAGTAAGCACATAACATCTCAATCATAGCATAAACAAATAATTCAACAATGTATATAATGAGAATATTGCGATTGAGCTTTCATAAATCAACGACCACGATTACAGTTACATGTTCTACAAATGTATCATATCATATCAAAAAGGACTACAGGGTCACATCACCCTAGTCCAAAATATCCATCGGTCTACAACAGTCATATACACAAAAAGTGGTCTTCAAAAGGCTTCGTAAGCTAGGCTCAATAGCGACACTCTCATCAAAAGTAAGCTATCTGCATAAAACCAAAAACCAGCTATGCTGATGGTGGTGGAGGAGGAGGTGGAGGAACAAAAAGCAAGCTGCGCAAATGCGCTAGCTCTTCCTTAAGATCATAAACGTGACGTAACAAATAACTGATCTGCTGCTCCATGGTGAGAAATCGAACATCGAAATCTGGGTAAGGCAAAAGTGGAGCAGGTGGAGTAGCAAACGGTGAAGGGCATGTACAAGGTGGAGGACGCGGAATCCTCTCAAGCTCCATGACTCTACGACACAGAATCTCCTGCTGAAGCTGTAACGACAGAAGTAAATCATCCCTCGTGTAACCAGTGTAATGTGAAGGATGGTATGGATCAGAAACTGGCATGGTGTTCGGCGGAAACCATATGAGTGGCTCGCCTGAAGGTGCAGAAGTAAAATGAGCAGTAGGTGTATACTAAGGCATGTAAGGAAAAGCTCCTGACACGTATGGAACATGGCCAGGCTGCTGGCTAGACGGGCCTTCCCCTGGACGGGGTGGAGGTATGTCCTGTAAGAAAGTGATAGGCAGGTCTGTGTGGTGAACATCGGACACAGTCGGGTGAAAAGGGGCAACCTCAATAGGTGCAGGTGCATGTGGGGGAGTAACAGGCTCAACAAAAGGGGGCATATCATCATCATCATCCTCTATCCACCCATTGCTGGTGAATGCGTATCTGGGGTCTACCTGATCGGCAAAAGCAGCAGGCTCAACGGGTGCAGGAATCGGATTGGGTACAAGTGGTGCAACATCAGGTATGCCAAATGGTACAGGATCAAAATCAAGTAAAGGCTCAGGTGATGGGGCCAGCTCAGGCTCAGCAGGCATCGGCTCAGGATCAGCCGGTATCATCTCAGGATCAGCGGGAATCATCACAGGATCAGCGGGTGCATCGATAGGCTGATCGTCAGGGATAAAATCAATCTCATGTCCAGGCTCAACGTCATGATCAAAGTTGTGTGGAAGCACAGGTGCAACAGACAGGGCTGTAACAACTCTCATTAAAAGTCATACTTATTAAAATAATTAGTCCAAAAGGAAACCCTAATTGAGAGACCCAAGTGATTCTGAACAAACCCTGAAATTTTCATAATTTTCAGAATCAGGATTAGGGCCCCTAAAACTCAAGGGGGGTAAACCCTAGTTGATAATTATCAACTTAGAAACGTTGGCAGCAAGTAAATTTCGAAATTTATCAACTCAGCTAAGCTAGTTTCAGTCGTGGCTACCCTATAGCCTATTTTGATTCCATACGGACCGCAACAGTCTCAACCTTACGGTCCGTAAGCAGTCATACGGACCGCAACATTGACAAGCTTACGGTCCGTAAGCTAGCCAAATTTCACCTATAAATAGCAGACATTGGCATTCGTTTTCTGAACATTTTACGTCGACATAATTCTCACAAATACACTGTATTACGTTCTGTTATTCCAAAATTATACCCCCGGGTATCGAAATTCTGCTACAAAACAGGGTATTAGCACAATCGCTGCTACGATTCATTTATCCGACGATCAAGATATCCAATGCATGTTTAAATGCCGCCCACATTAGGGTTATACTTTATCGTTCGTCATTAATTTGACGGATTGTCGTTAATTCGATAGATAAAGTATTATACTTTATCGTTCGTTGTTAATTCAACGGATCATCGTTAATTCGATGGGTAAAGTATTATACCTTGTCATTCGTTGTTAATTCAACGGATCATCGTTAATTCGATGGACAAAGTATTGCATTTTGACATTCATTGTGAGAATTTGATCTCGTAAATTATCGTAATTGCTGGATTGATTACTAACCCAGTTTTGTGTGCATTGTTATTTACATTAGGTTAACAAGGCTAAATCATAGATTAGACTCTGACCATATTAAATCAGCAATGTGAGTCATTCTTCTTTTCTCACAGTTTGTGAGTCATTCTCTCTTTTTATCAAATCTATTTACAAAATTATGTTTATTTTTAAAGTTATAATTACAGGGATTAAGTCTTTGTAATCACCATATTACAGCCGGTATGTGGGGTTTTGTATACATTACTTGATAATCGTCACCATTGGGGCAGCCAATGGGGGATATGACCATAGTCACAGACACCATTGGACGAATGGGCCAATGGGTCGAGTGGCAAGTACCGTGGGTAGTTGGCTTGATATCAGAAACATTGTAATCGCTCTTAATACTGTAAATTATAACAAATGTGTCATTTTAGTAAATAGAATGATTCACTCAGTATTTCCCGCTGACAAAACCTTTTTCAAACATGTTACAGGTGATCTGTTGTAATTCAGGAAAAGTACTGGGGAGCATTTCAAGCTTAAGATAGTGGCTCAATATAAAATAAATAAATGATTTTGTAATATCACACTTTTATAGTAAAAATATAATATTGTAAATTATCGGGGTTTTATCCCGAATTGTGAAATAAAATAATCGAGGAAAAATTTTAGCTTTAAGCGATCCTGTTTCCGCTGTTAAACTCAATTAAATCAATACCGCAGTATTTTCTGCCGCGGCTCCTGAAACGGGTCAAACCGGGTCTTGGGCCGTGACAGAAAAAGGTGGTATCAGAGCCACTGGGTTAAGCTGACTAAGTATTTAGAAATACTCAATTTTTCCTGATTACAGCCACTGAGTTAAGCTGGTTAAGTATTTAGAAATACTTAATTTTTCCTGATTACTATTATGTGATTATTTGTATTATTAACTGATTATTTGATTATTTGTTAATTACAGTATGGGTAAGAAAAAGCTGTCAAGCATTTATCTTAAATTAGAGAAATCATCTAATGAAAAAGGAAGTTCATCCCGAACCAAATCCTCGAGTCAGTCTGAAATTCCTGAAGAAGGAATATTCGTGCGAAAGGCACAATACGAGGAATCACTTTCTCCTCAAAGGAGGGAAATGATTATTAAGAAAAGTAAAGAGAAAATCCGAGAAAAGAGGATTAAACGGGAAACTCAAAAAATTAATTGATAAATCACCTTGGGAAGATAAACTAGATGAGAAATGGGCTAATTTATATATGCTAGCCACCGTAGCAGAAAATATAAATCTTTAAAGATTAGCACCCTACTCTCACAATCTAGAAACCTTGTGTGATAAATAAAATTTGAAAAACTAAGTATGTTTATCAGTATCTTTGTAAACAACTAGTACATTGTGTGTAATAAATTACAAAGTTATTTGTAAATTTTAACTTAGTATTTTATGCATTTTGCATATATGCTACATCAGCATGAGTGAGATAACCGAAGATTTCCAGAATCTTAATCTTTATCCCGTAACTGTCGAAGTTTCCAAAGAATATACTAGCTACTATCCCGATATTGAACAACCAGTAGAATTCAAGGTTCCACCCCTGAGCAAGCCAAAACAGAAGAAAAGAACTTATGTAGGATGGAGGAAAATCCGTAAGAAGAAGCCAGCTAAGAAACTGCCCAAAATAAATAATCCTTTGAAAAAGGGAAAAGAAGTCATAACCGGAGAGAATTCCAAACCACAAGAAATGGAAACTGGAGATAAAAAAGAAGGATAAGGAGGTAGAAATACAATTGGAGGAAATTACTAAAGAAGTAATAATGGAAGTTGGGCAAGGGTCTATACCAGCTCAGAGAGAAATCGGGGAGAGTTCCAATCCAAACCAGGAAAGAACTTTTCAAGATGAGATAGATTTTCTGTTGGAAAACTGTGAGACGATTCAGCCTATCCAGACAAATCTTTTTACCTATCCTATTGAAAACCAATTCCCTATGAATTGGGAACCAGTAGCAATTCCAGATCCAATAGTTCACTCCCAACCCATAGGAATGGACGAATGGTGGACGAACGATTGGCAATTTCAAAATATTGTCAACGATCCTTACTCTTTTCTTCCACAATTCGATCCAGAACCATTACCTAATCCACCCATGAGCAATGAAAACATGGCTGAACTTCGCCACTTTGGCGAAGAGTTATTTGATATGGGGAATAGAATGAGGGAGATAGGTGGACAGATTGCTTGGAAGTACGACGAAAGGGAAATGCGTTTTTAACAAGCAAGTAACGAAAGTTAGAACAATGATAAAATGGTAGTTGTAAAAATAGTACTAATAAAGTTAGTCTGTAAATAATCAATAAAACTCTGTATGATATCTGTGAGTAATGATGCATATTATAATAGATATATAAATGAAATCGAGAAATCGATTGTTTTGACTATATCTGTATTATAAAATCTTCTGATTATTTGTATATAATTATTATTTGTCAGTTACTAATAAAATTTATATATATACATTATCAGATGGCAAACAGTGGTAATGAACCTATTAATGAAGTTAATCATTCTGAACAACATTCAAGAGATCAATATATGACTCGGCAAGATATCGAAAACATTGTTGCTCAAGGGATAGCCAATGCTATTCCAGCATTCGTTGCTGCTATCAAGAATCCACCCGAACCGCAACAAATTGTTCCTAGTAAACAGATTACTGAAGATAATTTCAGTAATAGTGTAAATGGAGGCAATAATCATGTTAACCAGAATAAGGAACCACATCAAGCTCCATTAACCAAGAAAATGAAAACTGCAACGCCTGGTTGCACTTTCAAAGAATTCCTTGCTTGTAAACCCACTGAATTTGCAGGCAATGAAGGAGCAACTGCATCACTGCGTTGGTTAGAGAAAACCGAAGCAGTCATTGCAATAAGTAAATGTGGTAAAGATGACCAGGTCATGTATTCATCCAATCTGTTCAAAGAAGGAGCACTCGAGTGGTGGAATACTGTGTTACAATCAAAAGGAAGAGCAATAGCTTATGCTATGACTTGGGAAGAATTTAAGGGTTTGGTAGAAAGAAAATTTTGTCCCGAGTATGAGAAAGAACAGATGGCGAATAAGTTTCTAAATCATCGGATGATGAGTGTGGACTGTCGCGGTTATACCTCGACATTCTTCGAATATGCAAGAGTGGTACCAACATTGGCTTCGCCAGAACCGGTACTTATTTCTCGCTATATTTGGGGGCTAATTAGCGAAATCCGCAATATTGTTAAAGCTGCGAGACCTCGCACTATTGACGATGCGGTAGAATTAGCCAACACTCTGACCGATGAATTGGTGCGCACAAGAGATGAAGATAGGAAGAAGGCACTAGCTCAGAAAATTACCCAAGGATTTCGTGTGGGTAATAATAACAGCTTCAAGAGAAAAGGGACAGGACAATCTCCAGGTCCGTCATTCTGCAGGAAATGCAAAAAGAAGCATTATGGAAGATGCGATATTACTTGCAATTTTTGCAAAGCTGTAGGACATCGTGAAGAAAACTGCAAAAAGAAAACAGTAATTTGTTTTAATTGTGGTGAAGCGGGGCATTATAAAACAGAATGTCCTAAATTGGTCAAACCAGTAGATAACAAACCCAAGACGACCGAAGGAACTACTAAGAAGAATGCCAGGGCATTTCAGCTGACCACTCAAGAAGCAGAACTTATTCCGGATGTGATAGCGGGTACGTTCCTAGTTCACAACGTCTATGCAAAAGTATTATTTGACTCTGGTGCAAACCAAAGTTTTATAAATACTTCATTCTGTCAAGCTCTTAGTTTACCTTTAACCAATATTAGGCAGATTTTTACCGTTGAAACCGCAGACGGAAATTCAGTTAAAATAGATAAAGTGTTGCAAGAAGGAAACATAGAACTTTTAGGACATAAATTCTCTGCAAAACTATTGCCGATGAATTTAGCTGAATTTGATGTTGTATTAGGAATGGATTGGTTAGTAGCCAACCATGCTAGAATCCTTTGTGATCAGAATTCCATAGAAATTCAATCACCTACCGGAGAAGTGATTAGGATTACAGGAGATAAACCACGGAAACCCATGAAATTCATATCAGTAATGAAAATTGCTAATTATGAACGAAAACAAGGAATAGTGTATATGATTTCAGTAATCATTAGCACTAAAGGAAAAGATCTAAAGGAAATACCAGTAGTATCGGAATACTCTGATATATTTCCAGAAGATTTACCAGGATTACCTCCAGATAGGGAAGTAGAATTTAGAATTCATTTAATTCCAGGAACTACACCGATAGCCAAGGCTCCTTATCGGTTAGCACCCACAGAAATGTTAGAATTGAAAAAGCAATTAGATGAATTATTAAGTAAAGGATTCATACAACCTAGCTCATCCCCTTGGGGAGCGCCAGTGTTGTTTGTGAAGAAAAAGGATGGTTCAATGAGAATGTGTATCGATTATAGGGAATTGAATAAGGTTACAATTAAGAATCGATATCCATTACCTAGGATTGATGATCTTTTTGATCAACTACAGGGGGCTAGATATTTTTCTAAGATAGATTTACGCTCTGGATATCATCAATTGAAGGTACAAGAAGAGGACATACCTAAGACTGCTTTCAGAACTAGGTATGGTCATTACGAGTTTACAGTCATGCCTTTCGGGTTAACGAATGCACCTGCAGCATTCATGGACATGATGAATAGGATCTGTAAACCGTATTTGGATAAATTTGTAATTGTTTTCATAGACGATATACTTATTTATTCCAAAAGTCAAACAGAGCATTGTGAACATCTTCATGCACTCTTAACTTTGTTAAGAAAAGAAAAGTTGTACGCCAAATTCTCGAAATGCGAATTTTGGCTAAAGGAAGTGCAATTTTTAGGACACATGGTGAATCATGAAGGTATTCATGTAGATCCTGCTAAGATAGAGGCAATTACCAAATGGAAGGTTCCACAAACAGCAATGGAAATTAGAAGTTTTATAGGTTTAGCTGGGTATTATAGACGGTTTATTAAGGATTTTTCCAAGATAGCCGTACCATTAACTAAGTTAACCTGTAAAGCCACTAAGTTTGAATGGGGACCTAAACAGGAAGAAGCTTTTAGGATTTTGAAACAGAAACTAACCCATGCACCAATCTTAGCTTTACCAGAAGGAACTGAAGATTTTGAAGTATATTGTGATGCTTCAAAATTAGGATATGGATGTGTGCTTATGCAACGCAAGAAGGTAATCGCGTACGCATCAAGGCAGTTAAAAAAGCACGAAGAGAATTATACGACTCATGATTTAGAATTAGGAGCCGTAATTTTTGCCCTTAAGATTTGGAGACATTATCTTTACGGAAGTAAATTTACTGTCTACACTGACCACAAAAGTTTAAAATATATATTTGGGCAAAAAGAGTTAAACATGAGGCAAAGGAGATGGATGGAAATCTTAAGTGATTACGACTGTGATATTCAGTATCACGAAGGAAAGGCGAATGTAGTTGCAGATGCCTTAAGTCGTAAGTATTATGAGAAACAACGAAGGGTTCGTGCTCTCAGATTAAATCTACAAATAGATTTAATAGAACAATTGAAGAATGTTCAAACTACAGCAATCAAGGATGATGTTGAAGGAATGAAAGGACGAATCAAAGAATTAGAACAAGGAGCAGATGGAATTTGGAGATTCCATAAAAGTAGAATATGGGTACCTAAACAGGGTGACTTAAGATCTAAGATTTTAGAAGAAGCTCATAAATCTAGGTACACTATGCACCCAGGAAACAATAAGATGTACCAAGATTTAAGGAAGAATTTCTGGTGGATAGGAATGAAAAGGGACATAGCCAGTTATGTTTCTAAATGTCTTATTTGTTCACAAGTTAAGGCAGAACATCAGAGACCTTCAGGATTACTACAACAGTTAGAGATGCCAGTATGGAAATGGGAACTTATAACAATGGATTTTGTTACTAAGTTACCCAAAACCAGAAAAGGTAATGATGCGATTTGGGTAATTGTGGATCGATTAACCAAATCAGCTCACTTTCTACCTATGAAAGAAACCTTTAGCATGGAAAGACTGGCTAAATTGTATGTAGATGAAGTTGTATCATTACATGGAGTTCCACTCTCCATTGTTTCGGATAGAGATAGTCGTTTTACTTCCCATTTCTGGAAAAGTTTCCAGCAAGCTATGGGAACTCGAATAAACCTGAGCACTGCATATCATCCCCAAACAGATGGACAAAGTGAAAGGACAATCCAAACTCTAGAAGACATGCTCCGAGCATGTGTAATAGACTTTGGTGGAAGTTGGGATGATCACTTACCATTAATTGAATTCTCCTATAACAATAGTTATCATTCAAGCATTGAAACCGCTCCATTCGAGGCACTGTATGGAAGAAAGTGCAGAACCCCAGTTTGCTGGGCAGAAATAGGAGAAAGTCAGTTATCAGGACCTGAAATAGTGCAAGAAACAACTGATAAGATTACTCAAATCAAGGAAAGATTGAAAACTGCTCGAGATCGTCAGAAGAGTTATGCAGACAATAGAAGCAAGCCATTAGAATTCCAAGTTGGAGACAGAGTATTGTTGAAAGTTTCTCCTTGGAAAGGAGTAGTCAGATTTGGAAAGAAAGGAAAGCTAAGTCCCAGGTACGTAGGACCATTTTCAGTGATCCAACGTATAGGACCAGTAGCTTATCGTTTACAATTACCAGAAGAATTATCTGGAGTACATAATGTATTTCATGTATCCAATCTCAAGAAATGCTTATCAGATGAATCTCTGGTAGTACCTCTTCGAGATATAGAGATAAACGAAAAGTTGAAATTTGTTGAGAAACCTCTTCAAATTGAGGATCGAAAGATCAAGTTTCTCAAACACAAACGACTAGTGTTGGTCAAAGTAAAGTGGGATTCAAAGAGAGGAGCTGAATACACTTGGGAACTGGAGTCAGAAATGAAGAAAAAGTATCCACACTTATTCCAGTAAATCTCGAGGACGAGATTTTCTTAAGGTGGGTAGAATGTAACAACTCTCATTAAAAGTCATACTTATTAAAATAATTAGTCCAAAAGGAAACCCTAATTGAGAGACCCAAGTGATTCTGAACAAACCCTGAAATTTTCATAATTTTCAGAATCAGGATTAGGGCCCCTAAAACTCAAGGGGGGTAAACCCTAGTTGATAATTATCAACTTAGAAACGTTGGCAGCAAGTAAATTTTGAAATTTATCAACTCAGCTAAGCTAGTTTCAGTCGTGGCTACCCTATAGCCTATTTTGATTCCATACGGACCGCAACAGTCTCAACCTTACGGTCCGTAAGCAGTCATACGGACCGCAACATTGACAAGCTTACGGTCCGTAAGCTAGCCAAATTTCACCTATAAATAGCAGACATTGGCATTCGTTTTCTGAACATTTTACGTCGACATAATTCTCACAAATACACTGTATTACGTTCTGTTATTCCAAAATTATACCCCCGGGTATCGAAATTCTGCTACAAAACAGGGTATTAGCACAATCGCTGCTACGATTCATTTATCCGACGATCAAGATATCCAATGCATGTTTAAATGCCGCCCACATTAGGGTTATACTTTATCGTTCGTCATTAATTTGACGGATTGTCGTTAATTCGATAGATAAAGTATTATACTTTATCGTTCGTTGTTAATTCAACGGATCATCGTTAATTCGATGGGTAAAGTATTATACCTTGTCATTCGTTGTTAATTCAACGGATCATCGTTAATTCGATGGACAAAGTATTGCATTTTGACATTCATTGTGAGAATTTGATCTCGTAAATTATCGTAATTGCTGGATTGATTACTAACCCAGTTTTGTGTGCATTGTTATTTACATTAGGTTAACAAGGCTAAATCATAGATTAGACTCTGACCATATTAAATCAGCAATGTGAGTCATTCTTCTTTTCTCACAGTTTGTGAGTCATTCTCTCTTTTTATCAAATCTATTTACAAAATTATGTTTATTTTTAAAGTTATAATTACAGGGATTAAGTCTTTGTAATCACCATATTACAGCCGGTATGTGGGGTTTTGTATACATTACTTGATAATCGTCACCATTGGGGCAGCCAATGGGGGATATGACCATAGTCACAGACACCATTGGACGAATGGGCCAATGGGTCGAGTGGCAAGTACCGTGGGTAGTTGGCTTGATATCAGAAACATTGTAATCGCTCTTAATACTGTAAATTATAACAAATGTGTCATTTTAGTAAATAGAATGATTCACTCAGTATTTCCCGCTGACAAAACCTTTTTCAAACATGTTACAGGTGATCTGTTGTAATTCAGGAAAAGTACTGGGGAGCATTTCAAGCTTAAGATAGTGGCTCAATATAAAATAAATAAATGATTTTGTAATATCACACTTTTATAGTAAAAATATAATATTGTAAATTATCGGGGTTTTATCCCGAATTGTGAAATAAAATAATCGAGGAAAAATTTTAGCTTTAAGCGATCCTGTTTCCGCTGTTAAACTCAATTAAATCAATACCGCAGTATTTTCTGCCGCGGCTCCTGAAACGGGTCAAACCGGGTCTTGGGCCGTGACAAGGGCCGTGTCAGAATCAGAATCAGTGGGATATCGCTGCAATCCCAATGCATGCAAAGTGGTGGATGACACAGACTAGAAAGAATTTGGAGCAGAATGATCAGATGAAACCTCAACAATAGGGATATCAACAAGTGGAACAACAATGACATCATCAGCTGGAACTCCATCACCCTGAACAGCATTAGGGGGACCATCAATGAAAAGTTCGACATCGTCATCAGATAAGTCATCAAAAGGCAAATCCTCAAGAGGAAATGCAGCAAGAGGCAAAGGAGCGAGGATCGGAACCACGTCATGCTCACCGTCGGGATGTCCGAGGACGAGATGATCCTGGTCAGGAATAAGAAATGGATCCTCGACAGGGAAACCATCAGCTAGCGGTACATCGTCGCCAAAGTCGGGTAGTGCAAAAGGCTGGAAATCATCGGTATCATCTAACATCATCTCTGGATCACTCTCAGTGTCAGAGGTAAAAATCTCAGGTGCTGGGACGATCTCATCATCCGAAACGATAGCCATAGGGTCGACAGTATCTGATAGTCCACTCTCAGAAGACGACATAGTGTCTGTAACAAAACAATCACAACATATGCACATATATCAACAACATTATTAAGCATGTAAGTAATAACAATGTAATCACGTATTCTTCCTAGTCTTCCCAGACTACCCACTTAGTCTCTCAGACTAAGCCTCCCAGTCTCTCAGACTGAACTACTTAGTCTCTCAGACTAAACTTCCCAGTTTCCCAAACTGAACTACCCAGTCTCTCAGACTGAATCTCCTAGTCTCTCTGACAAAACTCCCAGTTTCCCAAATTGTACTACACAGTCTCTCAGACTGAATCTCCTAGTCTCTCAGACTAAACTCCCAGTCTCTCAGACTGAATCATAAACATAAATTTTGAAATGTGTTTCGTGGCTTTGTTTGTAAAAATGTTTGTCTCCTGGATCTGGGCGTTTTGTGTATGCAATGAAAATATGTTATGAAAACATTTTCGTGAGAGCCCTAATGATTGTAGTCTAGACTCGAGAAGGAATCCTAGTTCGCTACAATCGAAGCTCTGTTACCGAGCTGTCACACCCTGAATATTACGGAAGCATGATTATGGTGTGACTTTCTTAATACCATTGCATTCAATCATAACAACACTATATGTAGGTCCCGTTTTTTCGGTGGATCGATAACGAAAACCTATCCCTTGTTTATCACAAACACGGTAACGGGTGCGAAATCCCCGTGACGGTGCAAACCAAACAAAGTGTAAAACACACGGGTAACCAAAGATTCAACATCTATTGATTATGGATGAGTACAACCACAAACATATACAAACAATGTTTTAACAGACTCTCACTAAGTCTCTCTGTGCTCATCAGTTTCACACAGAAACTGTGAGGGGTATTTATACTAGACACAGACTCTTAACGAAACAGAAAAGGACTCGACGAAACAACCTTGGGCCAGACATTGGGCCTGAATAAGCCCAGTAGGCGACGAAACAGGCTAGACCATTGACAAAGTGACGAAACACATTGTGTTTCGTCATTTGATTTCACAAGATTCACAAAGTCAACAAATTGACTACATGACAAAACTAGTGACATCATCATGACATCACTAAGGTGATGTCATGGTGATGTGTCGGCGGGAAAGGCCGCGGCGCTTCGTGCTTCGAACTCTGGGGCGCACGACGGAGGAATGTCGTGACGTCGGGCTTGAGCCGGACCTAACCGAGTCGAAACCAAGTCGAATCGAACCGAGTCGAACCGAGCCGAGTCGAACCGAGCCGAGTCGCGTCCACATAAAGTGTATCAACAGTTTTATAAGTGGTGTGTCAGTTAATCACGTCTCAGTCTCTGTACTGGGCCCCATATGTATGGTAAACATGTAATTCAGTATTCAAGATTTTAATAAGAATTGTCCCAAGTTATAAAAGGTTTTGTGCCTTGTGCGCCTAAATCAATTTTCATAAACTCTTTTCAAATAAGTCGGTTAATTGTATTTACCAGTGTAAACTGACGTATTTTCAAAAGACTAAGTGACAGGTACTACTCGTAATAGGCTGGGAGTTGCTCGGTGTCGAAATAGAGGATCTTGCAAATCCTTAAAGATGCCTTAAAGTCTGCTAAACTTCATTTTATACCTTCTGTAATGATCCGCCTGTGGATTTGATATTACAAGCTCGTCTATAATTAATACTTTGGTAATTTCAGACATTGGGTTTGTAATAATATTTTATATTCCAAGACTTTCGCTGTGCTATAATTGTGTTAATTGTCTATGATGACATCACCTACGTCACGATACTCCCCACCGGGCTGAACTGTAAATATCGGGGTGTGACAAATGTGACCGATTCAAATTTCATCACGTAGGAAATTGTCGCGTTGGGAGATGCGAGAAATGCAGGAAATCAGGTCACCGTACCGAGGATTGTTGGGGAAAAGGGATTGGAGGCTGCAATGGTAATGGTAATAGGAATGGGAATGGTGCTGGAAACGGCAATGGTAACCACAATGACAACGGCGCTGGTAATCGAAATGGAAATGGAAACGGGTGAAACCAAGGATGTTATGGTTGTGGTAGCAACGAACACTTCAAGAAGGACTGCCCGAAAGAAAACACCGCTCAAGCTCGAGCATTTGTGATAGGAGCAAGGAACGCACGCGAGGACCCTAATGTGGTCATCGGTACGTTTCTCTTTAACAATCACTTTCCATCCATATTATTTGACACTGGTGCCGATTATAGTTTCATGTCTGTGGAATTTAAACGTATGCTTGGAATAGAATCCAGTAGATTAGATATTCCTTGTTCCATAGAACTAGCCGATGGCAAACTTGTTGAAACAGGCGAAGTTGTTAGAGGGTGTACATTGGAACTTGGTGAGCGAAGATTTAGTATCGATCTTTTGCCTGTTCAGTTGGGTAGCTTTGATGTTGTAGTCGGAATGGACTGGCTGTCCAAGAATAAAGCCGAAGTCGTTTGCCACGAAAAGATCATTCGCATCCCTCTCGCGAATGATGAAACACTCATAGTGCATGGAGAGAAAAGAGACACGCCTCTACGAATCATCAACTGTATGAAGGCACATAAATGCTTACGAAAAGGATGCATTGCCTTCCGGGCGCACGTGGTAGATAAGAAGGTTGAGGAGCCGAAGCTTGAAGATATTCCTGTGGTGAAGGAATTTCCTGATGTTTTTCCCGAAGACTTGCCAGGATTACCTCCGCAACGACATGTCGAGTTCCATATTGACTTGGTTCCAGGCGCCGCTCCTGTAGCCAAGGCACCATATCGACTTGCACCATCCGAGATGCAAGAATTATCTACACAACTCCAGGAATTGTTGGATAAAGGATTCATAAGGCCGAGCTTCTCGCCTTGGGGAGCTCTAGTATTATTCCTAAAGATGAAGAATGGAACCCTGTGGATGTGTATCGATTATAGAGAGTTGAACAAGCTCACTGTCAAGAATCGGTATCACTACCGAGGATTGACGATTTATTTGATCAGCTGCAAGGATTGAGCTATTACTCCAAGATTGACCTTCGGTCTGGCTATCATCAGTTAAGGATCCAAGAGGAGAGCATACCAAAGACTGCGTTCAGGACTCGTTATGGGCACTACGAGTTCCTTGTGATGCCATTTGGATTGACGAACGCACCAGCAGTGTTTATGGATCTGATGAATCGTGTTTGCAAACCATATCTCGATAAATTTATGATTGTATTTATCGATGAAATTCTGATATATTCACGAACGAAAGAAGGGCACGAGCAACATCTCCGAACCATTCTGGAACTACTGAAGAAAGAAAAGCTTTATGCAAAGTTCTCAAAGTGCGAATTTTGGATTCGCGAAGTACAGTTCCTTGGTCATGTGGTGAACGAGAATGGTATCCATGTAGACCCAACAACGATTGAAGCAATAAAGAATTGGGAAGCTCCCAAGACACCGACTGAAGTTCGACAGTTTTTGGGTTTAGCGGGCTACTACCGATGATTTATTAAGAATTTCTCTAAGGTTGCCCAACCGCTAACCGCCCTTACGCAGAAAGACAAGAAGTATGATTGGGGTAGGGCTGTTCACGAGCCGAACCGAACCGATCAGACCTTTGCTCGTGCTCGGTTCGTTTACAAACCGATCCGAACCGAACCGAGCATTTTTTCAACCGAGCCAAAGTCGAGCGAGCGTCTTTCGATGCGAGCATTTTTCGAACGAACGTCGAGCGACTATCGAGCGTCGCAGAATAAACAAGGAGAGTGACGATGGGAGTGCTAGTTATTAGAATAAAGTGTCGTTTTCGTCCTTGATGTTTCGCCCAATAGAACACAAGTAAAAATTTAACAAATAACAAGGAATACAAAAACACTCAACTAGTTCTATCGAGATTAACTAAGCGGGAAGATAAATCGCCGACCGATTGAAACATACCCTTGTTCTATCGGAAGTTTGAAATTGAATGAATCGATTGAAGCAAAACCCTGACGAGTTGGCGTCTTGGCGAGTGGCGATTGAGAAATCAAATAACGATGGCCAATGGGGTGTTTTGATTAGGGTCTTGCACTTCTGAATCAAATTGCGGGTTGAGACTTGAGTATTGATTGACGCTTCACATTTTAGTATTTGAAATTTGAACTCAATTACTCAAATGGACATTTAAGTATTGGACTATTGGTATTAAATTTCAATTCTAATTACTTAAATGAGCTCTATTTGGATCTTGGACCAAACATTGCTAATGTTGGTCTCTAGTTATTTCATTAAAAATGGTACACACACAAACACAAATATATGTGTGTGTATATATATATATATATATATATATATATTAAAAAATAAATCGAGTCAACCGAGCCGAACCGAACTGAGCGGACCTTTGCTCGTGCTCGGTTCGTTTACAAACCGAACCGATCCGAACCGAGCATTTTTTTAATCGAGCTGAATCGAACGAGCATATTCCGAGCATTTTACGAGCGAGCATCGAACGAACGTCGAGCGCCGAGCAATTTGAACAGCCCTAGATTGGGGAGACAAGCAGGAAGAAGCTTTCCAACTTCTCAAAGACAAGCTATGCGATGCACCGATACTATCTCTACCCGAAGGCACTGAAAACTTCGTGGTATACTGTGACGCTGTGACAACTGTCAAAAATCCAGGTATTCGTACAATTAATTAATCTTGATTAGTGCTTAATGACTGTGCTGAATTACAATTAACTGCTTTCTAATTACTGCATTATACTTACATATGCATCACATATTGCAAATGACATATCATTGACTGCATGCAAACATATTGACATAAATGATGCACAAAGCACAGTTAGCACAGTAAACAGACAAACCAGGAAAATGCTGACGGAGTTCAGTACATAGACAGACGTTGTTTTGAGACACAGTATGAGCCAGAAACTAAGTACTACACTAGTATAGAGTGTAGGGAAGTAAGGACCACAAAACTACTTTTCTAGGTGATAGTTTAAATGCCGGTAAGTGCCTAAAACTCACCCAAAGTGCTGAATTCAGCACAATTCAGCAAAAATCAGCATTTGAACACACTAATATTATGCAGAATCATGACTAAATGGTCCTGAAAGCTTTCCTAAGTGTCGGAATTAAAAGTGTCATAAAAGGGTACATAAAGAACACTAAACGGTATAGTTTAGCACTTTAACGAACCAGTATCTAACCGAACAACCGGACACTACCCGAAACATCAAAATTACACTAGAAGCATTGTTTTAATGTTTCCAAGCTAGTTATGGGCCCCAAACACCCTAACACACTATATAACACATATTACACATAACACCTAACTATTATACTTAGAATCTAACTAAATCTCCTAACATACCATCACTACACAACCAATACCCCCCCCCCTCTTGGAGACGGTCAACAAGGGTGGACCCACCCTTGATCTTACTTGATTTCATTTAATTTGTTAAGAGATTTGCCTTGTACTTTAGAGACATATTACACTATGGTTAATATCTAAACAGGGTTATAAGTAATGCTTGGAAGATCATATGCTCATAACTTCACCCACACTTCACACACACTACTCTCCCTCCCTCTCCTTGGCTCTCGGCCGAACCCACAACCACACACCATCATCATCTTCATCTCATTTCCATACATTCCAAGCTCATCACAAGGTGTTAGAAGCAAGATTAAGAAGCTTGGAGCTCTTGGAGATTGAAGGACCACTTCCATTTGCTTTTATCCATCACATTCATCATCTTCATCTTCTTGAGTTCATCCCTAGCCATAGAGCTAGTAGTAAGGCTCTTATAATATCTTGTTACTCCTTATTTTGTTGGTTAAAAGATGATGTATGATGATAATCATAAAGAACACTAAAGAACATAATCAAGAAACATGAACATAAGCTTGATATATGATGAAATCTTGATGAAACTAAGTTGTTTATGTTATGAATGCTTGTTGATCATTGATTTGTTTGTAAAGATGATGTTGATCATCATAGCATCTTGCTAAATCATGATTAGAAACATAGTTTAGCAAGATGAGAAATGTAAGAAGTTGTAGGATGAAAGATCATCCACCCTTAAATCATGAACTTGAAAAGAATACTTGATTTCTTGAAAAATAAGAATCAAAGTGAGTTAATAATCATATAGATCGAAGATTTATGAATGATTTTCCAAAAGAACCAAGTTCAAAATATGATTTTTAGTAGATCTTGGTTCTTACTTAAACATACACTATTTTTGGTGGTAAAACAAGTGTAGAAACACTTGTGAAACAAGAAGATTTCATAAAGAAACGTTTTTGTAAAACATGTTTACAAGTTGTAAACACCTAAATCTTTCAAGAATGAAGTTTATAAACAAGTAAATACATTTTGAAGGGTAACTAAACCTACTAAACACACTACCAAGTTACTACAAGTTTTTATGAAAGTTCAAGTTCATGTTGTTATGTAAATTGCATAATTTTAACCTTCTGGGGTAGCCCAGTTGCCCAGTCCCACCCAGCCTCAACTTGAGGTAACCGGTTCGACTCCTGGCAATGCCCTTCTGGGGAGTTGGGGCTCTTCACCGTGGGTACTCACCGCCAGGCAACATTGGGACGTTGTTAGCTTGCGGATTTGCAATACTCCGGCGGATGGGAGGTCCGTGCAACTACCCCCCCCCCCCCTAAATTGCATAATTTTGGCACTTGGTAAGTGTTGATTGAATTGTTGATTGTTTAGGATGATTTTTACAAAAGAAAATGATATGCTTAAAAGCATGGAAACCTCCATTTTTAGGGGAAACTATGGAAAAATTTTCTAAAAATATAAACACTTAGAAAAATATTTTCAAACAAATATTTACAAGTATATTTTAACCATGAGCTTCCATATAAACTTTGCCATAATTTTTGTTACAAAAATACAAATATTGGAGGTTGGATTTCGTAAATAAAAATAACTAAATATGTATTTGAAAGATATATATTTAGAAAACACATGTGTGTGATTGTTTGTATACTTTGTGTATTAGTTATATTATTTTAGGATTAAAATAATATAACTTAACAAAATATCAAGAAATTACAATCCAAAATGTTACCAAAAATCATAAGGAATAAATATACAAGTTACACACATAATATTGTGTAACCGAACGAAAGAATGTAACTTACAAAATATTCCGGAAAATACATTTATAAGTATATTTTGGTAAATAATATTTTGGATACAAAGAAATAAAAATATGATTTTTCCAATTATTACAAAGTTATATCATATTTTTGACAATGAGAAAATATATTATTTTTGGGAAGTAAAAATATATTTTCTTGGAATTTTAGAAGATATATGATTTTTGGGAAAAATATATATATTCTTGGATAAACTTGAACTACATTATTTTGTATAAAAATAAGTTTATAAATATTTTCTAAGTGAGACTTGGAAAATATATTGTTTTGGAATTACAAATATTTTTGCCGAAGGAAAAATTATGAATAATTTTCCTAAGTAATATTCCTTAAAATATATATTGGTATATTTTTATTTGGAATAATACATCGGAATACGACACCTATACAAATGCAAATACAAGAATACGAATACACATGTATGAGATACCCCCATCCTTGGGAAGGAAATACGAATACAAATACTTGAGAAGTATTATTACAAAAATATTGCTTAACAATTATTCCAAAAACTAAATAAATATAATTTAAGTTAAAATAATTATTATTTTAAACAAGTAATTATAACTTGGAATAATATTGAGGACATAAAAGAAACGTAACTCAAAAACGTAAATACTAAAACAAGGCACAACCCGTCCGTCTAATAGACATTAGTACATTGTAGGTAGTCGTGTTTGCTGAAAGGATTTGAGTTACGATTACTGAAGACGCAAGACTGTGAGTTCATGTCCCCCTTTTATTTTAACTGTTTTCAGTTTTATAACTTCGGGGGTGAAATACATGTTACGATTGTTTACAAACATTTTATACATGGTATGGTTAGCTAAGGAAGGTTACTGCTTGATCATGTGAGTGGTGGGTACAACACTTAAGGCCATTAATCCTCGTCGTAGGACCGAGGGACATGAGTGATAGATCTATTTGGGTGTAGCGAGCCCACACCCATGAGGACCAGGGTGGCCCATGTGGTGACTATGTCCACATACTGAAGCCGTGGCAAAATCCACTAGGTTTGAGTTTTCCTGCATCACTTCACACATATCAATGGCTTTGCAACCCATTGGTGATTTGTTTTTCCTTGTTGCTTCATACCAGGATTTACATACATACAGACATACTTTAAAGGTTTATTCATACACACAGACAAACACATGAACTCGCTCAATTTTTGTTGATGTTTTCAAATTACATGTATTTCAGGGAATTAGTAAATGGATCTGGCGGGCGTTGGAAGTTTTATGTTGCGTTGTGAATAAAGATGTCATCCGAAGTCATTGGGTTTAGAAGATGTATCTTAATCCTGGACGAGATACATGGTTCTAAACTCGGTTATATTTAAGGTCTTTTGTCGAGTCATCGTAAACTCTTTAAGACATGTTGCATGGTTTGTAATTTAAACTTGAAGCCATTGATATGTTTGAAACGTAGACTTCAAGTTTAAATTACAAACCATGCAACATGTCTTAAAGAGTTTACGATGACTCGACAAAAGACCTTAAATATAACCGAGTTTAGAACCATGTATCTCGTCCAGGATTAAGATACATCTTCTAAACCCAATGACTTCGGATGACATCTTTATTCACAACGCAACATAAAACTTCCAACGCCCGCCAGATCCATTTACTAATTCCCTGAAATACATGTAATTTGAAAACATCAACAAAAATTGAGCGAGTTCATGTGTTTGTCTGTGTGTATGAATAAACCTTTAAAGTATGTCTGTATGTATGTAAATCCTGGTATGAAGCAACAAGGAAAAACAAATCACCAATGGGTTGCAAAGCCATTGATATGTGTGAAGTGATGCAGGAAAACTCAAACCTAGTGGATTTTGCCACGGCTTCAGTATGTGGACATAGTCACCACATGGGCCACCCTGGTCCTCATGGGTGTGGGCTCGCTACACCCAAATAGATCTATCACTCATGTCCCTCGGTCCTACGACGAGGATTAATGGCCTTAAGTGTTGTACCCACCACTCACATGATCAAGCAGTAACCTTCCTTAGCTAACCATACCATGTATAAAATGTTTGTAAACAATCGTAACATGTATTTCACCCCCGAAGTTATAAAACTGAAAACAGTTAAAATAAAAGGGGGACATGAACTCACAGTCTTGCGTCTTCAGTAATCGTAACTCAAATCCTTTCAGCAAACACGACTACCTACAATGTACTAATGTCTATTAGACGGACGGGTTGTGCCTTGTTTTAGTATTTACGTTTTTGAGTTACGTTTCTTTTATGTCCTCAATATTATTCCAAGTTATAATTACTTGTTAAAATAATAATTATTTTAACTTAAATTATATTTATTTAGTTTTGGAATAATTGTTAAGCAATATTTTTGTAATAATACTTCTCAAGTATTTGTATTCGTATTTCCTTCCCAAGGATGGGGGTATCTCATACATGTGTATTCGTATTCTTGTATTTGCATTTGTATAGGTGTCGTATTCCGATGTATTATTCCAAATAAAAATATACCAATATATATTTTAAGGAATATTACTTAGGAAAATTATTCATAATTTTTCCTTCGGCAAAAATATTTGTAATTCCAAAACAATATATTTTCCAAGTCTCACTTAGAAAATATTTATAAACTTATTTTTATACAAAATAATGTAGTTCAAGTTTATCCAAGAATATATATATTTTTCCCAAAAATCATATATCTTCTAAAAATTCCAAGAAAATATATTTTTACTTCCCAAAAATAATATATTTTCTCATTGTCAAAAATATGATATAACTTTGTAATAATTGGAAAAATCATATTTTTATTTCTTTGTATCCAAAATATTATTTACCAAAATATACTTATAAATGTATTTTCCGGAATATTTTGTAAGTTACATTCTTTCGTTCGGTTACACAATATTATGTGTGTAACTTGTATATTTATTCCTTATGATTTTTGGTAACATTTTGGATTGTAATTTCTTGATATTTTGTTAAGTTATATTATTTTAATCCTAAAATAATATAACTAATACACAAAGTATACAAACAATCACACACATGTGTTTTCTAAATATATATCTTTCAAATACATATTTAGTTATTTTTATTTACGAAATCCAACCTCCAATATTTGTATTTTTGTAACAAAAATTATGGCAAAGTTTATATGGAAGCTCATGGTTAAAATATACTTGTAAATATTTGTTTGAAAATATTTTTCTAAGTGTTTATATTTTTAGAAAATTTTTCCATAGTTTCCCCTAAAAATGGAGGTTTCCATGCTTTTAAGCATATCATTTTCTTTTGTAAAAATCATCCTAAACAATCAACAATTCAATCAACACTTACCAAGTGCCAAAATTATGCAATTTAGGGGGGGGGGGGGTAGTTGCACGGACCTCCCATCCGCCGGAGTATTGCAAATCCGCAAGCTAACAACGTCCCAATGTTGCCTGGCGGTGAGTACCCACGGTGAAGAGCCCCAACTCCCCAGAAGGGCATTGCCAGGAGTCGAACCGGTTACCTCAAGTTGAGGCTGGGTGGGACTGGGCAACTGGGCTACCCCAGAAGGTTAAAATTATGCAATTTACATAACAACATGAACTTGAACTTTCATAAAAACTTGTAGTAACTTGGTAGTGTGTTTAGTAGGTTTAGTTACCCTTCAAAATGTATTTACTTGTTTATAAACTTCATTCTTGAAAGATTTAGGTGTTTACAACTTGTAAACATGTTTTACAAAAACGTTTCTTTATGAAATCTTCTTGTTTCACAAGTGTTTCTACACTTGTTTTACCACCAAAAATAGTGTATGTTTAAGTAAGAACCAAGATCTACTAAAAATCATATTTTGAACTTGGTTCTTTTGGAAAATCATTCATAAATCTTCGATCTATATGATTATTAACTCACTTTGATTCTTATTTTTCAAGAAATCAAGTATTCTTTTCAAGTTCATGATTTAAGGGTGGATGATCTTTCATCCTACAACTTCTTACATTTCTCATCTTGCTAAACTATGTTTCTAATCATGATTTAGCAAGATGCTATGATGATCAACATCATCTTTACAAACAAATCAATGATCAACAAGCATTCATAACATAAACAACTTAGTTTCATCAAGATTTCATCATATATCAAGCTTATGTTCATGTTTCTTGATTATGTTCTTTAGTGTTCTTTATGATTATCATCATACATCATCTTTTAACCAACAAAATAAGGAGTAACAAGATATTATAAGAGCCTTACTACTAGCTCTATGGCTAGGGATGAACTCAAGAAGATGAAGATGATGAATGTGATGGATAAAAGCAAATGGAAGTGGTCCTTCAATCTCCAAGAGCTCCAAGCTTCTTAATCTTGCTTCTAACACCTTGTGATGAGCTTGGAATGTATGGAAATGAGATGAAGATGATGATGGTGTGTGGTTGTGGGTTCGGCCGAGAGCCAAGGAGAGGGAGGGAGAGTAGTGTGTGTGAAGTGTGGGTGAAGTTATGAACATATGATCTTCCAAGCATTACTTATAACCCTGTTTAGATATTAACCATAGTGTAATATGTCTCTAAAGTACAAGGCAAATCTCTTAACAAATTAAATGAAATCAAGTAAGATCAAGGGTGGGTCCACCCTTGTTGACCGTCTCCAAGAGGGGGGGGGGGGGTATTGGTTGTGTAGTGATGGTATGTTAGGAGATTTAGTTAGATTCTAAGTATAATAGTTAGGTGTTATGTGTAATATGTGTTATATAGTGTGTTAGGGTGTTTGGGGCCCATAACTAGCTTGGAAACATTAAAACAATGCTTCTAGTGTAATTTTGATGTTTCGGGTAGTGTCCGGTTGTTCGGTTAGATACTGGTTCGTTAAAGTGCTAAACTATACCGTTTAGTGTTCTTTATGTACCCTTTTATGACACTTTTAATTCCCGACACTTAGGAAAGCTTTCAGGACCATTTAGTCATGATTCTGCATAATATTAGTGTGTTCAAATGCTGATTTTTGCTGAATTGTGCTGAATTCAGCACTTTGGGTGAGTTTTAGGCACTTACCGGCATTTAAACTATCACCTAGAAAAGTAGTTTTGTGGTCCTTACTTCCCTACACTCTATACTAGTGTAGTACTTAGTTTCTGGCTCATACTGTGTCTCAAAACAACGTCTGTCTATGTACTGAACTCCGTCAGCATTTTCCTGGTTTGTCTGTTTACTGTGCTAACTGTGCTTTGTGCATCATTTATGTCAATATGTTTGCATGCAGTCAATGATATGTCATTTGCAATATGTGATGCATATGTAAGTATAATGCAGTAATTAGAAAGCAGTTAATTGTAATTCAGCACAGTCATTAAGCACTAATCAAGATTAATTAATTGTACGGATACCTGGATTTTTGACAGTTGTCACAGCGTCACAGTATACCACGAAGTTTTCAGTGCCTTCGGGTAGAGATAGTATCGGTGCATCGCATAGCTTGTCTTTGAGAAGTTGGAAAGCTTCTTCCTGCTTGTCTCCCCAATCTAGGGCTGTTCAAATTGCTCGGCGCTCGACGTTCGTTCGATGCTCGCTCGTAAAATGCTCGGAATATGCTCGTTCGATTCAGCTCGATTAAAAAAATGCTCGGTTAGGATCGGTTCGGTTTGTAAACGAACCGAGCACGAGCAAAGGTCCGCTCAGTTCGGTTCGGCTCGGTTGACTCGATTTATTTTTTAATATATATATATATATATATACACACACATATATTTGTGTTTGTGTGTGTACCATTTTTAATGAAATAACTAGAGACCAACATTAGCAATGTTTGGTCCAAGATCCAAATAGAGCTCATTTAAGTAATTAGAATTGAAATTTAATACCAATAGTCCAATACTTAAATGTCCATTTGAGTAATTGAGTTCAAATTTCAAATACTAAAATGTGAAGCGTCAATCAATACTCAAGTCTCAACCCGCCATTTGATTCAGAAGTGCAAGACCCTAATCAAAACACCCCATTGGCCATCGTTATTTGATTTCTCAATCGCCACTCGCCAAGACGCCAACTCGTCAGGGTTTTGCTTCAATCGATTCATTCAATTTCAAACTTCCGATAGAACAAGGGTATGTTTCAATCGGTCGGCGATTTATCTTCCCGCTTAGTTAATCTCGATAGAACTAGTTGAGTGTTTTTGTATTCCTTGTTATTTGTTAAATTTTTACTTGTGTTCTATTGGGCGAAACATCAAGGACGAAAACGACACTTTATTCTAATAACTAGCACTCCCATCGTCACTCTCCTTGTTTATTCTGCGACGCTCGATAGTCGCTCGACGTTCGTTCGAAAAATGCTCGCATCGAAAGACGCTCGCTCGACTTTGGCTCGGTTGAAAAAATGCTCGGTTCGGTTCGGATCGGTTTGTAAACGAACCGAGCACGAGCAAAGGTCTGATCGGTTCGGTTCGGCTCGTGAACAGCCCTACCCCAATCATACTTCTTGTCTTTCTGCGTAAGGGCGGTTAGCGGTTGGGCAACCTTAGAGAAATTCTTAATAAATCATCGGTAGTAGCCCGCTAAACCCAAAAACTGTCGAACTTCAGTCGGTGTCTTGGGAGCTTCCCAATTCTTTATTGCTTCAATCGTTGTTGGGTCTACATGGATACCATTCTCGTTCACCACATGACCAAGGAACTGTACTTCGCGAATCCAAAATTCGCACTTTGAGAACTTTGCATAAAGCTTTTCTTTCTTCAGTAGTTCCAGAATGGTTCGGAGATGTTGCTCGTGCCCTTCTTTCGTTCGTGAATATATCAGAATTTCATCGATAAATACAATCATAAATTTATCGAGATATGGTTTGCAAACACGATTCATCAGATCCATAAACACTGCTGGTGCGTTCGTCAATCCAAATGGCATCACAAGGAACTCGTAGTGCCCATAACGAGTCCTGAACGCAGTCTTTGGTATGCTCTCCTCTTGGATCCTTAACTGATGATAGCCAGACCGAAGGTCAATCTTGGAGTAATAGCTCAATCCTTGCAGCTGATCAAATAAATCGTCAATCCTCGGTAGTGATACCGATTCTTGACAGTGAGCTTGTTCAACTCTCTATAATCGATACACATCCACAGGGTTCCATTCTTCATCTTTAGGAATAATACTAGAGCTCCCCAAGGCGAGAAGCTCGGCCTTATGAATCCTTTATCCAACAATTCCTGGAGTTGTGTAGATAATTCTTGCATCTCGGATGGTGCAAGTCGATATGGTGCCTTGGCTACAGGAGCGGCGCCTGGAACCAAGTCAATATGGAACTCGACATGTCGTTGCGGAGGTAATCCTGGCAAGTCTTCGGGAAAAACATCAGGAAATTCCTTCACCACAGGAATATCTTCAAGCTTCGGCTCCTCAACCTTCTTATCTACCACGTGCGCCCGGAAGGCAATGCATCCTTTTCGTAAGCATTTATGTGCCTTCATACAGTTGATGATTCGTAGAGGCGTGTCTCTTTTCTCTCCATGCACTATGAGTGTTTCATCATTCGCGAGAGGGATGCGAATGATCTTTTCGTGGCAAACGACTTCGGCTTTATTCTTGGACAGCCAGTCCATTCCGACTACAACATC
This sequence comes from Helianthus tuberosus, assembly GCA_030545235.1. Taxonomy (NCBI): domain Eukaryota; kingdom Viridiplantae; phylum Streptophyta; class Magnoliopsida; order Asterales; family Asteraceae; genus Helianthus; species Helianthus tuberosus. Next base: position 151,124,114 of record CM060357.1, on the reverse strand, counting down.
AAAGCTACCCAACTGAACAGGCAAAAGATCGATACTAAATCTTCGCTCACCAAGTTCCAATGTACACCCTCTAACAACTTCGCCTGTTTCAACAAGTTTGCCATCGGCTAGTTCTATGGAACAAGGAATATCTAATCTACTGGATTCTATTCCAAGCATACGTTTAAATTCCACAGACATGAAACTATAATCGGCACCAGTGTCAAATAATATGGATGGAAAGTGATTGTTAAAGAGAAACGTACCGATGACCACATTAGGGTCCTCGCGTGCGTTCCTTGCTCCTATCACAAATGCTCGAGCTTGAGCGGTGTTTTCTTTCGGGCAGTCCTTCTTGAAGTGTTCGTTGCTACCACAACCATAACATCCTTGGTTTCACCCGTTTCCATTTCCATTTCGATTACCAGCGCCGTTGTCATTGTGGTTACCATTGCCGTTTCCAGCACCATTCCCATTCCTATTACCATTACCATTGCAGCCTCCAATCCCTTTTCCCCAACAATCCTCGGTACGGTGACCTGATTTCCTGCATTTCTCGCATCTCCCAACGCGACAATTTCCTACGTGATGAAATTTGAATCGGTCACATTTGTCACACCCCGATATTTACAGTTCAGCCCGGTGGGGAGTATCGTGACGTAGGTGATGTCATCATAGACAATTAACACAATTATAGCACAGCGAAAGTCTTGGAATATAAAATATTATTACAAACCCAATGTCTGAAATTACCAAAGTATTAATTATAGACGAGCTTGTAATATCAAATCCACAGGCGGATCATTACAGAAGGTATAAAATGAAGTTTAGCAGACTTTAAGGCATCTTTAAGGATTTGCAAGATCCTCTATTTCGACACCGAGCAACTCCCAGCCTATTACGAGTAGTACCTGTCACTTAGTCTTTTGAAAATACGTCAGTTTACACTGGTAAATACAATTAACCGACTTATTTGAAAAGAGTTTATGAAAATTGATTTAGGCGCACAAGGCACAAAACCTTTTATAACTTGGGACAATTCTTATTAAAATCTTGAATACTGAATTACATGTTTACCATACATATGGGGCCCAGTACAGAGACTGAGACGTGATTAACTGACACACCACTTATAAAACTGTTGATACACTTTATGTGGACGCGACTCGGCTCGGTTCGACTCGGCTCGGTTCGACTCGGTTCAATTCGACTTGGTTTCGACTCGGTTAGGTCCGGCTCAAGCCCGACGTCACGACATTCCTCCGTCGTGCGCCCCAGAGTTCGAAGCACGAAGCGCCGCGGCCTTTCCCGCCGACACATCACCATGACATCACCTTAGTGATGTCATGATGATGTCACTAGTTTTGTCATGTAGTCAATTTGTTGACTTTGTGAATCTTGTGAAATCAAATGACGAAACACAATGTGTTTCATCACTTTGTCAATGGTCTAGCCTGTTTCGTCGCCTACTGGGCTTATTCAGGCCCAATGTCTGGCCCAAGGTTGTTTCGTCGAGTCCTTTTCTGTTTCGTCAAGAGTCTGTGTCTAGTATAAATACCCCTCACAGTTTCTGTGTGAAACTGATGAGCACAGAGAGACTTAGTGAGAGTCTGTTAAAACAATGTTTGTATATGTTTGTGGTTGTACTCATCCATAATCAATAGATGTTGAATCTTTGGTTACCCGTGTGTTTTACACTTTGTTTGGTTTGCACCGTCACGGGGATTTCGCACCCGTTACCGTGTTTGTGATAAACAAGGGATAGGTTTTCGTTATCGATCCACCGAAAAAACGGGACCTACATATAGTGTTGTTATGATTGAATGCAATGGTATTAAGAAAGTCACACCATAATCATGCTTCCGTAATATTCAGGGTGTGACAGCTCGGTAACAGAGCTTCGATTGTAGCGAACTAGGATTCCTTCTCGAGTCTAGACTACAATCATTAGGGCTCTCACGAAAATGTTTTCATAACATATTTTCATTGCATACACAAAACGCCCAGATCCAGGAGACAAACATTTTTACAAACAAAGCCACGAAACACATTTCAAAATTTATGTTTATGATTCAGTCTGAGAGACTGGGAGTTTAGTCTGAGAGACTAGGAGATTCAGTCTGAGAGACTGGGTAGTACAATTTGGGAAACTGGGAGTTTAGTCAGAGAGACTAGGAGATTCAGTCTGAGAGACTGGGTAGTTCAGTTTGGGAAACTGGGAAGTTTAGTCTGAGAGACTAAGTAGTTCAGTCTGAGAGACTGGGAGGCTTAGTCTGAGAGACTAAGTGGGTAGTCTGGGAAGACTAGGAAGAATACGTGATTACATTGTTATTACTTACATGCTTAATAATGTTGTTGATATATGTGCATATGTTGTGATTGTTTTGTTACAGACACTATGTCGTCTTCTGAGAGTGGACTATCAGATACTGTCGACCCTATGGCTATCGTTTCGGATGATAAGATCGTCCCAGCACCTGAGATTTTTACCTCTGACACTGAGAGTGATCCAGAGATGATGTTAGATGATACCGATGATTTCCAGCCTTTTGCACTACCCGACTTTGGCGACGATGTACCGCTAGCTGATGGTTTCCCTGTCGAGGATCCATTTCTTATTCCTGACCAGGATCATCTCGTCCTCGGACATCCCGACGGTGAGCATGACGTGGTTCCGATCCTCGCTCCTTTGCCTCTTGCTGCATTTCCTCTTGAGGATTTGCCTTTTGATGACTTATCTGATGACGATGTCGAACTTTTCATTGATGGTCTCCCTAATGCTGTTCAGGGTGATGGAGTTCCAGCTGATGATGTCATTGTTGTTCCACTTGTTGATATCCCTATTGTTGAGGTTTCATCTGATCATTCTGCTCCAAATTCTTTCTAGTCTGTGTCATCCACCACTTTGCATGCATTGGGATTGCAGCGATATCCCACTGATTCTGATTCTGACACGGCCCTGTCTGTTGCACCTGTGCTTCCACACAACTTTGATCATGCCGTTGAGCCTGGACATGAGATTGATTTTATCCCTGACGATCAGCCTATCGATGCACCCGCTGATCCTGTGATGATTCCCGCTGATCCTGAGATGATACCGGCTGATCCTGAGCCGATGCCTGCTGAGCCTGAGCTGGCCCCATCACCTGAGCCTTTACTTGATTTTGATCCTGTACCATTTGGCATACCTGATGTTGCACCACTTGTACCCGATCCGATTCCTGCACCCGTTGAGCCTGCTGCTTTTGCCGATCAGGTAGACCCCAGATACGCATTCACCAGCAATGGGTGGATAGAGGATGATGATGATGATATGCCCCCTTTTGTTGAGCCTGTTACTCCCCCACATGCACCTGCACCTATTGAGGTTGCCCCTTTTCACCCGACTGTGTCCGATGTTCACCACACAGACCTTCCTATCACTTTCTTACAGGACATACCTCCACCCCGTCCAGGGGAAGGCCCGTCTAGCCAGCAGCCTGGCCATGTTCCATACGTGTCAGGAGCTTTTCCTTACATGCCTTAGTATACACCTACTGCTCATTTTACTTCTGCACCTTCAGGCGAGCCACTCATATGGTTTCCGCCGAACACCATGCCAGTTTCTGATCCATACCATCCTTCACATTACATTGGTTACACGAGGGATGATTTACTTCTGTCGTTACAGCTTCAGCAGGAGATTCTGTGTCGTAGAGTCATGGAGCTTGAGAGGATTCCGCGTCCTCCACCTTGTACATGCCCTTCACCGTTTGCTACTCCACCTGCTCCACTTTTGCCTTACCCAGATTTCGATGTTCGATTTCTCACCATGGAGCAGCAGATCAGTTATTTCTTACGTCACGTTTATGATCTTAAGGAAGAGCTAGCGCATTTGCGCAGCTTGCTTTTTGTTCCTCCACCTCCTCCTCCACCACCATCAGCATAGCTAGTTTTTGGTTTTATGCAGATAGCTTACTTTTGATGAGAGTGTCGCTATTGAGCCTAGCTTACGAAGCCTTTTGAAGACCACTTTTTGTGTATATGACTGTTGTAGACCGATGGATATTTTGGACTAGGGTGATGTGACCCTGTAGTCCCTTTTGATGTGATATGATACATTTGTAGAACATGTAACTGTAATCGTGGTCGTTGATTTATGAAACGGATTTTATAATTGAAGAAATTTTTTTTGTGAACATTACCTACTATTATTATTCGATTTATCATGAGCACTAACCGAAGTAGTAGAATGTGAACTTTTTTGATCTTTATAAATATTCGTCTGGTTAAATCTCGAAATAACTATGAATACATCATGCTTAAGAAAATAAATCATTCATAACTTTTCAAGATCTAAAGATTTTCTATTAAGTGAGTGTAATAAGATTAATTCTGGAATTTCTCTAAAATAAATAGCTATGAAGTTCTACTCTCATTTACAATTGAAAGTTTAATACGAGTAGATAACATTCGAGGCCAAATATCTTTTAGGAGCCCCGATCTCCTACGTATGTAAACTAAACGAATAACATGAGATTTGGGCCATTTGGCTACTCGTTTATTTTTAAATACTTTTCTTTTCTTAAAGAGTTAAATGTCATTTAGTCCTTGTGATTTGAGCCATTTTAACAGTTTAGTCCAAATGTTTTATTTTTCGTTTGTGGGTTCAAAAAGGTTTCACCGTTGCCATTTTAGTTCACTGGGTTAACTTCATCCATTTTTTTTATTAATGAGAAGGGTAATTCGCTCATTTTATATGGCCGAATTGCCCTTCTAGTTAACAGAATTACATATAAAATGACCGAATTGCCCTTATCGTTAACAGAAAAAATTGATAAAGTTAACCCAGTGGATTAAAGTGGCAACGGTGAAACCTTTTTGAATCTACAGATGAAAAATGAAAGCTTTGGACTAAATTGACAAAATGGTCCAAACCACATGACCTAAAATGGCATTTAACTCTTTCTTAAAAATAGAAGATAAGAGCTAGAAAAGACGACGACCTGTAATGTCATATCCTATAAAATTGAAAACTCAAAAATCTTTGTTGACAAAATAAATGTAAATCACAATCAGAATTCTTTGTGTTCAGATTAAAAAATATATTTTACTTGTGATTCTAATATTAATTATTGACTTACTACTGTTACTATTTGACTTAATATTAGCACCAACCACAAGCAATAGAATGTGAACTCCTTTGATATTGATAAATATATGCCTGGTCAAATGGAAGTAATTATGAACATAAAATACTCCATAAAACAAATCCTTCAAGATCCAAAGATTTGATGTTAAGTGAATTACCCTATAAGACCATGTGTGGAGGGGTTTAAAGTTCAAACCTTTTCTTTGGACATTATTCGACATTTGGCTCCTAGTCAGCAAAGAGGCTTGAAGTTAAAAAGGGGTCTAGTGGTATAATGTTTCATAATGCCTTTTGCAATGATTAGATATTGAAATTGAATTAAATAAAAAATAAAAAAAAAACCATCAAAAACATTCCATTGGTCATTCTATCTTCGATCGGGTGTTTTCAAACCCATGCCCAAGCCAAATTTGACGAAAAAACGCACCGGGGGCGGAGGAAGGGGCGTTAATCAAGTAATTTCTCACACCAAAAAGCGATTAGCTATGAAGTTATACTCTCATCTACAATCAACACAATAGATATTATTTGATGCAAAGATATCCTTTAGGAGTCCATATCTCTTTCCATAAACGAATAACTTAAGATTTGCCTATGATATCCACTTTTTTTCAGAAAAGAAAAATATGCAGAAAATATCATTTTCTTAGAAATGAAGATAAGAGCTAGAAAGGAAGACAACTTTGATGTCGTTTCCTATGAAATTGAAAACCCACCTTTTCAAGAACCTCATCTGATGAAACAGAAACTTCAACAACAGTGAATCAAAGTCCTCCAACTGTTGAGGATTATGATTCATCTGATGATGAAACAGATACTAATGACCAGGATGAATCACTTGATAAGAAACAGGGAATAGAAATTCCAATTGAGAATCATATTCTTTGTGATCCTCCTATTCCTGTTGTGCAACAAGTTGTCAAACAAGTGATTAATCCTGTCAAGGAAGTAAAAGAATCTGTGTCTACCATTAAAAGTGATAACGTGTTGTATACTTTAGTCGGTGATGACAAAATTTATTCAAACACAGCTTTTCCAATTAAAAACGTCAATCAATCTTTGATTGATAAAGTGTTTGAAGATACTACCAGTAAGTTTTTGGAAAAGGGGATCCCGAGAGTTTCAGTAACTCAGTGTGATCCGATTCCAAAAGCTGAAGTTAGAAGAAAATTTGGAAACCAAAAATCACTGACAAAGCAACAACCTGTCGCTTTTAAGGGTAAACAACAACGAGCTCCAAAGCCTAAGGCTACGGTTGAATCAAAAGGAGCTCGTTACAAGAAGAAGGCAAAAGACGTTAAATTTGTGGCCTCCAAAGGTACTGATAAAGTGGAGACTTTTGAAAATAAGTCAAATACCGATTTTGTTCAAAAAGTCAACATTTTGAAACGTAATAGTGATAACAATTACACTCAACGCACAAATGGGTGTGAAGCTAGTACCTCTGGGTCTACAACTTCAACGTCAGGTCGTCGAACAGATTCTCCTAAGTTTGTTGAAAGGAGAACTTGTTTCAAGTGTGGGAAGTTTGGGCACATCATTAAAGACTGCACAAACTCGCCCAAACCAAATTTTGTTGAAAGACCCCCCTCTGAACAAGGTCACTCACAACGTCATCCTGTTTCTCCAAAACATGATAAACGCACTATTAAAGAACAAGAAACAAAACAACGACGTAAAAATGTGAAGGTGATCGAAAAGGCTTTAAAAACTGAAGTAAAATCTGTTAAAAGGAAACCGAGTTTGTCACAACCTTTAAAATCAGAAATTGTACATAATAAACATTCTGGTAAACCGAAACAAACTTGGAGACCTAAAACTGGAAAAGTTTCAGGGGGAGCCACTCAAATTCCGGGTTATCGGGAAATCGAAGTCACAATCTTCGATCATGCCGGAAGACCCAAGTCTGTGAAGGCTTGGGTCCCCCTCTCCAACTAATCTCTGAGTGAGTGTGCAGGATGTTCCAGGAGGAACTATCGATAGTCATCGGATTGTTGATAGTGGAGAGTCCATGCACAAGATCGGCGACAAAAGAAATTGTTGCCTTTGATGGAGAGAAAAAGAAAGGAAGACAGAATTGTCTGTCGAAAGAAATTGAAAGCTTCGACAAAATGAAAAATCATTTCAAAGTTTGATTGTTCAAGGTTTTGATCAGGTCCCCAGGGTAGATTCAATCAAAATGTACGCACCTGCAGCACGTCTGAAGTTCAAATCAACAAGATGAACGTGCAGTGTACATTTCTTCGCGGTGTGATTGAAGAAAATGTGTTTGTTGAACAAACCAACCGGGTGTGCAGATGCCTTGGCATGGATTGAACAACCGCACACTACTTCTCAAAGAGAAAGTCAAAGACCTTCGCTGGTGCAATGTGGAAGACCAGCCGGACCCAAAGGTTTCTGATCTTGTTGCTGTGAAGAGATTTCTCAGTAGCTACAAAATCGACTTTGAAGTCCACACCGGGTGGATATCCAGTTTGGGAGAGCGCTCAGATTCCTTGCAATGCACAAAGCAGTTGCAGGATACGGTTTTAAATTTCTAATCTCTCCTATACTTGTCGATATTTAAGCTACTTTTTGAATTATTATCTCGTACAGCACTCTTTGGCCAGACAATGTTGTCATGGTCCGCACCGCTTACCGACGTGCCAACTGATTTTTCCAAAATTCGATAAATCAATTCTGATTAAAATTAATTTTGGTAAACGGCATTAAGGTAAAAACATGAGTTAACCAACATCGGGAAATCGTTTTTGTAAATATCTTTGTGTCTTTTAAATTTATCATAGTTTGTTGATTTTAGGGGGAGTAAATCCAAATTTGAAAAATTCAAAAACAATGAAAAATTTCAAAACGCAAAAACAATAGAAAAACAAAAATGAGTTTCCTGGCGAGAAAAAGAGAAAATGATAGTACATCAGTGGTCTGTCGAATCCTCTTTAAACTGAAATGCAAAATGAAAAATGTTAAGCAGCTCTATATAAGATGTATCGGTAGGCTCACAATCATTTTAAAGTGTGCAGGGTGATATAAATCTTAAATCGACTGAAGACCAGGTGGGAACCACACATTGGCATATGGTCTTAGTACCGAAATTTCGTTTGAGAGATTGCCGAGGTTCTGAGATATTCGGTCTTTATGCTGTCTTATCATCTGGGTATCATGGTTGTATCAAACCGTAAAAATATCGAAGACGAAGTCTAGATCTTCCATGATACTATACATACGTGTACATATTGCATTCGACCTCAATAAGTGATCAACAATCACATGTCCAAACAAAACAAGTGATTATATATCACAGATTCTTTGCGGGAGTCAAGTTCGTCTCTTTGCTGTACGAAAGTACTGACCTGTTCACGGACTTGCTCCTGTGCCCTCATGCATTTGAATATCAAGTTCCTCATCAATAAGTGATTCTATCACATAGGGCTTGTTTTCAATCAAAATAAGTGAGTTTCTCACATCTTTTATACGGTCAAACAGATGATAAATGGTATACTCACCGGTAAGATGAACTCTCGTGCATACCTTGATATGGGAATGTGTCGTGTGTGGATGAACACCGGTCTGTAAGTATAATTCATACCTTAACGTATCCCCTCGCCATGATTACATCTGATAAGTTGAGCTTATGTGGACAACAATACCGATAATTGTTATAGGATGCTTATCTAAATGTTAACTAATTGAACAAAAAGAGCGTTTTCGCATGACCGTTCACTGATATGATTCTCTTACCCTCGAAACTCGCAAAAAGAATGTTTGTAAATTTTTGTTTACTGCTTTTAGTTTCTGCATCTTTGTATATATTTATTTATTGTTTTCCGTCTTTACATTTGAAAAATGAAAAATTCCAAAAAGATTTTAGGTGTGTTTTAATTTAAACTTTATAAAAGCCAAAAAGATTTTGCTTCTAGTTTATTTTTGATTGACCGATGTTGGAACTCGAGTCCATCCTACCCAAAATCCTGATTCTAAGCCGGAAAACAATTGCATCTTCATAAACAGTCGAAGTTAACAAGTTTTGAAAGTAAGGGATTAAAAATTGATCATTTTCTAAACTTTCAAACTGTTGTCGGTCGGTGTTTGATTGAGATTTGATCACATATGTGTCGTTTGTTTAATTTGTCTATATTCTAAGCGGTTGTTCTCATTACGTGTTTAGCTTTCTTGTATGTGCAGATGCGACATCAGAATCAGCTAAAGGCGAAGAGAACGTGTCAGATGACAAGCCGTAAAATGAAGACACGACGTTGATGAAATCAGAAGATCAAGATGATCGGATTGCAATTGATCACTCATTGTTAGGATCGGAGGCTCTCATGATAGTGTTTGTTTGTATAATTTGAACAATTAATGAATATGAAAACATGTAAAGTGCAGCGGAAATGAAAACAAACTTTGTAAACACAATCAAAGGAGAAAATAGTATGATAAACGATTGTTTCTCATAGAGTCGAATGATTTACAAATCAAAGCAAAAGATTACAGTCATGCTTACATACTAAGCTCCCCCTCAGCCTGATACCCCAAGGTTGGTTGCACACAAGATGAAAGGATTGGACAAGAGGAGAAGAACTCGCTCAGTCAATCAAATGTAACAGTACAGGGTACTGTTACATTTATAGGCAAACCAAACCACTGGGGTATCTCAGCTGACGTCACCATGAAAGCGACGTCTAACAGCCTAACAACCTCTATCTACTGTCCTTACACAAATACTGCTAAACCTAACCACTGACTACAATATACATCATAAAAGAAGTTAAACACCTGTTCCAGCTTTCAACTGTTGTAGCCTAAGCACTGATGTCTGAATCATCAGTGCTTATTTCAAAGGTGATCAGTCTTTGAGTGGACAGTACTTTGACCCTTAAGCAGCGCTTAGAGAACAGCAGTAGATAGAGCAACAGTGTTTGAAACTTCAGCAGTCTTTAGACTTCATCAGTAGATATGTAGAGCAGCAGTTGTTTCCGAGCAGTGGATATGAGACCATCAGCTGTTGTAATCACTTTCAAGGGAGAAGACTTAATGTAAACAGCTGCTTATTATGGATCCACTGTTGTGACCAGGTTTTGGCTTTACATTATCTGTTCCTCTGGTAAGGTTCAATCCCAACAATCTCCCCCTGGAACAGATAATGCCAAAACCTGTCATGATTCTGGATTTTTATTACTCATCAAAAGTTCCCTTGCTTTTCTTTTGAAATCTTCTTCAAATTCTTTGGAACTTATGTCATCTACATCCCTGCACAGTGAAAGTTCAAGGAGATCCTGCAAATCTTGAACACTAAGGCCTAGTGCTTCTTTCCTTGATATGTACTTCACATCTCCATTGGATCTGACAATAGTCAATACATGGGTCTTTTGGTCAGAGAGCCACTTTAGTACTTTCGAACCCAATGGGTTTCTTGGGAGAGATTTATTTGCAGATGAGTTTGGAGATGTTGGCCTTGTGAAAACTTGCAGACTTTCAGACATTCTTTTGAAGGCCATCTCAATGACATTGTTAGCTGCAGCTATGTCTTCTGCAGTCTCTTTTTCAATTAATTCTTGCCTTTCAAAATCTGTCATGCCTGTCGAAGTGTTTGGTGATGCAGGCTTAGTTAATACCTTCTTGAAAAGGTTCTGAAGCTTTGTTGAGTTCTCTTCTTTTAGGCCCATTTTCATGATGGTATCATTGAAGTACTCAGCTTCCTTTTCTTTGACCTCTTCTTTAGACAGTTGTTTTCCTTCCTCTTGGTTTGTCACAAGAGTAGGATTATCTGCTGATTTGAACAGTGTTTTGAGGTTTTCAATCTGCTGTTCGAGCTTCATCATTTGTTCACTCTTGTTTGAAGTGCTTGAAACAGCTATCTTCCTTTTTTCCAACCTTTCATAGGCTTCATCTGTTTGCTGTTTTGACCATTTTGATATGGCTTCAGCTGTATCCACTCTTGCCTCTACTAATTCCTGCTTTTTCTTTTTATATTCAGAAGTAAGATCAGCAATAAGCTTTTTATACTTATTCCAATTTGGAGCTGTCTTCTTCTTACTTGGATCACTCTTAACCTTTTCAATCCTGTTAGCCTCATGCTTTAAAGCAATTGTTGGCCATTCTTCAAACTGCTTTTCATCAGCTGAATAGAACTTCTCTTTCATTATATAGGCAAGATATTCTTCTCTTTTTGCTTTTCGTTCATCTGCCTTTTCTTTGCTCAGTTCTTGTGCAAAATCTTTTAATAGATCGACCTTTGTGAGCAGAAGTTCCAATCTTCTAGCAATGGCTTCATCACCTTGATCTTTGCATTCAAGTTTAGCTCTGATTTTTGCTTGCCTTGCTTTCATCTCAAGATATTCAGCCATGTCTTCTGGGACTATGAAGCCAATGAGAGAGGGAAATCTTCTTTTTGAAGGATCTTCTTCGGTGTAAAATTGTCTCATCTCATTTTTCACAGCATCTAGTTCCAGTGGATGTTTTGCAGCAATAGGATCATACTTCTCATCAGTGGCTTGGGTTGTTTCCCTTTTTCTTTTATAAAGCTTTGCAGATGAGGAGGGTTTAGATTGTGATGTAGGAATGATGAGAGCAGTGGTGGATGGTTGACTAACAGCTGTTGAAACAACTGATGTTTCAACCGCTGTTGTCATTACAACTGCTGATATGTCAGCAGATGTCTTCTGCTTTTGAGCAGGGGATGGCGGTGGTGAGGTAGTTTTAGATGATGGTGATAGTGGTGGTGAATCATAAGGAATGAAAACCCTTCTCCTTTTTGGTTGAGGAGGGGCTGATGATGTCGTTGGTGAAGCAGTGGTTTGAATGATGGATAGTGTTTGAATTACAGCAGATGTTGTAACATCTGCTGTCTTCTGCTTTATGGCAGGAGGCAGTGGTGGTGATATGATTGTGGATGATGATGGTGGTAGAGTAGTGGTTGTAGTGGTGTGTGGTAGAGTGGTGTGTGTTGAAGATGTGTGTGTTGATGACATGGCAGCTGTTTGGCTACTGACAGCAGTTTTTGTAACTACTGGTGTATCAGCTGTTTGACTAACAGGTTTTGAGACCTGTTTTTCCTTTTCTTTTTCTTTTTCAGGCTCAATATAAAGGCCATGTTCTATTCCCATCTTATTCATTTGTCTTAACAGCTTGATATTCTCCCCCTTTTTGGCATTATCTGAAGGGGGGTTATCAAGAAAGGATAGGGAAGAAGGAACTTTGCCAGAGGCACTTTGAATGCTAGCCTTTATAGCCTTTATATCTGCTTGAGTGTCTTTGAACCTTGATTCCACCATGTTGGTCAGCATTTGTACTTGAATAGCATGCTTCTGATCAGCCATCTGCTTTTGGTGTTCAAGTAGAGGTTGAAAAATATTCCAGAGCTCATTTGGATCAAATGCTTGTGGTTGAGCAGATGTTTGAGGTGGAACAGATGTTTGTGGTGGAACAGCAGTGGCTTGTGCTTTTTGAGCTTTCAAAATCTCTTGCACCATGTCTTTTATTTCAGCAACTGAATCTTCAAGTTTGTCAACTCTGTTCGTCAATTCCTGATATTTTGAATCATCACCCATTTTACTGGGATCATCTGAATCCCCACCCGCAGTGGTTGTACCAATGTTTGATTTAGGAACAGAGTCCCAAAAATAATCCATTGATGCCCCTTGTTCTTGGTACTGGGGACTTCTTTCTTCAGCACTTGATAAATCTTTGATTTTACCAGTGGACAAAATAGCCTCACTAGTGATTTCCAGAGGTGCTATAGAAGAAATTGCCTTCAAGGGAGTCTTACTAATGAAACAACTGTCCAAATGTAGACCTGTTGATCCAACATTTGTAGTTGTTGCTCCGCTTGAACTACCACCGAGAGTTACTTGTAACTCAGGGGGTGTAACCTCCTCAATTGTTGCTGGGATAGCAGAGGTATACGCATCAGACCCAGTCACTTGTGGGGGTATACTCTCAGTGATAGGTGATAGAGAGGAACTGGTTTGTGTCTGAGCGATAGCAGCTGCATGCAACAGGGGTATTATTGATTGTGGCATTATGATTGGTGAGGGTGTGGGAGTTGAAAGAGACATGTCCTTGGGATCAGGACTGAGGAAGATGGATCCAAGTGGATTCAGAGCTTCATATTGTGGTGTCCCTGTGCTTACAACCTGATCCTTTTGTGAGGATGCAGGAGGAGTTTTAGGCATGGGTTGAGATCTTTCTTCCAACTGCTGTGAGGAAGTAGCAGCAGTGGTTTGTGGTGACTTTTGTGTTGTCACTGGCAGTAGCTCTGGGATCTCATCTTCCAGAGTTGCCTTTTTCTTGGGTGTGGTGGGTTTTCTGGATATTTTCTTTTTGGTCTTTTTAGTGGTGGCATGTGTGGGTTTCAGAACAGTGGGTGTGCTGCTCTGATCACCTGGAGCAGTAGGCTCAGCAGCAGATGTCTGAGGAGCAGTTGTAACTGCTAAATTCTGCTCAGGCACCCCTGCTTTTGTTTTTATTGGTGCCATCATTCTAGAAAATGTTTCTTTTGTTAAGCCTTTTATTTGAAAACAGGCACCTTGTTTGAGCAAATTTTCAGTTTCTTTTTCAAATTTTTGTTTGAAATAGTAGCTTAAAAATCTTGGAAAAAGTAAAAATGCTTTGCTCTCAACATTTTTTATCAAGTCATTGAAGATCTCCTGGGAGTAGTTGTAGTCTTGATTATTCAAAATAGCGTAACCCAGGCATTGAATCTTCAATGGTATTTCGTTAAATGCTGTTGTTTTATTAGAAACACAACTCAACAGTGTGTGAAATAAAAACCTTGGTGCAGAAGGGAAATAACCTTTTTGTAAGGTATCTACCTTTGATTGTTCTGCATATCCCCTTTTTTTATAAAATCAGTTTTCATCACAGCTTTATCAAAAGAAATTTTACCGTTCTGGTCATCAAGTTTGAAGACTTCTGAGATTGATTTTGGGGTTATTTGAATTGCTTTACCCTGTATCGATGAGTTAATGGCTATGACTTTATCGTCTTGTTTTTCAAGCGTCTCCTTTTTCCAAAACTCGTTCTGGGTTTGTAAATAGATGGGGGCATCTGCCGTTAACAAAGTTTTGTACTTTGATGCAGATAATGTATCAATGATGGAGTCGAAGGTGTGGTTATCAGTAGGTTTTGTGAGCAAACCCAGATAATTATGAGGAGATTTGTATGGTATATCGTTGGATTTTTCGGCCGTTTGAGCGACCTCTTTTGAAGATGAAGGTGATTTTGGTTTTGATTTTGATTTTGACTTTGATTTCGTCATTTTGATGAAGAAGAACGAAGAATGATTTTGGAGATTTTGAGAAGAAGAGTTGGAAACTGCTTGGTGAAGAGAATTTTGGAATTCAATTCGACAGTGTAAAACCCTGTTTGGGGGTTTAGGGCAGGGTTTTATTTGAGAAAAAGTGATCGCTGATGTGGCAGCGGTTATTTTGATCTGAGGGCTAAAAACTGACCACGTGTCAAACACTGATGAAATGGATGAAAGATGGAGAGCAGTTGTTTTAAGGGCCACTGACATATTAAGCATCAGTGGTTACAACGGTAAAAATTTTGGGCAGTGGATGATTTTTACTATCAGTGGATAGCATATCAGTGGATAGGACACTGATTTTGAGCATCAGTGCTTGTCTAAGCAAAATGAAGAATCAGTGATTAACTTTCAGCAGTGGACAGTATTTAGAGATCAGACGTTGAAACAAAACAGTGGTTAGGGTAAATGGTACAGATTTTAAGAACAAGTATTCCAGCAACAGTTTTGAAAATTTTCATTCAAGGTTTTTGCCACGTGTCAATTGAAGGACAGTGGTTTAGTACCCCCGATGATGAAAGCTTTTGGCTAAGGCAGCTCATTTTCGTTTAATATCCAATTAAAACATGAGTGCCTCAGTGATTTAAGCACAGTTTGCAATCAACCTTTGATTATGTTTAAAAACAAACCTGAGTATGACATGACCTTGGACAATGTACCATTTCCTTTTGATCAATTCATGAGGACAAGAATACCAACAAAAATAAGGTACTATGTCCTGACGGGTACTGAAACTATTGCCAACAAAAACAAGCAAAAGTTCCAAATATATTATTCCAAAAAAATGAACAATATATCCTGGTTATTCGAGAAAATCCTTTTAAAAAAATAAATAAAGGATTTTCTGAGAACAGTATCAAAAAGGATCTGGTGTATTTTAAAAAAAAACATAATCATAACATCCTCAAGTTTATAAAAATGGTCAGTGGTAGGAAATTTTGACTGTATTTTTTACCACTGTTAGAAACCATTTTATTGTCAGTTGATTGCAAACATGAGGATTCATGGATAAATTTTTGAACATTTGTCTCATCCTCTTTGGAATTCATTCATGGGAACCAAAACCTTTTCCTGAACAGATGAATGCGCATAGTTGCTTAATTAACAATTATTACCCTAAAATTTAACTCTTCAGTGTTTTATGTTTATACTCTTTTCTTCTGACTTCAGAAGATTTGAGATGAACACACTTCAGAGTTTTTGTGAATTTTCTTAATGTATTTTAACAAAGTTGATTTTGTCCTTTTGAGGAACTCAACCTGTTTTCAACACATAAGATCTGAATGACTAAAGTTTTAATTTCCCTCTTTGTAAATTACCAAAAACACTAATGTTTTGTGAACATAGGTTTTTGTAAATCTGAGGTTCATACTCTAGCATTCAAAAGGTTTACAACACAATTTTCGTCACAGCAATTGAAATCAATTTAGAAAATATGAAATGATCTCACAGTTTAACAGATATGTTTTCAGATCTGAAAACTATGAGTGACTTATGCATGATATCACTTGTTGTGTGAGATTTGTGTGTCATATGACATCTTGGTTGATTTACAGAGTTTTTAAGCAACCATTTTGGTCATGATTTACTTGTTACTCTGTTTTTTTTTTCAACTGAATACAACCAACCTTAGTATCAATGAATTTTTGAGCCGAACTGTTATGTCAAATTGATTGTTAGATCGAATTTGACTGTCCAGGCTCTGATACCAATTGTTAGGATCGGAGGCTCTCATGATAGTGTTAGTTTGTATAATTTGAACAATTAATGAATATGAAAACATGTAAAGTGCAGCGGAAATGAAAACAAACTTTGTAAACACAATCAAAGGAGAAAATAGTATGATAAACGATTGCTTCTCATAGAGTCGAATGATTTACAAATCAAAGCAAAAGATTACAGTCATGCTTACATACTAAGCTCCCCCTCAGCCTGATACCCCAAGGTTG